>OY288243.1:20670843-21870843 GCA_958450325.1 Agrostemma githago | reverse complement strand
TGAGCAGGTTTATTAAAGCCATAAACAGAGGTAACATAAAAGTTCAAATTTCTCACTTTATCCCAAACCTTCACAAAGACAGTTTGAGCCGTCACATCCAAGACAAAAACATCATACCTAGTAGGTTGCCACAAGAGCCAAATTCTCCCTCCTTTATGAAAGGAATTATTAGTAGTAATAGCCCATCCACTACAAATATTATTCATTACCTTCAACCAATTACTACTATCCACCCTAGTTTCTAAGAGACTAAATAATCCAACATTATTCGTATGAAGGAACCATTTTAAATCCTTCTATTTAGTTAGACTATTTAATCCCCTAATATTCCAAAATCTGAGCTTATCCATTTTCTGGAGGTAAGTTCTCCCTTCCTCCCCTACTCCTCTTACTAGAACTTAGCAAAGCCTGAAGAAACGACAACCCCTCCGGATTGAATTTCCTAGGATTCTCTCCTTCTGTCCTTCCACGAATTAATCGAGGTGAAACAACTTCCTGTTGAGATATCACAGGAGTAATTAGACCCTCCTGATCCACCACCATCACGGATGGGGATTTGTGTTCTGGAACGGTCTCTTTCGGCCTCCAAACAAACCTGTTCTCCTGAGCTTTCTGAACTGGATTCGGTTTAGGCTTAGTTTTCCTGCATACTGCCATCAAATGACCAATCCCCTTACATTTCTTACACTCAATCGGAACCCAATCATACAACACCTGCACTTTCTGCTCCATCTCTTTTTCATCTAAGAAAACAATCTCCTTTGGAAAGAATTGGTTAAACTCAACCTCAATCAGAATTTTAGCATAACTCAAGAAAGTCTTGTTTCTCGTAACCTCATCACACTTCAAGAATTTTCCAATCAGACTAATAATCTTAGTTAGACTAGAAACACCCCAAAATTTAACATCCAACCCATGTAACTTAACCCAAATCGGGACTTTTTTGCATTCCTCCTTTACCAAAACACTATCCTTAGTCCATTCCTTAAGTATAACCGGTTTACTGTCAAACATTAGGAATCCATTTTCCAGTGCTTTTATTTAATCTTCATTGTTATGAAATCGTACTAAAAAAACTCCATTTGACAGCACAGAAACTTTGTCAATTTTCAATAATTTCCATGTTCGTCGTATAAATCCATTAATAACCGACCATGGGGGATTGGATCCTAAAACATACCCATAAAGAGCTGTTGACCAGTATAGGACCTCCTCCGCAACATCTTCAGGTGACAGTTGAACCATCGAAGTACCGCCCCCTGTCATCCCCTCCAAACCCTTCTGCTCATCCCCATTTTCGAGTTGTTCACCTTCATAATCATCGCCCTCAATAAGGTCCTCAAACAGATCCAATTCAGACTCCAGATCGAACGCTTGCATCTGATTTTTTGAGCTCGAACCTTCTTCTTCCTCTCGCTGTTTACGTGCCTTCATCATCGTTTCTTTTAATCCAGCTATAATCGCTGAGTTATTAGTTTTTTTGTTGGAATTTTTTGAATTATTGTGTTTAGATTTAGACATTTTTCCAGTAAGCTGCTATGAAAACTCTAGGTTTTTAGAGGATTTTCTCTTTCTATCTCTAGCATTTTTCCTTCATTCCTACGTGATTAATTAATATTCATCATTCTTGGCTATCCTTTCAATGAGTTTTGTAGATTCGATTTCATTTAACAAAAAGAAATCGCCTTTTGCCGCCGCATTGACATTATCCTTGACGTTGTCCAATAACGAGTGGAATAATATATGAAGTAAAAGCCAACTAGGGATGCCGTGGTGCGGACATTTCCTTTGCAATGTTTGAAATCGGTCTCAGGCTCTACCTATACATTCATTTTTTTTTTTGGAGTGTTTGAATTTCTCTTCGGATTTGTTGGTCTTGGATGGTGGGTAGTATTTTTCGAGGAAGGAGTTGTTCAAATGTTCCCAAGTGCGAAAAGTATTGTTGGGGAAGCTCTTAATCCATCTCCTTCCTCCATCACGCAAGGTGCGAGGAAAAAGGATCCGACGTAGTTGGCACTCGGTGACTCCTTCAAGCTTGACACCAATAAGACTTTCCTTGAAAAGACAAACATGCTCTATCACATCTTCATCCGGCAAACCTCGGAAAGTTTGTTGTTGAATTAAATGGATGATGGAAGGTTTAAGCTCGAAACTCTCCGGGATGGCTCCAATGAAGACGGGTGAAGAAATCTATTCAATAGTTGGTTGAGAATGGGACCCAAGTGTAGCCATACTTGAATCCTTGGATTGTTGTTCAAAGATGGAGTGTTGAGAAATGGTGAAATTGATTGAAGATCACAATATCAAGTAATTGCTTTGGTCACAATATTTCCAAGCGACTTGCTCTCCGAATGGGGATCAAGCAACCTAAATCAAGAGTACACATAGCAAAAACTCAACAAACCATGAGTCCTCCTAGCACCTAATGGCACTAGGGTAGGAGGAAAGAAAAACAATTATCCAATCACAATAAAACAAAGACTTAATCAATTAACTAATCACTGTCTCCCCGGCAACGGCGCCATTTTGATGCGCGCTGTCGTCGACACGCATGCAAACAATATTTATAACTCCGACAAACCTAACTAGTGTAGTAGTGGTAGGTCGGGATCGATCCACGGGGAGAGGGTTAAGCGATATTGGTCAAGTCTAGAGTTTAATCGCGATTGGGATTGAGACGGGGGTTTTGGGATGAGAGGAGTCGAACTAAGGCTAGCGAACTACACTACTAAGGCTAGGAACAATAATAGGAAAGGTGTTGGGGAGAGTCGGGATTCGGAAATGGGGTCTTAGAGTCTCGGGATCGAGTTTTAGTTACAACGTCGAAAAGGAGAGTGCCACCTTTCGGTTTCTTCACCCAACCTACCTAAACCCGCTTTCGCGAAGAAAGGATAAGTCTCAAATTAAGGTAATTTCTACCCCGAGTTTCCCCATATTGATAGAAACGAGTCAAGGTTAATCTAGCTGCAGTCTAGGTCAACAAAAACACAAAAACCTTAAAATTGATAATCAACAAGTAAACAACTCACCAACATCCCTTGAATCAAATAATCCAAATCCTCCTCCCTAATTCCCCAACAAGAAAATCTACTCACTAGTCATGATGATTAACACCAAAACACTAGTAAAAGCGAATTTAACTAAAGTATGCATAACAACTACACTAACAATTAACACTAAGGAGAGAGATTAACTAGCACACAATCTAAAGAGAAACTAACAATGAAGGGGAAATCATAAACTAATGGAAAAAAGGGAGAGGAAAGAATTTACCAACTATGGAGGAAACTAAGAAGGAAGATGAAGATAATATAAAAGATTGAATCTTGGGAGAAATATACAAGAATTTGTCACTAATCCATTCATAAATCTTCAATCTTCAATAAAAGAAATATGAATCTTCAAGAAATAAAACAAGAGTCTTGTCACATAAACACTTGCAAAACCCTTGAATCTTCAATATAAAACACAATCTTCAACAAAGAGGGAAGTTTGATTCCTAATTATAGAGTAATTATACTAATACTAAGTAGATCTACTAATTCTATGGAGATTTTTACTAAGAGAGCTTACTACAAATTACCACTACTATTACTAGAGAATTCTCTAAACTACTCCTACTCCTAAGAGGCTCACTCAAGGCTCAAGGAGGCACAAAACCCTAGGTTAAGTATTTATAGAACCTCTTAATGGGTTGCACAAACTTCAAGGCCCAAATCCAATTTCTCTTCATTTTAGCTAAACTATCACCCTTTGCATCTTCATGGGGTGAAACTTCATCCTGCGGCTCGACATAATAATGCCACCGGGTGAAATTTCACCCGGTGAGATTTTCTTCTCAATTTGCAAATCCGGCTCGGTTTCTCCATCGGGCGAAATTTCACCCGGTGGGCGAAATTTTGCCCGGTCGTGAGTGCCATGAAAATCTTCGGGGAGGTGAAAAATGTCGTCGGGCGAAACTTTGCCCGATGATGACTCACCGGGTGAAGTTTCACCTGGTGGAGCTTCTTCTCTTTTCCGGTCTCTTTCTTCGTCGATCAATTGGATTACTCGAACTTTCGGTTGTGTGCTTCGCTTTTTGGACCGTATCTCTCTCATGCTCGTAGAAGCTCATACACGTTTTCGGTCGAAAATCCTATTAAAATAGACAGAAAACTACCAAAAACACGTAAAATGCAAAAGAGAGACACTAATGCGAGAATTACTCAAAATATGGCGATAATCGCACTCTATTCTCGCAAAACGGAGGAAAAAGGGGTCTAAATGGGAGGAAAAACGGTCCAAATTTGGCACACAACAAGTTGCATTTGTTTAAAATTGATATGTAACTATAACATTAAGCTCTTTTTAACTTTAAGCACTTTTTGTGTAACTTTAACACTTGACCTTATGCCCTTAAAATAGTTGTTGCCCTTATTTGAACCTACCTCTTATATATATATATATATATATATATATATATATATATATATATATATATATATAGAGAGAGAGAGAGAGAGAGAGAGAGAGAGTCAAGATCGGGTGAGAACCGATGCTATGATGAGATCTGTGAGAACCTCCTCCCACCCTTAGATCTTACGGCTAAGATTAGAGTATATTCACTCCGCTTTAGCAAACAAGGGCTGAGAACTTGTTTCGGCAAATTGGCGCCTTGAAAGAACGCAACAGCTTCACCTCAACTAATTTTACCATCTCCATCTAAATCTGCTCTTCGAAAATACGCATCGAAGCAAACTAATTTGCCTCACAATCCCCCAAAACTCGCAGATCAAATCATCAAATCAAATCACATCAACCAAACCAATCAAACATTCATCGTCAATTCAACCGCAATAGATTTGATTAGCTCAGAACACAAATTAAAAAAAAATCATAAATCAGAACTAATTTCGACGACAGAATTCAACTGCGGTGTATGTTGATGTCGATCAGTTCAATTAGGAGAGAAGAAGGTGAAACGAAGGATGATTTGGAGGAGAGAGAAAGCTAGGGTTCTTGATTCGAGAAATTAGGGATTTCGATTTGATTTAAAGAGCAAGTGTGAGATGAAGAATTTTCTGGGGAGCGAAATGGTGCGTCGGCGACGAGAACCGTGGTGGGTGCCACCTGTGTAAGAGAGAGAAAATGTCGGTTTTTATTTTTAGCAAAATGTTTGTTATTGCCTTTAAATATTTCTCTTATACCAAAATGGGTATGCTAAAATGGAGAAAAGGTACATCAAAATTAAAAAATGTACGCTAAATTCAAAAGTGAGGATACGCTAAAATTGAAATTGAAAAAGGGTACGCTAAAATAGAAAAAGGGTACGCTAAAATTGAAATTGAACAAGGGTATGCTAAAATTGAAAAATGGTACGCTAAAATTAAAATTGAAAAAAGGTACGCTAAAATTAAAATTGAAAAAGGGTACGCTAAAATTGAAACAGGTACGCTAAAACAGAAAAAGAGTACGCTAAAAGTGAAAAATGAATCACTAAATTTGAAATTGAAAAAAAAGTACGCTAAAAGTGAAAAAGAGTACGCTAAAATTTGAAAAGGGTACGCTAAAATTGAAATTGAAAAAGGGTACGCTGAAATTTAAAAAGGGTACGCTAAAATTTAAAAAGGGTACGCTAAATTTAAGAAAGGGTACGCTAAAATTGAAAAGGGATACACCATAATTAAAAGAGGGTACGACAATGGTATCTTAAAATTGAAAAATGGTAAGCTAAAATTGAAAAAGGAAATTAAATCGAGTAGGGCTTGAAGAAGAAGTGTTGTATTCCATATAAAATCCGTACAAAAGGAAATTAAAGAACAATATTTTAGATGAACTCCTAAGTCAATGAGGAAATTTGAAAAAAAAAAGCGATAGCTGGGATTATTGCAATTATATTTGCCGACGATAATACTGTTACTATTGTAATGAAATAATGAATTTAATCGAATAAGTTAACTCATAAAATAATTAATTTTTAAAAAAAAGTTACTTAGGTTACTGGGGTCCCAATTGTGATGAATTAATGGATTGAAGAAAAGTCGATTGAAAAATTGATGGATTGAAAATTGGATTCAATGGTCGATTGAAGAATTATGGATTAAAGGATTACGGGTCGAAGAATTTTGTAGAAGGAGAAGGAGTTACGACTTTACGGGTTGAAGGCTCAAGCAATTGTGATTAATTAATGGGATTAAAGAATTTTGAAGGATCCAACGAATGAGATTGAACATATGATCTAATGAATCATATTATAGTTCTCACGGTTCTCATTGAAGGAGTGGTTCTTACCTGAACCTAAATCTATATATAAGAGAGAGAGAGAGATAGAGAGAGAGAAAGGGGCAGGATCTAGTACATTTATCATTTTTTGGGCCAAGATATGAGTAACTTACATACAAAAAAACTCTCTCATATTCTATATATAACAGTTACACATCATATACAAAATCATAATCAACTAAAAAAAAATTAACCTACACTTTAATTTATGCATAAAAGTGGCATTCAATTTGTTTAATTGTTCAATTTTTTCAATTAAGTCGTTCCATTTCTTCAATTCAAGTTCAATTTCTTCAATTAATTTTATCAGGTTATACGTAGTTATTCCAATGTAGATACGTAGTTATTCCAATTTAAAAACCCAGTTATTGTATTGAATAATTTGTATTACTGTATTATGTTGCTCCAGTTATCGTAATATACTCCCTCCGTTCCAATCCATTTTAGAATAATGTTAATTATCTGATTTTACGAAATTATTTCGATGTAGAAATTCAGTTATAGAAATAAATAACTCGTGTTATTGTATTGGGGTGAAACATCTTGTATATTATTGAAGACACACCCAACAAAAAACAAAACCTCACGGGAAGACAAAAAACACAAAAAAGAGAGGATTAGTTGAAAGTACAAAAAAAAATTGAAATACAACAATTACATGTGTGGGATAGAATAACTGTAAACACACTATAGAATAACCCTAACAATAGTATAGAATAATTGGAATAATATAATAAAATAATTGGGTATTTCATAAAAATAATAATGTATCAAAATAGAAAATTCCTACTGAAATAATTTTTAGTTATTTCAATGTTCATATTCAAGCATTTCATTGTTTATATTCAAGTATCGTAACATAATTTCAATTTTTAATCTTGTAAGTAAAGATGCAGAATTTACGCAAATAATATAATGTAAGAATTGAAATAATTGCAACAATTGTGCTGAATTATATAATGGGCAATTCAGAATCAACACAAAATCTTAATAAAAAATCCAAGAAATTATAGATTATACAATTTTTTTCCAATTGAAATACAATAAACATGTATATGTATTTGAATAACTGGAACAACATAATAAAATAACCGACAATTTCAGAGCAATTGTAATGTACCAAAAACAGAAAATTTATGCTCTAAAATAATTCGTAGTTATTTCAATGTTCATATTCGAGTATTTCATTGTTTATATTCAAGTATTGTAATATTCATAATTTTGAATTCCAATCTTGTAATAAAAATACAGAAATTACTCAAACAATATATCGAAACATGTAGAATAACACAGAAAAACTATAAAAATTACCAAAAGATTCAAACAAAAACAAGATACTAACAAGAACAATAACGACAATAACAAGCTAAGATATCTGCAGAAATCGTACAAAACTATAGGATTAAAATCAAAAAAATCGGAACTCAAAATCAACAAAAGGATCAAATAGGAAAAAGAAACAAAATTAAAGAGTTGGAGAGAAAAATTAGATGAACTTGAAAGATTAATCTTGAATGGAAATCAAATTGGATGATAAATTAAAGAATTGTGTGTATATTCTTTCTTAAAGAAAGAACGTACAGTAGAAAACAATAAAAGAAGAGGAATAGTGAGAAAATTAGGGTTTGTTTTATGGTCTCAAGTTTTAATCTAATCCATTGATCTAGTCATATCCAATGGTTTGGAAAAGAAGGTAAAATGTAGGAAAAAAAATTGAATGTAAAAGATCCTTGAGTCCACTTCTATCTATATATATATATATATATATATATATATATATATATATATGAGTGGGATCTTTTACCTTGTGTCACATTATGTACAATTTACCTACCTTTATCAGCCATTAGATATAAGTGCATCAAGGGCTGAGATTAAAACTTGATACAAGGTTATATTAAAAATCCCCGCTTCTTTCAAATTCCTCAAACCCTATTCCTGCTTCTTTCAAATCCTTGCCACCTTCAAAATCCCCAAATCCCTCACAAAATAAAAACGTACATTCAACACCATCCCATTGAAAATCCATCACATCACAATAATTTTGAAAGAAATCAGGTATTTCAATTTTTTTGTATTGTTTGATCAATTTCAATCGTATTGTACAGTATCAATTTTTTCAATTTACTGCGTTATGTACTACGTTTACCATAATTTTTTGATATTAATTTAATTTTGATCTAATTAAATTAATATAGGATCAATTTCATTCATCTCAATTTTTTGTACCAATTGTATTGTTTTTCAATTTTTCAATCGTATTGTAATGTTTTTCAATTTTTTTGGTATTGTTTTTCAATCGTATTGTACTGTACATACGATTTTTCAATTTTTTCAATCTCATCAGCTGTTATGTACTGCGTTTTTAATTTCTTTTCAATGACGTCCAGTTATCAATCTCACCAGTTGTTATGTACTGCGATTTTCCATTTTTTTCAATGACGTCCAGTTTTTTTCAATCTCACGTTATTCAATTTTTTTGGGGGGGAAATCAAAACCCTACAAATACTTATATGAACAATGAAATACTTGAATATGAACATTGAAATAACTACATATCATGAATATCATGAATTTATAGTTTTGGTACATTATTATTAATATGAAATACCCAATTATTTAATTATGTTATTCCGGTTATTCTATACTATTGTTGCAGTTATTCTATATTATTCTAGAAGTTATTACTTTATTATATTCGTTACTATGTTTTATAACCAGAGTTATTCTATAGTGTTTTTATAGTTATTCTATAGCATATATGTGATTATTGTACTTCAATTATTTTTGTAATGTAACTAACCCCTCTTTGTTTTTGTCTTTCAGTGAATTTTCTTTTGCTGGGTGCACCCTCAATGATATGCTGCAAGATGTTTCATCTCAATACAATAACATGAGTTATTAATTACAATAACTGAGTTTCTACATTGGACTACTAACTACGTAAAATCAGATAATATTATTTTAAAATTGATTATATTTGAGTGTCAGCCCAATATAATAACATGAGTTGTTCACTACAATAACTGAATTTCTACTTTAGAATAACTACGTAAAATCAGATAACATTATTATAAAGTTAATTATATTTGAATTTCTTCTCAGTACAATACCACGAGTTATAATAACTGCATTTCTACATTGGAATAACTACGTAACATTAGATAACATTATTCTAAAATTTATTATATTTGAGTTTCATCTCAATACAATAACAAAAGTTATTCAAACAATAACTGACTTTCTACATTGAAATCATTACGTATTTACATTGAAATAACCTGATAACATTATTCTCAGTAAATAACTGAGTTAACTATAAAATAACTATGCTTCTTCATTAAAATAATCTTGGTTGTACATCGAAATAACTATAAAAATTTGAGAAAAAAATGTTTTAGGGATTTAAAGAGTTTTAATCTCAGCTCTTGATCATGTGATATCTAATGGCCACAATTAAGAGGTAAATTGTACCAAATATGACAAATGTACCAGATACTGCCTCTATATATATAGAAGAGGGATCAGGTGAGTCCACTTCTCATAATTGAGTCCGTGAGTCCTCACCTCCACCCTTAGATTAAAATAGATGAATGATTCTGATTTGATTGGATAATTAAAGGAAGTGACTATATTTGCTAAATATCTCATTCACCCCCTCTCTCTCTTCTTAATTTATTCATCATTTAATCTTCCCCATATCGAAAATAATTACTATACTTCTTCTCACAAACAATAGACACGTATGTATGTTTGTATGTATGTATGTATGTAAACCCCTAATTTGAGGACAGGGACGTAGCTAGGTTAAGGCCAACCTAGGCCTGGGCCCGGGTAGCTTTTGAAGGAACAAATACAGTTTAGTTACAATAATATCATGTAACCTGTGTAGCTCAGGTGGTTTGTGGTATCTTGTGGGTAGTCTAGAGGTCATAGGTTCGAGTACTATAGTGATCTTTTCATAATTTCCTTTTTCCTTCTTAAAAACTTGACTAAATCGAAGCATTTGTGTAGTATTTAAGACTATAAATTACCTTATTTAACGGTACATATAAATAAGTTTATAATCTAATAAAAAAATTATATTTAGAACTTTTGTAATGTTTATTTTGAAAAGACATTTAAAATATTGTAAATAACACATCGAGAAAGTAAAGCTACAACAGATGAAATATTTTCGGCCCTACTTAATATCTAATCCTGGCATCATCCCTGTTTGAGGAGGCACACTCTCTCAATCAATATCACATCTTACATTAGTAGACTATTATTTGGGTTTTGGTAGATTAGTTTAGAGAAAGATTTTTGGAGGGTGACAATCTAAAACCTCATCTTATTCTAGATCTAATTAATTTCATTTTCAATTAGTCTCCAATATCTCATCTTTATTATAATCAAGTTCTTATTTCCTCTTCCTCTTGCAATTTCCTTCATGTTGGTATAATCTTCCCCTTATTTATTGCTTTTATTTCATGCTTTTAGTTTATTTAATCATTTCTTAATTCGTTCATCTCTTCTTATGTTATTATTAGTTTTATGTTTATTTCTATGATTATCGATTTATGGGTAGAATAGTTTTATGTTTAATTCCTTGATTAGTGTAGTTTTGATTATGTTTAGTATTTCAATTACCTCAATTAGTTCTCATTATGTTTATTTCATTTACTTCATTTTAATTGTTCTTGTCCAAGTTCTAGTTTTATTTAGTTATTTCTTAATTAATTTGTTTTAGTTATTATCATTCCTATGTTATTTTTATAGTTAGTATAGTGGTAGAATAATTAGTGTTATTTTATTTTATTTTATTGATCGCAATTTTCTTCTTGTTGTTATTTCCTCTAGATCTAATATTATGCATGTTATTGTTGTTTTCTCTATTGTTAATGTTTTTATAGTTTCCCTCATGGATCTTGAGTAGATTTCTTGTTAGGGAGTTGAGGTAGGAAAATCTTAGGTAATATGAATTAAGGAATTGTATATGTGGTTGGGTTGCATGCTTGTTGATTTATCATGTTTGAGGTTTTGTGTCTTTGTGGACTTAGACCGGCCGGCTAGATCGACCTTGACTCACTCTTATCAATATGAGGAAACTCGTGGTAGAAGTTACCTTGACTTGGATCGATGGTTGTATAAATAAATATTAATGTACTACTACTTAACTACTACTACTAATACTACTTTACTACTACTAATAATACTACTAATCTACTATTACTACTTAAATACTACTAATAATACTACTAATCACCTATTACTACTACTAATCTACTACTACTAATAATACTACTAATCTACTAGTATCAATAATCTACTACTACCACTACTACTCCAACTACTAATAATACTACTAATCTACTAGTATCAATAATCTACTACTACCACTACTACTCCAACTACTAATCTACTACTACTAACAAAATTACTCATTCACTACTACTAATACTAATACTACTTAACTACTACTAATAATACTACTAATCTACTACTAATACTACTTAACTACTACTAATAATACTACTAATCTACTATTACTACTACTAATCTACTACTACTAATAATACTACTAATCTACTATTACTACTAATCTACTACTACTACCACTACTATTCCAACTACTAATCTACTACTACTACTAACAAAATTACTCATTCACTACTACTACAACTCATAATACTTAACTACTACTATTACTACTACTAATCTACTATTACTACTACTAATAATACTACTAATCTACTATTACTACTAATTTACTAATACCACTACTACTCCAACTACTAATCTACTACTACTAACAAAATTACTCATTAGAAGTAATTCGTTGGGTGTTGATACATGATTATTGTTGTTTACAGTTTTCGTTACGTATTGTTGGTAAGACATGTTATACATCTACTCAGACAACCTAGTACCCGTTCAAGAATTTGTTTTCTTTGTAGTTTCAAACAATTTATGTAATCATGGAATTATTCAATTTAATTTTAATGTACGGATCCCAGTTGCAAACAATTAACATCACTTGTCCTTTTGTTTCTCGTAGAACACTTGTAATGGCAGGCAACTAGGAACATGTAGAGGAGATTATCGAAGATATGGAGGTGGAACATGAACATGTTGGAAACGTAGGTGGAAACGTAGGTGTAGGTGGAAACGCAGGTGTAGGTGGAAACACAGGTGTAGTCGGAAACGCAGGTGCAGGCGGAGCGCAGAGGATATTGTTGTGTGCCAAATTTGGACCATTTTTCCTCCCATTTAGACCTATTTTTCCTCCGTTTTGCGAGATTAAAGTGCGATTATCGCCGTATTTTGAGTAATTCTCGCATTAGTGTCTCTCTTTTGCATTTTACGTGTTTTTGGTAGTTTTTTGTCTATTTTGATAGAATTTTTGACCAAAAAACGTGTCTGAGCTTCTACGAGCATGAGAGAGATACGGTCCAAAGAGCAAAGCACACAACCGAAAGTTCAAGTGATCCAATTGATCGACAAAGAAAGAAACTGGAAAAGAGGCGAGGTATCACCGGGTGAAATTTCACCCGATGAGTCGCCCGATGACATTTTCCACCTCCCAAAGATCTTCGTGGACAAATTCCACTGGGCGAAATTTTGCCCACCGGGTGAAATTTCGCCCGATGGAGAAAAGCGCCAAAAATCATGATTTGAGAAGAAAATCTCACCGGGTGAAATTTCACTTGGTAGTGTCAACTCGTCAACCGCAGGGTGAAGTTTTACCCCATGAAGATGCAAATGGTGAAGGTCTAGCTTAAATGAGAGGAATTGGATTATGGGCTTAAGTAGTGTGACCCATTAAGGGTTAGTATATATATTAACCCTAGGTTTTCACCCTAGGGAGTGTCTAAATTTGTGCCTCCTTAGGTTAGAGTAGTATAGTAGATCTCCATAGTAGTAGTAGTAGTAGTAGTAGTAGTTCACATAGTAAAATTCCATAGATTTAGTAAAAACTCTCTTAGTATTAGATTAATTCTACTATAATTTGTAATCGAGTTTCCATCTTTAGTTGAAGACTTGTGTTTTTATTGAAGATTCAAGGGTTTTCCAAGGGTTTAGTGACAAGATCTTTGTATTACTTCTTGAAGCTTCATCTTTTATATTAATCTTCATCTTCCTCCTTTAGTTTCTCCATTATTGGTAGTTTCTTTCCTCTCTCTTTCTCCATTAGTTAGTTTTATTTTTAGTTTCTTGTTAATCCATTGTTAGTGTTGTTATTCTTCATGTTAGTGTGGTTTTTCATTGTTTGTTAGTTTTTCTCTCTCCTTAGTTTGTTTCTCCATAGTTTGTGTGTTTATTTATTTTCCTCCTTAGTGTTGTTTTGTTAGTGTAATTTTCTTTATTGTGTTAGATTAGTTGTTTCTCCTCTAGTTTAATCATGTTCAGTTTTTCTTCTAGTCTCCTTAGTGTTAGTTTTATTATGGGTAGTGAGTAGGTTTTTAGTTAGGGGGCTAGGGGAGGAGGAATTCTAGGAAAAGGTTTTATCTTGTGAGATTATTGCATTTGAAGGTGATATTGTCTTGATGGTATTGTTGTGTTTTGTTTGACTTAGCTTGATCACGTAGGTCGACTTGACTCACTCGGACCAATATGGGGAAACTCGGGGTTTGGGTAATTTCGTCTAGAGACCTTAGTTTATTCATCGGGAAAGCGGGTTTAGACTTCGTCGGTAGGGAAACCGAAAGGTGGAACCTCCCTTATACAACTTGTGATAATTCTTGCGATGTTATACTTTTATCTTGTTTTCCGACTCCCCGATTCTCCCTAACGCCTTTCCCATCATTGTTTCTAGCTTTAGTTCTTTCCCATTAATAGTTTCTCGCCTTAGTTCCATAGCTCGTTTAGTTACTCTAGCTCCTCTCGTCCCAAAACTCCCCCATCTCGTTCCCAATCGCAACTAAACCTCAGACTTGACCAATATCGCGTAACCGCCTCCTTGTGGTTCGACCTCGACTTGCCGCTACTACATAGTAGTGAGTTGGGACTAAAAATATAGTTTGCATGCGTGTCAGCGACAGCGCGCATCAGATGTACTTGTCTCGGCTTCCCGGAGGTGTATGGTAAGTGATTTTGGCAACTGAATTATAGTATCCAACTTTAAGATCTACAATTGCTTAAATGTGACATTGTCAATAAAGGTGGGAGGATAGGCCAATTTCGGACGCCTTACGCAATTAAGTGGTTGGCCCTTACATGGCCGCCACCGACACCTACCGGAGTTGGACCGAGGCGCCCTAACGGGACATGAACGCTATGTACGCCCACTTTGAGGTAAAGTGTAAATCCAACTCCCAAATCTACAGTTTTTACTATTTACTTTGTAATTTCTAACTACATGATTTCTCTGTGTCAGGGCAAAGTCATGATTGACACCGGGTATGATCTACGGACTCAGTACGAGAAGAGGATCAAGAAACGCGTGACCGATATCTTCTACAATGCCTTGAAAGCAAGTAACAGGCCTCTGTGGATACCACTAGGTAAGTGGACGGAGTTACAGAGGATGAGAAGTGATCCGAAATTCAAGAAAAAGTTAGAGGTGAAGAAAGTGAACCGGCAATGCGGCGATAAGGACGGTGTCGCAAAACCGACGAGCTGCCTCGGGAGTAAGAGCGCAGTGGCCCATTACAGAGCGAAGGTATGTCTTTTCAAGTTCATTTATTAAATGGTCATTTGTTTCGAATAAATTAATCCACTAAACTAAAGGCATTTTGCATGTTCTAATTAAGGGGCCGGACGCTGCCCCAATCCAGGTGTTGGAAAGACAAAGAAGACCAAAAAGGGAACCTGGATTGAACCGAGGGTGGAGGTGGTGTATGTGAGTCATCTTACCATGTAATCGTATTAGTACGTTATGGTTGTTATCTAACTACATTTCTGAGCTTTGTTGTTTCCCTAATAATATATTTTCTTATTGTAGGAGAAGTATGACAAAGCGAAGGAGGCGGCGTTTGCGTCAAATCCAGAGGAAATCGATGATGCTGAGCTGTACCACAAGACCACAGGAGGGTACGGTGCGAAGAAACGAGTTTACGGAATAGGCAACCTAGCTAGGGAGTTGTTCCGCCCCTACACCGGCAAGAGCAGTGCCGCCGTCGAGGAGGACCCGTACGTGCCTACTCTCGCCACACAGCAGCGTGTGAAGACCGACCATCTGACCAAGAAGATGGAGACATTATCGGAACGTCAGCAGCTGGCAGAGAAGAAAATTGAGGATCAGCAGAAGACGAAAGAGCTGCTGCAAGAGAGGTTGGCCATGTCAGATGAAGGCTGTAACATGGAGCAACATTCACAACGTCGGGACGACAATGCTGATGACGGTCATGGGTTCGGCTCTAGAACTGTTGAGCCATTGTCTTAGGTAGGTTTTTGTTGTCTTGACAATCTTAACTCCCTGCTCATCCAACTACTAAACCGAACAAATTACTCTCTTATTGTAATATAATCCTAACTCCATACTGATCCAACTTCTAAAACAACTTCTAAAACAACCTCTCTGAAAATCACGTTGTTTGTCTTCTACGGAATGCGGAAATGGAATGCGGAGTATGATGTACGTTGTCTTGCACGGGATGTGCTTTTGTAATGCTGTTGGTTTGTTTGTGTGATGATATGCGACGTTGTTATGTTTGTTTGAGCGTATATGCTGGGAAAATACATGCTCATATGCGTTGGACACTCCCTCGCAAAGACCAATTTTCCAGCGCAAAGTTTTGGGTAGTGCGACGGACTACCCGCCGCAATTTCCGTCGCAGGGGAGTCATATGCGTCAAGCCCCTCGACGTCAAATCCGGCATAACTCTCAGTCGTGTGACATATAATCCGACGCATAACAAGTTTGATTTAGGTTTTGACCGCCTACGTTGGCGTCGGTTTGTCCGACGCAAGATCCGACGTAAATCCATGTGCGTCGGACTAGGCGCCGCATTCTGAACCATTTGCGACGAATATCCGCGGCGGATGCTTTACGTCGGTCTGTCTGACGCAAACAACAACTTGCGTCAGATTATTGAGTTTTTGTGGCGGATTTGTCCAACGCAATTTGACCTGTTTTTTTGTAGTGTTATGATGCTTTCTTCGAATCGTACGTATGCTACGAACACTCGAGTTTCCTAAAGGTTTAGGTCACCACAGTCGGTCCGAGCACGCGACGCGGTCAAACACGGTCGCTCAATTTTCAGACTCGCCCTCATGCAGCTCAAGTCTCATGATCGAGTCTGAGTCGCGGTTGTTACTTAGTCTAGGTCAACGTTCGAGTGTCCCGGTTCAAGAATCTTAGTCATTCCCGTCACCCCGGACCATATCTAGTTTGACACCCTCTCTTGCATTTGCGCAAAACCGAGCTTAGGCGAGTTCTAACACCTGTCGTTTCCTCCGATCAGGGACCCTATGAATGACGAATTACCAAACCACAACGAATCTCGCGCCGTCGAGAAAGGGGATATCCAGGGGAGTATGCTTATGCTATCTTCCTCCATTAACAATATCTTCTCGAAAATCAATACCGCCTTAGACAACCTGAGTTCCAGGGTAGCCATCATCGAAGATCTTGTAAGAACCCGATCCCGTCTAACACAACTAGAGCGGGTAAGGCAGCCAGTCACCAAACCAAGCCATTTAAAGGGTGAAGACTCTTACAAAAGTGTCCGATACCCCCAAGATGGCAAGACCGACAGAGGTAGCCCTCAATTCACCTCTCCAAAGATCAAGAACCTGTCAAGAGAAAGGACATTTACCCACTTGGATATGTCCTACACTGTCGCTTTCCAAAGGTTGGTTTCAAATGGCGGCCTAATACTCCCTATAGGCCCAACAGCCGACCCACCTTCAGGAAGACGATCCAAAGTATGGAATGTTGAACATTGCTGCCAGATCCACATGGGGAAGGGCCACGATACAGAAAAGTGCTGGAAACTGAAACACCTCATCCAAGATTTCCTCGACACCAGGAGGACACCCGTCATGGAAGCGTTATCACTCATTAACAATGCAAAGACCCTCATGGACTATACAGGGCCCGACGACCAAAGCATCCAATCTAACTTCCATGCATCCAAGAGTCCGGATTTGATTTAAGCCCAAGTCAGAGTTCGAGTCTAGGATTTTCTGTCTTTCAATTTTCTAGTCAGGGTCAAGGTCGTCTGTACATTGTCCTCTCTTTCATTTCAATAAAATTAGCTTTTTAGTATTCCATCTTCTCTATATGTTTTCCTTGTGTGTTTCCGAGAACATGATGAACACCATCATACACTGTGAGCACACGCACATGACTATTACAGGCACATCTATAATGACTGCAGAAACTGAGACCCGTGTTTTCCTTTACCTGTTCCATGTCTGGTATAGAAAGCCACATAACTACCCCTAGTAGGGGCTGTATCGAATCCTATGACAAATTTAGGTAGTCTCCTAGTTTGGGTTCAAGACGGGAGGCAAGCCCATTTCCCACAATAAAAACCCTTCCAATAAAACTGACCAATCCCTACCTTAGGCGTTAGTCTGACCAAAAAAAGCATCGTTGTTCTATACGCTCAACGCTAAGAAATACCCAACTTGGGACGATGTTTCCACCATGCTTGCTCGGAATTATGCTTAGGGACGAGAGTTCCGAACTAAAGGGTGCTACAGTCCAAGACTAGGTTCAAGACAAACTAAAGTAATTGATTGTAGATGGTGACTATGCAAGAAATAACTTTAAAACTAAGGCAAGGGAAACTAAGACGATAATGAAAAGGGGGATTAACGATAACAGAAAAGAAGCTAGAGTTAGGTCGGGTTCAAGGGTGTCTAGGAGGCCAAGGAGGAGTAAGGGTGTCGATGTAATCCACTAGCCTTGGTAACACCCGGGCTCTCGCACTACGCTCGCGCTAATAATGGTGATATCCAACAAACCAACATGCAACAACATATAAGAGGAAACAAGGAAACATGAATTCTCAATCACCAGTCTACTATGCATTTCATCAAACATGTTGTGTGCACAATGATAAGAGGCAAAGCAAATGACAACCAAACACCACCAATTCCACCTTAATCACCCATTAAGCAACACCCAATCCCCCTACTAACCCTAACAAAGAAATCTACTCACTCATGTTCAAGATAGTAAACCCAACAACCATAATGAAACAAGAATAAACAAGGACATTCATTATGGAATATTGAAGATTACTAAGCATAAACACAAATCAAAACTAAGTAGAAGAGATTTGGAAGAAGATGAATTGTACCAATACCAAAGGATGAACGAAAGATTAAATCTTTGCATAAATAAACCGAAAGGAAGATCTCCAATGTTGTCAATAGAGTAGATCAAACCAAAAAGTCTTCAATATTACAAAGATGAAACAAGGATTAAACTAGAATTAAAGAAAGATTAGGGAATGATTAAGCTAATCTACATTAATCTAAGCTAATTGTGGACATGACGTAGGTCCACCCCGACGCGGCCACGCGCGGGTTTGGGTAGGCGAATGAATCTCGTGGTGAGATTGTTCCCGGGTTCAAAATTTAAGTCAAAGTTGGAGTCGCCACCGAATTTGTGGTAATTCGGAACCATTCGAACCCACTCTATGTCCTCATGGTTCGTACACAAAGTACGGCCCATTTCGATTTCAGAGTTTATGGGGCTCGTCCCTTTGCATTGCGATACTGATACCATCTACACCGGTATCGTGTAAAGAATGACTCTCGTGCGCCAATGGTTTCGGACATCCGGAAACCGAGGTTCTGAGTAAAAAATTGATTCACACTTTTTGGACGCCTGCTCGACGTTTTGGGATACTACCCATCACGTCTTCGCGTTCCCGCGAAGAGAAATATGCCCTCTTCACGAGGAGATCGCAGCCATTGGTGGTTGGAGCCCTATCGCTCGTCCCGCTATCCCTCCGTTCTATCCGGATCCGAGGAGGCTGAGGGATTTCTTGGGTCTGTCTCACGCTGAGACAGATCGAATGGTGCGGGGAAATACTGTTTCCCTCTTTGACCTAGCTGACAAGTTTATGAACAGTCAAGATGTAAGGGCTACCCCTTCTCACAAGCGTAGGGCTTTTGCCTTTTGCATGCTCCACCGCTACGTTTTTGAAGGGATGATGGATGTTGACTCATGCTTGGGTCAAATCAGGCTGATCGGAGTGGTTGACCAGATGGAGACTGGTCATAGCCCTGCTTGGCTAGCCACCGGGGAGATCATCATGGGTCTGGATGCCAGACGACTTGACCCGGACCGACATCTGACGGGAAGTACCCGTATTCTGCAGGTATACATCTTGCGATTTTTCTCTTTTTTGTTTCGCGCGAATTTCTTGATGTCCGTAAGTCACTCGATCGAGTGGACCTGTCACTCGATCGAGTGACATTCTTAGCGAGCTACTACCTGTTTTTAGAGGGCTTACTCGATCGAGTCAGATGTTGTACTCGATCGAGTGAGCTATAGCGGACCACTCTGTCGCTTACGGAATTTATGCATGCTTTTCAGATTTGGCTGTCGGAACGGTTATCAATCATAGAGTCCCTTCCGAGCATTCCCAACTACCGCAGCAACCAAATTAGTTCGAGGAGGCATCGGATAAGCTCGAGTCACCATATAAACCGAGCTTACTGGGATGAGTAGCTGGTGTTCCATGGTGGTCCCTTAATCAGGTGGACTGTTGCTTGGTGGTTCCTTTCCAAGCTGACGGGACTGGCCAAGAGGGACCAAGCCCGTTACTTGGTGATCTTGTCCCTTGACTGGACAGTTCACATTTACCCGGACCGCATTCTGAGGCAGTTCGGTTCGTCTCAGCGCATTCCTGAGACTGAAGCCATTATCAACGTCTCGCTCCAATTGACAGACGTTATGTGCGACACCTGGTTGCAGAGATGGTTCACTCGCCCTACATGGACTATTCCCAACCCTTGCCAATCCGCTTGGGTTTCACGGGCTTACGAGAAATGGACTTTCGAGGAGTCCGAGGAAGCTCGTAAAGCTCTGAAGGTCGATGAGGCCTTCGAACTGGTCCGTCGGGAGACGGTAAAGGACAACAGGGGCTTCTTCGATGAGGGAGACACCCCTGCTACTTTAGTCCGACTAGAATCGAGTCTTAAGTCACATACTAAGACTCGAGCTAAGGATGCCGGTGCTAGCAGCACGCGGGGGCAGCTAAGCCCCCAGACTGATTTGGAGAGACGACTTGGGCCAAGGTTGGCTGCTAGGGACCGACTTGGTCCACGCGAACGGCTGCCGGAGCCCGTGAGGGCCCGACTTGGGACTCTAGCTCAAAGAAACGAGTCCAGGCTAAGGAGGTTCCTGTGGTGATTCGGGAACACTTTCCTCCACGTCGTCGTCAGTGGACGGCCAAGGAGGCCAAGGAGAAGGGGAAGGGCAAGATGCCCTAAATACCGAGTCCTTAGTTTTTATTATTTAACTATTATTACTAATTTATTTTGGAGTGTCGTGTGCTTTTGTTTTTGTAATTTTTTGGAATTCCTGCATTTTGTAATTTTTCCGAGTTTACCGGGGTTTTTTTTTGTGATAATTAATAAAACGAGTTTATTATTAAACCGTTCCTGTCTTTTCCTCGATTGTATTGGTTGTGCCCTTTGGAGGGGCTGCCTACGTATCCGCAATTAGCAGAATCAAACCAAACGTAGTTCAAACTTGGTAAATTTGCAATCTTGAATTACACCAAGACTATTGGTTCAAGGTGCTTGTGACAGTAGAGTAAATAATTCTAAGCTTATTGACTCGTTTTTCGTGAAATAATTTTAAAAATTTGTTAATGACATTGAGAAAAGGCTAAGGGTAGTAACGCTTCAGCTGGTCCAGGTTGGTCGGGTTGACGAACTCATTCCCGTCCAGGTCCGTCAGCATCACTGCTCCTCCTGATAGGATTTTCTTTACCAAGTATGGCCCAGCTCAATTAGGTTTGAATTTTCCTCTTGGGTCAACCGGTAGTAAGGCTCGGACAGACTTAAGGACCAGATCCCCTTTCTTAATGTTCCTGGGCCTTACCCTTTTGTTGAAGGCCCGTTGGATTCTTTTCTGATAGATTTGGATGTTATTGAGGGCACGAGACCGTCGTTCGTCTAGTAGAACCAACGAATCATACCGTGCTCGAACCCAGTCAGCTTCGGGTACTTGACTTTCTAACAGAATTCTGAGGGACGGTACCTCCAATTCAACTGGTTGGACTGCCTCCATCCCATAAGTTAGGTAATACGGCGTCGCTCCGGTTGTGGTGCGAATTGACGTCCGGTATCCCCATAGGGCAAAAGGTATTTTATCGGGCCAGTCCCGGTAATTATCAGCCATCTTTTTGAGTATGGTGACAATTGTTTTATTGGCCGCCTCTACTGCTCCATTCGTTTGGGGGCGATAGGGCGAGGACGTGTGCCTTTGAATTTTATATTTGGTCAGTAGGGCTGCGGTCTCAGCTTGAAAATGAGTCCCGTGATCACTGATAAATTCATGTGGGATTCCATACCGACATATTATCTTGTTCTGGATAAACTTGGCGACATGTTTACCGTTGAGAATGCGATATGATTCAGCTTTGACCCATTTGGTGAAGTAGTCGATAGCTACTAAGATGAAACAGTGCCCGCCAGTACCCGAGGGATTTATTTTCCCGATTATGTCGATACCCCATGTCGAGAACGGCCAAGGTGACGTCATGGTATAAAGCAGAGATGATGGCAGATGTTGCACATTGGTGAAGATTTGACAGTTATGACAATGTTTGACATATAACTGGCAGTCGGCTTCCATGGTGTTCCAGTAATACCCGAGCCCCATGATTTTTCAGACCAGCATGTGGGCATTCATATGTGGGCCACATTCGCCATCATGCACTTCGGCCATAACTTTTTTGGCCTTATATTTGTCAACACAAAGGAGAAGGGCCCCCTGTGCCGTCTTTTTGTACAGTTGCCCGTCATCCGTACGGATGAACTGGGTGGCCAGCCTCCGTAAGGCTTTCTTGGCTCGACCTTCGGTCCGGGGAGGATATTCTCCGTTTGTCAGGTACGTTAATACGGCCTGGTACCAAGGTTCAGGATCAGTTATCTCGATGTCTTCAATGCCATGAATGTATGCCGGCTCGGACCGTCTTTCGACACAAATTGGCATACTGGTCACGTGGTCGGGAATATTCAGTAAAAATGCCAATTTTGAGAGTGCTTCTGCAAACTGATTTTCTTCCCGAGGCAGGTATATATACTAATGCGCGCACACTAATATACAAACGATTTCTCTTCGAATCTCACCCTAGGAACCCCGATGACATGTGGTACATCAGGTATCCCCAGCGGAGTCGCCAAATTGTGGACATGACGTAGGTCCATCCCGACGCGGCCACGCGCGAGTTTCGGTAGGCGAATGAATCTCGTGGTGAGATTGTTCTCGGGTTCGAAATTTAAGTCAAAGTTGGAGTCGCCACCGAATTTGTGGTAATTCGGAACCATTCGAGCCCACTCTATGTCGTCATGGATCGTACACAAAGTACGGCCCATTTTGATTTCAGAGTTTATGGGGCTCGTCCCTTTGCATTACGATACCGATACCATCTACACCAGTATCGTGTAAAGAATGACTCTCGTGCGCCAACGGTTTCGGACATCCGGAAACCGAGGTTCTGAGTAAGGGGTGAGGGTACGTGTTGGGAAGCCCACTAAGGACACCCAACCCCGCCCGCACAATGGCGGCCTCTACTAAGGCATCGTTCGTGTTCGTGTACGCGCGCTAGTAAAACGACTAAATGATATGCAAACAGCGTTTTCAGGCTAAACATTAAAATTATAGGTTAACTACGTCATTTAATGCATCTAATTATGGTCGAAATGATTTAGCATGCGAGGTTCATTTATAAAGCGATAAACATCGAAATAAATAAAGCTCGTGAATAAATACAATATACACGGGCGGAAATACAACCCGGCCAATACAAAATGACAAACGAAAAAAAAATAATAAAGAAAACGGAATAAATGACATAAATGTAAACAAACAATAAATAAAGACTAGAAGCGGACCCGTATACAATAGATGCAAGCTAGACCGTAAGTTGTGTAAACGGACGAACCTCAACTAAATACACATTATTTTGTGTATTAATCGAAGGACGGAGATATAGGACCTAGGCGTGGTGCTAGCCTGATCCCGAATCTCGATGCCTTGTCCCGACTTATCACATCGTAAAATGGTGTCTTGGTTAGCCCATATATTAGACACGACTAAAGAGTCGGCAATATAAGGCTAATCGTGAAAGACTACGATCAAAGTCGTTAAAGTGTCGTGATGTGCATGGGTTCTGAAAATTAGAATTACGTGATCGACTTTGCACGTTACGACTAAGTCGTAAAAAAAAGACGAGGCTCGAATGTCGCATTAAAGCTCTCGGATTTCTGGGCTACAGGACCCACTCGATCGAGTCATGGCATGGACTCGGTCGAGTGCGTCTTCGAAGCAGCTATTGCCCAGTTTTTGGGGTGCTACTCGATCGAGTGGCCTATGGCACTCGGTCGAGTGCCCCCTGTACGAGGCATGGCTCGTTTTGTTTTTACGTTTCAAATCGATGGTTGACCGAGTTGAATGAAAATATTGCACGATTTAAATACAACTCGGTTTTTGGTGCCATAATCGTGTACTATGCGATTATGAGACCGTCATCGGGATTTTATGGAAAGTGTTATTGTTTAGCGAAAAGTTTGATTAGTGACAAGATTGTAGTCCTCCGCGTCACGACATCGATGCCAATTACGGATTATGTGATGTCGGTTTTTGCCTCAACGGATCTCGCACCAATCTCAGAAATGGAGTCAAATGCGTCCAACTATGATCGACCACGATCACATCATACCCTTGAGCACATTGGGGCGGCGCTCCTCGAAAGGGTGCCACCTCCGTCGTTGCTCGTAAGGGGATCAGACGGACTTTAAGCGATCGTCATAGTCAAACTTATTTGAAATCGAAACTTAGTATTATTATGTATACGCGGTAAATGGGTGTTAAATGTTAGAATGCGAAGAAATAAAAGTTAGTAACGAAAAATTAAAAATGTTAGAGTCAACGTTAACATACTAGTATAATCATGATATAAAAAAATGCGAAAATGTAGATAAAAAACGGAGTAATAAGGATTGAGACGGGGTTTATGACACCCTCAACATACATGCTTAGTAAAGGCCTCGGAAATGGACTCGTAATAGCGGCGTGAACGCGGGAGTATCGAGGATGTATGCAAGTTATGGTGTGTGTGTATCGGTTTTACGAGGGATATTAACTCGGTTTTTTGACTAAGGTTGTTTAGGGTTTGTAGTATTGAAGTGATGAAGGTGGATTAGGGTAGAAATGTAGGGTAGAATTGCATTAGGTAAAAAAACCCTTAAATGCAAAGGGTTTGAGGGGGTATTTATAGAGAATACCTCACGACCTAGGCTCACTCGATCGAGTGGCTCCAGTGCACTCGATCGAGTGCCTTTGAAAATGGGTCTGTTCCGGTTTATGAGGCTCCACTCGACCGAGTGGGTCAATCCACTCGACCGAGTGGATAAGGGTGGCGAGATAATTTAGGAAATGGTTGACTTTTGATTGTTTTTTGAATTTTGTATTTGGGCGCAATCTTCTAGAAACGCATCAGGCTGATATATGTGACGGATTCGTCTTTGACCGGGTTTTGACCCGGTCGCCAAAAGACGGGTTTTATTTTCGGTCTCGGTTTTGGCCCAAATTAGTCTTAATTTACTCGGAACGACCCACTAGGCCTGATTTTGAGGTTGGTTTTGAGAGATTTGTACTCCGCTAAATGTCCACGTCGGATATTATTGATTCCGAGCCCATATTCGAGTATACTAAGTCACGTTTGCGTCCGATCATCATCGGGTGTTTTGTCGGGAACTGCTATAGACACTAGCAGGCAAAATGCGGGTGTCTACACTAATCTATCCTAAAGTAGAGGCAAGGAATTATCTAGGGTTTTGTGCTTAAAACAATACAAGAGGGGGGTATTTATAGGGTTGGGAGAAAGGGGGGGAAACGAGGAATCGAATCGAGGCTATAACAGGCCGTCACGACCGTGTTAAGATGGTCAAAGCTGTGACCAACACCCGTCACGAACCATCACGGCTGGGATGGCACTTGTCGACGTGGTCGTGTCCGTCTTAACACGGTCGTGTCGAACCTCAGTATGCCCACTTCTTTTGCATCTTCTAACACGGTCATGTAGGCTTCTGACACGGTCATGTAGGCTCCTACTTGCTCTTCCTAGGCTTCTTCTCGATGCTCGGGATATTCTCAAATGTGCTCCAAGGGACTCGAGATCGAGTCTAAGTCAGCGAATCATCGTCGCTTCTCTTCATTGGCTCGATATGCGTTGGAAACGAGACAGAATCGTTCCATTTCTCCATGATAGGCCTTAGGAACCTAAAACACACTAGAAGAAGCGTAAGTAGCCTCAAAACCGCTCTAAAGAGCGATTCCACCAAAGAAAGCGGGACCAAACACGTGAAATAAACACTAAAAAACACACTTATCAACTTCCCCACATTTAACCCTTACTCGCCCTCGAGTAAGCACGAACTAACTACTAACTAATAAAAACTAAAATACTAACCGAGCGAGTATTAGCGCACCCTACGCCCGTTCAACTCACGCGAGAAACTTAGAAGAAAAGTGCTCTCCGGAAGGCAAGTGATGTCTTACGATAAAACTATGGACACAACCGAACACAAAAACACACACACAAACAAACAAACGGTTGCATCCAAGAAGAAAAAAATAACGCTTCCCTCAACAAAGCGGTGAAAGAAACACCGGTTAAGGACTCAAGGCAAGTGACGACATTCCCAAGCTAATAACACAAACCGATATGAACAAAATTCTAATAGGATGACAACAAAGCAATAAAAACGTTGGTAACTTACCTAGGTCCTCCTAATCTTCTAAGAACGTACTACGGGACGATAGGCGGGATGGAAAACGGATGAACCACGGAGTTAGTCGACACTGTAGGTAAAGTAAAGCCTCGCCTCCTTTAGCTATAAGCCAAGAGAGTCGTCTCATGCTCAAAAATAGCCTAACTAGTCCAAGTAAAAAGCTAAGGTGGATAAGGTTGCAAAATGAGGGAAAACCGACTATTACCGCTATCATCCTTCCTAGGGACTCGGTCCTTCGGTAGGCTCTTCACAACCACAATCGGTAAAAGGCTTATTTTTTAGGGGTAAGATTTTTTTGTGAAATGATTTTCTTGCCATTTCTTCTTTTGTATTTTGCTTTTGATTTGTTATGTCATTTCTTTTTCTTCTTTTGTATTTTGTTTTTTAATTTGTTGTGCCTTTTCTTTTTCTTCTTTCTTTTCTTTCTTTTGCCTTGGTTTGCCCCTTTTGGCTAAATTTTGTATCGTAGGCAATCATTACAACCAAGTAAGTGTAGAGACCTCGATAAAATGCAACTTATTTGTGAAATATGTGTAGAAGGTAGGGAAATGGGTATGTTGGGCGCGCGATTTCCCTTCAAACCCACAAAAAGGTGGAAACTTGGACTAATCAAAGCAATATCGAACGTGGTCACCTAAGAGAACGGGACTCGGAAACCAAGGCCTTTTCACTCCGTGGGTGGTCAAGGTGGTCAATATGCAAATCCCGAAGTAAATCCCTAGTAGACTAGGTGGACTCAAGGTAAGAAACCAACTAAATTATTGATTTAAGGTCATTCTACTAGACTAAAGTCCAAAAATTGATTTATGTCACTAAAAAGGGAAAGTAAACACTTGCGCACTAGCCTCAAAACTGGGTTTTCGAAAACATTTTCTACACAAGACACAAACTATACAAGACGAAAACAAAAACGAAATGAAGCAAAACAAGACAAACACACAAAGAAATAAACAAACACCACCCCGAAACTTCCAAACAAGCAACCACATCAAACCACAAACTCCAGAAAGCTCCACCCGAGCATACACCACCACAAAATCTCCTCCAAACACCGAAATGGGAAAAGGAGAAAGAGATAGGAGGATATGACCGAATGACAAGAGCTTTCCGAGATTCACGGCAATCAAGCAACCTACAAGGAGATCGGGAGGCAAAACACACACGCACACGACAAGAACACAACACAAAGGTACAAAAGAAAATGACACAAAAGAAAATCTTTTCGAATTTTATGAAATTTCTCAAATTTTTAAGATTTTTTTTTTTTAAAAAAATACGAAAATAAAGATAAAATAAACTAAGATATCGCTCCCCCACACTTAAATCGAGCAATGTCCTCTTGCTCGATTGGTAGTGTGTGGAAGACACTAAAAGAGAAAAAAGGGAAAATAAAACTAAAAATCAAGAATGAAAGTGAAGAAAGGGTAGAATGGGTCGGGCCTAGGTGTAATCATGTCACCTAGGTCCGAGACGAGAAAAGATATGGATGGGGGAAGAAATAAAAGGAAATGGGAGGGGGAGGGCTAGGTGTAATCAAGTCACCTAGCCCCGATTTCGCCCGATTCCGACTAAATTCTACCAAAAAAGGAAAAAAAACTAAAGAAAAAGTGAAAAGAACTTGTCAATTTGGATTTTTTCAATTGATTCTCGAGGTAATCACGTCATCGAGAATCGGGAGCAATAACCAAAGGGCCCCAAGGACCACCACGACACTAAAAGCATAAAGGGAAGAGGAACATACAAAGAGTAAGCAATAAAAGACGGGAAAGAAAGGAGAGTCGCGTTACCAAACGGTTAGCAACTCAACCATCTCCATCATCTCAATGATCTTTCTTGGTATCTTGCTTGCCTTTGTCATCGATATTCCTCCTCTTCCTAAATGTAGTCTCATTGTTGGAGCATCGGGCTTGCATTGGTGTAATGAGGTTGGGATTTATGTGGAAACTCGGAGTTTAGTGATGTGAAGGTAGTTTGAAGAGGTATAAGTGAAGTAGTAAGGATGCAATGATGGAGAAATATGTGAGTAGGGAGGTCGGGTGGAGGTGTAATGAGGTGGGGTGGGGTTTTAATGAAGAAGAGAAGGTAAAGGAAGCTGGCGCATACCCGTCATGGGCGTGCCGGAGGCATCACGGCCGGGAAGGCCTCATCACGGCCGGGATGACCACCATCACGGTAGGGAAGCATCCTGGTCGTGAAAGGGGTGTCATGCCCGAGTTTCAGGTCAGTGAAGGGTGATTTTTGTGCAGTTAACAACCCGGCCATGTCGCCTCCCTCATGACCATGTCGCCTCATGGCCATGTCCCAAGTGACATGGTCATGTCACTCTCCTAGATCTTCATTCTTCTTGATCATCCCAAGTCTTCCGCCCTAAGAACATTACCAACTACGAGATCAAATTCCCGTCCTCAAAAGCTTACAAAAAAGCTCAAAAACCGACTTCCTTCCCCAAGTTTTGAAGCTTCTATCATCCAAACACTCTTCAAAACTCTTCATCTTCACTTCAAACCTATCAATCAATCTCAAAAACTTCCATCAAAACTCCCTCCCTCACATCACTCATAAAAAAAAACTCCAAATGACGAGAACTCAAACTACAAGTCACAAATCCTAGAATCAAACAAATCTCACAAAAGCAAACACAAAAAAAACTCAAAAGAAGAGGAAAGATATATATACAACATGACGGTTCTTGAGGAACTCCGTCAAACCAAGAGTGGTGGAGGGATTTCATTCTTTGTCACTATCATCATCTACGACCCCATAGCCCTCAAGGGCTCGGAGGAGCAAGTCAAAGGCTCTAGCAACATCTTCATGAAGGCTCACGTAGCCGAGCCAAGCTATCATCCAAAGCTTCCAAGTCGGAAGCGAGAAGTAGTCATCCAAAGACCCATTATCATGTTTCATGTGGTCTCCGAGATCTTTCCAACCAACAACCTTTAACGACCTCTGCCTCCCTAAGCACCGTCTCCTAGCATAACCAAAGCTCAAATTTCTAGCACAAGAGTCAAAAGGGAGTTTAACCCTCTTCTTTTCATCTACCATTCCCAAGTCATCAACAAGTTCCGGCCCAATATCTCCAAATCCTAAAACATCGTTCTTCCCCACATCATCAATAAGAAGAGATTTAAAACTCACACAAGCGGTTTCAATCTCTTCTAAACCAAGATCCAAGTTACACACAAGGGGTTCACAATATTTTATTGGATTTTCACATATGGGCGACTTGATTTCATCATTCATATCCCATGACTTCACAACTTCTAATACCTCAATCAACTCATCCCAAATATTTTCTCTCCCAACTCCTTCTTCCTCAATAATAGGCTCATTAGAAGCGGGATGAAGGTCAAAAGTAGGGCAAGTGAAGGGGATTGAAGGTTCAACAAGAATGGAGGGGGTAGACTCTTGGATTTCCTTTATTTTATCGATGTTTTCATCACCCAAATTAACCTTGAGTCCGTTGTGTCCGGTTTCAACAAGGTCATTGGCAACTTCATTTTCTTCTTGAGGAAAGACAAGATGGGACCCAATTGTGTTTTCATCAATGAAACTCTTCAAATTCCCACTAACCTCATACAATTCTTTACTAACAATGCCTTCATTAAGGATTATTTCCTCATTCATCTCGTCTTGGGTAGACAATTGAGGTTCTTCATAGCAAGTCTCGCTTCTCAAAGGGATTTCATTAGCGGCTTCATGATTGGGTTGTTCCCCTTTCTCAAATGAGCATCCTTCGTCAAGTTGTGACGTTCGAGTTAAAAGCATTAAGGTTTTAGCCGCTATAGCATTTAATCTAGCATCATATGCCTCATTTTCCCTTTGACATTGGGACATGATTTCATATTAATCCTTTTGCATTTGGATGGCCATTTCTTGTCGACTCTTTTGCATTTGAAGAATCGCTTGATATAACTCCAAGTTGGGCATTTCGTGGTCATTGGGGTTTTGGAATGCTCTTTGAAAACCTTGATGATGCCCAAGGGGTTGGGCATCACATGGTTGGTGATAAGATTGAGATGATTGGTAGTATTGTGGGTTTTGGAGCTCATAATAAGGTTGAGGTGATGGGTAATATGGTGGGTTTTGGAGAAATTGGTTTCCATATGAAGAATTGTGATTAAACATGGTGGATTCACGATGATAATTTGAGTAATAACCACCATGATCATAAGGTTGATAAGCACTCACTTGATGGAAGTCGTTTCCATATCCTTGAAACCCATACTCACGAGTTTCTTGATTACCCCATTAAGCTTGATAATAGTTAGGAGACATCATGGCATCACCTTGATTCATAGAGGGAGAAAAGAAATCACCTGTAGGCACTTGAGCAAACATGAGTCCTAGTGCTTTTGAGGCACTAGGAAAAGTGAGAAAAGAACAGAGATGAACAACAAGGAGAAAACACGAAAACCAAGAACCAAGTCTAAAACTAAGCACACAAAAGTCTAGACTACGCCCTCCCCGGCAACGACGCCAATTTGATGGAAGGAGTTTATCGTCTATCCTACCGATCAAAATAATAATCAACGAACCTATGCTAGGTAGCTAGGGTAAGACGAGTCAATCCTCAGAGACAGGAGTTCCAAACTAAAGGGTGCTACGGTCCAAGACTAGGTTCAAGACAAACTAAAGTAATTGATTGTAAATGGTGACTATGCTAGGAATAACTATAAAACTAAGGCAAGGGAAACTAAGACGATAATGAAAAGGGGGATTAACGATAAGAGAAGAGAACCTAGAGTTAGGTCGGGTTCAAGGGTGTCTAGGAGGCCAAGGAGGAGTAAGGGTGTCGATATAATCCACTAGCCTTGGTTACGCCCGGGCTCTCGCACTTAGACGGCCAAAGGGGTCTCTATACTACGCTCGCGCTAATAATGGTGATATCCAACAAACCAACATGCAACAACATACAAGAGGAAACAAGGAAACATGAATTTCTCAATCACAAGCTACTATGCATTTCATCAAACATGTTGTGTGCACAATGATGAGAGGCAAAGCAAATGACAACCAAACACCACCAATTCCACTCTAATCACCCATTAAGCAACACACAATCTCCCTACTAACCCTAACAAAGAAATCTACTCACTCATGTTCAAGATAGTAAACCCAACAACCATAATGAAACAAGCATAACATGGACATTCATAATGGAATATTGAAGATTACTAAGCATAAAAACAAATGAAAACTGAGTAGAAGAGATTAGGAAGAAGATGAATTATACCAATACCAAAGGATGAAAAAAAGATTAAATCTTTGCATAAATAAACAGAAAGGAAGATCTCCAATGTTGTCAATAGAGTAGATCAAACCAAAAAGTCTTCAATATTACAAAGATGAAACAAGGATTAAACTAGAATTAAAGAAAGATTAGGGAATGATTAAGCTAATCTACACTAATCTAAGCTAATTTATCCTAAAGTAGAGGCAAGGAATTATCTAGGGTTTTGTGCTTAAAACAATACAAGAGGGGGTATTTATATGGTTGGAATAAAGGGGAGGAAGCGAGGAATCGAATCGATGCTCAAACAGGTCGTCACGGCCATGTTAAGATGGTCACGGCCGCGACCAATATCCGTCACGGCCGGGAAGGAACCATCACGGTCGGGATGGCCCTTGTCGACATGGTCGTGTCCGTCTTAACACGGTCGTGTCGAACCTCAGAATGCCCACTTCTTTTGCATCCTCTAACACGGTCATGTAGGCTTCTGACACGGTCATTTAGGCTCCTACTTTATCTTCCTAGGCTTCTTATCGATGCTCGGTGCTCGGGATATTCTCAAATGGGCTCCAAGGGACTCGGGATTGAGTCTAAGTCACCGAATCATCGTCGCATCTCTTCGTTGGCTCCATATGCGTTGGAAACGAGACGGAATCCTTCCATTTCTCCATGATAGACCTTAGGAACCTAAAACATGCTAGAAGAAGCGTAAGTAGCCTCAAAACCGCTCTAAAGAGCGATTCCACCAAAGAAAGCGGGACCAAACACGTGAAATAAACACTAAAAAACACACTTATCAACTCCCCCACACTTAACCCTTACTCGCCCTCGAGTAAGCACGAACTAACTACTAACTAATAAAAACTAAAATACTAGCCGAGCGGGTATTAGCGCACCCTACGCCTTTTCAACTCACGCGAGAACACATAGAGGAAAAGTTCTCTCCGCAAGGCAAGTGAGGTCTTGCGACAAAACTACGGACACAACCGAACACGAAAACACACACACACACACACACAAACGGTTGAATTCAAGAAGAAACAAATATCGCTTCCCTCAACAAAGCGGTGAAAGAAGCAACGGTGAAAAGAAAAATGAGAGAAAAAAGAAGGAAAAGAAAAAGAAAAAGAAAGACGATTCTTCCCCCGAGTATTTTTGATATTTTTATCTTCCATTTTGGACCGGTTCTTATGTCACTTGGGCCATTAGGACGGCCCAAGCCCTTGTTTTTGCAAATGGCCGAGATTTGTATGCATTAGTCGATAACTTCATGGGAATATTCATTCCATCTCCGCCACACATCCCGACATAGCACGGACCGAGGCCAAGAAATATGTAATAATTGTTTTTACATCCGATTTAGTAATTTTAGTATTCATATTCTATATTTTAGTTGGATTTTAGAATAGTGATTTTTGATTTGCAAAACTTGTGATTTGTTTGTGATGTTTGTTTTTCGTTCTTGTGTTTTTGTTTTTGCGTGTTATTTTATTTATGGGTTGTAGATTAGTCTAATAAGTCACTCGAGTACGAGTAAAGCTTAAGTGTATGGGAATTGATAACACGCAAATTTAGACCGTTTTACCCCTCATTTAGACTCGTATTTGACTCGATTTTGTGTGCTTTAATGTCAATATAACTAATTTTTTTATTATATTTCGTATTTTCTAGTTCGAGTTTAGTTTATTCGTAATTATCATCTTTTTCGTAGAATTTGGTACTGCTTTTGTTTGTTTTTGTCTTATAGGTACGTGTTTGTGAATTAAGAGGCGAGTCAAAGCAAGTTGAGCCAAACCGAGTCAAAGTCGATTTGACTTGACTCAAACTTACCCTCCTAAACCCTTACCATCTTATTTCCCACATCAACCCACTTACACTATCCAAATAAACCCATCTTCTATTTATCCATCTATCCAATTTATTCACCTTCCTAGACCCAAATCAACCCAACTCACCAACCCATGTCCAACAACTCACCCAACACAAACCCAATAACCCAAATTCAACCTATATCCCATAGTCCAACCCGACTTTGACCTTGACCCAAATCAGCTCATAACTTCATCTCATTCAATAGTCAAGATCGATTTCAGGACCAGATTCCGGCGATCCTCCAGCATCCATACTCGACCTCTGTTTTCGCCATCAACTCCCTCCGTCACCTTCACCGATCACCACCTTCGACCTTCACCTCCGCCTGAGCTCTGGCGAACAACAGCAGCACACACTGGCAGCCCCCAACCTCCGACATACACCACCACACGCTCCACGTTACTCTGTTCCACGACCTCAACCTTGCTCCTCCGCTCTCCGGCGAGCGTCGCACACCAGCCAACAGCAACAAGCTCCTGCGACGCGACGACAACCACTGGCAGCATCTGCTCCTCGATTCCGTTTTTCGGTGACAATCGTCAGCGTTGATAAGTGTGTTTTGTAGTGCTTTTTTGTTGTGTTTGGTCCCGATTTATCTTGTGGAATTGCTCTTTGGAGCGGTTTCTTGGCTAATTACGCTTCTTCTAGTTTGTTTTAGGTTCCTAAGACCAATCTTCGAGAGGTGGAACGATTCCAACTCATTTCCGACACATTTGGAGCCAACGAAGAGAAGCAACGATCACTCGATAGCTTAGACTCGATCCCGAGCCCTTGGGACCCATTCCCGATCCCCTTAGACTCGATCCAGAGCACCGACGATCGATGAGAAGCCTATGAGGAGCAAGTAGGGACCCTAGAGATCATATTTGAGGCCTCCATCCCGGTCGGGATGAGTGGCCATCACGACCGGGATGAAGAGTAAGCAAAGCAGCGCTTTTGATGGCTCATCCCGGCCGGGATGAAGATCCTTCCCAGTCGGGATCACCATCCTTACCGGCCGGGAAGGGCTAGCTGCAGCTCGTGTTTCTTCTTTTCTTCACCTTTGCTCGTGAACCCATATAAATACCCTCCCTTTGTATTGTTTAAGCACCTTACATTACTCTACATTATTCTAAACCCTAATTAGACTCTCTTTATCCTTAGCTTAGTTTTACATTAATCTTTCGTTAATCTTTTGTTAATCTTAGCTTAATCTAATTAGCTAATCTTGTATTAAGGGATCTCTTGAAGAATCCATCAAACCTTGACAACATTTAGTAGAGATTTTTGGGTGTTCTTATAATACAAGTTCTCATCTTTTCATCATCTTGTTAGTTGGTATAATCTTCTTATTATCCTTTCTCTTAATCCTTGTTTAATCATTTAAGTTTTAATCTTTGCTTATTGTTCTTTGTTCTTGCTAGTTTCATAATGAATGTTTGGATGTTTGTGTTGATATCTCTTGTTTATGTTGATGATGTTAGATTAGATATGATTGAGTAGCCTCTTGTGGGGTTAGTAGGGGGATTAAGTGTGGATTATGGATGATTAGGGTTTGATTGTGGGTAAAGGTGAACTCTTTGTTACTAGTCACATGTTGAGTACACTATGTGTTTGTTGAATTGCTTGTTTGAGTAGAATTGGCCATCCTTCTCATGCTAGTCTTCCTTTTCTCATTGTGTGATTGATTTGTGGTTGAATCCTTATATATTGGGTAGCATCTTGCATGAGTATTCGGGTTTTTTCTTTGACACAAGAGCGCGGACCGACCTTAGTAACTAGGTGAAACCTACAACCTCGATTTCACAACTATCCTACTACACTTATGAACCCTTACTAACCCTAATCTTTCCCAACTTGATTTCTTCATCTTGTTAGCAAATTCATATCTAGTTAGTTGATTAATTTAGCTTTAGTTGCTTAATTTAGTTCGTGTTATATCTAGTTCATTGATAGTCCACTTTCACCCCTTCAAATCATCATAATTAATCAATTCTTGTTAGCTTGTCCCTCTTTGTGTTGTGTTGGAAACCTAGTCTTGTTTTTGAGTTGACCTTAGTCTAGACACCTATTACCGTCCCCGTGGACTCGACCCGACTTACCCTAGCTACGTTTTAGGTTTAGTTGGTCTCTATTTGATCGGTGGGACCCACGGCAAGTACCACCATCAATTTGGCGCCGTTGCCGGGGACGGCACATGTTTAGACTTAGTTTGCTTATTAGCTAGACTTAGTTACCGTTTTGTGTTCTTCTTCTATCCTTTGTGAATATTTTGTAGTCTTTTTCTTTGTTTCTATAGCTTTCTCCTCTCTTTGTCTTCCGTTGTGCTCGTTTATTGTCTTTACTTAGTGCCCATAAAGCACTGGGTGTTCTCACGTTTGTTCCAAGTGTGTAGTGCATGTCTAGGAGAAGAGACGACTTCTTTCTCTTCAAACCAGAGCCGGAAAGACTCTTTAAAGCCTTTCGCCAACGGACGATTGATCGGGTTAGAAATTCTCAACCGGGTACTAGCAGTATCATTGAAGAACAAATCTAAGGATCCGACTTGAACGAAGCACCTCGAGAGACCACCGAAGGGACCTTCATAAATCCCTCTGGTACTTCTTCTAGTCACTCTTCTCAACCTAGTTCTCCTTCTACCTCTACATCAACACCATCTACACCGTCATCTCCCGCTTATCCAACAATGCCTAAGTTCTCTTCTTATTCAACCTTCACGGAAGACGTTTTGCCCGGTCCCACCGCTTTACCGGCCGCTTACGCTGGAAATTTTGTGGCTAAAACGGCGTTTATCCAATTAGTTGAGCGGAGTCAATTTAGTGGGTTGCCCACCGAGGACCCACACCAACACATGAAGACCTTTTCGGACTATTGTGATGCCATTTCTCAACCGGGAGTAACCCAAGACCAAATTCGATGGGTCCTCTTCCCTTTCTCTTTAATCAGTAAGGCTAAACAATGGCTCAAGGGTCTCAACAAGGCGGCTCTAGGGATCGACACATGGAAGAAGCTAGCCTTAGCTTTCTACCAAAAATTTTATCCACTGGAGAAGACCAATTTATTAAGAGCTTCCATCACGGGGTTCCAACAACGTGACGAAGAGGGGCTCTATGAGTCGTGGGAAAGATTCAAGGCCCTAGTTCGCTCTTGTCCTCATCATGGATTGTCGGAGTGGTTCCTTGTTCAATAATTTTGGAACGGTTTGTATGAGGATTCGAGGAGTATACTCAATATGGAGTCGAATGGGCATTTCACCGAAGTATATGATGACCAAAATTGGTCAAGAATTGAAGAAATGGCGGTCCGTAACTCTCAATACTCTAGGTCAAGGAAGGAAAGTAGAGGGGGAAGGCATGAGATCGATGCCATTACACAATTAAGTGCCGACCTTGGAGCACAATTGAAGACACACATGGATACTATTGACAAGAAGCTCCAAAATCACTTTAATCAAGGTCAAAGCACTAGTTCCTCCAACCAACAATCGATCCATCAAGTTAATGCTTTGGGAATGGTTACACCAACATCTTATTATGGGATATGTGAGATTTGTGGAATACATGGACATGAGCCCTCTTATTGTCGAAGTAGCATTGAGCAAGTGAATGCTTTTCAAGCATACAAGCAAGGTGTCCCATACTTCCCTTACAAGCCTCAAAATGTGCCAAATCCTCATATGTTCCAAGCTTCCCAACAACAAGCTCAACAACAATACCGTTTACCCTATGTTCCTCCCCCTCCCTTAAGGGACAACAACCAAGGCTTCCAAGGTTATCAAGGCAATCAAAGGCCTTTTAACAACTTCCAATAACATAACCAAGGTGCCTTCACCAACAATCAAGGGTTCCATAATCAAGGGAACTTCAATCATCAAGGTGGTTTCCAAGTAAACCAACATTTTCAAGGACATCAATGCAACAACCAAGGTTACCAGAATCACAATCATGGTAACTCTCAAGGCCGAAATCAAGGCAAATCTCAAGGGTTCCAAGGGAACTTTCAACAACAACAAGGGTCCCAAAATACTCAAAAAGATAACAAGCAAAGAAGTCGGTCTCCAATTCATGATTATGGCATTCCTCTAGCCATCACTAATACCCCACACAACTAACAATCTCCGCCTCGGGATTTTGACATGCAAAAGGCGATGTTAGATATGCAAATAAGTCAAATAGAGATGCAAAGAAGCCAACAAGAGTTTTACAATCAACTTCAAATTGACAACAAGGCGAGAGATACGCATGTAAAGATGCTCGAAACCCAACTAGCTCAAGTTGCTTCGGGTAGTTCTTCAAGACAAAAGGGTAAACTACCTCCCCAAGGTGTACCAACGAAATTTGAACATGTGAATGCTATCACCTTGAGGAGCGGTGCATCCTATGATTCTCCCTTGTTTCCTAGTGAGCATAAAGCAATGAAAGAAGTGGGATCTCCATCTCAAGGCAATGAAAATTGGGGAAATCTCATGGAAGAGCAAGTCTTGTGGGAGGTTGAAAAACCTAAAGAAGACAAGTTCCCCAAACCCCAAGAGAAAGACAAAGAAAAAAAGAAAGTGGCAATTGAAAAGTCCCAACCTAATGAGCAAGACAAGATACATATCAAGTTGCCTTTCCCAACAAGGCAAATGAAGACTAAGGTGGATGTTCAATTTGACAAGTTTGTCGATATTGTGAAGAAATTGGATGTGAGCATCCCTTTCACCGAGCTAATTACCCAAGTCCCGGCCTATGGCAAGTTCATGATAGAGATATTGGCTAGGAAGAGATCCTTAGACAAGGAAGAGACCATAGCGTTCACAAGAGAGGTGAGCGAGCTCATTCAAGGCTCTACACTTCCTAAGTTGAAGGATCCAGGTAGTTTCTCAATCCCGTGCACAATAGGGAACTTGAAGATTGAAAGGGCGTTATGTGATTTGGGGGCGACTGTAAGCATTCTCCCTTACTCTATTTGTGAGCGACTTGGAATGAAAGAGCTCAAGTGTACCTCGATCACACTCCAAATGGCCAATCGTTTGCTTAATCGACCATTAGGAATGTTAGAGGATGTCCATTAAGAATCGGGAAATTCTTCATTCCGGTCAACTTCCTTGTGCTTGATATGCCGAAAGATGCTATCACTCCCATTATCCTTGGGCGCCCATTTTTACATACCGCCGGTGCAATGATCGATGTTAAGAAGGGTAGGATCACTTTTGAGCTAGGCGATGAGAAGCTCGTGTTTGACCTCCAAGGCAACACCTCGCCTACATATGAAGAGTCATGTAATATGATCCATGCCTTTAATGACAAAGAGCTAGGGAATGAGTCGAGTGAAAGCATGAAGGACAACAACTTGTGTGGAATTGAAGATGATGATTCCGAGGTTGGGGCAGATGAATGCCCATGTGATGTGATTGAAGACAAGTCGGTTGGTAAGAAGAAAGTTGAGCCTCCCTTGAGGCCTTATGGTGATGAGTCAAAGTTTGGGTATATACCGATGGATCGAAAGTACAAGTTCAAGTCGTTGAACTTAGTAGATCGGGATGCCCGGGAACTTCTAGGCAAAGTTGGGAGGAACCTTGGAGTGTGGATTGGTACTCCACGAGCTTGATTGAAGATTTCTCCCGAGCCTTTGATTTGTTACTCCGAGATCTTGAAGGCGATGGAGTTGTATGCCATGTTGATGAAAAATGAATGAAGAAGCCACCACCCTAGGTTTGACGGAGTTCCTCAAGAACCGTCGAGTTGTATATATCTTTTCCCTCTCCTTTGTGTTTTGTAGTTGTATTTTTGTGATTTTTTGGATTTGTGTGCTTGTGGAATTCTTGTCGTTTGGTTGTTTGTTGAGCGATGTGGGGGAGGGATTTTGATGGTGATTATTGAGTTTATTTGATAGGTTGATAGTGAAGATGAAGTTTCGAGAGGAGTGGTTGTTGATAGAGCTTGGATCTTAAGCAAGGAAGTTGGTTTTTGAGCTTTTCTTAAGCTTTTGGGGACGGGATTCTAAATCCCGGTGTATTATTTGCCTTGTGGGTTGAGCTATCATGAGGATTGAAGGACTAGAAGAGTCATCCCGACCGGGAAGGGTATCATCCCGACCGGGATGATGTGTGCACGAAGTCTGGGCTACTGACTTGCCATCCTGATCGAGATTGGAAAGCTTCCCGACCGGGAAGGCATGGTCCCGACCGGGAAGAGATGCTCCCGGCCGGGATGGTCCCTTGCAGCCTCATTCGACTTTCTTCCTTCATTTAAACCCCACCCCACCACTTTATACCCCCTTCCAACCTCTCTACCTACCCTTGCAACTATCATATGACCCCTACACTTCATATATATACCTTCATCCCATCTTCTCTTCACTACACACCGAGTTTCACCTCAAAACCCACCCTCATTTGCACCAATACAAGCCCGGTACTTGAGACTACATTGAGCAAGAAGAGGAATATCTATGAGGACAAGCAATGTGCCGTTAGCGATCATTGAGACGATGGAGTTAGTGAGTTGCTAATCGTTTGGTAGGCGACTCTTCTTTCTTTTCTGTCTTTTATTGCTAGTCTATATTCGTTCGTTCTCCTTCCCTTTATGTGTTTGGTGTCTTAGTGGCCCTCGGGGCCTTTGGTAGTCATTGCTCCCGATTCTCGATGACGTGATTACATCGAGAGTCATTTCAAAAATCCAAATTTGCAAGTCCTTTCACCTTTTCTTTATTTTATTTTCTTTTGGTAGGATTTACTCGGATTTAGGGTGAGTCCGGGCTAGGTGACTTGATTACACCTAGCCCTCCCCTCCCATTTCCTTTTATTTTCTTCTTTTTATTTCTTCCCCCATCCATATCTTTTCTTGTCTCGGCCCTTGGTGACTTGATTACACCCCGACCGGACACATTCGATCCTTTCTCCACTTTCATTTTCATTTTTAGTTCTCGTTCTTCCCTTTTTCTTTTCTTTTTTAGTGTCTTCCACACACTACCGATCGAGCATGAGGACATTGCTCGGTTTAAGTGTGAGGGAGCGATATCTTAGGCTAGTTTAGTTTTATTTTCGTAGTTTTTTCGAAAAATTCTGAAAAATCCCTAAAAACTTGAAAAATTTCATAAAAAACCAAAAAGATTTTATTTTGTGTCTTTTTCTTTTGTGTCCTTGTACCGTATATTTGTTGTGTTGTGTGTTTTTTGCCTCCCTTTTTCCTTGTAGGTCGCTTGATCACCGTTAACTTTGGAGAGCTTTCAAGACATCCGATAACATCATTTTATCCCTTTTCCTCTTTGTCTCTTGTGGAGTTTGGAGGAGTTTTGGTGATGATGTGTGCTCAGGTGGAGCTTTTTGAAGTTTTTGGTTGATATGGTGGCTTGTTTGGATATTTTGGGGTGACGATTGTTAATTTTGCGTGTTTGCTTATTTGTTTGTTTTGTTTTGTTTTGTTGTGTTGTGTTTGTCTCTTTTCCTTTCGTTTCCGTTGTGTCTTTGTCTCGTCTTGTTTAGTTTTGTCTAGTGTGTAATAAAAGGTTTTCGAAAACTCGGTTTTGAGGCTAGTGCGCAAGTGTTTACTTTCCCTTTCTATTGATGTGAATCGAGTCTTGGACTTTGCTCTAGTAGAATGACTTTAAATCAATGATTTCGTTGATTTCTTACCTTGAGTCCACCTAGTCTACTAGGGATTTACTACGGGATTTGCATTTTGACCATTTTGACCACCCACGTAGTGAAAAGGCCTTGGTTGCCGAGTCTCGTCCCTCAGGTGACCATGATCGAAATTGTTTGATTAGTCCAAGTTTCCTCCCTTTTTGTGGGTTTGAAGGGAAGGGCCCGTCCCGACTTACCCATTTCCCTACCTTCTACACTTTTTCCACAAATAAGTTGCAATATGTTGAAGTCTATTACTTGGTTGTGATTGAATGCCTACAAGACAAGATTTAGCCAAAAGGGCAAACCAAGAAAAAGAAAGAAAAAGAAAAGAAAGAAAAAAAAAGAAAGAAGAAAAAGAAAAAGAAAAAGGCACAACAAATGAAAAACAAAATACAAAAGAAGAAAAAGAAATGGCATAGAAACTCTAAAGCCAAATGCAAAAGAAAAAAAAAGAATGCCAAAGAAAATCGTCTCACAAAAAGAATTCTCACCCCTCAAAAATAAGCCTTTTACCGACTATTACCGTGAAGAACCTACCAAAGGACCGAGTCCCTAGGAAGGATGATAGCGGTAATTAGTCGGTCTTCTCTCATTTTGCAACCGTATCCACCCTTTTTACTTAGACTAGTGGGGCAATTCTTGAGCATGGGACGACCTTCTTGGCTCATCGCTAAAGGGGGCGGGGTTTCACTTACCTACAGTGTCGACTAACTCCGTGGTTCATCTTTTTTCCATCCCGCCTATCGTCCCGTAGTACATTCTTAGAAGGTTAGGAGGAACTAGGTAAGTTGCCAACGTTTTTATTGCTTTGTTGTCATACTATTAGGGTTTAGTTCATATCGGTTTGTATTATTAGTTTGGGAACGTTGTAACTTGCCTTGAGTCCTTAACCGGTGCTTCTTTCACCGCTTTGTAGAGGGAAGCGGTATTTATTTCTCCTTGGGTGCAACTGACTGCTTGTTTGTTTTTATGTTTATTCGTTTGTGTGTTTTTGTGTCCGGTTGCATCCACAGTTTTGTCGCAAGACCTCACTTGCCTTGCGAAGAGCACTTTTCCTCTAAGTGTTCTCGCGTGAGTTGAAAGGGCGTAGGGTGCGCTAATACCCGCTTGGTTAGTAGTCTAGTTTCTTTTAGTTTTTAGTTAGTTTGTGCTTACTCGAGGGCGCAGTAAGGGTTAAGTGTGGGGGAGTTGATAAGTGTGTTTTGTAGTGTTTTTTGGTTGTGTTTGGTCCCGGTTTCTCTTGTGTAATCGCTCTTTGGAGCGGTTTATTGGCTACTTACGCTTCTTCTAGTTTGTTTTAGGTTCCTAAGACCAATCTTGAAGGGGTGGAACGATTCCGACTCGTTTCCAACACATTTGGAGCCAACGAAGAGAAGCAACAATCACTCGGTAGCTTAGACTCGATCCCGAGCCCTTGGGACCCATTCCCGAGCCCCTTAGACTCCATCCCAAGCACCGAGGATCTATGAGAAGCCTATGAGGAGCAAGTAGGGACCCTTGAGATCATATTTGAGACCTACAAGACCCATCCCGGTCAGGATGAGTGGCCATCACGACCGGGATGAAGAGCAAGCAAAACAGCGCTTCTGATGGCTCATCCCGGCCGGGATGAAGATCCTTCCCGGTCAGGACCACCATTCCCGGTCGGGATCACCATCCTTCCCGGCCGGGAAGGGCCAGCTGCAGCTCGTGTTTCTTCTTTTCTTCTCCTTTGTTCGTGAACCCATATAAATACCCTCCCTTTGTAATGTTTAAGCACCTTACATTACTCTACATTATTCTAAACCCTAATTAGAATCTCTTGATCCTTAGCTTAGTTTTACATTAATCTTTCCTTAATCTTTTGTTAATCTTAGCTTAATCTAGTTAGCTAATCTTGTATAAAGGGATCTCTTGAAGAATCCATCAAACCTTGACAACATTTGGTGGAGATTTTTGGGTGTTCTTATAATACAAGTTCTCATCTTTTCATCCTCTTGTTAGTTAGTATAATCTTCTTATTCTCTTTTCTCTTAATCCTTGTTTAATCATTCAAGTTTTACTATTTGCTTATTGTGCTTTGTTCTTGCTAGTTTCATAATGAATGTTTGGATGTTTGTGTTGATATCTCGTGTTTATGTTGATGTTAGATTAGATATGATTGAGTAGACTCTTGTGGGGTTAGTAGGGGGATTAAGTGTGGATTATGGATGATTAGGGTTTGATTGTGGGTAAAGGTGGACTCTTTGTAACTAGTCACATGTTGAGCACACTATGTGTTTGTTGAACTGCTTGTTTGAGTAGAATTGGTCATCCTTCTCATGCTAGTCTTTCTCTTCTCATTGTGTGATTGATTTGTGGTTGAATCCTTATGTATTGGGTAGCATCTTGCATGAGTATTCGGGTTTTGTCTTTGACGCGAGAGCGCAGACCGACCGTAGTAACTAGGTGAAACCTACAACCTCGATTTCCCAACTATCCTACTACACTTATGAACCCAAACTAACGCTACTCTTCCCCAACTTGATTTCTCAATCTTGTTAGCAAATTCGTATCTAGTTAGCTGATTAATTTAGCTTTAGTTGCTTCATTTAGTTCGTGTTATATCTAGTTCATTGTTAGTCCACTTTCACCCCTTCCAATCATCATAATTAATCAATTCTTGTTAGCTTGTCCCCCTTTGTGTTGTGTTGGTAACCTAGTCTTGTTTTTGAGTTGACCTTAGTCTAGACACCTATTACCGTCCCCGTGGACTCGACCCGACTTACCCTAGCTACGTGTTAGGTTTAGTTGGTCTCTAATTGATCGGTGGGACCCACGGCAAGTACCACCATCAAGCGTCGACACCAACTCCGGCTCAACCCAGATCCGAGCTCGAGATTTAGAAATCGACACTTGAATGAAGACTCGAAGAAATTGAATTGAAATGGTCGGGCGAAATCGAAATCCCGCGGAGCAGAGTTTTGCCCGGTGGATGGGTTATGCAAAATCGGTGGGGTGAAGTTTCGCCATATGGGGAGTCATAGGGTGAAACTCGGTTTATGGGTGTTGGGCTGCTACTTTACTTGGGCTTAGAGTTTGGGTTTTAATTTCTATTTTCCTTATGTTTCTATTAAAACCCTAACATTATACTCCCTCCGTCCCAATGAATTATTTGCTTATTCCATATTGGGGCGTCTCAATGAATTGTTTGCCTTTCTATTTTAGGAAGATTTTTTATATGCAATTTGATCATTCTCATGAGTTTTGCTCTACATGTCACTCCCTCATTGGTTCCCTTAACCTTGGTGCTAAAAGAAAAGGCAAACAATTCATTGGAACGGAGGGAATATATGTATGTCTGTATGTATGTATGTATGTATGTAAACCCCTCATTTGAGGAGGCACACTCTCTCAATCAATATCACATCTTACATTAGTAGACTATTATTAGGGTTTTAGTAGATTAGTTTAGGGAGAGACTATCGGAGGGTGACAATCCAAAATCTCATCTTATTCTAGATCTAATTAATTTCATTTTCAATTAGTCTCCAAGATCTCATCTTTATTATAATCAAGTTCTTATTTCATGTTCCTCTTGCAATTTTCTTCATGTTGGTATAATCTTCTCCTTATTTATTGTTTTTATTTCATGTTTTTAGTTTATTTAATCATTTCTTAATTCATTCATCTCTTCTTATGTTATTATTAGTTTTATGTTTATTTCTATGATTATCAATTTATTGGTAGAATAGTTTTATGTTTAATTCCTTGATTAGTGTAGTTTTGATTATGTTTAGTATTTCAATTACCTCAATTAGTCTCAATTAGTTCTCATTATGTTTATTTCATTTACTTCATTTTAATTGTTCTTGTCCAAGTTCTAGTTTTTAGTTATTTCTTAATTAGTTTGTTTTAGTTATTATCATTCCTATGTTTTTTTCATAGTTAGTATAGTGGTAGAATAATTAGTGTTATTTTATTTTAGTTTATTGATCGCAATTTTCTTTTTGTTGTTATTTCCTCTAGATCTAATCATTATGCATGTTATTGTTGTTTTCTCTATTGTTAATGTTTTTATAGTTTCCCTCATGGATCTTGAGTAGATGGATCTTGAGTAGATTTCTTGTTAGGGGGTTGAGGGAGGAAGATCTTGGGTAATATGAATTAAGGAACGAAATTGCTATTTCATACACGAGTTTTACTACTTTGTACACATTTCGTCATTATTTTTTCCGTGTTTACCCTTCTCTTTTAAAAAACCTCTCTTCTAAAAAACTTCATTAATCCTATACAAATTAATCAACCACTTCACCGTTATTGAAATCTATTCGAAATGGAACACGTAATGTAGATCTTGTTAATTAAATTGTTAACAATCTCATTAATTTCTTATTAATAGTTTAATTATATCATTAATCTAGGGTTTCGTAATTACAATATTTCAATCAGCAACGTCGTTTCGTTGTGTGCGCGGTTGACGGTTCCATGAGTGGGTGGGTCGAAGTAAGTTGTGTGGGTGGTTGTGGGTGAGGATGGTGTTAGGGACGGTAGTTCATGGTGGTAGTGTTGTACGGCAAGGTAGGTATTGGGTTTGGGGCTTTGTCAGGGGAATACTTCGTTCTTTTTTCTTCTTTTTTTCTTTCTCTTATATTATTATTAATTTATATTCTATGTAATTTGATTTTAGCATTTTTCATAGAATTTGTATTTTTTGGAATTATTGATCTCAATATTTATCATACATGATTTGATCGGGGGTTGGGTTTTAATGAAAGATGGTATAAGATGCTTGAATGATTTTTTTGGTTTTCACTCTCAAATGAAAGGGGAAATGAGAGGGGCGAATTCGGAAATTGCGTGTACAACGAAGTAAAACTCGTGTATGAAATAGCACGTCCCTTAAGGAATTGTATATGTGGTTGGGTTGCTTGCTTGTTGATTTATCATGTTTGAGGTTTTTGTGTCTTTGTTGACTTAGATCGGCCGGCTAGATCGACCTTGACTCACTCCTATCAATATGGGAAAACTCGAGGTAGGAGTTACATTGACTTGAGACTTACCCTTTTTCACCGCGAAAGCGGGATCTAGATAAGTTGGGTGAAGAAATCGAAAGGTGGCATTTTCCCTTTATCGACTTTGTGATCGACCCTTAATTCCGAGACTCATAGAACCCGATTTTCGATTCCCGACTCCCCCTAACACCTTTTCCCTATTTGATTATCTCTTCGTTGTTTATCGCATTTTAGTCTAGACTCAACTCTAAAAACCTCCAAAATAGACCCCAAACACTTATTGGCTTAAACTCGACCGACTTTACTTAGACCGTTCCTTGGATCGATCCCAACCTACCACTACTACATTAGTTGGTTTTTCGGTGTATAAATATTGTTTGATCGTGTGGATCGCGACACCCGCGCATTAGTGGGTCATGATTGGGTTGAGTCGGTCTGGGATGAGTGAGGGTTGGGCTGGGTGGGTGAGGGTAAGACAGTGGTTGGGGTGGTGAATGGTCCGGGGTGCGGTTTAGAGGTTGGAAAGTTTGGTTTTTTTGTTTTCTTTTTTTCACGTAAAATTACTTTTTTTTCTTTTCTTTTTTTTCTTTTCTTTTTTTTCTTTTCTTATGTAACTTTATTGTTTTTTCTCTTTTATTATGTCAAAAACTAAACAAAATACTCCCTCCGATGAATGATCTTCTCCTTTGTTTAATATATATGAGGTATATTTTAATCAAAGGGGAAGATCATTAAGACTCGGAGTAAGTATTATATTACTCGTATGAATTATCATATTTTTGTATTACCAATTATAATTTTTTTTGTATGTCCAATTCAATAAACAAATAATTACATCATCGATAATTAAAATTGTTAATCGAATTTGGAAGTGTTGTGTTGATGAATTAACTTGGTAAACAAAGAAATCTAAATTTAATGAATGTTGGTAGTATAAAAGCTAAAGTTTTATAAAGGGGTAGAATAGGAAAAAGTTAGGAAAAATCGTTAAGATTGATTAAAGCTTCGTTAGGAAAAAGTAATTCCAAATTCATATTCTAATGAAAACATTTTCTATCACGAATCTAATTATTTCATTTTATAAATTTTTTACGATAATTTTTTGTTAAACAAAATTTAAAGATTCTTAGATGAAAATTATAAAACATCACATAAATTAAATTATATTATAATAATAAGTAAAAGATTCTGTGCTTGATTTTTTTTCTTGATTTTTTGTATTTTTTACGATATTTTTCTAAATTGAGTTTTAATGAAACGGATCAATCACATCGCTCGAAAAGTTCCTACTTCATACATGCATACATACATACAACCATCAACTTGATGAGAACTTGAGAACTCCATTAAATAGTTCTGATTGATGTTCTCACGGTTCTCAACAAGTAAGGGTTCTCACCAGATCTTGACTATATATATATATGTGTGTGTGTGTGTGTGTGTGTGGGCGCGCGCGCGCGTGCGTGTGTGTGTGTGTATATATATATGTATATATGTATATATATATATATATATATGTATATGTATATGTATATGTATATATGTATATATGTGTATATATGTGTATATATGTATATATGTATATATATTAAAGTTACATACGACATACGATAAAGTTGCATTTGTTCAAAATTGATATATAACTATAACATTCAGCATTTTTATCACTTCAAGTGATAAAGTGCAACTTTATCACTCATCTTGGATAACTTTAAGCATTTTTTGTGTAACTTTAACACTGGAACTTATGAACTTAAAAAAGTTGTTGACCTTATTTGAATTATATATATATATATATATAGAAAAGGGATCTAGGGAGTTTGGTGAAAAATGGGAAGTTGGGAAGTTGTGTTTATGGCCCTTGATTTGGATTGGATGGACGGCCTAGATTAATCAAAAAAAAGGGAGAGGAGGTACTTGGAATGACTAGTAGCAGGCAGCAGCAGACAGGAGCAGAGCAACAGCAGCACACTTTCTCTCAATCTTTCATCATTTCCATCACCAAAATTCACTTTCCTTCTCTCAATTCCTCACCATTTCGCAGCGCAATCTCTCCCAATTTTTCGTAACTTCTATCACCAAAATTCACTCTCTCACTAAAATTCAAAAATTCATCCCATTGCTCACCATTTCATTTCACTAAAATTCAAAATTCATCCTAAATCAATATTCATCTCCTTATTTATACTATCATGCAAAATAACTAAACCCTCTACATCTTCATGCTCCAATGGTGCTGTTTCTTGAAGATTCGTATGTGCTCGAAAATGTCCAGTCGAAAATTTCTGTTCAACATGCAGGAGGTAAGATGAGTACATACATATATATTTGGTATCTTGCATTTGAAATTCCATTTTTTTTTGTTTGGTTTGTTAATTTGAAAAGTTATACAGTTGTAATGTCACAACCACACTCTATATGATGGTCAGTCACACAGTTATAACGTGGTAGTCACACTTAATATGATAGACAGTCACACGTTCCACGTTTTTCTACAGCTTTTCTGCTGTAGATGTAGTTGTATTATGTGAAGTTGCAGTTTTATTATTCCAAATATTGGTGCTGGTAAGACTGATATATTTATTACGTTGTATTCATTATCCAGACGTTCCATCATTGTTATGTTTATTATTGTTATTTTTTTTGGTTGTCGAGTATTGTATATTGGTTTGTAGTTGTACTTATAGTTCTTATGCGTTGTGGATATTAATCAAGCCAAATTATTATTGCGTTGGTTCCATGTAGTTGTAGTTTTCTGCTACAGGTGTAGTTGTATTACGTTGAAGTTCTTTTATTCAAAGTATTTATGTTGGTATCTTTATATTTATTGTTGTTGGTATTTTGTATGGTTGTTATACTTATGATTGTTATATTTATCATGCTGTTATATGTAATATAGTGGTGTAAAATCATGCTGTTATATGAGCAAAGCCAGAGTCGCTGTTGAGAAAGGTCACATTTCATTAAGGTTAGAGATGAATGTGTGCGTTGCAAGATTGATAGTGTGTAATATAGGGTTTCTTTTTATCGACAGTAGTTTAACCCATGCAACTTATATAGCGTGATTGTACACCTCAATATGAGTGACTATGCAACTCAAAGCATGTGATTGTACACATCAACATGTGTGACTATGCCAAGTGAACTTTGTGATTATTTCTAACTATTTCTAACTAGTTTTTAGTAAAATCATGTTGTTATATGAGCAAAGCCAGAGTCGCTGTTGAGAAAGGTCACATTTCATTAAGGTTAGAGATGAATGCGTGCGTTGCAAGATTGATAGTGTGTAATATAGGGTTTCTTTTTATCGACAGTAGTTTAACCCATGCAGCTTATATCACGTGATTGTACACCCCCAATATGAGTGACTATGCAACTCATAGCATGTGATTGTACACATCAACATGTGTGACTGTGCCAAATGAACTTTGTGATTATTTCTAACTATTTCTAACTAGTTTTTAGTGTGTAATATATTGTTCCAACCACTGATAGTGTTTTTTGTTTTTATTGTTCCAACCTATATGCCAGTTGAAGACACAGTGACTGTGCCTTACGTAGGGCAGAAGTTCGCGGACATCGACGGAGCATTCTTGTTTTATCAATCTTACGCATATTCCTTTGGTTTTGAGGCGAAGAGGTACACGACAACTAGATCTTTTGATGATTCGATCAAGAAGAAATTGTTGGCTTGTAACAAGGAGGGCAAAACAGCTAGCCAGAGCATGGTGAAGTTGTCGAGCACGGGAGAGAAGGAGGGGAAGAGTATGTGGGATCGTATGAACCCAAAAGGAATACGAAGGCAACGAGGACGCAATGTGGAGCAAGAATTAGGCTATGTGCAATGATCGGGGGGTTTTATATTGAAGAGTTCATTGAGGAACACAACCACGATCTTGTGATGGTTAAGGACAGAGAGTTTCAAAAGTCATCTCGAAATTTATCAAGATATCACAAGGAGATGATCGTTTGCAACTCGAGGGTGCGTAATGTTTGTTAACAATGTTGTTAGTGTATGGTTGACTGTTAACCGTGCACGACTAATGCAGTTGCAATTTTGTGTGTGCAACTAAAGATCGGGCGACTCGGACATACAGGATGTGCAAGGAGTTGTCGGGCGGATATCAGAACATCGGAGCATCGTTGATTGATTTCAAGAACTGGGGGAGGGACGTCAAGTGCTTCGTCCACGAGCAGGATGGTCAATTGTTCATAGACCGGTTCAAGAGTTTGAGGGACAGTCAGGAGGATTTTTACTTTGACTACAATGTGGATGCAGACGGAAGTTTACGCAGGGTCATTTGGGCGGATGGTGCAGCTCGAAGGAACTACGCGGCATTCGGGGATGCAGTTTCGTTCGACACAACATACGGAACCAACGCGTATTCTATGGTGTTCACACCGTTCACTGGCATGGACAACCACAAACGGTCTGTCACGTTCTGTGAAGCGTTGCTATTAAAGGAGGACTACGAGTCATTTATATGGGTCCTCTCCCGGTTTCTGGAAGCCATAAGCGGGAAGGAACCGTGTTATATCATTACAGACCAGGATCCCGGTATTTTAAAAGCCGTCCCAGAAATATTCAAAGCAGCGCACCAACGGTGCTGCACGTGGCACATCATGAACAAGGTTCCAACAAAGTACGGCAGATCAAGAGAGGAGGCCTCGGAATTCGATAAAGCACTCAATGCAATTATATGGGATGATGACATCGAGGCGTCGGAGTTCGATGACAGGTGGGGGCGGATTATGATCGACCATGATGCTGTTGGGATCGAATGGTTCGAAAATATGTTCGAAGACATGAGCAAATGGGTGTCGCGCATTGCAAGGAGGTGAGGATGTCCGGAATTATGAGGACAACGCAGAGATCAGAGAGTGAGAACAAATTCTTCAAAAAGTTTGAATACAATAGAGGTACATTGGTCCAGTTCTGGATGCGTTTCGAAAGTGCGATGGACCAACAGAGGCACATACAGAAGAGGCTAGATAACGATAACCGGCAAGCATTCCCCAAACCTGGAACGATGAATCCGATGAAGACCCACGCGGCAACGGTGTACACGCACGTGGCTTTTGCACACTTTCAGGAAGAGGTCAAGTTTTCGCTGTACACGTGCAGCGTTCGTGGGTATCAGGAGAAGGACGGGATCGAAGCAATAATAATTCTAGACTCCATCCGGGACCGCAACTACATTCTTGAATACAATCCAGGTATTGGCATAGAAAGTCATTGTCCTTGTTGTGTAGCCACAATCACATAGCCTGACTATATGACCTAAACGTTGTGATTCTAAACTTTGGTGAGTGTGACTATGCGCAACGTGGTGAGTGTGAATGCACAACGTAACGAGTTTTATTCCATAATTCATTGAATGTGACTATACACAATAAAGGGTGCGACTGTGGAATGTGGTGCGTGTGATTGTACAACGCAATTCGTTTGATTCTGCGACGTAAGGACTGTGACTATGCAGCATAATGGGTGTGACTATACCCTGTAAAGGTTGTGATTATACCTTTAGAAAGTCACATCCTGTACGTTGCGTAGCCACTGTCCGTACGATCAAGAGTCGCACTCTTTATGTGTTTTTTAATGCACTCGCAGGTACCTGTGAGGTCAGCTGTACTTGCAGGAAGTTCGGTCGGTATGGAATTCTTTGCAGGCACGCCATTTGGATATACTCTTCGAAAGGACGGGAGATGATCCCGGAACGATACGTGGCATGTATATGGACAAAGGATGCTCTACGTAATGTTAATGCGTGTCCCCTGTTAGAGAGTCGCCTACGCGATGAGAAGGCTGTTACAGTCACGAGGTTGTTTTCGGAGTTCTATGAGACCGTCAGTCATGTCAGCAAAATGGGTAAGGAAGACGTTAGTAATCTAGCTGACGTCATTCGCGACTTCAGGTCCGATATTGCCTCTGCTGGCCCTTGTAGCAAGACGCAAGAATTAGAGGAGATCCTCGGCTGTACGAGCGCAATTGAAATAACCATATTGCCCCCGAAGAAAGCCAAGAACAAGGGCAGTGGGAAGCGGATGCTTTCTTCTAAGGCGAAGGCTGCTGCAATTGCCGCCAAGCCTAAACGGCTGTGTAAGAACTGCAAGAGGATGGGGCACCATGACAAGAGGAACTGCCCCAACCCATTTGCTGAGTACCCACCTGTTGATGTTAAGGAGGAGGAGGACCCGGCAGGGATTGCCGAGGAGGATTGTTCATGAATATCATCTGTTACTTAGGAACATTCTTTTTGGAAACACAAAGGTTGTCGACGTTTGAAATGGTCAAGGTCCGTGACATGGTTTTCGTATATTGCGGACCTCAATCATTTCTAATATGGTGTAAGTCGTAGATCATGGGGGCGATTTTCTTTTTTGTGAAACATAAAGACTTGTCGACGTTTGAAATGGTCAAGGTCCGTGATATTGTATACGTCTATTGCGGACCTTAATTATTTCTAATATGGCGTAGTCGTAAAGCGTGGGGGTCCGTAAAATTGTTTTTGTTTTTTTTACTGTAAGAATACATTGAAATAGCAGTCGTTTTTATTCTGGAATGCATCATCTTTGGCTACAAATACAGTTGTATAGGAACATTATGCCCTTAATATTTGGGTGACATGAAACAAGTGAGTGTGATTGTGCAACGTAATGAGTGCAACTTTACAGTAGGCAGTGTGTGATTGTAGAACAAGAGGTGGAGTGTGGTTACACTAATTGTGGGAGTGTGATTGTACAAGATAATGACTGTGATTCTACAATACACTGACTGTGATTCTACAAAATGAAGTGTAGAAACCTAAACTAGTTTTATGACATGGTGACTGTGATTCCACACCATGTTTAGTGCGACTATAAAACTTGTTGAGTGTGACTATACACCATGTGTCTGTACATTAGAAAAATAGCGATGGAAATATAGAAATAGCGCAATAGCGATGGAAATATTTGTACATTAGAAAAAGTCCATCTCTTACACAACATATAATACTTTCATACCATTAAACGCGGAAAACATTCTACGACATAATGCGGAAAACATCCATTGCATACCATTAAACGCTACATTTTAACATTTGTTAAAACTTTAAACACATAAAAACGTCCATTAATAAACGCTACATCTTAACCCATACATACTTAACCTCCGTACTTTTTAAGCATCTTCTTCAAGTTGGCCAAGTCACGCTGGAACTCTTTTCTTGTTCGGAAACAGTCCATAGACCTCTTCATCAAGAACTGGATGTAGTTGTCCAGTTCGGCCTCTGCATGTGTATTGCCAATGGACGCCACGAAGTTCCTCGCGTCAATTGCAGTTGCGACTAGCTGCATGGCTTTTAATTCATTGGACATAGTGGTATCCAATAAACCATCGTACTCCTCGACCAAACTTTTGATCTCTTCTATTTTGCTGGCCATTTTTTTCTAAGGTTGAAGTGGTGGAGTTGTATGTAGGGGCTGGTAAAAGTGGTGAAGTGGTTAAGGTGTAAAAAATGGCGTTGGTATTTGATAAGGCTAAAGTCGTATCACCTTAATCAAAATAAACCTAACTAACAACTAACAAATAGCTAGCAGCAAGTAAGGGTCGAACCACAGAGAGATGGATGAATATTGCAAATTATCTATAATTGATTCTAAACTATTTAAATTCCGATTTGTTTTGATTTGTTTTCTAAACTATTGCAGTAATGTAAATAAAGGCTTCTAACAATATTAAAAGAGATCTAGGGTCTTACGGTTCATTATGCAATTAAATTGGGTAAAGTTAATTAATCATTCAATCAATCAATCAAAGTTATTTAGGGCAAAGACACGGCCTCTCGGATCTTATGTCAACCTTAGGATGGATTCTGACGGGCTCTCGCAACTTACCAGATTATCCTACCCACTTACTTGTAAGTCTACCCTTACCAGGCTTTCGATCTTAGGTTCGGGTTCCTAAACATTCAACTAGTTCAACGTCTCAAACTAATCAAACGATAATACAAAACAAGTAGTAAGGCAATAACATATGAACGATTAATCAAATAAGTAATTAAACTAACATCCCCAATTTAATTAACATAGATCCCCTTCAACCCTAGAAGAATAAATTAGCTACTCATGGTAATGGATGAAACGACAAAATAATTGAGCATAATTGAGAATAATATGTAAATAAGAGAAGAGGAAAAAATACCGATTATGAAGAACTGAAAGATTGAGTAATAATAAAAAGCTAAAAAGTACCGCTACAAGCTTGCAGAATTCCGATGCTAATAATAAAACTAAAACTAGAGTTTTCGAATGAATAAAAGTTGTCCTTAAACCTAGCCCTTAAACGGGTATTTATACTTATTACAACCAATTTAATTAAGAAATAGAATATAGTCTAAAATAATCCCGTAGGATTCTAATTAGGACGAAATAAAAAATTCTTCGGAAATTAGGAAAGACCAGCTAACGCATCGTGAACCGCTCGGTTCACAAACAAACCGAGCGGTACAAAATCAAACCGACCGGTACAAAATCAAACCGCTCGGTACAAATTCAAACCGAACGGTTCTAAATCAAACCGCTCGGTACAAATTCAAACCGAACGGTTCTAAATCAAACCGCTCGGTACGATATCAAACCGACCGGTTCGGCATCATACCGACCGGTTCGGCCTTCGTTGTCCGCCTTTATGCCTTTTTCTTCTTGTTTTCTTCATTTGTAACTCTTAACTTCGTCTTTTGCTATGTTTCCTGTCAAAACATAAACCATATACCCGGCATAACAAACTACGGATAAAAGGCTACTAAAGTATTCTTAAGGCATGTGAAATCGGTAAAAACGGAGGATAAAACGAGAATAAATATGCACATGAACTGCGTTCATCAGTATTTAAAGAGGGGGAGGCAGTAAATAGGGGTTGAAAATTCATGGGTTAGGCAGTAAAGGGGGGTGAAAATTTAATGGGTTAGGTGGGGGGCTTATCCTCATAAATTAATTAGGGTTAGGAGATTGAGGTGGGTGTTTGTGTTTCTCAATGTTTCATTGAGACTCACAAACATCCCATCACAGTCATATCGGGTTTTTTTTTTAAACATAAAGATTGTTGACGTTTGAAATGGTCAAGGTCCGTGATATTGCTTACGTCTATTGCGGATCTTAATTATTTCTAATATGGCATAGTCGTAAAACATGGGGTCCGTAAAATTGTTTTTTGTTGTTTGGCTGTAAAAATACATTGAAATAGCAGTCGTTTTTAATCTGAAATGCATCATCTTTAAATGCTACAAACATTATTAACTTAATATTTGGTTGACACAAAACAAGTGAGTGTGATTGTGCAAAGCAATGAATGTGACTTTACAGTAGGCAGGGTGTGACTCTACAACAAGAGGTGGAGTGTGGTTACACTAATTGTAGGAGTGTGATTGTACAAGATAATGACTGTGATCCTACAATACACTGATTGTGATTCTACAAAATGAAGTGTAGAAACCTAAACTGGTTTTATGACATGATGACTGTGATTATGCATCATGTTGAGTGTGACTATAAAACTTGTCGAGTGTGACTGTACACCATGTGTCCATAAAAATAGAGAAATAGCGAAACAACGATGGAAATATTTGTACATCAGAAAAAGTTACATCCTGAAACATAAAAATATTCTTGAAACGTAAAAACATTCTACGAACACAGTACTTGAAACATAAAAACATTCCACGACATAATGGGGGAAACATGCTACATTTTAAATCCTAAAACACATTAAAACATCCATTACATTCCATTAAAACACGCTACATTTACGCTACATGCATAATTAACCCCCGTTTTTTTTAAGCATCTTCTTCAAGTTGGCCAAATCACGCTGCAACGCTTTCTTAGTGCGGAAACATCCAATACACTTTTTCATCAAGAATTCGATGTAGTCGTCCAGTTCGGTCTCCTTTTCTGTATTACCAAAGGATGCAATATAGGTCCTCGCGTCTATGGCAGGGGCGACTAGCTGCATGGCTGATAATTCATTGGATCTAGTGGTATTCAACAAACCATCGTACTCCTCGATCAATTTTCTGATTTCTTCTATTTTGCTTGCCATTTTTTTTAGGGTTAAAGAGGTGAAGTTGGAAGTAGTTGGGGTAAAAATGGCGTTGGTATTTGAAGGGGGGAGGCAGTAAAGGGGGCAGTAAATATTAATTGAGTTAGGTGGGGGTCCTATCCTTCTAAAGTAATTAGGGTTAGGAGAGTGAGGTGATTGTTTGTGTTCTCAATGTGCATTGAGACTCACAAACATCACTTCCCAGTCCCAGTTCATTTGTTCTGTACAGTTTATATTTTGTCGACATCGTTTTCGAACCATTGTTTTCTTATTGGGGAAATAATCTGATTTTACGGTGTGTGTATTATTTTTTTGGTGTCTTCTGTAAATACGGGAACCATCGGTTTTTTTTAAGATGAAAGAAGGTGAAATAAACTGAAAGTAAATGGATGGACATATATGCAGGGGTAGTTAGTATAATTAATTAGTGAATTTGTGGATGTCTGTCATGACTCTGCAGGAGTTTGACTGTGACTGTGAGTCAGAAGTTGCGTGATTGTATCACGTCGCACATGCGACCCTGATACTGAGTTGTCATTCATCTGATACTCAGAAGATACTTCAACATGAGATTTTTTCTATATTCACAAAAAAGTGTTTTTACTTCATTTCACATTCATGCCTTACGGTTCGCTGAGGTCTTTCGTTCCACGATTCTCCCTATCTTACGTTTGTCATCGAGTGCTTTCCATATGCTTGGCGTGTCTGCTATGAAAGCGCGAATTTTCGGCAACACGTCCCCGTGAGCTTCATTCATGTCAGCAAGTACGAGAGTTGCTGCCACCTCGAACGACAAGTAACGCCTCTTGACCTTTTACCCAATATCAGCGTGGGTGAACGGCGGACCGTCGTACAGGCACATGTGCATCAAGCAGAAAATGTCGGACTCCGGATCGTTCTTCCGGGCGCTCTGCCATTCCAATTTTACTTGGCGATGCTCAAAATTTGCCAGGTGACTGCTCTTAATCAGCCCCTTCTCGTCCATGTAGACCCTCAATGCTTGCATCTGTTGCAGTATTAGGTAATAGTAAACATCAGCACTTAAGCAGTAGAATATTTTTGACGTGGTGAAATAAAGCATATGCGTGCAACTTACTATCTTGCTGGACACCCAGAACATATGTGACCCTAGGGCGTGTGTCTGGTGATCGAGGATATCAACTGTTCTTTCTCTAAAGTTGACGCACACGCACGCGTAGTGCCCCATAGTATGCACCGGGAAAAACAACAGTTCGGCATTCAAGTCGAATGTCCTGGCGCAGTCTTGTATGAATCTGTCCCACGCTTCGTACACACCGTCAGTGTCTTCGTCTGCAGGGGTACTTGAGTCGGGTCGATCCAGTATACGGGTCAGTGAGTCCTAACGGATGGCGAATATTAGTTGTCATCAGTGACAGAATGCGAGAATGGAATATATCATGTGCGTGGCTACACATCGCAAAGTGTGTGATTGTACAAACTAAGCTGCGTGACTTTGCAGCGTGCAGAGTGTAACTATACATGATAGTGTGATTGCAAATTCTAGGATGTCTGACTATATCATGTGCGTGGCTGTACAACTTATATCACGTGATTGTGCACCTCAACAAGAGTGACTCTGCAAAGTGATGTCTGACTATTACACAGACTTTACACCCTTTCAGTTAATGTGAATGGGAGTCATTTGTACTATTTAATGCCTGACTATGCAACTTATAGCATGTGATTGTACACATCAACATGTGTGACTGTGCTAAGTGAACTTTGTGATTATTTCTAACTTTACACGGACTTTACATCTTTTCAGTTAATGTGAACGGGGCTCATTTGTACTATTTAATGCCTGACTATGCAACTTATAGCATGTGATTGTACAGACTAAGCTGCGTGACTTTGCAGCGTGCAGAGTGTGACTATACATGACAGTGCGATTGTAAATTCTAGGATGCCTGATTATGCAACTTATAGCATGTGATTGTACAGACTAAGCTGCGTGACTTTGCAGCGTACAGACTGTGACTATACATGACAGTATGATTGTGCACCTCAACAAGAGTGATTGTACACATCAAAATGTGTGACTGTGCAACTTATATCACGTGATTGTACACCTCAATATGTGTGACTATGCAACTCATAGCATGTGATTGTACATGTCAACATGTGTGACTGTGCTAAGTGAACTTTGGGATAATTTCTAACATGGTGACCTTTCAGCTCAGATTTAGTTTGCTTCAGCTACAGGTCAGATGATCAAGAGTAGATTCTTGTTCCATGATGTTGCTGTAGATCCAGATGGAGCGACCCAAGACTTGTGTGCTCGTTCCCTACGAGATGATGAAGATACCGTGAGTTCCTTTGTGGAACCTTAGAGGTTCGAAGATTCTCTCTCGTTTTAATCTTAGTTATTCAGGATCATCGATTCTCACTTCCTTCCTCTACTTCTTCCAATTCTTCTCTTATATATTCCCATCTTCATTCTCTTAGTGAATCCTTGTTTTATTTTTCTATTCTACCATCTTTCTCTTGAGATTCTTTGGTTAGATCGGATTTTGTCTTAGTGAACCTCGTGTTATAGATGTTTGAGGTTTAGTAAACCCTGTTACCTATGGTTTGAGGATTGTGAGTTATACTCTGTTATCAATCGTAGTAAGCTTTTGAGGATTGATTTGAATGATAAATTGTCGATTAATGAAATTAGGTTGGTACTTAAGATTCTGAACCTTTGGTTATAGGTTGCCTTAATTATTTTGGAGCATTTAGAGTTGAATATATTTTGAAGTAGTAAGAGTATATCATATTTTAATGGTTACATAGTACCTAACCAAGAACCGAACTAAGTGTAACTGATAATATTACTTTGGGATTCTTACCTAATGCTTATTTGACAGATGCATCGTGGTTTCAAACGTACGGGCAGATTCCAACGATTCCTTGTATGTTTCGAATTCAACCACTTTCTGCAAAACAACGTTCCTTATCTTGTTCGCGTCGCTCAGTATAAGGGTCGCCGTGATCTCCGCCCTGCACATATTCATGGCCGCCATTGTCCCCAAGGAGCATTTGAACGGGGACCCGGTGTACAGCATCATGTGCATCATCAGGTACACTCCACAGTCATTGGCGGAGTACCCCACTCCCTGCCATGATAAGGGAACGTTTACCAATTTAAACGCACGGACCTTCTCACCTTTCTCCACCCCTCGTTGTACCATGAACTCCCCCATTTTATCAGCCTGCAAAACAAGTTCAAACAGGATCAGTTGTTGAACACATTCACGGTCACATAATTGATTTATTATTAAATTAAAAGGGCCTGACCGTTGTCCGACCACTGCCAAAGTAAGGCAACTTTGTAAAATCTTTATCGTACAACCAGTTGTCGAGGTACTCTATTTGCTCAGAATTGAAGTTGATGCAGGCGCAACTGTAGTGACCCTCGTCACCCGTCAAGATCGGGATGAACACCTGCAAACAATGCGTCAGGATTATGGGCTGATAACAACTACGAATAGACAGTATGTCCAGGATAATACCATGTCCGAGTCCAAAGCAAAGTCGGAGAAACTATTTTTTATCCACTCGCCCCACACGTAAAATATTTCTTCGTCATAATTATTGCCCTTGCCTCCTTTCTTCCACAATTCCAGCACTGGGACCTCCTCACATGCATTGATGGTAATACATGTAGTCAGTGTGTGTCTGACATGAGTGTGACTGTGTAGCTGCAATTGTGTGATTGTACAGAGTAAAGTGTGTGACTATACAGCTTGTAGTGTGCGACTGTACAACATAAAGTGGGTGACTATACAGCTTATAGCGTGTGACTGTGCAGTTTATAGTGGTGACTGGACAACACAATGTGTGTGACTATACAGGTAACAGTGTGTGACTATACAGCCAATTGTCTGCGATTATACACCTAATTTGGGGGTTGAACGTACCGTATGTCCAAGAGAGAAGTAACATCTACTGGTTACTCTTGATGTTTTTTTGTCGTGCACCAGCTGGTTCAACAGCCTACACCAGCAGTCAATGACGTTATTCATCACCTGCAGGCCAGGCTCGAGCGTCTGCATGTCGCCCCTCGCTATACAGTCGTAATCTGTGAACTCGACCAACATTTCGCTGTAGACCAAACGAAGTCCCGATTAGCACATGCATTTTTAAAAACGACATGAGCAGCACAATAAGTGCGTACCCTGACGGACGTGGCGTTGCCCGGTCGAAGACGTAGTCGATTACATCTTTCCGTACGCTGAGGATATCCCAGAAGATGACGATATTGGAGCACATGAATCCAGAGATTACAAGATGCCCCCTCAATATTCTCCCACAGTCCAACGTGCAGCCCAAATTTTTTGGAATCGTATCCATGCACTCAAATGCCACGTCGGAGTGGAAGATGTACCGATGATGTTTAGCCTCCGGGTGCGTCCTGGTCACTGAACCCTCGCCTGTCTGCTGAGTATCGGTCGTGACGATTTCTGCCGGCGCGGGCGTGGTGGCAACAGCGTCCGCTACAGCCCAACCTGCTTTATGCAGTTCCCTCTCAAGACTAGAACTAACTGTCGCATCGGGCGGAGCCGGTGTTACATCTAAAGCCGACCGTGCGTCAGCTGTCCCCCACCCTGCTTGCCGTAGAGCCACCACTACGGTCGGACTCATGTCGACCGAACCCTCCACATCGGAGTCTTGGTTTATTTCTTCAGCGCCATCACCCTCTTGAACTTCTCCCTCACAGAAACCTGGTGTCACGATGCCACCATCAAAAGTGCCCTCATCATCGTAACCTTCTGTTCCATCACTATCTCCCACACAGAAACCTGATTTCTCAATTTCCTCATCCTCGTATCCAGATTCACGCATGTCTTGCACAATTTGGCGTACCAGAGCGCAGGCTTCAACATCGCGCTGCTCCTTGCCCTCAACGACGGGGGCGTTCTGGGTAGTCTTCTTCAACTGGTCAGCCAATGAAACAACCTCGTCGATATACTGGAGGACAGATGGATCTTCCCAGAATTGTTGGGAGGACGTGTCTTGACTTGGAACCGCGGTGTTCCTCGTCGATATTTCTCTTACTTTGGAGGCAGCCTGCTCACAGAAACCGCAAAAGGCTAGCACACACCTTTGAAAATTCATGAAAAACCATTGGTTGTCCTATAATTCAGTTGAAGTCAAACCATAAGTGTGAAGCTCAGTTGTGTTGAGGCTGGCAGTGTGAGTATGACCAAGCATCTAAGTGTGTGACTATACGGAATAAAGTGTGTGACTATACAGCTTATAGCGAGTGACTATGCAGGTTATAGTGGTGACTGGACAACATAATGTGTGTGACTATACAGGTAATAGTGTGTGACTATACAGGTAATAGTGTGTGACTATACAGCTTATAGCGAGTGACTATGCAGGTTATAGTGGTGACTGGACAACATAACGTGTGTGACTATACAGGTAATAGTGTGTGACTATACAGCTACTAGTGTGTGACTATACATCAGGATGAGTGTGATCATAATGACCGTGACTAGTGAATCGTATATGCTTTTGTAAACATAGGTAGGGCTGTCAGATTAAATCGTCTCACAAACAATTAATTGATGATTTATAGAGTGGCTACGAGATCACTTACGTCAACGGTGTTGTCTTCCGATTGATCGTATCTCTCCACCCCTGTCGTTATTCTTTTGGGACTAGAGTGCTGGTTGTCAAAGGGCATCGTTATAGCGGGGGTGCCCTCGCTGCCCGTTTCCACACATGTACGTGGGTACGACACCTTCGAACGCAGTTGATTTCCCAGTGATCCTGTCTCTAGTTCACCAGCAAGACGATCGCATATTCTCCGTGCATCCCAATGTGCGATAAATGGTATGTCGCATCTGCAAGTCTCGCTACGGAAATCATAGCGCTGGAAGTACGCAATCATCAGAATGGGGATGCACCCCCGGAGGTAGTTGAGTACTTTGTTGGGGTCACGCGTCCCCTTACCCGCCCGCACCAGATCCTGCAGGACAAAGCTACACCAGTCCTGTTCCCGAATCAAGTCCACGTTATCCACTGCGGCCAGCAGGCTCAGATCCAGTGAGTTGTTCGTAGTAGGCACGAGGAATAATGACAACGCGAACAACACGAACCTGCGGACAAAGTCGTCGTCAGCGGCTTTGGTTGCCATTAACTTTTCGTGCACCCTCCTGTAGACACCCGCATTTTGACTGCCAGGTGTCTATGGTAGTTTCCAAAAAACACCCGATGATGATCGGACGCTAACATGTTCTAACGCGCTCGGATACGGGCTCGAAATCAATAATGTCCGGCGTGGGCTTTTAACGGGATACAAATCTCACAAAACCAACCTCAAATTCAGGCCCAGTAGGTCGTTCCGAGCAAAATGAGACTAATTTGGGTCAAAACCGACACCAAAAATAATTCCCGTCTTTTAGCGATCGGGTCAAAACTCGGTCAAGACAAACCCGGCACAAAAAGCGACCTGATACGTTCGAAATCAGCCAAGATCAGCCAAATCAATCCAAATTAATGCCAAATCAATCACAATCAATCAAGAGCAAATCAAGGCAATCACGCCCAAAATAACCCGAGTGGAGCCTCACAAAAATGGTCCAGGTGCATCCGCGAGGGCACTCGACCGAGTGCACCCGCGCCACTCGGTCGAGTGACCCATGTGTCGGGGCTCCCTATAAATACTCGTCAACCTTTGACACAAACACAACTCTTGGAACACTTTTCACCCTTCAAAAATTCAGCCAACCTTGCACTCATCTTACACCCTACACTTTGCAACACCATTCTCGACATCACAATACACTCGAAACCGAGCCATACATACACACCATCAACTCCTCCTACACATCTCGACGTTCCCGTTCCATTGCCGCCGTTTGACGAACCGTATCCCGAGAAATAAGAACATGTAGGTTGAGGGTGTGACAATTCAACACCGACTTTTCCTTCTTCATCCTTTTTCTCGATCTTTTATGTATATTTATATTTATGCTTATAGTATTATATTTAGTCGATAGTAACGACATTACTAACATCTAACATTTATTTCTTGCATCTAACATCTAACGCTAACATTTTACTTATCGCATTTTAATTATCGTTATGTACATTTTATTATAATATTATGTACCGCATATGTATATATATATATATATATATTTTTGCGAAATAATATCAAAACTCGGATCCGAACTTGTTTGACTACGATGATCATTTTTTAGGGTTCGTTTATTAACACGATCCCGATCATTCGTAGTTGAACGCGTATGAATCCATTTCAAAGATTAGTACGGAACCCGTTGACACGAAAATCGACATCACCTAATCCGTAAGAATTAATATCGATGTCGTGACGTAGAGGGACGCAATTTCGTCACTAATCAAATTTCTAAAACTAACGACAACTCTTTTTACAAAAATCCGATAACGGTATTATAATCATATAAGACATGATTATAATACCGGCAAACCGAACTAAATCTAAATTCGTCGATACTTTTATTTAATTTGGCCAACCCTCGATTTAAAACGCATAAAATCACACGAGTCATAACTCGTACAGGTGCCACTCGGCCGAGTACACCTGCTACTCGACCGAGTAGCACCCCAAATCGTGGGCAGAAACCTTTTTTAAGGACACACTCGACCGAGTCAGCCGCGACTCGATCGAGTGGGTCCTGTAGCCCAGAAACCCGAGGGCTCTTTTAATAGCATTCGAGACTCGTCTTTTTAAAAGCGACTTAGTCGACACGTGTAAAGTCAATCACGTGATCTCCTTTTCAAAATACATGCATATCATCGCACATAAACAACTTTGATCGACGGTCTCACTATTAATCTTGCGTTGACGACTCCGTAGTCGCATCCAACGCATAATTAATTTAGGCTCCAATTTACCGACATGATAAGTTGGGACCCCATATTTTAGTTTTACGGTTCATGCATAACCCCATATTTTCCCGGGCCAGTACTGGTGACCGACGTCCCACTATACCACGATGTATTCCGCCTTGGATACGTTAAAGGTGTTCATATTCGATTCGTATGGACTTTGCGGCATGTTCTAAGCTCAACTCGACTTAGGAAGTCCGTCCCGTTTCTCGTCTAGACTATGAACACTGGTATAGACCCTCTATAGACCGACCGAGACTTAGTGTAAAGCATACATGGCGGCGTTATAATGCTTGCGTGACTATGTGCTGCTTGGTTTCCGTGTCGTTTTTTTTCAAAAACCGTCATTTTCAAAAATGCATCTTTTCAAAATATATTCAAATTTCAAAACCTGGGACACATACCGAATTTAGGACTTATAATTTTACTCAAATTAGCCCACTTTTTAGCCGGTATGCTGCCCAATTCAAAACTCGAAAATACTTTCGAACTTTCAAAATCGAGGCCTGATGTATTTTCCGATTTTCTTGAAAAAAATCGGGCCTTTCCCCGAGTTTTCTCGGACTTCCCAAAAATAATCATTTTCAAAACTTTCCTCTCCCTTAGGACCTTCCCGTATTTAGCAGTGTCGGGTCATGTCATAAGTAGTCGAGGTCTCTAGCGTCGAAACTCGGTCGATCTTACATCACAAGTTTCCTCCCTATCCCAGTCCGCCTTATTAGACTAAGGCAAGGCCCACCTACGTAGGACATACTCCTACAAAGGAGGGCCCGTCTACACATTTGAGTCCAAAGTCTGGGGACGTCTCACATCGACCTTCCTTCTAACAGGATTCGGCCCACCCGTCGAATCCTAAGGAAAGCCCGTCATCCACGAGTCACCCGTCTAAGAGTCTCTTTCAAGTCGTTTTAGTCTTTCCCCTGCTCGGGATGTACTATTTCGGTTCCAAGGTCCGGGTTCAGTTTCTGATTACGCGGTGTTCTTATAGACAGGCCACCGGCAACCAGGCACACTCGCAGGATGGAAGCTACTTTAGGCAGTCTGAAAACCTCTGTGGACGCCATGGTCGGCAAACAGACCGAGATCGAAGCCCAACTGAATGAGATGAGGGCTGGGCAGATTGCTATCATCACTCATCTGGCTACAGTGGAGCAAAGGACTCCAAATACTGGGGTCACGGAACCCCTAGCTGAACTAGTTAGCTCGGTTCGCCGATTGGAAGAGCAAGTCCACCTGACTGGAAGTAACAATATTCACCGGGAAAACAGTCGGGAGTACTCGCCGGTAAGTGACAAACTGCCCGCAAACCTGAATCTCACGGGCTTACCCATGTTCGAAGGGACTGAAGACCCGTTACTACATGTACGGGCCTTCAAGGAGTTCATGGCTATTAAGGGAGTGGACTCTTCCATGTTCAAAAACCTCTTCGCTGCATCTCTAGAGAAACACCCAAAGGCCTGGTACTACAGGCTAGATCCCGAGAAGTTCTCGACATGGGATGATGTGGCTACGGAATTTGCTCGGAACTATGCTGACAACACCGAGATCCAGACCACAATGCGGTCTCTAGAGGTTATGGCCCAAGAACCTAAGGAGGGCTTTACCAAATACCTCCAACGTTGGAGGGCCGAAAGTGTGAAGCTGGTCGATAAGCCCAGTGAGAAGACTTTAGTGGAGCCTTTTGTCAAGAACCTTCTCCCCTCCTACCGGGTCCACCTCCGGTATGCTGTCATACCCAACTTCACCACCCTTACTGAAATGGGCATGAGGATTGAAGACGATCTAAGACTAGAGAGCCTGACTAAGGCCCCTAGCAAGGGATATCAAGGAGCCTCCTCATCTACTACCAAGCCTCCGGCCGCAACCCGAAGCATCTTCGACACGGTTAATCTCTTGGATGCCTCATCCAAAAGGACTACCCCTCCTAGGGTATTCACTGATATAGAGACTACCTATACATATGCCTTACAAAGGCTATCTTCCAAAGGCCTGATCCAACCGATAGGCCCAATTCCTGAAGTCCCAATTGAAAAACGCACCAAAGGCTACAATGCCCAAGCCTATTGCCAATATCATCGGGGCAATGGGCATGATACCGAGAAATGTTGGAAGCTGAAGCATCTTATTCAGGATTTAATTGAGAGCGGGAAAATACCGTTGCCCGGGGACAAGCCAAGCAACAAGGACAACCCCTTTAGCTCTCATGCTATCTTCACCGGTGAAGTGATCGACTGTTCTCACCTTATCTCTCCTTTCATCCCACAAATCAATGGAATCTGGTTCGATGATGAGGAAGATGTGTACCTCACCAAAGGGGAAACTGTCCCTATCACTCCCGAAGAAATCCGGAAGGCTAAGTCCAAGGCCTTAGCCAGTAACCACCTCACCACCACCGGTCGTCCTTATTCAGCCACTAGCTCTAAGGACATCTCAGTCCCGGTAACCGTCACTGAACTTGCCAGGACGGAAGAAGCCATCGAAGAGCCAAGTACCGATACGGCTCTTGTCAAACAATTGAAGAGAACTCGAGTTGACCTCACCATATGGCAACTCTTGGTTAGCTCACAAGAACACCGAGAGGCACTTACAAAAGCTCTCGATCAGATTAAGGTCGACCCCCAGGTTACCCCTACTGAAATGGTAGCCACTATCCTGCCCTACCTCAAGGGCAAGTCCAAAGAAGAAGGCCCGGTAGTCACCTTCTCGGATGCCGACCTACCACCATTCGGGGCCTCTCACAATCTGGCTCTGTATATCACGGTAATTTGCCGGGGTAAGTACCTACCAATGACCCTAGTCGACGACGGGTCTGCTGTAAATGTCCTCCCTCTAAGGACTGCCAAAGCCCTCGGTATCACCGAGGTCGACTACATACCAACCGCCCACACTATCCAAGCTTTCGATGGAAGCCCAAAGGCGGTTTTCGGGGCCGTTAAATTAGCAATTACAACGGGTCCAATTGAAAAGGAGCTAGAGTTCCAGGTGATCGATGTCACCTCCTCTTTCAATCTACTCCTGGGAAGGCCTTGGATTCATGCTGTAAAAGCGGTGTCTTCTACTCTTCACCGAAAGATCAAAATGCCTTTGCAAGACGGCATCATCACCCTAGAAGCAACCCCTATGACTGTGGCTAGCTGTAACGCCACGGACCGCACCGACTTATGGGGATTCGATTTTTTGGGGATGATTGAAGAAGAGTACCTTTTCAGGCCCTATTTCACCACAAGCATTGACGCAATGCTACAAAATTTGGGATATTTACCGGGGGCTACCTCGAGGCCATATCTTCCAGCTGGGAAGATTATTGAAGTCCTAAATGACGGAGAATCTCCCTTCGGTCTAGGGTATGCTATAACCCCAGGAAATGTGGTCCGGGCAGGCATTGAGAAAGCTTGCAACATCATCAAGGGTACCTACTTGGGCCCTTATAGCCCAAGGTTGGCTGACTATTTCGTCACACCAGTATTCGGGGCTATTCAAGTTGGCCTATATCAACCAACTATCACATATCCCAAGACTGAACTAGCTCGGGAATGCAACTACATTCCAGATGACATATTTGCCCTCATCCAATCTGAATCCAAGGAGGGTAATGACAATGCCGAGCCCGTGCTGGGGCTCTTGTTCGGGGAAGACAAAGCTATTCTGAACCCCAAGGAAGATCTGGTGAACCTGATCCTTCGAAGCAACAGGTTCGATCCTTCAAAGCTGATCTCGGAAGTCGGTGCTGATACTGGGAAAAGAGCCTGGAGGAAGACCATCTGTAATCCCCTAGAAAATCTAACGCAATACAGTGGCGGAAACACTGTAGAGTTGGGATTAAAACACACTGACAAACTATATCTTATTAAAAGAAATGGTAAGTCAATACAAAGGCCTCTTTTTACAAAAGGGCTAAAAGTAAAAATCTTCAAATGGGTTTATACAAATCCATAAATTATACGAATGAAGAAAGAGTAGGATCCATGCTACTCGCTAGCTCACACCGAAAACCCAGCAGCAGACACCTGTCATGTTATAAACATAACAGCCACGTCAGTGGGGAGTAACCCGGACGTTCTCCCAGCCATATTATATCATATGGAAAATAACAGTATTATTATATCAAAATACTTAAAATGAGAAAACATTAAAAACGATATAATAAAATAAGTTCTCGGAGGAAACTTAAAACGTTTGCAAACCTGCAAGTCAAAAATTCAATCGATAATAATAATATTCAAAAATGGCATTATGGAAATTCGTTCAGTGTGCACAAGGCTAGACTTTCACTAGGATAATACTGGAAACTAGCTTCGAGAACTGTAGACTTAACTCATAACAGAATCCAGTCTCTAACTAGGCAACTCAACTATAACAGGACTGCGTGCAGCGAGGTCCTGGTTTAAGTAGTATACACCCCTCCTGGATACAAACCATATCCAGTTCAACCCGACGCGACTTACACGATGCGATATCTAAGTTTAAGGAACAACGCACACTCTCCTGAACACAAACCATGCTCAGTTCAACAACCAATGTGCCCCATAAAGACACACCAGCCTTACAGTTGATGGCAAAAATGTACATCCCAGACTATATTACTCTAACCCCACACTTCTCTTTATTCCATAACCCAAAACAGCCATTATCGATAGTCAAAAGTAATTATAATCAATATAAATGATATGGATAAAAGGAATAACCATTTTATATTAAAAGGGAAACTTTCTATAGATAGAAACTTACTATTTTTAGAAACTTACTTAAAATAGAAAGTCTTATAGTAAATACGTAAGTGATTAAAATAAGTGAAATGTATAAAAATTAACATTTTATTATTACCGTCGTTATCGTAACTTTAATATATTTCTAAATTCGTTACTTAAAATATAAATAAAATGTGATAAGTCATTATATAGTATTTTATAAATAATTTAGGAAATCGAGTTAAAACAATAAATCTTAGAAAAGAGATATTTTAAGAAAAACGATATCAAAATTAATTGAGTCAACGAGTTATATAAATGAAATGAATTTTATAAAGGTTTCAAATTATTTTTAAGAAATAGCTTTGATTTATGAATAATACAATTTTTAATAAAAATAGTCAATCGGAAACAAATAGGAAATTATTAGTGAAAATAGTCTCGACTAAAATGTATTTAAAACTAAATCAACTATTTTCTCATTTACTAGTATAAATCGTAAACCGAAAATTAATTTATTAAACAAATATATAAATCTCGATTTTAATATGAAAATACGATTTTGAGTTAAAAATTAGAAATTAACGGAATATGACGAAAATATGAAATCGATATTATTTAGTTACTAGTGTCACGATAATCAACAAAGTATTACAACGATTATAAACCATAAAATTACTAACGACTTAGAGGATGATATCGAAAGTTGTAAAAATATTTATAACGCATATGATTTAAAATTAATAATATTAGCAATAATAAATAGCTAAAAATAGAAAACCGAAGTTAAAATATTTACTACATACTACTACTCAAACATACGATATAATACCGAGTAACGTCCTAAAGTTACCTTGAGTCAATATTCGAATCGATCTCGAATTCATCAACTTCATAATCCGGGCTCTAATTCTTCAATAGCACGCCTTAAGCTTTGTGACGTGAACCGCTAGCCTTCCAAGTATGCTCCACTACGAATCGAGGCAAATAGAAACAGAAACAGGGAAAACGAAATAAGGACGAGTAGGAATCTGATTTAATAAGAATGAAATAAGAGGAGTGAGGACAAAGAAAACGGAATAGAAGATGAATCGAGGCTGAAGACGCTAACGAAAGTCACGTACAAACAGGGCTACTGAGAATCAGATATGAATCTGAACAAAACAATTGCACAACAGCTACCAAAATGGGGAGATGCGAACCGAGCGGAACAAACTCGTATAAGCAACAAATAATGATGAATCGGTAGCAATACATCTCATCAGACAACGAACTCGACTTCAAAACCGAGTGAAAAGGAGGCACGAGAAGAGTGACTGCAACGACACCAACAACTAAAGAAGGAGTAGCAGGAAAAGGATAACGTCAAAACAATAGCATTCTTCACAAACAGCAGCAACCAAACAGAGAAGACGGAAAAGAAAACAGTGGACAGCAGCAAACGAGAGGCAAACAATGAACGAAAACAGGAGAGGAAGAAGAAAAGGACTGCAGTACAACGAAAGAAGAAGAGGAAACAGCAGCAGAACTTGAAAATTGAAAGATAGAGGACGAAAAGAAGACAGCAAGACAAGAAGACGAAAGAAAGCCACGACGATGATGAAACAGTAGCAGTATAACGCAGCATCAGTAAAAGATGAAGGGAAGAGAAGAGAACAACGACAAAGAAGGCAGACCGAGAGACGGAAAAACCAACAACCGCAGCAAAAAAAAAACAAAACGCAGCATCAGCACACTAGCGCATAAAACAATCGTAAACAGCTGAGGCAACAGAAACAAAACAGCAACAGTAACGATCCACAAACAGGAGCAAGAACTCGAATCGTAACAGCAGATGCCCGCAGCAAAAACATGACAACAGAAGTAACACGCAGCAGCAGTGAAAACGTACCAACTACACCAATAAGTCGACAACAACAGAACCAGCAGTAAAGAGCAGCAGCAGCAGGTGGAGAAAGAAGCGACATAGAAGCAGCAACAGGACGGGAAAACAGAGGGACAAACGTGTCGACGAACAGGTGTCGATCGGGGATGATGGAGTTGCAGCGAGGGAAAAACGATGAGGAAAGAGGAGGTATAAATAATGGGGAGGACAGAAGGCGAAGAAGAGGGAAGGAGGATGAAGAATGAATGGGAAAACAAAAGAAACGGTGGAAGAGTATTAAAAAAAAGAAGGAAGGGGAATCAATCGGTGAATGGGGATGAATGAGGAGTTAAAGGGGCTGAGTCATCACACAAAGAAGAGGGTCATAGATACGGATTATTTAAACGAATTGGGTAGGAGACAAATTCCGTAACGATAAGTGGACTGACACAAGAGTCGAATTGAAACGCGTCAATAAAATTAAAATTAATCGGGCCGTCAAATAAAATGAATAAATAAATTATTCGAAATGAAAACGAAGTTTATAGAAATAAATATTTAGACGATGAAATAGAGTTTTCCGATAAATAATAAATCTTCGACAGAGTAAATTAAATTGATTTCTCGAGAAAATGTAATGAATGTTTTGACGAAACTTAATAAAAATTAGTTTTGAGCTGAAAATAGAAACTCGAGCTTAAAAAAAATAAAATAAAAAGAATTTAACACTTAAATCGTCGAAATAGATTTCCGACAAGAAATAAATTAAAATGTATAAAATAATTCGAGGTAGAAACAAAATATGTTTTAAATATGAGAAGAGTTTCCAAGACAAATAGAATTTTAGGAGTTTGAAACGATTAGACGATAAATTCGTTTTATAATAATTTTAAGAGTTACGAGTTAAATCGTAAAAATAAAAATACGAACATAATTATAATTTAATTTTAATTTATAAAAATCATGGGTGTTACAATCTTCCCCACTAAAAGAAGTTTCGTCCTCGAAACTAACAAAAACATAATAATATAATGAAAAATAAGGTTATATCATTTGAACAAAAGGAGAATGCATGTCGCATCACAATCTCGGTTTAGAAAAATTTTTTACAACTTCAAACGTGATATGAAATCGAATCAAAGACAAAATTTATTTCAAGATAATTTGGGCTTAGCTACCCAAAGTTTAAAATCACTTAAATTAATAAAATCGTAAGTTAAAGATTATTCGATAAATAATGACGATAAATAATATTTGTAAACGAACTCGAGGGGAGACTACCCAAATATTTTCAAAGTAACTGTAAAACGTTTTAATTAATAACTCGACAATACTTTGTTTAAGACCAAACAAACATTTGAGAAATCAAGTTTTGTAGTTAGTAAATAAGAATCGAATCAGTCCACAAACATTTTAAATAACAGATTTAAAGTCTAACGACAATAAAACAAAAATTTAGACGTACGAAGTTTTTTCAAAAATATCAAATCGTTTTACATAATAATCTTATAAAAATCAAAATATTTGCAACCAAGAAAGTTTTCATAAAATCTCGATCACTTGAAAATCAAAATTAAAATTTTAAACAATTTCGGAATATTTAAAATAAATTATTAAGGTATTTTGAAATTTGACGAAATATATGTTATCAACCAAAACAAAACAAAACGAAGTATAAAGTTTTGAAATTTATAACTCAAAATGTTAAAATTTCACAATAGCCCAAAATTTTAAAATAGTCAAACTTTTCATAACATAGGTTCGGGAAAATGATAAACTGATAAATAGAGTCAGAGTCAACAACAAATCGAAACAGAAATTTTCAAACCCGATAAAGAAGTTAAGGGAAAATTGGCCGAAGAAGAAGCAGGATTTGATAAAAGTTAAGGGGAGGAACGAAATTGAGAGTCAAACAGAGCTCCCAAGGAATTACAGAAGAAGTTAACCATCTCATGATTCCAGGTACGATTGCCGCAACACGGGTTCCTAATTTCCATTATATAACGTTAAGTCCAACGTTAGGCGCTAGGTGGTACTACTCAATCACAACCTCAAAAATGTCTTACGCGATTATCCAATCGTTCAAACGACACGATACTAATCCACAATTGTTTTACAAACTGATCTCATCAATTAAAATTCCAACTGTCATTAGACAAACCCAACCTCGTAATCGATAAGATTCCTAAATCCAAAGATCATAAAGTTTGAACTCGAGGTACACCCCAAATTTCTCGAGTAAGGAACACTAAACAAGATCCACCAATTTAACAACGTTCGGGCACAAAATTCTCAAAAAATGATCACCAACATATTTATAATGCCACAAGTACAAAAGTTGGGGAAGTACAATAAATCCTCAAACACGCTCAAACCTATAGGTAATGGCGCAAATACTCACATCTTCAAACACGTCATCGGCTAAGGTTTCTAAAAATTCCAACAAATTTATTATTGTATCAGCGAAACCACCAAAATATTAACTCAACGAAGCCACAATCTAGTTGGTCTAAGGGTTTTGAACTATAAATCCATCTAGATGATTCGCATTAAGTATTCCTCAAAACAACGCGATAAAACCAACCTCTAAATGCAATATGTTTCTCCTTTCAAGGTTAACAACAATTTATCCAAGTTAGATCACTCAACTCAAAAGTTCATAGGTTACAACCTTTAACAACGATCAACGATCTAATCCTTAAGAAACACGGAAAGTCTATGTCCACCAAAATCTCTAACAACATTAATGAAAACCTTCAATGGTAGCACAACACTCAGGCTAACACTTTAAACAATACTCTGAGATCTCGAATATTCGCGATGCATCCTTCCAATAAGTATCAGGTAAGAATCCCAAAGTAACATTATCGGTTACACTTGGTTCGGTTCTAGGTTAGGTACTAGGTATCCATCAAATATGACATACTCTCACTACTCCAAAATATATTCAACTCTAAGTACTCCGAAATAATCAAAGTAACCTATAACCCAAGGTTCAGTGTCTAAAGTATCAACTTAATTCCATTAATCTAAATAATACCATTCAAATCAATCCTCAAATTTTCTTACTTCCATAGAAAATAGGGTATAACTCAATCTTCAAACCAGGTAAACAGGGTTTACTAAACCTTAAATCTCTATCACGGGGTTCACTGAGACGAAAATCGGTCCAACCAAGAATCTCAAGAGAGTAGATGGCACAAGGATTCACCAAGAGAATGAAAATGAGAATATAAAAGAGAAGAATTGGAAGAAGGCAGAAGCAGGAAGAAAAGAATCAATGATTCTAGAAGATAAAGACCTAAACCGAGAAGGGAAAGTATGGACCTCTAAGGTTCACGAGGAAAGTAAATGGATTACTTCATCTTCTTGCAGAGGCACGAGAATGAAAGTCCTGGGTCACTCAATCTGGATCGACTGCAATATCATGGAACAGGAATCTACTCTTGATCGTCTGGCCTGTAGCTGGAGCGAACTAAATCTAAGCTGAAAGGTCACCATCGGCATCTTTCTTGGAGCACCAAGTAGTCCACTCGAGTCGGTAGGCATTGAGAGTTCTAAGCAGGTCTTGTTCCGATCTGGAGCAGCACATCAGCATCCTGTTCTTTCATCTTCTTCTCGACACAAAATGAACAAATATTCAATGCTAGTCATTGAGTTACAAAAAACATGTAAGCCTAACAATTAAGTCCTTACTTTGTTTCTACCCATCTCTCACTAATATTTCTTTAATGTTCAAATCATTTACTGGTGTTTTTCCTAAAATCAGGTGTAAGCGTCGGGAGCAACAATGCTCTGATACCAACTGTAATCCCCTAGAAAATCTAACGCAATACAGTGGCGGAAACACTGTAGAGTTGGGATTAAAACACACTGACAAACTATATCTTATTAAAAGAAATGGTAAGTCAATACAAAGGCCTCTTTTTACAAAAGGGCTAAAAGTAAAAATCTTCAAATGGGTTTATACAAATCCATAAATTATACGAATGAAGAAAGAGTAGGATCCATGCTACTCGCTAGCTCACACCGAAAACCCAGCAGCAGACACCTGTCATGTTATAAACATAACAGCCACGTCAGTGGGGAGTAACCCGGACGTTCTCCCAGCCATATTATATCATATGGAAAATAACAGTATTATTATATCAAAATACTTAAAATGAGAAAACATTAAAAACGATATAATAAAATAAGTTCTCGGAGGAAACTTAAAACGTTTGCAAACCTGCAAGTCAAAAATTCAATCGATAATAATAATATTCAAAAATGGCATTATGGAAATTCGTTCAGTGTGCACAAGGCTAGACTTTCACTAGGATAATACTGGAAACTAGCTTCGAGAACTGTAGACTTAACTCATAACAGAATCCAGTCTCTAACTAGGCAACTCAACTATAACAGGACTGCGTGCAGCGAGGTCCTGGTTTAAGTAGTATACACCCCTCCTGGATACAAACCATATCCAGTTCAACCCGACGCGACTTACACGATGCGATATCTAAGTTTAAGGAACAACGCACACTCTCCTGAACACAAACTATGCTCAGTTTAACAACCAATGTGCCCCATAAAGACACACCAGCCTTACAGTTGATGGCAAAAATGTACATCCCAGACTATATTACTCTAACCCCACACTTCTCTTTATTCCATAACCCAAAACAGCCATTATCGATAGTCAAAAGTAATTATAATCAATATAAATGATATGGATAAAAGGAATAACCATTTTATATTAAAAGGGAAACTTTCTATAGATAGAAACTTACTATTTTTAGAAACTTACTTAAAATAGAAAGTCTTATAGTAAATACGTAAGTGATTAAAATAAGTGAAATGTATAAAAATTAACATTTTATTATTACCGTCGTTATCGTAACTTTAATATATTTCTAAATTCGTTACTTAAAATATAAATAAAATGTGATAAGTCATTATATAGTATTTTATAAATAATTTAGGAAATCGAGTTAAAACAATAAATCTTAGAAAAGAGATATTTTAAGAAAAACGATGTCAAAATTAATTGAGTCAACGAGTTATATAAATGAAATGAATTTTATAAAGGTTTCAAATTATTTTTAAGAAATAGCTTTGATTTATGAATAATACAATTTTTAATAAAAATAGTCAATCGGAAACAAATAGAAAATTATTAGTGAAAATAGTCTCGACTAAAATGTATTTAAAACTAAATCAACTATTTTCTCATTTACTAGTATAAATCGTAAACCGAAAATTAATTTATTAAACAAATATATAAATCTCGATTTTAATATGAAAATACGATTTTGAGTTAAAAATTAGAAATTAACGGAATATGACGAAAATATGAAATCGATATTATTTAGTTACTAGTGTCACGATAATCAACAAAGTATTACAACGATTATAAACCATAAAATTACTAACGACTTAGAGGATGATATCGAAAGTTGTAAAAATATTTATAACGCATATGATTTAAAATTAATAATATTAGCAATAATAAATAGCTAAAAATAGAAAACCGAAGTTAAAATATTTACTACATACTACTACTCAAACATACGATATAATACCGAGTAACGTCCTAAAGTTACCTTGAGTCAATATTCGAATCGATCTCGAATTCGTCAACTTCATAATCCGGGCTCTAATTCTTCAATAGCACGCCTTAAGCTTTGTGACGTGAACCGCTAGCCTTCCAAGTATGCTCCACTACGAATCGAGGCAAATAGAAACAGAAACAGGGGAAACGAAATAAGGACGAGTAGGGATCTGATTTAATAAGAATGAAATAAGAGGAGTGAGGACAAAGAAAACGGAATAGAAGATGAATTGAGGCTGAAGACGCTAACGGAAGTCACGTACAAACAGGGCTACTGAGAATCAGATATGAATCTGAACAAAACAATTGCACAACAGCTACCAAAATGGGGAGATGCGAACCGAGCGGAACAAACTCGTATAAGCAACAAATAATGATGAATCGGTAGCAATACATCTCATCAGACAACGAACTCGACTTCAAAACCGAGTGAAAAGGAGGCACGAGAAGAGTGACTGCAACGACACCAACAACTAAAGAAGGAGTAGCAGGAAAAGGATAACGTCAAAACAATAGCATTCTTCACAAACAGCAGCAACCAAACAGAGAAGACGGAAAAGAAAACAGTGGACAGCAGCAAACGAGAGGCAAACAATGAACGAAAACAGGAGAGGAAGAAGAAAAGGACTGCAGTACAACGAAAGAAGAAGAGGAAACAGCAGCAGAACTTGAAAATTGAAAGATAGAGGACGAAAAGAAGACAGCAAGACAAGAAGACGAAAGAAAGCCACGACGATGATGAAACAGTAGCAGTATAACGCAGCATCAGTAAAAGATGAAGGGAAGAGAAGAGAACAACGACAAAGAAGGCAGACCGAGAGACGGAAAAACCAACAACCGCAGCAAAAAAAAAAAAAAACGCAGCATCAGCACACTAGCGCATAAAACAATCGTAAACAGCTGAGGCAACAGAAACAAAACAGCAACAGTAACGATCCACAAACAGGAGCAAGAACTCGAATCGTAACAGCAGATGCCCGCAGCAAAAACATGACAACAGAAGTAACACGCAGCAGCAGTGAAAACGTACCAACTACACCAATAAGTCGACAACAACAGAACCAGCAGTAAAGAGCAGCAGCAGCAGGTGGAGAAAGAAGCGACATAGAAGCAGCAACAGGACGGGAAAACAGAGGGACAAACGTGTCGACGAACAGGTGTCGATCGGGGATGATGGAGTTGCAGCGAGGGAAAAACGATGAGGAAAGAGGAGGTATAAATAATGGGGAGGACAGAAGGCGAAGAAGAGGGAAGGAGGATGAAGAATGAATGGGAAAACAAAAGAAACGGTGGAAGAGTATTAAAAAAAAGAAGGAAGGGGAATCAATCGGTGAATGGGGATGAATGAGGAGTTAAAGGGGCTGAGTCATCACACAAAGAAGCGGGTCATAGATACGGATTATTTAAACGAATTGGGTAGGAGACAAATTCCGTAACGATAAGTGGACTGACACAAGAGTCGAATTGAAACGCGTCAATAAAATTAAAATTAATCGGGCCGTCAAATAAAATGAATAAATAAATTATTCGAAATGAAAACGAAGTTTATAGAAATAAATATTTAGACGATGAAATAGAGTTTTCCGATAAATAATAAATCTTCGACAGAGTAAATTAAATTGATTTCTCGAGAAAATGTAATAAATGTTTTGACGAAACTTAATAAAAATTAGTTTTGAGCTGAAAATAGAAACTCGAGCTTAAAAAAAATAAAATAAAAAGAATTTAACACTTAAATCGTCGAAATAGATTTCCGACAAGAAATAAATTAAAATGTATAAAATAATTCGAGGTAGAAACAAAATATGTTTTAAATATGAGAAGAGTTTCCAAGACAAATATAATTTTAGGAGTTTGAAACGATTAGACGATAAATTCGTTTTATAATAATTTTAAGAGTTACGAGTTAAATCGTAAAAATAAAAATACGAACATAATTATAATTTAATTTTAATTTATAAAAATCATGGGTGTTACACCATCAAGTGGACCGACAGCCAGGGTCGAGTCTACAAGCTGACCACCGGGGAAGGAAACATGCCGGACACTGATTCCGAGTCTGAGTCTGAGTCTGAGTCTGAGTCTGAGTCTGTATTCGAGTCTAAGGGGTCTGGTGCTAGAGTCCAAACTGTAACGCCCCTCCCTATAATCACTACCACTGGAGCCTCGGGGTCTGTCCCGAAGGCACTCCCAATCCCGCCTCTGACCAATGATCAGATGGCTGCTCTCTTCGAGCTGTTTTCCAAATTTTCTATCAATAACAACGAAAACCGTTCCGCTTATGACTTGTCTTATTTTCAAAATATTTCCAATTTCAAAAATATTTTTTGCAATGACATTGAGAAACCCGATGAACAGGTGTCCTTGCCTCCGCATCTGATCGAGCAGCTAGAACAGAGGGAATCCCGAGACCCGGTAATCGAAGAAACTGAGTCTATCAATGTGGGAACAACCTTAGAGCCCCAGATGCTTAAGATAGGGTTATCCTTAGATCCCGAGGAAAGACAACAAATCACAGACCTCCTCCAAGAATTCAAGGATGTCTTCGCATGGTCCTACAAGGACATGCCGGGGATAGATCGGGAAATAGCTGAACACCGCATACCCATCAAAGATGGATGCAAACCGGTAAAACAGAAGCTTCGAAGAATGAAGCCCGAGTGGTCTCTCAAAGTCAAAGAAGAAGTAGACAAACAATTCAAAGCAGGCTTTATACAAGTGTCTGAATATCCGGATTGGGTTGCAAACATCGTGCCGGTACCCAAGAAGGACGGCAAGGTGCGGGTATGTGTAGATTTCCAAGACCTTAACAAGGCTAGCCCAAAAAACGATTTTCCGTTGCCACACATCGACATATTGGTGGACAACACGGCTGATCATGCTCTTCTATCATTTATGGACGGGTATGCCGGGTACAACCAAATCAAGATGGCGGAAGAAGATATGGGTAAGACTACTTTCACCACGCCATGGGGTACTTATTGTTATACAGTTATGCCGTTTGGGCTCATTAATGTCGGGGCCACTTATCAACGAACAGCCACGACCTTATTACATGACATGATGCATAAGAAAGTGGAGGTCTATGTGGATGACAAGATTGTTAAGTCTAAAAACCGAGATGGGCATGTTACTGCCCTAAGAAAATTTTTCACCCGATTACGTAAGTACAACATGAGGCTGAACCCTCAAAAGTGCAGTTTCGGGGTAGCATCAGGCAAATTACTTGGCCATATCGTTAGCCAACGCGGCATCGAGGTCGACCCAGCTAAAATCAGAGCCATTACCGAGATGCAACCACCTAAGACCGAAAAGGAAATAAGGGGGTTTCTCGGAAAAGTCCAATATATCAGCCGGTTTATCTCAAAGCTAACCATGGTATGTGAGCCCATTTTCAAGAAACTGAAGATAGGGGAACGGGTGCTATGGGATGATAAATGTCAAACGGCTTTTGACAGAATCAAGGAAATCCTGTCTGCTCCGCCAGTGCTAATGCCACCTCAACCCGGTTTGCCTTTGTCGTTATACCTAACAACGACTGAGACAGCCATGGGGGCTATGCTGGCCCAGACAGTCGATTTAGAAGAACGGGCTATTTACTACATCAGTAAAAAGTTCCTGGAATACGAATGCAAGTATACAATGCTCGAGAAAACGTGCCTAGCTCTGGTTTGGGCCACTAAAAAGCTCCGACATTACATGCTCAGTCACGAGGTACATGTGTTATCCAAAATGGATCCTATCAAGTACTTATTCGAGAAGCCCATCCCCAACGGCAGGATGTCAAGATGGACTTTAATGTTATCCGAGTTCGACCTCAAATTTTTACCATTAAAAGCCATCAAAGGCCGGGTAGTTGCCGAGTTCCTCGCTGACAGCCCAATATCCGAAGAAGGCCACACCGATACATGGGCCTTTCCCGACGAAGACATATTCCATATTGACACCGAAACTTGGGATCTGTATTTCGATGGAGCATCCAACTTTCGAGGGTTCGGAGTCGGTATTCTCCTTATATCACCACGAGGGGAACACACACCGTTATCCATCAAATTAGACTTTGATGTAACAAACAATGCGGCCGAGTATGAAGCATGCATCCACGGGTTGCAAGCGGCTGCTGATTTGGGAATTACAAATCTCCGGGTTCACGGGGACTCGTCCCTAGTCATCAATCAAGCCCTTCAAAAATGGAAAACTCGGAATGCCAATTTCGTGGCTTACCAAGCACGAGTAAGGGTTCTAGAGAAGCAATTCCAGAAGGTAGAATATATCTATCTCCCACGTGAAAAAAATCAATCAAGCCCTTCAAAAATGGAAAACTCGGAATGTCAATCTCGTGGCTTACCAAGCACGAGTAAGGGTTCTAGAGAATCAATTCCAGAAGGTAGAATATATCTATCTCCCACGTGAAGAAAATCAGTTCGCGGACGCACTCTCCAAATTGGCATCCTTACTAAACATCCCGGAACATATGCCCAGTATGCCAATCTGTGTCGAAAGACGGTCCGAGCCGGCATATGTTAATGCCATTCAAGATATCGAAATCACTGATCCAGAGCCTTGGTATCAGGTTGTTCTAACCTATTTGACTACGGGAGAATATCCACCAGGAACTGAAAATCGGGCCAAGAAAGCCTTGCGAAGACTGGCCACCCAATTCATTCGTACGGACGATGGTCAGTTATACAAAAAGACGGCACAGGGGGCTTTACTCCTATGTATCGACAAAACACAGGCCGAAAAAGTGATGGCCGAAGTACACGACGGTGAAAACGGCCCGCATATTAACGCCCATATGCTAGCCCGAAAAATCATGAGGCTCGGATACTACTGGAACAGTATGGAGGCCAACTGTCAATCATATGTCAAACACTGCCATAATTGTCAAATTTTCGGCAATGTTCAACACATGCCATCGTCCCTACTGTACACCATGACCTCGCCATGGCCATTTTCGACATGGGGAATCGATATAATTGGGAAAGTGAACCCTTCCGGGACGGGAGGTCACTGTTTTATTTTGGTAGCTATCGACTATTTCACCAAGTGGGTCGAAGCGGAATCATACCGTGTCTTGAACGCCAAGCACGTGGCCAAGTTTATCCAGAATAAAATAATATGCCGATACGGGATCCCACACGAGTTTATCAGTGACCATGGGACCCACTTTCAAGCCGAAACCGCTACTTTGCTAGCGAAATACAAAATTCAGAGGCATACATCTTCGCCGTACCGTCCCCAAACAAATGGAGCGGTAGAAGCTGCTAATAAGACAATTGTCACCATACTTAAAAAGATGGCTGATAATTATCGGGACTGGCCCGACAAAATACCCTTTGCCCTGTGGGGATACCGGACGTCGATCCGAACTGCAACCGGGGCAACTCCATATTATTTAACATATGGCATGGAAGCGGTCCAGCCAGTCGAGTTGGAGATACCGTCTCTCAGAATTTTACTAGAAAGCCAAGTGCCCGAAGCAGATTGGGTTCAAGCTCGATATGATTCGTTAGTTCTCTTGGACGAACGACGGTCGCGGGCTCTCAATAACATCCAAATATATCAAAAAATAATCAAACGGGCCTTTAACAAAAGAGTTAGGCCCAGGAATATCAAGGAAGGCGATTTGGTCCTAAAATCGGTTCGGGCCTTACTACCGGTTGACCCAAGGGGAAAATTCAAACCCAATTGGGCTGGGCCATACCTAGTCAAGAAGGTTCTATCAGGAGGAGCAGTAATGCTGACGGACCTGGACGGGAATGAATTTGTCAACCCAACCAACCTAGACCAGCTGAAGCGCTACTACCCCTAAACCTTATCTCAAATGTCATTTGCAAAAATTATTTAAAAAACACCTTTTTTCAAAATTTATAAGCAAGTCAATAAGTTAGGATTATTTATCCTACTGTCGCACATCTTGAACTCATAGTCTTGGTGTATTTCGAAATTGCAAAATAAATCTGCGCTTGAACTACGTTTGGTTTGATTCCACTAACTGTGGATACGTAGGCAACCCCTCAAAAGGGCACAACCACCGCAATAACGAAAAAGACAGAAACGGTTTCACTAATATAGTACTTTTATTATTCCAGAAAACAAACACCGATAAACTCGGTAATTCAAAATTACAAAAAGCCAAAAAAAAACAACACACAACAAAAATAGTAATAATATCTAAATAATAATAGCAGGCGACTAGTATCCGGGCATCTTGCCCTTGCCCTTATCCTTCGGGTCTTGTGGAGCCCGAGGTCGCCGGGGTGGAGAAGATCGTTCCTGAATAACCACGGGAACCTCCTTGGCCCGAGTCCTCTTCTTCGACAGAGGATCTTCAGCTATTGTCACGGGCCCAAGTCGAGCCCGTATATGCTCTGGCAACCTGTCTTTAGGACCAAGTCGGTCCTGGACTAAAGGCCTGGCTCCTGGTCTCCTCTCCAAATTTGTCTGGGGGCTCACTTCCCCCCGAGCACCTCTAGCATCGGACCCCCTAGCTCGAGTCCTAACTCCTCTCCTCTGACTTGGCCTCAGACGGACTATCGGAGCTTGAACCTCCCCTTCAGCAAAAAAGTCTCTGTTATCTTTAACTTTCTCCCGTCGAAGCAGGTCGAAGGCCTCATCAACCTTCAGAGCAGCATGAGCTTCGGCAGTCTCGGCTTTGGTCCACCTTTCATAAGAATAAGACACCCAGGTAGAATGAAGCGACTTGGGAACGGGCCAAGTAGTTCGGGTATACCATCTCTGAATCCAGGTGTCACACATAATGTCGGTCAGCTGGGTAGGTGCACTCACAACTGCCTCGTTCTCCGGGATGCGCTGAGTCCACCCATACTGCCTGAGTATGCGGTCAGGATAGAGGTGAACTGTGTGGCTAAAGGACAGAATCACCAGGTAGCGGGCCTTGTCTCCAGACGCCAGACCCGTCCAAGCATAAATTGGCCACCATGGAACCACCCATCGTATCAATGGACCACGATGGAATGTTAATTCTTCCTCCCAATATTTCTGGGTAGTCAGGCAGGACGGTACGAGTCGGTAGGCCGTCTCCTTGTCATCACCTGGTTGAACCAATATTGACTCGGGTTGGGAGGAGGCTCGATCTTTGACAACCTTTCAAATAGCCAAAGCTGAAAAGAAAAGCAACGTTTATGAGATTCCGGACAATTCAGCGTCCGCATAAGGGCACTCGATCGAGTGCCGGGGCCACTTGATCGAGTGGCACCCCTAAAACGAGGCAGAATGCTCCTTTACGAGAGCACTCGATCGAGTGCCAGGGTGACTCGGTCGAATGCCCCCCCTGTAGCAGCATGTCGCGAAAAAAAACAAAAATCGAAAAAAAAAAAAAAAAGCGAAAAAAAAATCGAAAAAAAAAAAGAAAAAGAAAAAAAAATATGGAAAAAAAAAATCGAAAAGGAGAAAAGCGATATACCTGCAGCAGACGGGTGCTCCCAGTGAAACGGGCTGACTCATCCCTCTTTCGGTTGTCCAACCCTGAATAATTTCCCCCGTGATCAACGATGCGGGACTACACTCTGTCTCCATAAGGTCAGCAATGACGAGAAGACGAACGCTACCCATGCAAGACAGCAGGTCCATATGGCCTTCGAAGGCATACACATGCAGCATACAGAAGGCGAACGCCCTACGGCTATGAATGGGCGTAACCCGGATGTCATACGGGTTCATAAACTTCTCAGCTAAGGCAAGCAGAGAAACGGTATCCCCTTCAAGCATGCGGGATACTTCAGCGTGGGAAAGTCCCAAAAATTCCCGTAGTTTCCTCCTGGGGTCCCGAACTGAGAAAGGGACGGCAGGACGGAGCAATGGACTCCACCCTCCTATGGCAGCAATTTCCTCAGGGAGAGGACAGATCTCGCCCCGAGGGAAGGCAAAAACGTGGTAAGTGTCATCCCAGAAGGTCAGACAGGCGTCAAGGAAATGACGGTCCACGTGCATCTGACGGAACGTGAACAATTGGAATATGCCTGACTGCCTCAAAGCTACTTTGCTCGCATCCCTAAAACGGTGTGCCCAATCTTGTAGCATGTTGATCAGACGATCGATAGCCATGATAAAGCTTTTTCTTGAAAGGAATAAGGTTTTCTTTTGAGGAGAAGATGAAGCTTTTTTTTGAGTTGTGACAAAGGAAGGAGCCAGGGTGATGTATTTATAACATCAAAACCCTGGAGCATCCCCTGCAGCTGTGCCTCCTTGGCCCAAGCGGGCCTAGACATACAGGCCCGACCCATAACTCTTCCCACAGACACAGGAATTTAGTCATCCCGAGCAGTCTGTCAAAATTCAAAAATTCAAAATATATACATTCTAAAAATTTTCAAAAAATTTCAATCATCCAAATTTTTATTCCCCAGCGCGAGTCATTTTTACTACCTACGTGTTGCATACATTTTATGTGACTTATACAGGCACGACTCAAACAGGGACATGCAACCCTCTAAAATCTCCCCAGCGGAAGCCCAAGGCGGCATTTTCCCCGGAATGGTACGGGATGAGCCCACATATAGGCGCACCCAGGACTTATGCTACAAGTCTGATTCCCCACTGAGTTATCATCATCAGCTCAGGTATGATTTCTAACTTATGGCTGGCGAGCCCTTCACGCGAGTCTAATGGACTATAAACGACCCGATCGGAAGTCTACCATGTCTTAATTGACTTGGTAGCTACTCTGACTTTCGCCCTGTCCAAGCCTCAGTCAGAGTGGGGGCTCTGTAGACACCCGCATTTTGACTGCCAGGTGTCTATGGTAGTTTCCAAAAAACACCCGATGATGATCGGACGCTAACATGTTCTAACGCGCTCGGATACGGGCTCGAAATCAATAATGTCCGGCATGGGCTTTTAACGGGATACAAATCTCACAAAACCAACCTCAAATTCAGGCCCAGTAGGTCGTTCCGAGCAAAATGAGACTAATTTGGGTCAAAACCGACACCAAAAATAATTCCCGTCTTTTAGCGACCGGGTCAAAACTCGGTCAAGACAAACCCGGCACAAAAAGCGACCTGATACGTTCGAAATCAGCCAAGATCAGCCAAATCAATCCAAATTAATGCCAAATCAATCACAATCAATCAAGAGCAAATCAAGGCAATCACGCCCAAAATAACCCGAGTGGAGCCTCACAAAAATGGTCCAGGTGCATCCGCGAGGGCACTCGACCGAGTGCACCCGCGCCACTCGGTCGAGTGACCCATTTGTCGGGGCTCCCTATAAATACCCGTCAACCTTTGACACAAACACAACTCTTGGAACACTTTTCACCCTTCAAAAATTCAGCCAACCTTGCACTCATCTTACACCCTACACTTTGCAACACCATTCTCGACATCACAATACACACGAAACCGAGCCATACATACACACCATCAACTCCTCCTACACATCTCGACGTTCCCGTGCCATTGCCGCCGTTTGACGAACCGTATCCCGAGAAATAAGAACATGTAGGTTGAGGGTGTGACAATTCAACACCGACTTTTCCTTCTTCATCCTTTTTCTCGATCTTTTATGTATATTTATATTTATGCTTATAGTATTATATTTAGTCGATAGTAACGACATTACTAACATCTAACATTTATTTCTTGCATCTAACATCTAACGCTAACATTTTACTTATCGTTATGTACATTTTATTATAATATTATGTACCGCATATGTGTATATATATATATATATATATATATTTTTGCGTAATAATATCAAAACTCGGATCCGAACTCGTTTGACTACGATGATCATTTTTTAGGGTTCCTTTATTAACACGATCCCGATCATTTGTAGTTGAACGCGTATGAATCCATTTCAAAGATTAGTACGGAACCCGTTGACACGAAAATCGACATCACCTAATCCGTAAGAATTAATATCGATGTCGTGACGTAGAGGGACGCAATTTCGTCACTAAAAAAATTCTAAAACTAACGACAACTCTTTTTACAAAAAACCGATAACGGTATTATAATCATATAAGACATGATTATAATACCGACAAACCGAACTAAATCTAAATTCGTCGATATTTTTATTTAATTCGGCCAATCCTCGATTTAAAACGCATAAAATCACACGAGTCATAACTCGTACAGGTGCCACTCGGCCGAGTACACCTGCTACTCGACCGAGTAGCACCCCAAATCGTGGGCAGAAACCTTTTTTAAGGACACACTCGACCGAGTCAACCCCGACTCGATCGAGTGGGTCCTGTAGCCCAGAAACCCGAGGGCTCTTTTTATAGCATTCGAGCCTCGTCTTTTTAAAAGCGACTTAGTCGACACGTGTAAAGTCAATCACGTGATCTCCTTTTCAAAATACATGCATATCATCGCACATAAACAACTTTGATTGACGGTCTCCCTATTAATCTTGCGTTGACGACTCCGTAGTCGCATCCAACGCATAATTAATTTAGGCTCCAATTTACCGACATGATAAGTTGGGACAAGGCATCGGGATTTGGGATCGGGCTAGCACCACGCCTAGGTCCTATATTCCCGTCCTTCGATTAATACATAAAACAATACGTATTTAATTGAAGTTCGTCCACCTACGCAAATTCACGGTCTAGTTTATACACGGGTCCGTTTCTAACTATTGCTTATCATTTTGGCTATATATATTTCGATTATTCTACTTTTATTGCTCGTTGTATTGTGAATTCCGGGTTGTATTCCGCCCGTATAATTTGTAATCGATTTATTATTGCTTTGCTTTATTTATTTACGTTTTACCGTTTATAAATGAACCCTCACATGCTAAATCACTTCGACAATAAATTAGATGCATTAAAATGACGTAGCTCACATTTAATTCGCATGCTTAGCTAAAACGTTGTTTGCATATCATCTCACCGAATCACTAACGCGCATATTAGAAAGTCAAACGATGTCTTAGTAGAGGCCGCTATGTGCGGGCGGGGTTGGGTGTCCTTAGTGGGCTTCCCAACACGTACCCTCACCCCTTACTCAGAACCTCGGTTTCCGGATGCACGAAACCGTTGGCGCACGAGAGTCATTCTTTACACGATTACCGGTATAGATGGTATCGGTATCGCAATGCAAAGGGACGAGCCCAATAAACTCTAAAATCGTGATGGGCCATAGTTTGTGTATGGTCCATAGCGTTATAGAGTGGGCTCGAACGGTTCCGAATAACCATAAAATTCGGTGGCGACTCCATTTCGACTTAAATTTCAATTCGATCCATTCTCATATGGAGGTGCATTCGCCTACCCAAAACCCGCGCGTGGCCGCGTCGGGGTGGACCTACGTCATGTCCACACCTCCCTAATGTTATTGGTCCGCTTTTGTCCACCACATCGAACCCCTTCCTCCAGGTACTCTTTAACCTGATCATGTCAGGTGAGTCTGCCCCTTTCTTGTTTTGTGTTGGGATTACTTTCACCGGATGAGGGCCTAAAGGTAGCTGGAGGCAATCGTGGACGTCGTACTTTGACATCATGAATGCCTCCCGGCGTGAGGCACAGAAAATATGGGACCCGTCAGAAAATGCACGGAGGAACATAAGCGCAAGGTCAATGGGGACCGATTCGATCCTCAACTCCAATAGCCCGCCGAAGCTGATGCGCGTATTTTATATACACTTTTTATGCTCTTATTACGCGCATTCTCGTGTTTATTGAATAGTGAAAACTATTATTTTGCCCCGAATTGGCTACTTTGTGGTGTGTATTGTCCTTTTGCAGGAACGGAAGACAAAGGAGCTAAAACGAACCAAAATCGTGCCAAATCGAAGCTGGAAAATTGCTGTACGCTGAAACGGGCGATAGTCGACCGACTATCACAATAGTCGGCCGACCATGACGATAGTCGACCGACTATTACAATAGTCGGCCGACTATTCTGGAGCTGCAGAGATCAAGTTGATGCATGATTAGTCGACCGACTATTACAATAGTCGGCCGACTATTTCCTGGACTGCGGGCAGATTTCGTGATCAGCAAGGAATTTCCTAAACGCAAGAGTTTCCTAAACAGTTTTTAACTCATCCAATTTGTATAAATAGGGCTTTGGGAGCCACATTAGAAATCACTTCTTAACATCTCTCAACTTCTTTCTTATTCTCTTTACTTCTCTTTAGATTTCTTTTAGACTTCTTCTCTACTTTTATTTTCTCTAGTTTAATTTCTTCCCACAACTCAGTTATTGTAAGAACTTTTGGATTCGAATCGCCTTCATTCCTTCGGTAATTTTATTAATCTTCCTTCCTTCTTCCTCGTTCTTGATTGTTCTTCTTCATATTTACTTATTCTTAATCTTTGTTTTATGCTTGTCGTAATTCTATTATTATTCGTGACGTTTAATCTAGTAAATTCTTTTATTAATCTTGTTGTTCTTAAATTAATCATGAGTAGCTAATTTCCTCGCTAGGATTTAGGGGATCTGCGAATTGAATGTGGTCGCTAAATAATTTATAGATCTGTCAATGATATTGTGTCTGAGTTGTCACTTGTAGCATATAATCGCGATTATTCAGTTAATGCGCATGATTGATTAATTGAATCTGGTAAACTTGAACCTAAGATCGGAAGCCTGGTAAAATTTAGACCTGCTACAACACATTAGTTTGCCCTAATAAGATCGGAAGCCTTTAGACGCATGCTAGGGTGAATAGCGGACCGGAAGGACCTTTTCAATACCCCTTAGACCAATATCTGCGACAGACCTGTGACTTAGACCGTGACCATATGAGATTCGTAGTGAACCGACAATCCTAGTTTTCTCTCCATATATTTATTCATCTTCATTCGTCTTATTTTATTTTAGTTATTTCTTTTCTCTTAATTCTTTTTCTTTCATTACTTTAGTTTAGATAAAAACAAAACCCAAAAACCCCCAATTTGGTTACTTAGATAGACTTCAATTGCAAGTAGAATTTATTTGTCTCCTTGTGGATTCGACCTGACTTCCCTAGCTATATTTTTAGTTAGACCTAAGTTGGTTATCTTTGATAGGTATACGACTAGCTTATCAGAAGCCAACAGCACGCACCCTCTCTTTCTGATCATTCGATAATTGCCCAATCAGCTGGTGCAACCGCCTAGGCCTACAGTGAATATCCGGCTGACCTCTAGGCTCTCTTTTTCCAGCTAGCCGACCCTGTCGGCGGTCCCCTCCCCTCTTCCCCCGAGACACGGGCACGACAGTGGGGTCGGCCGGTATATCAGATGTGACCCTCCTCTTTTTTGTTGGCCTGCTTTCCTCAACATTTTCTGTCTCACCCACATCCAGATCGGCGACCGGTGTATCAAAAGTCACCCTTTTTTTCTTTTTTCGTCTGCCTTCGTCATCGATTTCTGACCCCCCCCCCCCCCCCCCCCCCCCCCCCCACACATTCGTCTCGGCAACGATGTGGTCCCCCGATGTATCTTCAACAGTCTTCCTCTTCTTCTTCTTACCCAATTTTTGGTCCACAACCACTCTATCATCAATTACATGTTCGCGGACCGATGTCTCTGCCACGGCCTTTTTCTTACCGGACTTCGTTCGAACTTTCTTCCTCGCACCAGACTTTCTGCTGCAATAACAACATGCGTAATGAGTGTGATTGTACAACTGAGTATACGGCTTCAACAGTGTGATTCTACAGTAAAATGACAGTGACTCTGCAACATAACGAATGTGACTATACAGCCTCAAACGGGTGACTATACAACCAACACTGCATGACTATACAATATAAAGCGTGTGACTTTGCATCATAACTAGTGCGATTGTGTAGCTTTAAAGGTGTGATTGTACATCATTCTGTGACTTCACAACAAAATATAATAAGTGCGACTATGTATCTTCGAACGGGTGACTGTATAACCAACTCTGTATGACTGTATAACCAACTCTGTATGACTATTCAAATGTTAAATTTTTATCTTCCCAAACACCAATTCTGTGACTTTACAACAAAATCCGCATCAGTTACATAATGTGACTATGCAATATAAAGCGTGTGACTTTGCATCATAACTACTGCGACTGTGTGGCTTCAAAGGTGTGATTGTACATCATTCTGTGACTTCACAACAGAATATAACGAGTGCGACTATGTATCTTCAAACGGGTGACTGTATAACCAACTCTGTATGACTATTCAAATGTTAAATTTTTATCTTCCCAAACACCTACTCTGTGACTTTACAACAAAACCCGCATAAACTTCAACAAGGAAGCATGTAAAATGTATGACTATACAACTACAACAGTGTGGTTATAGAATATAGTACGTATGACTATACAACTACAGCAGATGTACAGAACAACAAAAAACTGTCTAATCGATGGCACATGCATACTTACAATGACGATTATGGGAACTTCAACATGAACTTCAACAAAGAAATAAAAATTTCTTGAACTTCAACATGAACTTCAACAAAGAAAAAAAACTTCATCTTTGACTCTATAACTACAACCACTGTACAACTACAACAACTTTAACTCAAAATTAGGGTTATCGGGTTGGAAAAATGCTCTTTTACCACATTTTATGGTTCATGCATGACTGGAGTTCATGACCACTTTTTAGAGTTCATGAAAAAGGGATACAAAAAGGTTGAACAAAAGGAAAATCGGAGGTCGAAAATGGATCATTCAACATACCTTTGTAGCACCACCGGAATTTTAGGCAATATCGGAGATGGAGAAGATGCGGAGATGGAGAAGATGCGGAGATGGAGTTGGAGATGGAGATGGGTTTTTTTAGAGAGAGGAAGAGAGCGGTGAGTGATTAGCCGGTGAAATGAATTCAAAAGGGGTGAATGGGGAAGTGTAAGGGGGTTTGGGCGGGACTTTAGAGAGGAGGGAAATTAATGGGGTAGAGTGAGGAGGGAAGCTATTGATTAGTGATGGGTTGATGGCTGATTAGTGACCCTTGATGTCGGTCCGCAGCATGTCAGTCCCGCAACTTCCTTTTTTTTATATACAATTGAACCCCATCCATCCACCGTCCATATTAAGATGAATGGATGGAGGGGGTCAACACTAAGCAACTCTTGGAGAGTTGCTAACTCCCTTTATCCCCCTATATATATATATATATATAATGTAATAAGGAGTGTGACATGGGGGTCACGGTCCAAAATGGTGGGAAAGGGGTCCCAAATAATTGTAGGTTGTTAAAAATAAGGATTGTAAAATAAATACTGATGATTAACCTGAGTTCAAGCATCGCTAGGTGGCACGAAGACATTTAAAAATACTACTCATAATAAATGCCAATTTATGAGGGCATTTTTTAAAAAAATACTTAAATGTTAGTCTCGAAGAACATACTCCGTACCAAAATGGAAAATGAGACGATTAAAAAAGGAAGAAAATGTGTTTTACGTTAGTCTCAGAAAACGTTAAATGTTAAAATTATAAACTTTAAAGAAGAGTCTAAGAGTTTGTGAGTTGGCACCACCAATACTCACAATTTAACCTTGTGATTTATGACGGGTTAGGTGGATAGATAGGGTCACTGGTCGAGTCAAATACGAATCGGTCAAATGTGTCAGATTATACGTGTCATGAGACGTGTTAGGCCAAAATACGGCCAGAAATAGTTGTATGTCTGATTATTTGAAACATCATCGTGAAGATCATTACGTATGAGTAAAAGATTTGCTATTTTTGCAATGCTGATTAACGGTCTACTACATCTATAATGACCCAAGCAAGTAATTCTCTCTAATAAAAAAATGTTCAACCCCGTTGTGTAAAACGGATATAACACTAGTAATATATTAATGTAAACATCATCTCAACCTATCTGTGTGATCCAAGACTCAATCGCTCCGTTTGATTCAATTACTCATACCCTGGTGGGAATGGTGTATGAAAAATGAATTGAACGGTCTCAAGACAAAGAATTAAGAGGGAAGGAAAATAGATATAGAAGAAAGCAGGAGAAAGTGAATATTCTGCGATCAAAGTAGAACGTCTCATTCGGACTTAAAACCTACTAAGCATCGTATATGAAGAACTCCCTTAGACAACCACGAAATTAGCACCACAACATGCCAACGCCGCTCACTCTTGACTTAAAAAACGGTCTCACAAGGACAACCACCCATAATCTTTATGTTCAAGGTATTTCTTACAACCACCCATAATCTTTATGTTCAAGGTATTTCTTATTTCACTTTATTAAGATCAAAAGTTAATCTTGGAACAGGCACAGACGCACAGCATCACAAGCCTTCCATTAAACCAAAACACTGGTCAACTTCAAGATGATCAACCCACAAAATCAAAGAATGTACTGGAAATAAGAGAATACGGAGGTCAAAGAGCTTTAAATGTGATGTCAATATACAAGATCAGAACCTTAGTCCCAAAATGATTTGCGGTCGACTAACATGAATCATTCTCCGAAACCGCCATGTATGATACCAACATAAAATTGTAAAATTGGACAGGATTCAATAACAATATTTTAGATCCTGTGTCATTCGTGTATGCTGACACTGAAAGAATTTATTCAGAAAAATAAGTATTCATGGAAGAACATGAATGAACTGCAAGTTCTATTTAGATGAATGCAGGCCATGTGAGAAAATTCCCTTCAAAAACAGCAATAGAATGCTGGATTTTCCAGCTTGGAATTTCAAAGGAAGAATCTTAACCTAAACTCTGATGATAAAGCAACCAATTTATAGATGATCACAGACAGCCTTTGTGAAATCAGATGTGGATGAAGTGCCACCAAGGTCACCAGTTCGGTACTTACCCTCGGCAATTGTATTTAAAACTGCATTCTGGATGTTATCGGCTTTGTCATGTAGCTCCAAGTGACGTAGCATTGCCACACTGCTCAAGAGCAAAGCTGTTGGGTTTGCCATGTTCTGTGAGCCAAAATTGCACAAGATAAAACGTATCAGAGAAAGGCAAGTTCGGATTAGTGCACAACTTTCATTAATTCAACATATGAACATGGACTATTATTTTTCATTTCCAAAAAAACACATTCTTTTGACTTTGGATTATGCTCTCAACAAAAAGACGTGTACCAAATCGCCAATCTCAAGAATGCATTCCCAGGGCTTAACACCTAAACCTTAGACACGGAAAGGTTTTTTTTCCCTAACAAAATGTATATGAACTTCTTGTTAATCAATTTTATTGAGCCATGGGACAATCGAACTTCTAGCATTATGCAAGAAGCCAACAAGGTCATAACTGCGTATATGTGCTCAGTGTTCACTCACATGTATTTTTCGACACATGTTATTACTGATCAAATATGTATATTAAATACAACCTTCAATTTTTTGGAAATGCTCCATCTTTTTACACAAGGATTAAGGTAGTGAGCAAGTGAGGTGGCGGCTCTCATCAATATAGCAAGGTGATTTCATTTACAAAAACAAGCTCAATATAGCAATGGTGGGCAAGTACTCTTGCTGCAGGCTTCCAGGGCCGACAATTTTTGGATAGAGTGGGTAAATTGTGTAGTATTCAAGTTGGACTTCGCGGGGAATGTGCAAGGTGAAAAAAAGAGATTATGATGAGTGGGTATGTTCATGCTGGTTGGGGGAGTCAGGATGGTGTTTATACAACTGTTAAAAGGCTTCAAAGGCTGATGGCAGACCAACTTGCTTGTGAGTGGATACCCCTGATTTGGAATAGATTCCTTTAACGGATGGGTGTACATGCAGGGCACAGTGGCAGACTCTTGACTGGAAATAGGCTTGCTATGTATGTGTTGATAACTAATGGCCAATGGGTACACCTGTCATGTCAAATTGGTCAGGCGGGTCAGCTTCTGGGTGAGGTCATACAGGTCGGATAATACGGCTTACGGGTTGGATTAGGGTTAGGATACGAGTTAGGTTAGACTCGGAATATGGGTGAAAAATACAGTACGGAGTAGTTTTTTTTTACCATTTATACGTTAAGTTTTCATTTTCAATTTGTATCATATTCGATATCAATACTTGAATAATATACAATATTTATCATACTTATATTGAAACTGTTATAAAAATTAAATTAATAATATATTTTCAAAATATTAAAAGTTACCCACAACTGATTTTAATTTACTTTAGTAATTTTTAATATTAAAAACAATAATTTTTAATAATTATATCAAATACTATTTACAAGTATTACCGAGTAATATTTTAAGGGTAAATTGATAACTTATAAGTTATACCTCAAATACTCTATTTCAAACTTTATACCTCCAATAAAGTTTTCCCTAATCTATACCTTACTCTAAAGCCTGTTAAAAAACAAACGAATTCCCCCGTACTTAAACTTTAAATTACAACATTTGTTTTTCTCTTTCCAATTATATCCCTCTTCAACCTAATTAGTAAAAGTGATACAACTTCATTCATCATTACCTATTTCCCTTGTTCATTAGCCAATCTTCGTCAACCTGGTCATGGAATTGTATGGAGTAATACTCCTCCTTCCCTTAAAATCTAATGTTCTGTATATAGTTTATACATATACCTAACAAATCTAGGTTTAAAAATTATGATGGTTTTGCTTGCTTTGTCAAACCATCAGACTCCACCAGGGAAAGTCACATTAATAAACATCATGTCATAAAATCCAACACAATTAACTCCAAATCAAGGCAAAATCCAATCATACTTCATTCTAAATATGGTAATTTCTTGGTGGAAAATCAAGGTGGAGGCCAAAGTGAGGATCGCAGCTGTTTTAGCTTGGTGGCACAAGTTGGAGCAATGTCAGTTGAATAACGGCAGTTCTGGGTAGAACAGTGAGCAAGGTTGAAGTCGACACAACAGTAAGCATGGTTGAAGTCTGTGCAACTGGGTCGTCGCGGCAGGGAATAGTGGAGGAATATGTTAGACATTCATACTTTTTCAAAGTTGTGGGGGTGCTCGATGGACAAATAATGGGAATCAAAGTTGTGGGTGCAAAGCAGGCGTGCGGTGGTGAATTGGTGTTTGAAGTGGAGCTCGATATCAGTGTTGGACTGTTGTCATTGTGACGAAGCGGTGGCGCGCCCAGGTTATGATTTGGGGTAAATCATGGTATTAGTTTTAGTTTGAGTAAGTGAAATTAATTGACGCAGTCTTCCTTCTCATACTAAACAAGGGTATAATGGTCTGTCTATCTCAATCTCAATCTGTTAATTTTTTGACTGGATTTGGAATTTTGGAGTAAGATATAAATTAGGAAAAAGATAAGTTAGGTAGGTATAAGTTTCGGAAAAAAAATATTAGAGGTATAAAGTTTAAAATAGAGTATAATCAGGGCCGGTCCTGGTCGTTTCGAGGCCCTAGGCAAAATTATAGGCCGGAGCCCCTTTAAAAAAAATCGTAATCGTAACCGTCACTTTCATTATTTTCATTGATTTCATCCTCATAGTTTCACATATCTAGCAATAAATTTGTTTTATTGTGATTTTCTTATCACAACATCACAATTTCAGTAATACATTTCTAGCACAGTAACACTTGCTAATAATTTAACAAATAACTCAAATCAAGTCATTGAATGACTTTTGAAGGCTTGTACTAATTTGTACGAGTAGTTTACAAAATTTTAAATATAATATGTAATGACGGAAAAATATTGTAAATTCTACCATCCGTAAATATTACAGAGTACATTAGTTATCACTTAAATTGTGTAATAATATAGTTTCTTGTGCAAATAAAAATAAAAAATTCGGTCATTTGTATAAATAATTATTCTTAATAATGATCCTTACATTTTTTAAGATGTGCTTTAAAAAGTTAAGAAAGTACATGTAATTTTGTAATTAAAATAATGCACGGAGTATAAGGTTCCCTCCGAGTTTAAGATATGAGGGTGTGAAAATGTATGGTGTAAAAATAATAGAGGAAAAGAGATAAATGAATGACTAAATATGAAATATGAGTCACATATTTATGGCTTAAATAGAAAAGAGGAAAGAAATAATGACTCAGCTCAAAAGGGAAAGACGGAACATAAGTCAGACTCAGAGGGAGTAATTTTTTTTATAATGGAGTATAGTTCAACATGGGTATTAATTTATTAAATACGAGTATATTTTTATTCTCAAAAATGAGACCGTGTATGAAAATGGAAAGGATAATTGGGTACAAAATAAATATAAATAAAATGTATGGGCTCGGTCTTGATCCCTAGACCTCTTGTGTGAAAGGTCCACAACTTAGCCACTACACCAAAGATGAGAATTATTGAAGTTTATAACCAAATATCTATTATATGTTCATTTTTTTTCTGATTTTTGGGCCCCTTCTAGGCTTGGGCCCTGGGTCGTCGCCCCTCCAAACTAGGCCCAGGGCCGGCCCTGAGTATAATTTGAGGTATAATTTACCAACTTTCCCATGGGTGATACTTTTTGTACTTTAAGTTTACTCAATCATACTTCAGAATTACTACCCTATCCTTCTCATTTCTCCCTCCATCCCTCATCACCTAATTAAGTTTTTAGAAAGAGAAAATTCCACAACTCAATTACATCAATTAGGATTCTTTGAAAAAGTACTAATTTCCGATGATTCAATACAAATTATGGTCAAAAATTTCAAATTCAATTGCACTAATTAGAATTCTTCAAAAAAGTTTTCATTTGCGATGATACGAGTAGAAACTAAGGTTAGGAAATTCAAATCAATTGCACCAATTATGGTTCTTCGAAAAAGTCATAATTTGCGATGAATTTGAAGTCAATTGCACCAATTAGGGTTCTTCAGAAAAGTACTAATTTGCGATGAATTTCAAATCAATTGGACCAATTAGGATTTTTTTGAAAAAGTCCTCATTTACGATTATACAAGAACCCTAAATAATTAATTAACACTAATTAACCCAAATTTTCAATTAAAATTCCTATATGATAAAATATCGATTATCGAACTATGATCCATAGTGAATTCGCAAATAATGATTGATCGATTTATAGGATGGATGAGGTTTAAGTAAAGAATTTTGATGAAAAAATTGGTTTAGATAAAAACAATAGAAGTTCTCTAGAATGGAGAAAGGATAATATTGGAAATTTTAAGGATGATTGAGTAACATTGAGGTATGAAAAAGTAATTCCGTTTTCCCATATTTTGATGATATATATACTCCTTAATCCAATCCAATGATTACATTTGACTTTTAACGATCTCCAAGACGCTACTTTGACCTAATTTTTTTCCATTATACACAACTCCTTTTTTTCCTTTTTTTTAAAATTTATACACCGCATTTTAGTATTGAAAATATTATTTTGTGAAACTTCTTTTTATAATTGATCTAAATATGTTACTGTTAAAAATCAATTTGATTATTTATAATCGATGTCAATATTTTGCAAATAAATTGACTTTATATAAAGATGTAACCATTGGATTGGATTGGAGGGGTGTGAATTCTTTGTGACCAAACGAGTCACCCAATTGGCTCGGGTCTCAACTCTAAAATAATGGCTCATATCAGGTCGTGGATCAAGATTTACGGGTCATGACCCTAAAAAACAGCCGTACTTATCGACTGGGTCATATTTTGACAGGTGTATTGATGGGTTATGCTTGCATTTGCAATAACCAGCAAGAGCTAGAGGGACGTCTGTTCTTCAATTGTTAGTACAGCATGACTTGTTTTAAGTGGAGATGCAAATCATTATTGAAGAAGAAACTCACCTTTGCAGTAGTTACCGCACTGGTTTACTACATTTGGATGGAGAGTGTAGAGTGGAACGACACTTGAGACATCCTGATGTGGTTATTAAATGTTTAAAAGTTGAGCTGTTTTAAGAATGCTTAGAAGAGCTGGTTCGTCAGACTGGCACACAAGCGCTGAGGTCTGGTTGCATTCAGTTATTGCTAGAACGAATACACCGTTTGTATCGTTCTAGGATTCTATTGAGATAAGTTGAACTTGGTGACCAATAACTTGCACTTGAACATAACCAATCCAGAGAGAATGAACCCTAGAAATAATTTGCCCTAGGACTGTGCCTACCAGATTTTTCGTGCAACATGGCAAGAAAAACTAAGCAATCAAACAAGAAATCTCATTTTAAGGGGAAAACAGCAGGATCATCAGCAAATGGGAAAACAATGAATTCAACTTCAGAAATGTAACATTCAAGTGGTATGGGAGTATGGGACCACAAGAAAAGGGATCTGTTGAGGGCGCTAGTGCTAATTTCAAGAATATACATGATATACTAGGCATGCCATCATTGGATCTAGAAAAAATGGAAATCAGCCAAGATGAAATCAGTGACAAAGAAGCCGCATAGATACAAATGCAAGGAGGGAAGGCTGTCTCAGTAGAAAAGAATGCTGAAGAAGAACGGGAGGATATGTTACAGACTTGATGATGAAGGCAAGAGGAAAAAGACTATTGAAAAAATGTTGTATACTGCTTTATCTTAGGTGCGTACCCGCTGTGGGAAGTTGTCCAGGGATTTGTACGTAGGATACGGGCCAAATTCAATGTGGAGAAAATTTCTTTTCTTTCCAATGGCATTTTCCTGATTCGCATTCGAACAGTGGAGATGAAAGCTGGCCATTATCTCTTACTCTCTCCGTTCCAATGAATTCCATACGTTTTCCTTTTAGGTCAATTTCAATCAATTCCATCCATTAGACTACTACTCTTAATTGATTTCATTAATTACCCCCACTCAAGAGTAGTCTAAAAAATTCCAAGGGTAAAATAGTAACTTCAACAAAAAAACATTTTTCCAACACCACCTCAAATCTTGTGCATAAAGTAAACGTATGAAATTCATTGGAACGGAGGGAGTAGATAATAAGCCATTAATATAATTACAAAATGGACTGGGGATGTGGAATTATCAAAAGCGGATGTATAGAATGTGACAGCATGGATTCGCCTACATGCCTTACCATTGAAGTTCTGGGGAAAGGGCCTCAAGAAAACTATCAGTTTGATTGGTCCTACTGAGGAGAAAATAGGACTTGGTTTTGCTAGAGTAATGGTTGACTCCAGGTGGGCCAAGAGTTTCATGAGTCAATCAAATTTAAGGATAAAGCCAATAATCTTATCAGTATTGACAATGAGTATGAATGGAAACCTGTGATGTTCAGTAATTATAAGGGGATAAGTGATACTCAAAGGCATTGTCGCAAAAAGCAAATCAATGCAAAGCCAGTTCTTAACACATGGAGGAAGAAAGTACAGGTGGTCCACAAGCAGACCCCAACAGTTGTAGAGAACCCACAAGTGGAGACACCTACCGGCAATAGAGCATATTCAGACCAAATGACTTCAGCAAAAATTCTTGTCTTGTCATGATAACCAGGTAAGAAATGGTAGGAGAGAAATCAAGCTATGGTACTCAATCATTCTTCCCCCCAAATAGCATATGCACTCCTAAGGAGCGGATTGCGCCCTATGGTTGTCCCGAGATTCCAAAATCCCATGATGCATAGGATGGGTATTTAGAATGTCAGGGGTTTGAACCAGTCCAAGTATACAGAGGACTGTTAAATGGTTTTTGTTTGATCATTTAGAAACTCAAACAATGTTAACAAAGTGATAGGTGCCTATCTGATAAGCGTATATTTTCCATTCATTTATAACCTCATTTTATCACCATTCGGGTGCGTTTGGCTTGGGTTTTATGATAATTCATTACTTATTGCCAAAGTCCGTTTGGTGTATTTTTGCATGTAATTTCTTAGGTTTTGGTTTTCAAGCGACAAGTGAAGACGATTCCTTTGAGTTAGGTGATAAGCACAATTTAGACCCTCTTTTTAGGCTCTTTTTGGTACCAATTCGGGGTAGTTTCAATGTTAAATACTCATATTTAGAGTATTGTTATATTTGCCCATGTTTTGGCTATTTATGTGTATTTTGCAGTCACTATTACGCATTGCTTGGCTTGGACTCAATCACTCGAGATAGGGTCACACGCCGAAGAATGAGAGCCATGGAGAACTCGGTTTTCGAACCTGACACTTGCGAACCGAGGGAGTCCAGAAGCGTCTTATCCGGGTAGCATAACTTTGAAGTGACCATGGGAAATAAAAAGTTAAAGCAACAAGAAAACAAGAGGAAGAAGCAAGAAGAAGAAAGAAGACGAAGATTTGGAGCAGGGTCGCCAGTCTAGGTTCCAGCGCAGCCTGCGCAGACCGCGAAATTCCACTTAAAATCGTAGATTTTCGTTTTCTCCTTCTCTTTATTCCGGGCTTGTTTGTGGGCTTGTAATTGAGCTTCTTTGTGTTACCCTAAATATTTAAGGTTGCATGAGACACTTTGTAGAAAGAGGAACTCACTTTTAGAGAGAGAGAGAGATTAGGATTTTAATTCATTCTAGATCTAGTTTGCAATTAGGGTAGCATTGGAAGAAAAGACTTAATCTTTATGATTATTTTGGGTTGCTATTGGAGTATGAGAGGCTAATCCCCTCATATCTTGGTGTGAATCTAACCAATGATGTAATTATCTTTCAACTCTTGTTTTCATCTATCTTATGCTATTTCTATCCTTTATTGTGTAAGTGTATTTTTTTCATATACTAGATTAAAGCCCGTGCGCTGCACGGATTAGTTGGCTTAATTACATTGATGATATACATTCGTTAAATAAGAAACTTAATAAAACTATGTCATTACAATAAATAAGATGATCACATGATATTAGTAATAAGAGCTTATTTTAAAATTCAAAAGAACACGTGACTGCTCTTATTTATAATATAAAATTTCATCACCTTATTATAAATTTTTGATGTGAAAATAATTTTACGTTTATAGTCTTATTAAGAGATTTTTTAAGACTCAAAAGTTTTTTACTGATATCTAAGAACAAATGAATTTTTTAATTGATATCTAAGAATGAAAGATTAGTCTTATTTATTAAGATTCTATCGCCTCGTAATAATTTTTCGATGTAGGATAATTTAAGGTTTATAGTCTTAAGATCTGCTTTTAAGACCCAAAAAAACGCACGATTTCTCTTATTTATAATATAGAAGCATCGCCTTATTTTAATATTTTCAATGTGGGATAAATTTAAGTTTGGAGTCTTTTTAAAAGCTTTTTAAGACTCAAAAGATTGTTGGTTGATATTTAAAACCAAAAAATGACTAATTTATGATATAGAATTTCATCACCTCATCATAATTTTCCGAAGTGGTATAATTTACTTAATTAAAGTTTATAGTTTTAAGAGCTACAGTATTTTTAAAACTTAAAAGAGTTTGTTTTCGAAGTGGTATAATTTACTTAATTAAAGTTTATAGTTTTAAGAGCTATTTTTAAGACTTAAAAGAGTTTGTTTTTATATCTTAGTTAAAAGGACAAACGATAATTACTGTTATTTATATAATAAAAAAAATCACCTGATTATAATTTTTCGATGTGGGATAATTTTACTTAAATTTATTTAAGTTAGATATAGTTTAATTAAGAACTTTTATTTATAGACGAATGATTGCACTTATTTATAATATATAGAATTTCATCAACCCATTTTAATTTTTCGATGTGGGATAAATATACTTAGAAACTTCTTTTTAGTTTCAAAAGATTGTTGATTAATATCTAAGAACGAAAGATTACATAGAATTGTATCACCTCATTATAATTTTTTGATATGCGATAATCTAATTTTACTTTATTTGTAGTCTTATTAAGAACTATTTTTAAGACTAAAAAGTTTTTTTGTTGATATCTAAGGACGAATGATTAGTCTTATTTATAATATAGATTTACATCACCATAACTTATTTTAATTGTTTCGATGTGGGATAATTTTAAGTTTGTAGTCTTATTAAGACCTTTTTTAAACTCAAAAGTTTTTTAAAAACAAATAAAAAAGACTACAACTTCATGACCTCATCATAATTTTAAAAAAATGATGTAGAATTTCATCATAGTTTTTTTTTTAAAAAAAGAAGTTTTTTTGTTGGTTGATATTTAAAAACAATTATTACTTTTATTTAGTAGAAATTCATAACTTCATCATAATTTTTCGATGTGGGAGAATTGCTTAAGTTGGTTGATGTCTAAGAATTTTTTTTATTAGTTTTATTTATAATATAGAATTCCATCACCTTATTATAATTTTTTTTATTTAAGTGTATAGTCTAAGATTTATGTTTGTTGAAACTTTATAGTCTTAATATATATTTTAAGACCCAAAAGATTTTTTGTTAATATCTAAGAGCACATGATTACTACGGAGTACTCTATTATTTATAATATAGAAATCTATCGTCCTATTATAATTTGTCGATGGGGGATAATTTAACTAAAATGTGTATCCTTATTTATAATATAAAATCATATTGTTTCGATGTGGGATAATTTTAAGTTCATAGTCTTATTAAGACCTTTTTTGAAACTCAAAATATTATTGGTTTTTTAAAAACTCAAAAGAGAGGGGGAATTTTTCGATATGAGATAATTTACTTAAGTTTATAAACTTAAAGAATTTTTTAAGACTCAAAAGATTTTGATTGATATCTAAGAACAAATAATTAGCTTAGTCTTAATTATAATATAGAAATCCATCGTTTTATTATAATTTGTCAATGTGGAATAATTTAACTAAAATTTGTTTTTTTATTTATAATATAGAATCATCACCGTACCTTATTTTAATTGTTTCGATGCGGGATAATTTTAAGTTTGTAATCTTATTAAGACCTTTTTTTAACTCAAAATATTATTGATTGATATTTAAAAACAATGATTACTCTTATTTAGTAGAAATTCATGATCTCATCATAATTTTTCGATGTGAGCGAATTACTTAAGTTGGTTGATGTTTAAGAAGAATTATTATGTCTTATTTATAATATAGAATTTGTTCACCTTATTATAATTTTTTATAAGTGTATAATCTTAAGAACGTTTTTAAGATTCAAAAGATTTTTGTTTGATGAAACTTTATAGATTTTTTCAAATGTGGGATAGTCTTATAAGCTTATAGTCTTTATACTCCCTCCGTTCCAACGAATTGTATACGTTTGCTTTATGCACGTACGTCGATGTTAGTGTTCTTTTGTCTATATCGTTAATTAGGTATTACCAAAAATTATAAAAATTTGATATTCATGATGTATTTAATTAGACGATTTAAACAAGATCCCTCATGACTATCTTTTATCTTATATATTAAAAGTTATATAGAAGATTTTCTCATTCATGAATAGTGTCAAAAAATCAAATGTATACAATTCGTTGGAACGGAGGGGGTATATTTTTAAGACTTAAAAGATTTTTGGTTAATATCTAAGAGCACATGATTACTCTTATTTATAATATAAATTTTCATCACCTTATTATAATTATTATTAAAAGACTTTTAAAGACTTAAAAGTTTTTTTGATTGATATTTAAGAACGAATAATTAGTCTTATTAATAATATAAAATTCATCAACTTATCATAATTTTTTGGTGTGTGATAATTTATTTAGGTTTATAGTCTTCCATCACCTCATCATAATTTTTCGATGTGAGATAATTTATTTAAGGTTATAGTCTTAAAAACTCTTTTTAAGACTATGTATTGATTAGGTATTTCATTTTATCAAAATGGCTATCTAATTATGCATGTACACTTTTTGCTTGTGTGTTAGAGATGTTGTTACACCTATCTACACCCCAAGTAGCATTATTGACATAGATTGTAGTGTGTCTGCCGTCAATCGAGTGTCCTGATAAAGGAATATGCATGTTTTAGAGTAAGTCATTATTTTCTTTCCTGGATGATCTAAATCCTAAATACATGTTGATGTTGTTTGCTAGACTTAGTGTGGACGGATGAATATTCCATGTGTAATATATTGAGCATGGAGTTGTGACTTAAGGAAGATAGTTATTATTGAGAGTTGATTGTTTTGCAATTGTGGTTGAATTATATTACTGTGGTATCGATTTGCACCGGGATACTTGTCTACTATTGACTTCGTCATTATCATCGCTTGTTTTTCACCAAAACCAACTTACAAACCCCCCATTCAATGTTTAGATTAGTCAATATCTTCTCTTGTTCATCCTAACTCTTCTATTAGATTAGTAGTTCTTTTGCTTTGCTAGTTTAGTTTTCCCTAGATTCTTGTCTCCTAGAATTTAAGTTCATCCCTAGATGCTTGTATGAGTAGATTTTGCTATTTAGGACGTAGTATTATCAATACATCATTAGCCGAAGGAGGAAAGACTGAGGGAGTAAACAACTGCCCAAACATTAGCAGGCCAACATCGTCCCAAATTCATCTCATCCGAGTAGCGAGGATCGTCTCCTTGTCTAGAAATAAATAAGCCAATTGAAAAAAAACACGATGAAGGAAGTTCGAAATTACAGAAGAGAAACAGTGTTCCAAGGCTCTCTGTAGACCAGGGAACATCCAATGCAGTGTGCGCAGGCACATATTACTTTCTCGGTTTGCGCTTGCGCAATCTATGCAATTTCACTTACAGCCCAGTTTCAGCTGTTTCACGATCTGTTTCGTGAAAGCCCATTGTTAGCCTAGGGTTTCGTGCTTTGGGTGTGTGTGTGTGTGTGTGTGTGTGTGTGTGTGTGTGTGTGTGTATAGCTTGAAGACATGAGTTGTAGGGATCTCCTTTTGGAGGAACTTAGATTTGGAAGAACTAATAGGCATTTGGGGGAAAGGGAATTGGTTTAGGGAGAGGGTTTTCCTCCCAAGGAAAATTTAATCTTGATGTAATTTGTTTCTCTTTTTCCTAAATTATACTCCCTCCATTCATATCCAATAGTCCCACTTTTATTTTTGACACTATTAACAACTAAAGGGAATCTTCAATATTCACGACAATCTATAAGATGAAATATAATCATGTGGGATCTTGTTTGGTTCTTCTTTATGAATATAATAAGAATATCAAACTTTTACGGAGTATATTTTTTGCTAATGTAAAATGAAAGATGTTGACGATGTAAAACGCATCGGCGAACTATGATGATCAGATAGTATCAGCGTGTTAATAAGGCACAAACCTTTCCAGCAATATCAGGGGCTGACCCATGGACAGCCTCAGCAAGAGCAATACCGCCTTCCCCAATGTTACAGCTGAATGAAACGGTGGGAGAATAGTTAGATCCAGCAGTGCAGCACCATCCTTCAGTAGCTTCATCTCATAACCAAGATTAAGAGCGACAAAAGAGAAAGCATTACCTTGGAGTTAGTCCCAAGCCTCCAATTAGACCAGCACACAGGTCACTAATGATATCACCATACAGATTAGGCATTACCAATACGTCAAATAGTGTAGGGTTCTTCACAAGCTGTACAAGGAGAAAGATAGTAAACATGTCCAGTTACATAATAGACCTTTAAAAAAGGGAAATTAACAGCTTGCATAGAAAAAACAGGTATATATGAGAAGACAGCCTGTGTTCTATACTTCTACTCACTACATCATAGGTTTCCATCAGACCGCTTTTGTTGGTTGGAACTTGGAATTAAAGACCTCAACAATTGGTAAAACAAAACGATCTCTTTATAACTTCTGAAGACATGTCCATATTACTTTATTACGAACTAAAAAGACATCTACCCTCTTTATTGAATATCTTGTTCCCACTTTCAACATTTAAATTATGTGCATCCGCATGAACCTCATAACATCATATATCATATACGGTATTATATTAAAACGGAAACCAACTACCATATTGCATTGCCACATGTCATCCCCATAGTAAACCTACCATAATTAAACGAAATTACTTTTTCCTAACGAGCCTTTACTCAATTCTAACGAATTTTTTTAAAATTTTCCAGTTTTACCCTTCTATAGTTTTTACCCTAAGACTCAATCAATTTCTCATCGTTTTATCAATTTACCTAATCAATTAAGTCTTCCAAATTCGATTATGGATTCTAATTCAATTATCAATCAGATAATCACGTAATATCAATTACTTATTTACAGAATACTTAATCATTTTTTTTATTACTGTATTATTATTATTATTATTACTTAATTAATATTTAGGTTTATAAATATTAAAAGTATTAAAAATATAAAACAAAAAAGGAAATTTATTTAGAAAAAAAAAATCTGAAACTAAAACAAAACAAAGAAAAAAAAGAAATTTAAAAAAAAGGAAATTAAAAAAATAAAAAAATAAAAATAAAAAATAGCAAAACAGCAACCCACAACTCTCAGCCAACCCTACCACCCCCACCAACCCACCAACCCAACCACAGTCAGCCACCATCCACCCACCACCCAGACCGTCCCATCCTGGTCCAGACTACCACTCCGAGGACCGTCACCCCAAACCACATCCATCCACCCACCCCCCCATACCGGCCCATACCACCACTTCGACGACCCTCACTCCGACCAGCCCCACCTCGAACCACAGGCACCGCCCCAACCACCAAGCCTTCACCGATCCCAGTCATCCCTTCCTATCGATCTCGGACGAATTCAATGCTTGTCGTGGTTTATGGGGTGTTTATGGGTTGGTGGAGTGTGAGAATTTCTAGAGAGAGAAACATAAAAATTAAATTGATGGGATGAAATGAGAAGGGTAAAACGGTAAAATGTCGTTAGAATTGAGTAAAAGCTCGTTAGGAAAAAGTACGACCCTAATTAAATAATCTTCTACTTTATTAATCATTCTTATTCTTACTATTTGTAATTTAAAGATAAAATAGTTTCGAAATTGTAAATTTATTAATTAATTACTCTTTCATTTGCAAACGAGGCAAAAAATAATACAGGAGAACAATATTTTAATATTATTTTTTTATATAGTATGCATATTTTAATCATATACCGTATATATTACTCCATCGGTTAATTATAAAAAAATAAAAATAAATTCACATATGGAGAAAAGTTATATATGACCACTAAATATGTAATCGTATAAACAATATCACGTTTAATTCTCTGACTTTATTCAAGACAACAATATTTTAATTTTATTTTTTTATACTATGCATATTTTAATCATATATATGTATACTGCGTAGTATTACTCAATCAGTTAAATATGTAAATAAATTTAAATTTAGAAATAAGTTATATATGATCACTATATTAATTTTTCCTTTTTTTAATACTAAACATATTTTAGCCATATACTATATATGATTACTCAATCAGTTAATAATAAAAATCATCATATAACATACAGCATATGATTACTCTATCAGTTCCTTGAAGTGTGCCCAGCCAAAGTTCGCTTCGGCTGCTACTAACCTAGCCGACTGATTACCCAATTCAGTTTTAAGGGTGAGTCAGATTTTCAAATGTTTAGTTGGGTGATCATAGACCAGAAACTAATTCTCACACTTTTAAATACATGTCGACGAGCACACTATGCCCATCAAAGTCACCACATTACATATTTAATTATTTTCTTTATCTCTTTCATAATGATGCATAACTAGACCTCGCAAACGGGTCAATTGGGTCAGTTTCGGGTCGAGTCACTTTCGGGTTATAAAAATTGGATTGACTTCACATCGGGTCGGGTCATTTCGTGTTTGGATCATTTTTGGGTTTGATATTTCAAAAAAATTTAGGGATATCAATTCATTTTCTATAATAATGGTTGGGTCACTTTCGGGTTAGCCCTGATCAATTCAGGTTGCGGGTCAACCTCGAGTCTTCAGGTCGGATGTCGAGTCGGGTTGGGGTTGACTTATTCAGGCCGCGACATTCGGACCGGGCCAGTTTTGCCAGGCTTATGCATAACATGCTAAATCCTTTTCCTCATATATGCATCAATCTAAATGATAAATCTACCTTTAGTTAATCTATCTATCACAAAGACTAAAAAAATGATTGAGACAAACAAAGTATATATGTCTTAATTATATGTATTTTTACTGTTGATAAAAATTTTAAGCCATTCGTGTAGGACACGGGTAAAAAGGCTAGTTGTTCTAATAAATAAGTAAATTAAGCTAATTAACTAATACTAGTATAGCACATGTGCAATAATGCACGGTAAATATAAAATTTTATTTTAGTGTATTCCATATAATTTTTAATTGGTAACTCGTTAAATTTTTTTTTTTTTTGCAAGAAAGTTATGCCTTATTTTATTAAACAAGACGAAATCTTACAAAAGTTATATCCACTACAAAATGCTTAACCTCAACAACACTTGCTTCAAGACTAAATCCACTCCTCTAACTCGTAGTCTCATACTAACATCAAACTTAATACGACTAATTAGACTATCTACGGTTGTTCTAGTACTATTGAAAATCCTATTATTCCTTTCCATCCATATCCAATACGTAGCAGCAGCGATTGTACTACAGTACCAGTAGTTTTTCCAGTGAGTTTTCGATCTTCTTGAAGCACACCACTTCAGCTCGGTGCGCAAATCCCAACTTCTTCCAGTAATCTGCATCCAACATAAGAGGTGCTGCCAAACTTGTCTAGAGTATAAACAACTGAAGAACAAATGCTTCCCAGTTTCAAATCCCCGCTCACAAAACTCACATCTACTGACAAAGGCTAGCCCACGTGCCTGCAGCTTATCATGGGTAGCCAAAGCACATTGACCAGCTAAAATCAGAATAATCCTATGCCTAGGAATGATGCTGTTATCCCTAACTCTAGCCATCCATCGTTCCTTCTGCTGATGTATTCTAATCCAATCATACGATGCACTAGAGTTGAAGGATCCTTTGTGAGTCCAACTTCTGATTAGGTCTGCTGCTGAATCAGTATCCCCACACTCCTGCACAATTTCATCTCTCAAGTTGAGGATGCTTTTCCAAGTAGAGGTATGTCCCTCTTTTTTCTGAGTAGACCAAAAATTCTGATTTCGAAGAATATATTGAGCATGCCACTCCTTCCAGAGACTTGGCTTATCACTTAAGATCTTCCAAATCCAATGAATAATTTGAGTTTTATTCCAACTTCGCAAGTCCTTAACATCAAGCCCTCCTTCATCCCTACTCGTTAAATTTTCACATTTCTAATCCTTACATTTTTTTATTTTAGGAAGTTATTTGAAACTACAAAGGTAAAGATAATGAGCAATCTCACAAATACTTTTTTATTTATTTATATTCTCACATTAAAATTCGTATTTATCATTATTTTGCTTTTATATTTGTGTGTTTTGCTTCCCACAATTCATGGTACAATCCTAAACGTATTTTTATCTTCAAGTTTGATTATCCTAGTCTACAATACTCATCTACATACTGCATGAGAGAAATAAATTAGAGGTTTTCAGCTTATCATTTCAATCAAGGATATTCTATAGTTAGATTAATATTTTTGACATATTCACTCTCCTCTTTTCTATCTTGGTTCTAGTATATTCCATTAACATCTTTTATATTCTTCCATAAGTAATATGGAGTATCTTTTATATTCTTCCATGATTAGTTAGCTTAGTTAATTAGGGGATTTCCGTTTTTGGGGAATGCAATTGAGCGGGAAATCGGATTGCTGACAACACAGCTTTTTCTGGGATTCTACTCCTATAGAACATATAACTACTTCTACAAGTTCTTCTCTAATCCATCACACAAGAAGTAAGGAAATACTAGTACCACAGCTGAAATTATATCATACCATCATGCAGCAATTGTCAATGACAACTTCCTCGTATTTTATATCAGGATATTTCTCTGCAACTTCTCTGCAGCACTGAGAACAATTGACGAGAGGGCATATCAGAAAAAAAAAAAGAAAAAAAAAAAAACAAAGAAAATTTAACAGCAGTGTAGATGACAGTCGTTACAAACCTTCAAAAATAGACCATCAGTTTTCTGCATGATATTTGCTTTGTGTATCGCAGACACCCGCTGTCTTCCATGAGCCCTTGCATACTGGAAAGCATACTCTGCAACCCTCAAACTTGCCTGACGGGTAATGATTTTGAGGCTTTCAACCACACCCTTAACCACCTAAATCCATGGGCATCATAAGCAAATGCAACCAAAAACAGTCCACCATATATGTAACCATGATTGAAAGCATAAGGCTTACCTGATGTTCAAGTCCACTGTATTCACCTTCAGTATTTTCACGGATAGTGACAAGATCAACATCATCATACCTGGTCTTATAGCCAGGCAAACTGAAGCATGGTCTGACATTGGCATATAAATTAAGTTCTTTTCTTAATGTCAGGTTTAAAGAACGATGACCCTTTCCAATTGGTGTAGCCATAGGACCTTTTAGACCAACCTTATTTCTGCGTACTGATTCTAGACTTTCCCAAGTAAGAAAACTTTGAGTTCTAGGGTCTATTTCCTTCCCAACAAAGTGCTCCTCCCACTCAATCGGTACCTCAGCTAATCTAAAGATCTGCATTAAACAAGCAGTAGAAATGTTAGTCATGATTCAGCTTGTTCCATCCCCCATTGCAGGCACAATGTAAGATCCACACACAATCCAAAGACAAAGATGCTATCGGCATACTACAACTCTATGCTTAAATGGATGCTCTATAGTAGGCATGGCATCATCTATTGCAAGCTGAACACAATATATTAGATACTTCTTACATGTATCTGACGATCATATAAGATATAAACTTTCACCATTTTGGGGTTCAAAGGAAAAAGATGGTTTCACATGGCTCACCAGATAAGTCAAGCTAAACAATGATTAACCGGAGAACTTTCCTATGAAAACATCTAACATAATTAAAGACAAATTTGGATAACATAGCACTTACAACAGACAATAAACTCAAATATAGCACTATAATATACTGCCTCTCATTCACTGGAATCCTACTATTGATTAAAATATACCTCACATATATTCAACAGACAACTTATGGTAGCTTTCCACTAAATAAATTTACAAGTACGATCAACCCACAAGAAACTTGTTTTCTTCATCTGGCCCTGAAACCAGATATTCACCTAGTGCTTTAAAATCCATTTGCTAACACATTAAGTACACTCAGCTACACGAGCCTAGCTGTTAGCTGTTGTCCTTGTTGATAATCATGTTCTAGCCAAAAGTATGGCATTGTAGGGAGTATTTTCTACAAAAGATAAGATTTGAGGTCGTAATATGAAGAGCAAATTGATAGCTGAATTGGCCTAGAAGTAGCCATGATGAGAATTCTGTTGGATTACATGTTACAATGTCATCCGTGGAAGCCTTTTTCTAGTGATCATTGTGAGTCAAGTATTCCTACTCAAGAGCTAGGTAGATCACAAAGTAGAGTCAATTAAGTGTTGACATATAGTAGTATCAGTAGAGTAATAACCAGCCAGCTGGTCATTGTACAACTGATTTCCCCCCTTATGTACTGGAATGTAGCTCATTCGTACTCCCAATGAATTGTTTGCATGTTCCATATTGGGGCGTCTCAATGAATTGTTTACCTTTCTATTTTAGGAATACTTTTTATATGTAATTTGACATTTTTCATGAGTTTGGCTCCACATGTCACTTCCTCATTGGATCTCTTCCCCTTGGTGCCAAAAGCAAAGGCAAACCATTCAAACTATATCTTCTCTACACAAATATGGTTCTTAGTTCCTAAATCTACATGTATAAGTTATTAAACTCATCAATCCTCACTAACCTTTTGGGTCGGATAAAGAAAGAGATGTAGGATGGAGTGATAGACTTATAGAGGGGAGAGAGAATGGATGAATGTCCACTGTAAGGGGGAAAATGTATGGAATGATCAATAATCACTCCCCTCATTCACCTCCAACATAACACAACTTTTCTGCTCCGTGATGAGCTTAGTTGGTTGGAGTTTCACATACCAAATAAAACATGGCTCATTCTCATAAATGTCAACCATTTGAGAGTGTAACATTGGTGACGACATTCAATTGGATATACCCCTAGCGACAGACAGACAGGGCAACAGGATAATTCAATCCAAATTGGGTGTTGACACATAATTGGACAGAGCAACCCGCAACTGATATAAGAAGAGATCTGAAAAGGGAACCTGTTTAACGGATTCAGCGATCTCAGGGCCAATACCATCACCAGGAAATAGAGTAGCCTTAATCGGCGTCGTCGAGGAAGAAAGTTGTCGGGAAAAATCAGGGTTCTTGATGAAGCTCGATTGCTTTTGGAGGATTCGTCGTATAATTTGGGACGCCATTGATAGATTCAATCAAAATTGGGGAGATAGATTGATACTCGTATTTGGGAGGACGTTTTATGAGGTGAAAGGGAAAATACCGAAACAACCTTTAAACGATGGGAAAAGCCGCGCAACTGCTGACTGCTGACTCGTGTCGTGTATTGATGACGGCTAAGTAGTGTCCGGCTGTCCGCTAGTTTGGCAGGGGTTAAAATAATACGCACGACACGATCCAAACCTTTTTTTTTTTATAGAATCGTTGTATGAGTTGAACCTCGGAATTACTTCCTCTTTATCTTTATCGTCTCTACAATTACTCTCTTTGTATCTATATGTCGCACACATGGCCATAATTTGAGAAGAAGGGGTAACTCAAGTGGTAAAGACCTCCTACTCTGACCGACTCTTCTCTACACCAATTTAATTGGAGGGAGACTTCATATCATCGACATTTAATTGGAAAATGACAATTTTGCTCTTCCATTTATTTTTGCAATCGATATTACAATTGTTAGTACAGTATAAACAGTAATTATTGTGTACCATGCGACAGTAGTAAAAGTTTGCAACTTATGATAAAAAGTGATCATTTTAGGTTAGCTAGTTACCACTTTCGAATAAATAATTACCACTTTTTCATATTAAAATGTGGTCACTATTTAACTTAAAGTGGTCACTAAATAACATAAAGTGATGACTTTTTACCATAAATTAGATCCGTCGTACGGTACAACAGTTGTATACTATAATTTGAATAAGATAAAGGAAAAGTAGAGAGAAAGATGGGAGAGAGTTGTATTATTATTCATCTTATTTAGAGGTGTATCACTTATTATATACTCCCTCCATCCCACTATCTTCTTCCCACTTTCCTAAAAGGGAAATCCCACTAACATCTTCCCATTTACTTTATTTCCTTATTTGGTTTGTTTATTTTACACTACTATCCTTATCAACATTACCTATTTACCAAAAATGTCACTCATATTAGTAGAATTGACCTCACTTGCTTTTATTTATAATATTTTCTCTAATTATTGGACCCACAGGTAATATATTATATTATTCCTTAAGAGATGTGCCCATATCAAATGGGAACATCTCTTTGGGATGGAGGGAGTACTCCGTAAATGATTTTTCTAAAATGTCCAACTCCCAGAGGCATATGTTAAGAGATTATCTAGAGGGAGATTTGCAAGATTAGTTCTCTAAATAATGTAATTATGAGTTTAGATATCAATTTTTCATGATATATTGTTGCAAATCTTCCCTTTAATAATCTGTTAACATGTGCCTCTGGGGCACATTTTACGAAAAAAAAAATTATATAAAACTGCAACGCAACATTTAGGTCTCGTTTCGTTCATCCGGGAACTGATTTCCCGTAGGGAGTTCTATTTCACATGAACTTACTTCCCACATCAACTTCCCACTAATCTACAAATATTTGTGTAATCCCCTATAAATTCTAACGCAATACAGTGGCGGAAACACTGTAGATTTGGGATTAAAACACACTGATGTTCTATATTTTAGAAAAAGAACGGTCAGTCAATACAAAGGTCACTTTTTACAAAAGGTCTAAAAATAAAAATCCTTCAAATGGGTTTAACAATCCATAAACAAACATAATTAAAGCAAAGTAGGATCCATGCCACTCGCTAGCGCACATCAAACCCCGGAACACAGAATATCTGTCATGTTATAAACATAACAGCCACAATTCAGTGGGGAGCAACTCAGGCAGTTCTCCCAGCCATATTACATAATACATAGGCAATAGAAGCATAATATATGAAAATAGATTAAACTCAAAGAATTATATATATCAAAATAAATTCAAAACCAGAAAACAATTCAGCAGCCTGACGGCGTCAAAACGAATAATGGAATATAAAACCGATGATAAGTACAGCTTTTACTACTAGAGATATGCCAAAACAACACCGAAGTGTAACTTAGTGCCCACGAAGCGACCCCTAAGCCTCACTGGTTAAGGAACTCAGTGCCCACGAAGCGACTCCTAAGCCTTCTCACCAGACAACTCAAACTATAATAGGACTGCGTTCAGCGAGGTCCTAGCCTAAGTACATGCGCATGACTCCTGAGGATAAACGATACCCAATTCGACAATCAATGTATCCCTGACGCAAATACACTGACCATATAGCTGATGATAACAACCAACATATCCTAGACTTATATACTGTACATTCTCATTTCCAACATTATTCCATATTCAAACCAATAAATATTTTACCCGAAGATATCTTAAATATTCCCAAAATAGTAACCTTCCAAATATAGAAACTTTTTTCAAATATTAACTTTCCAAAATAAGTGTTCTTATAATTAGAAATCGTTTAATATATGAGTTATATAAAATATTTAATATTAGGCCTTGAGACATAAACATTTAGATAAATGTATAATTAAGGATTAAAAGTGAAGGAAAGTAAAAATCGTAATTATTTCTCAAAAGGTTGGAGTTTAAGTAATTAAAAGTAATAAAATTATAAATTTACAGATTTTTCAGATTTGCACTGTCTTACTATAAAATTCATAATTAAATCATTAAAAATCAAAACAATATAAGATCAGTGAGGTTGAAAACATTAAAAGATTAACTACAACTTTTGTTTCCTGAGAAAATCAAAATTCTTAACTTAACAGGGGTTTTGTTTCGTAGTTTTATAAACTGTCAGAATCCGACACCCAATAGTATTTCTTTAATAAAACACGTTTAAAATTTTATTTTAAAACAAATCCAATTAGAAACATTAACTAGACTCTTTAAGGTTAATGTTCAGAAATTACTAAAATTAAATTCAAAGTTTATCATAGTTTTTAAATTAGGTTTTACAACAACTGACAGATTCGCAAACTAATCCGTCACAGTTTCATAGCCAATTTGTTGAGACGAAAATACTTGGAATTAATTTACGAAATTTAAGAGACGTATAATAGACTTAAAATAAACAGTAGTCTAATTTCAAACTTTTTGAAATTAAGATCTGTAAACATGAGTAATAAATCGTACAAAAACGCTAATCGATTCTGAAACATGCTGTAACCTCGTTAAAAATTGTAAAACTTTCAATTTGATAATTCATATTTAAAATCAGGAAAATTAAGAAATTAATTCTTATTTATGCGTTTTAGTCTCGGCCTTATAATAATTTTAGAAGATTGAAACATATTATTATAATAATATAGTAAACATATTTATAAAATTCGATTTAAAACGATACTACAAGCAACTACAACATATATATCATGCAATACCGAGTCATGCCATCATGTGTTACCTTCATCGAGATCCGAATTAATAAAATAACCATCTTCATCGGATCTAGCACGATAGCCTACGAAAAATTAAAACATATGGTATTAGAACCACATAAGAAGGGAATAGAAAGAGGGAAACGAGATGGAGAATAAGAGTAATTAAATTACCCTCGAATTAGAATGAACGAAGGAGAAGAGATACAAAACAGGCTGAGCAGCAATAACGTAATTAAACGGAATTGGAGGAGTAAGAGTTTTACGTAATGATAGAACTAATAGAATTGGAGAGGGAGTATAAAAAGAAAGAGTTGGAGAAGTAACGTAAAACAACCAAAATTGGAGTTGTTGAATAGAATTAGGATGAATGAATAAATAAATAAAAAACATGTGATCATAATAAAATTAATATAAATAGTGAACTAAAGTCAACAAATAATTGACTAGCTCCAAAAGACGTTAACATTGGACTCGATTTGGGTAAGGAAATAATTCACGGTGTGATCGAAATCATTAATAAAAATAAATAATTGGCTTACAAATAAATTGGGTTAAAATCGCATGAGAAAAGAATTAGACCCAAACTTCGAGATGGGCTAAAATATTATTTTGTCGTAACATTAAATAATTGGGTCAGATTCAAAGTTGATAAAAATAATTAGTTGACTAGAGAAATCAAATGGGTCAATCTCGAGTTTAAATAATTGTTTGTAAGGAAATTGAGTTTCTCGACGAATAAATTGTTTTCAACGAAAATGAATTAAATTGATTTATCGAAAGCAAAATGATGATTTTTCAATGAAAGTTTAATAAAATAATTTCTCGAAGAAATAATAAAACGTTTTAACGAGTTTCGAGTTGAAAATAGAAATTCGAGCTAAAATAAAGATTTTAGGAGTTTAAGACGAAGGCAAAGTAAATCCGATAAGATTTCAAATGAAGGATTACAAGTTAAATCGCAAACCAATTCAAATAAAAATATGGATACAAATTTAATTTATAAAAGTTAGGGGTGTTACAACTTGTTTGGTTGTCATCTCGGAATTCACACTTCACATATGAATAGACTTCCTATATCTTGTTTGGTTGCACTCATCTAATTCCCATGATTTTGTTTTTAAAGACTATGATGTCATTTATTAATCAAGGGTATATCTTTACATAGACTCACCATTTCTCCTCACAAAAACGTTCCCACGTAGAGAATTGAATGGATGGAAGGGGTTATGAAATAACTTTTTTTTCAACTTATAAAATAGCTGAAATTGTCTCTCATGATATGCAGTCGCAACGAAATTACATCATCAACATAAGAAAAAGCAAACATTATTTAAAAAAATAAAATCTTTCTGAGTTACATTACCATTATTTGTTCGGGAAAAAAAACATTGTTGAGGGAAAAACCGCATACTAGTGAAAGTTTGAAACACTAGTAAAACATCTAAGACATTAGTAGTTCGGCTTATTGGAAGTGTTTTTTTGACGGGTAGCAATGTTTTTTTAGAGGAAGTCGTAAATGGAGAGTTGACTGGAAGACAACAATTCATGAAAATTTGCACTTCACAGGAAGTTGGGGAGTAACCAAACGAGACCTTAGAGAGCAACCACAATGGAAGAACCTTACATAAAATTCTTCTTATGTCACCTCATTTTACACTATCTTAACTATAAGAACTTTATCTTAGATTGTTTTTCTTCATATTGAATTAAATTAATAAAAAGATTTGATTGGTCCTCCTTTATTGTTTTGAGGACAAACTTGGTTCTTAGATACTCCGTACAAACCAAGTTTGTCAAAATAAGGATAAATTTTACCAAATAAAGTTCTTTTGACAAACTCAAGGGTAAAAACTACCTATTGTGATTGCTCTTAGAGACTTTCATATTAAGCTACGTAGGATTGACTAGGATTCTGATGAGGATCCCATGTGGCAACCGACGTGGCATAAGCAAATTGAAGAAAATCAACCGAAAACCGTCCCCTTTGTCACTTAGGAAGAAGTTACAAGCCAATAACCCTGGCTCTTGTTTATCGTCATTGCAAAGCACATGGCAAGTGGGAATTGTCTCTTTTCAAAACGAACAGGGAACTTAGTTTCATCTGAGGGTGAAAGTTTAATTCGTGGTATATAAACTTGAACGCCTTTCTTGCATCCTGATATTACAGTTGCCTCTAGTAATACACGTTCCCTAAGTATTTATATGACCAATCGTGTACCGTTGCAAAGACCATTAGCCTGATTGATATTTCTCAATAGCATAACAATAGCGCCAACTTTGAGGGTGAGATTATGAATTGGCAAACCTGAACATTGAATGGAATTAAGAAACTCCGTAGAATAGAGTTCATTCACAACAGGGCTTGTCTCGTCAACAGTAATTTCATCAGCACTCGAATAAACAACCTCATCACCTGGAATAAGAGACAAAACATACTGATTAACCTTTTCGACATCGTCGTGAGTCGGTGCAAGAACAACTCTTTCCTGGAGATACTCTGGATTTTTAAGGTGTTCAAGTAAACTCGGGTAGGTGTTGTGCACAATTGATGCAATTAGGTCAGAACCTGGCTCAATTAGAACTTTATTAGGCAATTGAATGGTCGCTATACCGTCATTCGGACCACCAGCAGTGCCATCGCCAACGCTAAGAATCCATTCGGAGAATTGCCTTATTTCTTCGACGTTTGACTCCGAACCACCAGTCTGTAGCCTCATGTTTTGAGTAAGTTCCAAAACCTACGAAATTGATGTACACATTACTCACGAAAAGGTAATTAAGCATACCAAATGTAAAAATAAAAACAACAGAAGATACCTTGCAGTCTCTCCATATAGGTGACAAACATATGGTTGCATGTACAATATATTGTCGACTACCTTTTAAAACGACAAGTAATATTTGTCTAAAGTCACCTCCTAACACGACGACCTTCCCTCCAAAATGGTTTATTGGCAAAGTCAGTGTTAACAATTCTCATTATGTCTTTGAGGCTTCTGTCAAGTGCTTCAAAACAATGCCGACCAACCATTGGGGCTTCATCCCAAATTATGAGTTTAGTCTTTATGAGTAATTCAGCAAGATCAGCACTTGGTCTCATTCATGAACACATTGACTTTTCGTCTACATTAATAGGAATGTTAAACCGTTAATGTGTCGTCCGACCTCTTGGTAGTAGAATGGCAGCAATTCCGCTAGAAGCCACCGGAAGAACTATTTCCCCTTTGCTTCTCAAAGCTGCACACAGAGTCTTCCAAATAAATGTTTTCCCTGTTCCTTCATAACCGTATAAGAAGAAAACACCACATGTGTTCTTCTCAACAGCATTCATAATTTCATTGTACACTAATCTTTGCTCGTCAGTTATGGAAGACATATACAGTTGATGTTCAGCACGCAACTTCTCCCTGTCATAGTTTAGTTCATCAGAGATTAGTCTATTAGAGTTAATGCAGTTGAGTTTATAGTCCGGAAGCCGCATTTCCGGGAATTTCGAAAGCGAGCAGCCGTTGGTCTACAGTGATGATTCTATTTTTGCTAACTCATAATTCTGCAGTTCTTCATCTGTCATCTGCATGTCTACATTAAATGTCAACTGAGAACTATTTCTGAGGTGGAAAAATCATGTAAGTAAATAACGAATGGAGTTATTAATTAAGGGGAATAAGTGTTACCAAAATTCATCAGTCATTCTTTCCTGCGTCGATGTAGGATATGGTAGACACCCACATTTGGCCGTTAGGTGTCTATAGCAGTTTCCAAAAAACACCCGATGATGATCGGACGCAAACGTGTTTCTACGCGCTCAGATATGGGCTCGAAACCATTAGTTTTTGGCTTGAGTTTTTTACGGAGTACAAATCTCACAAAAGTGACCTCAAATTCAGACCAATTGTGTCGTTTCCAATAAAATAAGACTAATTTGGGTCAAAACCGACACCGGAAATAAAACCGACTTTTAGCGATTGGGTCAAACCCCGGTCAAAGCCGTTTCCGAGACATAAAAAATAGTCACTCAAACGTCAAGAGTCCAACCCAAATACAAGACCCACAAAAATACCCTACTCATGGTCCAAAAGCCGGACCCTTGTGCTTCATCTGACCCACTCGATCGAGTGTCAGCCCACTCGATCGAGTGGGCCCTCAAACAGGCCCGACTGCGTTGCTTTTGGCCACTCGACCGAGTCAGCAGGGTACTCGGTCGAGTAACCCTAGACGAAGGTGGGTAACTTGCCTATATATACACCCACATACAACACAACTTCAACACTTTTTTTACCTACAACTTTTGACAACCCTAATCTACACATCTTTACAACCCTAATCACTACTTCTTCAACCTAAACCCTAGCATCTAGGAAAACCTCAAATCCTAAACCACCATAACTCCATCTACATACATCTTGATACTCCCGTGCTCAAGTCACAACTAGACGAGTTACATACCGAGAACACGAAACATGTAGGTTGAGGGTGTAAAAATCCCGATTTCTTCTTTCTTCTCCTCTTCTCCTCGCGTCGTCCGTCTCCCTCTCGTCTTCTTCATCTTTTTTTTTCTCCGTTTTTTATTATCGTATTGTTGTGTCTATAGTATCGCTAATATTAGTATAAGACATTAAAATACTCGCTAATTCGTGTCGAATACAAAGGATGACGGGATAAGGAAATCCAAATATACGAGGGTACTGCACCCGATGTTGACGGCCGCTTATCCCGACACCCCGAATATTTGATTGTTGAAGCGAGTCAATTGTAACAAAATCGTTTTTTTACTTTTGTCGCGTCATTATCATCACTCATCGCATATTCATCGATTTTTTTAACTATTTCGAATAAAACACTATTTTTTTAGTTAAAGTCGAAACCTGTTGTTGTGGATCTGACATCACACAATCAGCAAGGATTTATTACGATGTCGGGATGCGGAGGGAATCAAGTCGAGTCCTTTTAATCCAAGCAAATTTAAAGCGTCAATCCATTAGATTCGATGCCAACTCAATAGTTGGATGTCGAATCTAAACGATTCAGTCAATTAATTTAACTAATACGATTTTCGTTGATGCTAAAATAGTTGTCACCTAATTCGATAGAATTAATTATGACACTATAAACGCGGAGAAAATCTATATCGTTTTAGTTTAATTTAAACGACTTACAAACGTATTTTTAGGATTCGCTCTAAATATTCGATATCGATTTAGTAATCGAATATCGGATATTATGAGTATCAAAATACGAATCGAGCATAAATTGTACAATATTTTTGCCCGATTCATCAATTTTCCAAAATCAAAAAGCAATTTCGAAATATATAACAAATTGCCAAACGAACTATAGTTCGTACAGGGGGCACTCGATCGAGTGGCACCCCAAAAATGAGGCAGAATGGTTTTTTGAGGACCATTCGGTCGAGTCTCGCAATGACTCGATCGAGTGGCAACCTACTCGATCGAGTCTCTTAGTGACTCGGTCGAGTAACACCTCAAATTTTGGGCAGACCCCTTTTCGGAGGCACACTCGGTCGAGTCCTTCAATGACTCGATCGAGTGCCCTTTCATCACGTTAAAACGTGAGCCCTAAACACATTCTGAGCCTTATAAAATATTTTTATGACTTCGGTCAACACATGTCAAGTCAATCACGCGTCATACTACCTTTTCTAAAATCATGCATCATGTTATTTACATCATTCTATATCATTCCATAATATTTACAAACCGTTATTATCGTTATCACCGTTACTAACATGTTTGTTTCTATTTTTGTCGATTTATTCTCGTTATTCCTTTTATTGTACAAAAAGAATCTCGCATGCTAAATATAACTTTGACGTTAATTTTAGAACATTAAATCGACTTAGCAACCCATTCAAATTCTTGCATGTTTAGGCAAAACAATGTTTGCATATCATCTTATCGTATTACTAACGCGCGAATTAAAACGTCAAACGATATCTTAATAGAGGCTGCTAATGTGCGGGTGGGGTTGGGTGTTCTTTGTGAACTTCCCAACATGTACCCTCACCTCTTACTCAGAACCTCAGTTTCTGGATGCCTGAAACGCTTACCATTGGCGCACGAGAGTCATTCAATACACGGTATCCGATAATGTCGGTATCGGTATCAAATGCAAAGGGACGAACCCAATAAACTCTGACATCCGAATGGGCCGTACTTTGTGCATGGCCCACTAAGATATAGAGTGGGTTCGAACAGGCCCGAACTCCTACAAAGTTCGGTGGCGACTCCACTTCGATTTAAATTTCAATTCGACCCATCTCATATGGAGATACATTCGCCTCCCCAAACCCGCGCGTGGCCGCGTCAGGGTGGACCTATGTCATGTCCACAATTTGGCGACTCTGCTGGGGATTAACTGATGCGTGACTTACCATCGCCATCCTCAGGGTGAGACTCGAGTAGAAATCGTTTGTCTAGTACAATACGCGTTTTAGTTTTACGATTCATGCATAATCCTATCTTTTCTCGGGCCGGTACTGGTGACCGACGTCCCACTATACCATGATATACTCCAATATGGATATGTCAAAGGTGTCCATAGTCGATTCGTATGGGTTTCGCGGCATGTTCTAATCTCAACTCGACGTAGTAGTCCGTCCCGATTCACGGATAGACTATGTGCACTGGTATAGACCCTTTATAGACTGACTGAGACTTAGTGTAGAGCATACATGCTGTCGTTTTTATGCTTGCGTGATTATGTGCTACTTGGTTTCTAAAGTCATTTTCAAAAACCGTCATTTTCAAAAAATGCATCTTTTCAAAAATATTCAATTTTCAAAAACTCGGAAATCTGCCAAAAATTAGGCTTAAGATCTGACTCAAAAGAAGCTTATTTTCTAGCCGGCATGCTGCCCATTTCAAAATTCGAATTTCCGATCCACCATTCGATTTTCAAATTTTCAAAATTCAATTTCGATTTTAAAATTTTCAAGATGCCATTCGCGATTTTCAAATTTTCGAGATGCCATTTTTGATTTTCAAAATTTTTAAGATGCCATTTTCAATTTTCAAATCTTCGAGATGCCGTTTTCGATTTTCAAATCTTCGGGATCCCGTTTCCATTTTTTCAAATTATCGGAAATTCTTTTTTTCGATATTCAAATTTCAAAATTCCAATTATTCAACTTTTCAAAAACCCGAAAAGCTACCGAATTTAGGACTTATGATTTTACTCAAAATAGTCTATTTCTAGCCGGTATGCTGCCCATTTCAAAATTCAAAAATAATTTCAAACCTTCAAAATTGCGGCTCGATAACACTTTTCCGATTTTCGAAAAAAAAATCGGACCATCCACCGATTTTCTCGGACTTCTCAAAACTTTCCTCTTCTTAGGACTTTCCGTATTTAGTAGTGTCGGGTCTTGTCATAAGTCGTCGAAGGTCTTTAGCGTCGAAACTCCGTCGATCTTACATCACGGGTTTCTTCCCTATCCCAGTCCGCCTTATTTGACTAAGGCATGGCCCACCTACGTAGGACATACTCCTACAAAGGACGGCCCGTCTACACATTCGATTCCAAAGTCTGGGGAATATCACACGTGGACCTTCCTTCGAACAGGACTCGGCCCACATAGCCGAATCCTAAGGGAGGTCCACCTTTCGCAAGTCACCCGTCTAAGTGTCTTTTCCAAGTCAACCTTTTACAAGGCATAACCCTAATAGCAAAAGGTTAGTGGTCCTTACGTCTAAGGGTCACTCGTTCGACACTCGAGTCTTAACACAACCTTCGATCCCACTCGGGGGCTCCCCTTCAGCAGGGTGATAATCACGGTGGCTCTAAGGGTCATGTCCTACACGTGTCGTCTCACGTACTGATGGGAAGGATTTGTCGTGGATCCCGCCGCCAAATAAAAACCAACTAACCTAACTAGGGTAGCTAGGGCAAGTCGGGTCGAATCCACAGGGACGGGAGGTCGGACTAAGGTATGCTACGGTCTAGGACTAGGTTCGAGACGAGCTAATCTAAGGAGGGGGAGACTAGGACTAAGCTAGGTCTAAAGCAAGAAAACAATCAAAGGAAACGGGCTAGGATTAGGTCGGGGTCAAAGGGGTAACGGAATGGTCGAGGAAGAGCTAGAGTGAAGGAGGTAGTAGGGTAATCTAGGTATAGTCCGGGCTCTCGCAACTTAGACTCACCTAGAGGTTCCACCTAAAACCCACCTTGGCGACACAAACGACAAACGGGGTTACTAGCGTGATATCGGGGCCTAGGTCGCATCCGGGCTCTCGCAACTTAAACCGACCTAGGGGTCGTCCTCACCGGACTCTCGCAACTTAGTGAGGGAACCAAACCCACAAACAAACTATCACCCACAAGAGAAAGTCAAGAAAAACAAGCATATGCATACAAGTCATTCAAGCATTTCAACAAACATGTACCATGCATCAAACCAAGAGGAAACCCAAATCTTCCACCAACATCTCCAACAAACCCTTAATCACCCATTAAACACCCAAATCACCCTACTAATCCTAGCAAGAGTCTACTCAAACATATCTAAGTTAAAACTAACACTAACAAGAAGAACCAACTCAAACAACATAACATTCATAAACAAACTTAGTGTAAACAATGAACAATAAACATGACAATGAACAAAGATTGGAACTTGGATGATAAAACAAGATTAAGAGAAGGAAAAAGAGAGATTATAACATACTAGAAGAGGATGAAAAGACAAGAACTTTCACTAATGAGAAAAACCCAAAACAATCTCCCAAGGTTGTCAATCTTGGATGAATCTTGAAGAATTCCCTTAATACAAGACTAATTACTAAGATTAACGATAAACTAAAGACTAATCTACACTAATATATGCTAAAACTAGGCTAGGGTTTGTGGGTAATGAGGAACATAAGCTTTACAAAACAAGGGAAGAGTATATATAGGGTTACAAGTGGAAAGGAGAAGAAAGAAAAGAGTGCGGCTGCCAGGTGGCCCATCCCGGCCGGGAGGAGGTGGTCCCGGTCGGGAAGGGGTCGGTCCCGGCCGGGAGGAGCTGGTCGCGGTTGGGATGGACCCAAAACAGGAGCCTCCTCTTTTGTGCACCTCATCCCGGACGGGTTGAGGTCATACCCGTCGGGGATGAGTCTTGTAGGCCTCCAATATGATCCTTTTGGTCCCTCCTTGCTTCACATGGACTTCTCATCGATTCTCGGGACTCGGGATCGGGTCTCGGAGGCTCGGGATTGGGTCCCAAGGTCTCGGGGTCGAATCCAAGGCATCGAGTGATCGTTCCTTCACTTCGTTGGCTCCGAAAAGTGTATGTATTGAGTCGGAATCGCTCCAACTCTTCACGAATGGTCTCGGGAACCTGAAACGAACTAGAGGAAGCATAAGTAGCCCATAAATCGCTCCCAAGGAGCGATTCCACAAGGAAAATGGGACCAAAACACTACGAAATAAGCACTACAAACTACACTTATCAACTCCCCCACACTTAACCCTTACTCGCCCTCGAGTAAGCACATACTAACTACTAAACTAGCCGAGTGGGTATTAGCGCACCCTACGCCCTTTCAACTCACGCGATAACACACAGAGGACAAGTGCTATCCGCAAGGCAAGTGGGGTCTTGCGACAAAACCGTGGATGCAACCGGACACAAAACACATAAACAACAAACACACAAACAAACACACAAAAGGTTGCACCCAAAAGAAAACAAATACCGCTTCCCTCTAAAAAGCGGTGAAAGAAGCACCGGTTTAAGACTCAAGGCAAGTGACAACGTTCCAAGCTAGCAATACAAACCAAAATGGACTAAACCCTAGTAGTATGACGACAAAGCAACAAAAACGTTGGTAACTTACCTCGGTTCCTCCTAACCTTCTAAGAACGTACCACGGAACGATCGGCGGGATGGAAAAAGGATGAACCACGGTGTTAGTCGACACTGTAGGTAAGTGAGACCCCGCCCCCTTTAGCAAAGAGCCAAGAGGGTCGTCCCATGTCCGAAACCGCCTAACTAGTCCAAGTAAAAAGGTGGAAATAATTGCAAAATGAGGGAAGGCCGACCATTACCGCTATCATCCTTCCTAGGGACTCGGTCCTTTGGTAGGCTCTTCACGGTAATAGTCGGTAAAAGGCTTATTTTGTGAGGGGTGAGGTTTCTATTTTTGTGAGACGATTTTCTTTTGGCATTTTCTTCTTCTTTTGCATTTTTGCTTTGTTTTGCCATGCCATTTCTTTTTCTTCTTTTCTATTTTCTTTGCCTTTTTTGGCTTGATTTGATTGATAGGCATTTCTTGGCAATTGAGAAAGAGAGACTTCAACAAATTGCAATTTATTGTGTGGATATGTGTAGGAGGTAGGGTAATGGGTGAGTCGGGGAGCGTCCTTCCCTTCAAACCCACAAAAAGTGGAGAACTTGGACTAATCAAACAATTCCGAACACGGTCACCTAGGGGACGGGACTCGGCAACCAAGGCCTTTTCACACCGTGGGTGGTCAAAATGGTCAAATGCAAATCCCGTAGTAAATCCCTAGTAAGCTAGGTGGACTCAAGGTAAGAAACCAACGAATTCATTGATTTAGGGTCATTCTACTAGACTAAAGTCCAAGACTCGATTTATACTACTAGAAAGGGAAAGTAAACACTTGCACACTAGCTTCTAAACCGGGTTTTCAAAAACCATTTACACACAAGACACACAACAAAACACAAAACAAAGACTCAACGAAAACGAAAGAAAAAGAGACAAAAGCAACAAAACAAGAACAACACAAAACGAACACATACATAACACAAACACCACCCCTAGCTTCCAAATGAGCAACCAATCAACATCAAACTTTACAAAGCTCCTCCCGAGCACACATCATCACAAATCTCCTCCAAACTCACAAGAAGCAAAGAGGGAAAAAGGGATGAAGAGATGTTACCGGAAGTTTTGAAAGCTCACCAAAGCTAACGGCGATTAGGCAACCTATAAGGAAAAAAGGGGGGCAAAACACGCACAACAAAACAAAAATACGACATAACGACACAAAAAGGAAAAGACACAAAAGAAAATCTTTTTGATTTTTGTGAAAATTTTCAAATTTTTAGGGTTTTTTTGAAGAATTTTTCGAAAAACTAAGAAAATAAAACTAATGACGATAGAATATCGCTCCCCCACACTTAAACCGAGCCATGTCCTCATGCTCGATCGTAGTGTGTGGGAGCACAAAAGAAAAGAAACTACAAAAATAAAGCTAAAAATCAAAAAGAAAAGTGGAGAAAAGGGTAGAAAGCGTCCGGCCGGGGTGTAGTCAAGTCACCTTGGGCCGAGACAAGAAAAGATATGGATGGGGGAAGAAGTAAAAAGAAAGAAATAAAAGGAAATGGAAGGGGAGGACTAGGTGTAATCAAGTCACCTAGCCCGGATTCCGCCCAAATCCGACTAATTCCTACAAAAGGGTGAAAATCTTGTAAAATTTGGATTTTGAAATGACTCTCGATGTAATCACATCGTCGAGAGTCGAGAGCAACAAATACCGAGGCCTCGAAGGCCACCAAGACACCATGACTCAAGGGAAAGAGGGGCAAACAAGAGAAAACAAGCAATAATAGACGGAAAAGAAAGGATAGTTGCCGTACCCATCGGTCAGCAACTCACTCGCTTCATCGTCTCATCGGTCAATATAAGCACTTTGCTTGTCGTCCTCATTGTCATCCCGCTTCGAACGTGAAAGTATCGCATGGTAGAGGTAGTAATGGTGTGAGGGAGTGAGATTTGATGTGAATTTCGGTGTAAAAGGGAATGAAGTGAGGGTATGCAAGAGGTAGGGAGGTTGGGTGGGGGCATACAATGGTCGGGTGGACTCGAATGTCGAAGAAGAGGCATAAGGTGGAGTAGGAGACCTTCCCGGTCGGGATGGATGGTCCCGATCGAGATGATAAACCCTTCCCGGTCGGGAAGCCTCCTTCCCGGTCGGGAAGACACTCCAGAAGTCTCGAAATATGGCACCCTCATCCCGGTCGGGATGCCTCATCCTTCCCGGTCGGGAAGCCCTCTTCCCGGTCGGGATGCTCTCCTCATGGTCTTCTTGACCTCCAAAACCCCAAAAGCTTAACCTAAGCTTCAAAAACCGACTCCCTAGCTTTCAATCAATGCTCTATCGAAAGCCATTCCTCTCTAGGATCACCTTCACTTCACACCTATCACAACAAGCTCAAATACAACATCAAATTCCCTCCCTCACATCGCTCATCAAAATACCAAATAACAAGAGTTTCACAAAACTAACACTCCTAGAAACCAAGGTACCAAACAAACATATATACACACACAAAAGCAAAAAGGGAAAGAAAAAGAGATATATACAATAAGGTACTCTCACCAACTACACCTCCATAGCCATCTAGAGCTCGAAGGAGTAAGTCAAATGCCCTAGCAACATCTTCATTTATGCTCACATGGCCGAGCCTAGCCACTTTCAAGAGCTTCCAAGTCGGCGGGAAAAAGCGATCATCTTCATTATGCTCGGGGTTATTGTGATCTTCCGGGTCTTCGGAACCAACACAGCTACGACTCTTATGACCATCCGGTAGGTATAGTGGTCTAGAGTCGTGCTCGGTGTTATGATGTGGGAGATCACACCCTAGGGGTGTCGCTTCTTCTACGGGGTCGAGAGTGGAACTCTTTTCCACCGCCCGACAAGGATCCTCTTCACCAATCGTCTCACAAGACAAGGGACTAGACATCGAGTGCGGTAGAGGAGGATAAGGCATCAAGTTTTCTTCATTGGAGGGTTTAAGATCCTCCAATTTCCCGTTCAAGGCAAGTTCCAAGGCATCTACTTCTTTTTCCCAAGTATTGCGCTCCTTTTCACTCACCTTGTCTATATGGCCTAGAGGAGGTATGTCTTCACTTGGCTTTGGATTGTCTAGTGGTTCATCACGAAGAAAATCGAACAAATCCAATTTTATCGCCAATACATTGGCTCCCCAAGAGTTATCTCGAGAATCATGTTCACTCCCCTCCCCATTGTTGGCCCTTGAAGCTTCAACTTCCTCCATTCTCTCCCTATCTTCACCACCCAAGCAACACTCAACAATGGTCTCTTGATCGACCCTCTCTTCTTCATTTGTAGCTTCAAGGTTGGGTTGACTTTCTTGTGGAGGCACCCGACCTTCTTGCCCAAATGAACCTTCCTCAACATGTAGTGGAGCTCGAGTGGCCAACATCGTGATATGAGCCATGAGTGCATTGATGCGAGCATCTTGCACTTCTATTTGGGCCTTGAACTCTTCCCTAACCCCTTGTATTTGAGTCAACATCAATTGTTGACCCTTTTGCAATAACATCATCATCTCATGTTTGCTCTCTTGTGTTCGGACCAACATTTGACAAGTCTCAAAGTTAGGGATATTTGGTTGTGGGTTATGTGAGGGTGTTTGGTAGTTGTTAGGATGTGGGAACGATCATTGACAACTTTCTTGGTAACCATAAGAAGAGGGTTCATAAGATTGTTGATGAGGTTGATATGGTTGGTAAAGTTGTGGGTTTTGGTAATTCGCCCCATAGTTGTCCCGTGATGATTGATGGTAGCTTGGACGCGCCATGTCCATAACGTTGCTTTGGTACCTAGGATGAGCTAGAAGCACTTGAGCAAACGTTAGTATCCTAGTGCTTTTGAGGCACTAGGAAGGGAGAGTAACACACAAGAAGAAAAACGGAGATACACAAGGAGAAGAGAACACAAAAATCAAGAACAAAGTCCAAAACTAAGCAAACAAAAGTCTAAACCACGCCGTCCCCGGCAACGGCGCCAATTTGATGGGAAGGATTTGTCGTGGATCCCGCCACCAAATAAAAACCAACTAACCTAACTAGGGTAGCTAGGGCAAGTCGGGTCGAATCCACATGGACGGGAGGTCGGACTAAGGTATGCTACGGTCTAGGACTAGGTTCGAGACGAGCTAATCTAAGGAGGGGGAGACTAGGACTAAGCTAGGTCTAAAGCAAGAAAACAATCAAAGGAAACGGGCTAGGATTAGGTCGGGGTCAAAGGGGTAACGGAATGGTCGAGGAAGAGCTAGAGTGAAGGAGGTAGTAGGGTAATCTAGGTATAGTCCGGGCTCTCGCAACTTAGACTCACCTAGAGGTTCCACCTAAAACCCACCTTGGCGACACAAACGACAAACGGGGTTACTAGCGTGATATCGGGGCCTAGGTCGCATCCGGGCTCTCGCAACTTAAACCGACCTAGGGGTCGTCCTCACCGGACTCTCGCAACTTAGTGAGGGAACCAAACCCACAAACAAACTATCACCCACAAGAGAAAGTCAAGAAAAACAAGCATATGCATACAAGTCATTCAAGCATTTCAACAAACATGTACCATGCATCAAACCAAGAGGAAACCCAAATCTTCCACCAACATCTCCAACAAACCCTTAATCACCCATTAAACACCCAAATCACCCTACTAACCCTAGCAAGAGTCTACTCAAACATATCTAAGTTAAAACTAACACTAACAAGAAGAACCAACTCAAACAACATAACATTCATAAACAAACATAGTGTAAACAATGAACAATAAACATGACAATGAACAAAGATTGGAACTTGGATGATAAAACAAGATTAAGAGAAGGAAAAAAGAGAGATTTTACCATACTAGAAGAGGATGAAAAGACAAGAACTTGCACTAATGAGAAAAACCCAAAACAATCTCCCAAGGTTGTCAATCTTGGATGAATCTTGAAGAATTCCCTTAATACAAGACTAATTACTAAGATTAACGATAAACTAAAGACTAATCTACACTAATCTAATCTAATCTATGCTAAAACTAGGCTAGGGTTTGTGGGTAATGAAGAACATAAGCTTTACAAAACAAGGGAAGAGTATATATAGGGTTACAAGTGGAAAGGAGAAGAAAGAAAGGAGTGCGGCTGCCAGGTGGCCCATCCCGGCCGGGAGGAGGTGGTCCCGGTCGGGAAGGGGTCGGTCCCGGCCGGGAGGAGCTGGTCCCGGTCGGGATGGACCCAAAACAGGAGCCTCCTCTTTTGTGCACCTCATCCCGGACGGGTTGAGGTCATACCCGTTGGGGATGAGTCTTGCAGGCCTCCAATATGATCCTTTTGGTCCCTCCTTGCTTCACATGGACTTCTCATCGATTCTCGGGACTCGGGATCGGGTCTCGGAGGCTCGGGATTGGGTCCCAAGGTCTCGGGGTCGAATCCAAGGCATCTAGTGATCGTTCCTTCACTTCGTTGGCTTCGAAAAGTGTATGTATTGAGTCGGAATCGCTCCAACTCTTCACGAATGGTCTCGGGAACCTGAAACGAACTAGAGGAAGCATAAGTAGCCCATAAATCGCTCCCAAGGAGCGATTCCACAAGGAAAATGGGACCGAAACACTACGAAATAGGCACTACAAACTACACTTATCACGTACCTCACTTTCGAGTCACTTAGATGTCACACCATCTGAGTCCTTAGTCTCACTTGGGGGCTATTCTCCGACGGAGCAATTAATCACAGTCACTCCGAGAATCGTACCCTACACATTTGTCTTAGGAGAGTCTAACCCGAGTCAAATTGGAGTCGTCTCTCCTCCCGCGCTATTTCCTATGCCTTGGTGAAATTGAGTTCCGAAGCAACTTTACTGATTACGCGGTATTCTTACAGACAGGCCACTGGTAACCAGACGCCAGAAAATGCAGGAAACTTTGGACCAATTGGCAGCCTCCCTAGCTAAGCTTGAAGCCCAATTGACGGCTATCAGGATCGACCAAACAACCCTTGCCACCCGTTTGAGTGTCATGGAGAAAGGGACTACTAATGCTGGATCTGAACCCACTGGGCCCATAGCTGAACTGGTCAGCGCCGTTCGCAAGCTTGAAGAACGGGTCCATTTGTCTACAAACAACTCAATCCATGCGGAAAATGCTCGCTCCTACTCGCCGCTGGATGACGAGCTACCCGCCAACCTCAACCTTACGGGAATACCGATGTTTGAGGGTACTGAAGACCCGGTCCATCACATTCGGGCTTTCAAAGAATTTATGGCTGTCAAGGGGGTGAAATCCACCATGTTCAAGCACTTGTTTGCTTCCTCCCTCGAGAAGCACCCGAAAGCCTGGTACTACAGGCTCGATTCCAAGAAGTACAAGACTTGGGATGATGTGGCAACAGAGTTCGCTCGGAATTACGCCGATAATACCGAGATCCAGACTACGATGCGTACTCTGGAGGCTATGGCCCAAGAGCCCAAAGAAGGTTTCACCAAATACCTTCAAAGGTGGAGGGCCGAAAGTGTGAAGTTGGTAGACAAGCCCAACGAGAAGACACTAGTGGAGGCATTCATCAACAACCTCCTACCTTCCTACCACGTCCATCTTAGGTATGCCGGTATTTCAAACTTTGCGGTGCTTAACGAAATGGGCATTAGGATTGAAGACGATCTTCGACATAATGAAGATCTGGGTGAAGCTTCTACTGAAGGCTATACTGGACATAAACTCGAGTTCTTAGAAGCCGACGACTAATGACAACATCATCCAAGAGTCCAGATTTGATTTACGTCCGAGTTTGAGTCATAGTCTAGGATGTGCTATTTCTTCCAAAGTCAAAGTCAAAGTCAGAGTCAGAGTCAGTTGTATTCTGTTCTCTTTTTCAAAATTCAATAAAATCAGCTTTCAATATTCTTTCTCATATGTACTTTCCTTATGTGTTTCCGAGAACGTGATGAACATCATCTTACACTGTGAGCACACGCACGTGACTATTATAGGCACATCTATAATGACTGCAGGAAACCGAGCCCGTGTTTTCCTTTTGCCTATTCCATGTCTGGTATAGAAAAGCCACATAATTACCCTTAGCAGGAGCAGTATCGAATCCTATGACAAATCTGAGTAGTCTCCTAGTTTGGGTTCAAGACGGGAGGCAAGCCCACTTCCCACAATAAACACCCCTCCAATAAGATCGACCAATCTCTACCTTAGGTGTTAGTCGGACCAAAAAAAAAAAATCAAAAGTCCAAGGAAAAAAGCAAAAGGCCAAAACTAAAAAAAAAGGCCATCATCAAAAAAGATCCAACCATGACCGAGGTTAAACGGTCAACCCAAATGAAGAATCCCATGACCGGGGCTAAGAAGTCAACCAACTAAAAAAATATTCAAAAACCCATGACCGTAGTCAACGGTCAACTCAATTGATACGATCAATTCAAAATTATCAATACCCATACCATCCAATAGGGGAGAAACAATCGAGTTGGTCAGCTAACACCACATTTAGCCCTCCCACGTTACAACCCTCAAGATCTTCTTAAGATCTAGGCTAAGAGACAACCCAGAATTTTGAGGATTCAAGCTCCATAGGATACACCCTAACCATTAGGGCCATACATGGAAACCAGATCCCGCATTATCAACCTACCCCGATCGAAGTCCGAGTCATTTTTACTCGACTTGCCCCTTTCCTACCGCATTACAATAACTTACCCTCGAAGCCTTAACTCCACAAAATCAAGCTTCAGATGTCAAAACATCAGAGCCACTTGAGACCTAGCTCCACATTTCCAAAAACATCCAAACCAGTTACCAACCCCAAGCACGGAAATTCAACTTGCAGTCGGCATAGAACATGCCCAAATAGTTCACACCACCTTTGGGGGCTACCCCAGAGAATGCTCACAGTCACAGGATCAACATCCTAACTATTCTAGCCCTTTGATCAAGACATCATTGGGAATGCACCTAGCCTACACCGTCAATATGGCTAGGTACACACAAAGTCCTATTAGACTAGGCACCATAATATATCTTTCAATTCACTGAACTACGGCATGGTTTGATTTCACCATACGTGAATACGTAGGCAGCCTTTCAACAGATGCACAACCACCCACATTGACACACATTCAAAAAGCACCATCATTCCGGTCACGACATTGTCATGTTCTCAACAGCTAGCTTTGTCGTCCTGGGGGCTTCTCCTAGGCAGAAGTTCTCCATCCACTCACATAATCCAAATACTTTCAAAATCTAGCCTCCTTTCTGTAGTGTGTCCTAGTACTCGGCTCAGTCGAAGACAAGAATCTGTCAGGACTCGAAGCAATACCCACTTTGGGAATGTACCATAAAATCAAAAATCAAGAACAACACAAGACTACAACAGTCCCATTACAGACTACTGCAAGTCCCCTATAGCATATCTATCCCATTTCGATGCTCGACCGTGTTGCCACTCGCCTAGGCTACGGAATAACGCAACTTGAGAGACTTGTCATCTTGGGCGGCCCACCCCCTACCGAGTCGCGGTCCAACCCCTCGAGAGTTCAGTCGTGTCTGTCAACTCGTCCTGTCGCGTCCAGAGTCGAGTGTGTCGGTGGGCCTCTCTTTTCAAATTCTCATTTTAAAATTTGCAAAACTTAGCCATTTGAAAAAAATCCTTTTCGATAAGGTCAAATTTCAGTCTATCTAATTTCTTTTCTACCCCTTTTAATTTTGAAAACCTGTCTCCTAGCACGCGAGTTGCTTTCAGGACTTCGATTTCAAAATGAAGCAAAAAATCATTTTCCCCAGCGCAAATCAGTCTATAGATGCTAACTGCATTTCTTGTATGCTATCTTGCTATCTGCTATATTTGTTATTTCTGCCTGTATATCTAACATTTCAGGTACTAGTTTGGTTTCCCAAAGGAACATCAAGTTTTTTATTCCCCAGCGCTTGCGCAACTCATATATCTCCCCAGCGGAAAGCCCAAGGCGGCATTTTCCCGAAATAGCACGGGATGGGCCCATTTATAAGCACACCCGGGATTTATACGACAAGTCTGACTCCCCGCATAATTCTGAATCGGGATGTGTCCGCAAACGAGCACACCCAGGGCTTCTTAGGCAACCTCCCGCGCAGTTTTGAATCGGGATGTGTCTGCGAACGGGCACACCCAGGGCTTCTTAGGCAAGCTCACGCGTAATTTTGGATCGAGATGTGTCTGCAAACGGGCACACCCAGGGCTTTCTAGGCAAGCTCTCGCATAGTTCTGAGATGGGATGTGTCTGCAAACGGACACACCCAGGGCTTCTTAGGCAAGCTCCCGCACAGCTCCAAGATGGGATGTACCCACATACAGATACACCCAGGGCTTAAAAGAAACAAGTCCCCACGGAGCTACTCTCGACAACAGAACTCAGGTATGATTTCTATCTTATGGCTGGCGGGCCCTTTCATGCAAGTCTAATGGATTATAAACGACCCAACCGGAAGTCTACCAGGTCTTAATCCTCGATTGGCCTGGTAGCTACTCTGACTTTCGCCTTGTCCAAGTCTCAGTCAGAGTCGGGGCTCTGTAGACACCCAGATTTGGCCATTAGGTGTCTATAGCAGTTTCCAAAAAATACGCGATGATGATCGGATGCAAACGTGTTTCTACGCGCTCGGACATGGGCTCGAAACCATTAGTTTTCGGCTTGGGCTTTTTACGGAGTGCTAATATCACAAAATTGACCTCAAATTCAGGCCCAGTGGGTCGTTTCCAATAAAATAAGACTAATTTGGGTCAAAACTGACACCGGAAATAAAACCGACTTTTAGCGATTGGGTCAAACTCCGGTCTAAGCCGTTTCCAAGACATAAAAAATAGCCACTCAAACATCAAGAGTCCAACCCAAATACAAGACTCACAAAAATACCCAACTCAAGGTCCAAAAGCCGGACCCTTGTGCTTCATCTGACCCACTCGATCGAGTGTCAGCCCACTCGATCGAGTGGGCCCTCAAACAGGCCCGACTGCGTTGCTTTGCGCCACTCGACCGAGTCATCAGGGTACTCGGTCGAGTAACCCTAGACGAAGGTGGGTGACATGCCTATATATACACCCACATACAACACAACTTCAACACTTTTTTTACCTACAACTTTTGACAACCCTAATATACACATTTTTACAACCCTAATCACTACTTCAACCTAAACCCTAGCATCTAGGAAAACCTCAAACCATAAACCACCATAACTCCATCTACATACATCTCGATACTCCCGTGCTCAAGCCACAACTAGACGAGTTACATACCGAGAACACGAAACATGTAGGTTGAGGGTGTAAAAATCCCGATTTCTTCTTTCTTCTCCTCTTCTCCTCGCGTCGTCCGTCTCCCTCTTGTCTTCTTCATCTTTTTTTCTCCGTTTTTTTATTATCGTATTGTTGTGTCTATAGTATCGCTAATATTAGTATAAGACATTAAAATACTCGCTAATTCGTGTCGAATACAAAGGATGACGGGATAAGGAAATCCGAATATACGAGGGTACTGCACCCGATGTTGATGGTCGCTTATCCCGAGACCCCGAATATTTGATTGTTGATGAGAGTCAATTGTAACAAAATCGCTTTTTTACTTTTGTCGCGTCATCATCATCACTCATCGCATATTCATCGATTTTTTAACTATTTTGAATAAAACACTATTTTTTTAGTTAAAGTCGAAACCTGTTGATATGGATCCGACATCACACAATCCGCAAGGATTTATTACGATGTCGGGATGCGGAGGGAATCAAGTCGAGTCCTTTTAATCCAAGCAAATTTAAAGCGATAATCCATTAGATTCGATGCCAACTCAATAGTTGGATGTCTAATCTAAACGATTTAGTCAATTAATTTAACTAATACGATTTTCGTTGATGCTAAAATAGTTGTCACCTAATTCGATAGAATTAATTACGACACTATAAACGCGGAGAAAATCTATATCGTTTTAGTTTAATTTAAACGACTTACAAACGTATTTTTAGGATTCGCTCTAAATATTCGACATCGATTTAGTAATCGAATATCGGATATTATGAGTCTCAAAATACGAATCGAGCATAGATTGTACAATATTTTTGCCCGATTCATCAATTTTCCAAAATCAAAAAGCAATTTCGAAATATATAACAAATTGCGAAACGAACTATAGTTCGTACAGGGGGCACTCGATCGAGTGGCACCCCAAAACCGAGGCAGAATGGTTTTTTGAGGACCACTCGGTCGAGTCTCGCAATGACTAGATCGAGTGGCGACCCCACTCGATCGAGTAACACCTCAAATTTTGGGCAGACCTCTTTTCCGAGGCACACTCGGTCGAGTCCTTCAATGACTCGATCGAGTGCCCTTTCATCACATCAAAACGTGAGCCCTAAACATATTCTGAGCCTTATTTTTATGACTTCGGTCAACACGTGTCAAGTCAATCACGCGTCATACTACCTTTTCTAAAATCATGCATCATGTTATTTACTTCATTCTATATCATTCCATAATATTTACAAACCGTTATTATCGTTATCACCGTTACTAACATGTTTGTTTCTATTTTTGTCGATTTATTCTCGTTATTCCTTTTATTGTACAAAAAGAATCTCGCATGCTAAATATAACTTTGACGTTAATTTTAGATGCATTAAATCGACTTAGCAACCCATTCAAATTCTCGCATGTTTAGGCAAAACAATGTTTGCATATCATCTCATCGTATTACTAATGCGCGAATTAAAACGTCAAACGATATCTTAGTAGAGGCCGCTAATGTGGGGGCGGGGTTAGGTGTTCTTTGTGAACTTCCCAACACGTACCCTCACCTCTTACTCAGAACCTCGGTTTCCGGATGCCCGAAACCGTTGACGCACGAGTGTCATTCAATACACGGTATCCGATAATGTCGGTATCGGTATCAAATGCAAAGGGACGAACCAATAAACTCTGACATCCGAATGGGTCATACTTTGTGCATGGCCCACTAAGATATAGAGTGGGTTCGAACGGGCCCGAACTCCCACAAAGTTCGGTGGTGACTCCACTTTGATTTAAATTTCAATTCGACCCATCTCATATGGAGATTCATTCGCTTCCCCAAACCCGCGCGTGGCCGCGTAGGGGTGAACCTATGTCATGTCCACAGATATCGTCACAAAGATGGGGCCAAGTCTGTTCCCATACGTACTCAGGGCGAATCAAACTGCCTGAGAGTAGCAATGTAGCAAACATACTTCTTAAGTAAGATCTTGAACCCCAATCACTGGCCTCCAAAATTGCATCGACGTATTCCTTGTCGTCCCCAAGTAATCCAAGTGCATAACACACATCTTTGAATGTATCATGGAGAGTCCCGTTAACGGTACGAATGTCCTCGTACTTTGTAAGTCCTTTAAGGAAGTTCAAAAGAGTTCTCATGTAGTACTGCTCTCCTCCAGTCGGTGACATGTGAAACATTCTCCCTAAACTAAAACCTTGTTTGTGTGGTGCCCAACACTTCTCTTTTTGATGCCAAATGTACTTGGTTGGAAATTCCGTGTACGTTAGATTTCTTGATTCATCATGGTTGGCATTGTACTCTAACCACGCGATGAACTTTGTCCTCGCACCATTAGAGCGTGCGACAATATCTTCAAGCGGATCATCGTCGTTGTATACTACATTCTGCTCATTCGGAAGATGATAATCTAAATGTAGGATGTGTGGGGTCCTGTAATGAATGTCGAATGCAAATATACGCCACGTGCTCTTATTCACCTTCTTTATTGCAGACAATGTACTTTTTTTTTAACGATACCACGACTAGTGCGTCCAGTGCTCTTCCTAGCGATGAAGCCACCAGCAGTTGCATACTTGGAATAAAATTGAAGATGCTTCTTCCAATCCTGGAAAAATTTGACCCACATAAGGTTTTAACTCTTTGGAACAACTTGGTATCTTCACATCTTGATCAGAATTAGGTTCAGGAGTATCTATGTAAATTTAACACATAATATTAAATTCTACATCAAAATTATGAACAATTCTCAACATGTACAACATATATTAAGTTATCTACATCACAACAGCAACTACTTTAATTATGAACAATTCTCAACATGTACAACATATATTAAGTTATCTACATCAAAGCAGTAACTGCTTTAACTATGAACAATTCTTGACATGTACAACAGATACTAAGTTATCTACACCAAAGCAGCAACTGCTTTAACTATGAACAATTTTCGACATGTACAAGAAATACTAAGTTATCTACACCAAAGCAGCAACTGCTTTAATTATGAACATTTTTCGACATGTACAACAGATATTAAGTTGTGTACATCAAAACAGCAGCTGCTTTAATTATGAACAATTCTCAACATATACAACAGATATTAAGTTGTGTACATCAAAGCCGCAACTACTCTAAATATGAACAATTTTCGACATGTACAATAGATATTAAGTTGTGTACATCAAAGCAGCAACTGCTTTAAATATGAACCAAACAATATAAGATACGTTTCTATGAAAACTTGAAGCAATTGAATTGATGAAGTAATATAAACTAAAATTGAAAAATAGATGAATAATGAAATATTTTACCTAATATATTAGAATCGTCCATCATCGAACATGTTGCAGTTGTTTCTTGACTATTCACTGCATTCAAAAAATGAATCACGGCATAATTAAATTAAGAATCAGACTTAAAATCGGAAATTGAATTTTAGAATAAATAGAATTTTTCTGACCTAAATCTGAAGTAGTTGAAGGTAAAATTGAAGAATTTTCATTTGTATCTAATTTTCGACGCTTTGACGAAGAATCAGTCGCCATTGAAGATGCCGAATTACTAGCCATTGAAGGTGCAGAATTACACGGCAATGAAATTCAGAGGTTTTCAGAGTAGAGAGAGAAAGTAGTAGTGTTCAAATGATAGGGTTTTAGAAGGTGGAGAGGAGCAGCGCGTGTTTTTTAGTCTTTTAATCTGAATCGTTAGATCAAATCTTAATCTAATGGTCCAGATTGTGCCTCTATGGGTGTAAGGAGTTGGGCTGCCTCACCGGAGCCCTCCTATATATATATATATATATATTATGATGGGGGTCAGTAGCCTGCCACGGGTCGCCCGACAATTGGGCCCCAGGATGGCCCAACCCAAGAACAGAGGAAGGCCTGCCCTGCAGGCCACCAAGCAAGATCACTGAAAGAGCCTCCAAGTGGGCGACCTTAGTCGCTCAGCTGCCCGGCACGGCCATGCCGCCTGCCGAGCAGGGCAATCAAGCCCCCTGCCTGCTTGCCTCTGGGGCGCTCTTGCCCCAGGCAGGATTATGGGAAACCAGGGACCCCTCCATCATTTTGCCCGAGGTAAAAGGAAATGAGTGGACAAGGTGAGTCCACGTGTCACTCACCCGTCCACTTACTCTCCTCTCTCTCTCTTTCTCTTTTCTCTCTCTTGAGGGAAGGTATAAATACTTTCCCTCCTCCCACATACAAAAGGTTGTATTTTCTCTCTCTAGACTCTCACTCTAAAACCGCCACCTCACTCCTCACGAGTAAGGTTTCTCAAGGCATTTTCACGGACTGACTTAGGCAACGGAGAGGGTTCCCTCGGACACCCCCGAGGCCCTGTGCGTTCATTGTGCAGGGAGCAGGCCGTCTTCGCCGGGAAGGTCCGATTATCGGACTGAGGGCAAAGAGAGATTAAAGGAAGTCAGACGATTATCACCCGAGTAACATCTTAATTGCAAGATCCGAATCCGAAGTCGGGTCTATTGTTTCCGTGACCGGAATAATTTGGCGCCGTCTGTGGGGACAATTCGGTTGTGCTCACGAGTTACCCACAAAAAAATCAACCGCAATCAAAAAGCATGCCTGAAATCGTAGAAGCCAGTTCTGGGGCGGGTCCGACGGTACCACTGGTGATCCCCCTGTATAGCATGCCTCCGCCTGGGACGACACCCGCTGCTACAATCCTAGGGGTAGGGCGAGCGAGCCTTCAAGGAGCGCCTAATGGAGAAACTACGGTTGCAGCTGGGCAGGTTGGCCATCAGAGGCCTAGCTTGAACCTCACCCCTGTCCAGGTTGCATAGACCGCTGCCTTCTTCTCGGCCATGCTCAACCAGGAGTTCACTCCGGAGGACCTGGTAGGCAGGATCGCAACGACCCCCAGGCAGCTTCACTTTGAAGGAGTGAATGGAGCTGGGGGCACGAAGCGAACCGCTGCCAGGAATGTCCATAGGAAGGCTGGGAAGACAGCTCAGGGGTATGTGCAGGCCCATAAGCGCCTCACCGGAAATCAGAAGCAGTCTGCCCAGCTGCAAGCCTTTTCCATACATACCACTGAGTCTACCTCAGCCATGGAGAAAAGGGGTTTATCCCAGGATCTCCATGATAGGATGAGGCACATGGAGCCGGCGTCGACACGCCTGGGGGAGAAGCAGGGAGATGTCTTCTCCAGGCTGAACCCAGCTGGGTCACAACGAGCTCCAGGGTTGTCCCAGAGCTTGCAATCAAGGCTCAACCATGGGCAACCACTAGAGTCAAAACACCGTCAGGGTGATAATCTGGAGCCACCCCAGAAAAAACGATCCAGGCACCGCTCCCCTGACAGGGAGGACAAAGCTATGAGTAGGTGGCCACCCAGGCACCGCTCCCCCAGTGCTGGAAAACCGACCCCTGAAAAATGGGACGACCACGGTTACCACTCTGGTGGGAGCAGGTCAAGAATGGTGGGCCGGCCCACCAAAACTCCACTCCACCCTGACGTGCAGGAATATCCCATCCCGAAGATCAAAATGCCCTCCGTCAAGTTTGATGGAACCACGACCCAGAAGACCACCTGGCAGCATATGAAAGTCATATGAGGATGTACGATGCCGACGATGCGGTCTGGTGCAAGATCTTTCCTACCACCCTGGTGGGTCTGGCCCAAGGGTGGTTCAGAGATCTACCGCGGGGTTCAATCAGTTACTTCATAGAACTGGCCGAAGCCTTTCTAGATCAGTACGCAGGAAACAAAAGGCGCCGGCTAACCCGATTCGACCTGATGACCCTCAGACAGAAGAAGGGCGAGACAGTCAGGGACTACTTGAAAAGGTTCGACTTGTCTTACCAGTAGGTCAAAGAAATTGACGACTCAACTGCAGCATACGCGTTAACCATCTCACTGCTCCCAGGGGAGATGAAGAACCAAATGATCAAAGCCCAACCAGAGACCCTGGCCAAAGCTCGAAAGATTGTCGAAGGCTTCATGCTGCAGGAGGAATTCCATAGCCTGCCGGATACCCCCACAGGACCTTCCAGGCCGCAGGGGGGACCGCAGGGTGGACGCAGCAGGGGTGAAGCAGGTAGACAGAAAAATGAGGGCGACACTCCAAGAAAGGAGCGTGTAGCCTATCAGCCCAGGTTTGATAGCTACACAGCTCTCAACAAGTCCAGAGCATAAATCTTCGAGCTGGAAATGGAAACGGCTAAGTGGAACCGCCCGAGCAAGCCACGCAGTCCAAAGGGAGACCCAAAAAAGTTTTGCACATTCCATGACTGTGTTGGGCATACCACTGAGGAATGCCGACACCTAAAAGATGAAATTGAGAAGCTCATCAGGAATGGGTGGCTGAGTAACTATGCTGCGAGAAACAAGAGTCAGAAGGAAACGGTGGACAAACCTGAGGGATCAGTGCAAAATCGCCTGATAATCCATGTAGTGTCGGGAGACGCGGAGGGCCAGACAAGTAAATGAGGTCAAAAAAGATAAATCCGCAAACTCCGAAACCAGATATGCTACGCTGAGAGGGCCGAGAGCCCGAAAGGCCTGACCCCGAGCATCACCCCCCAAGATGCAGGGCGAGTAATTTACCCACACAGCGACCCCCTGGTATTATCCCTCGTCATCAGTAATCATATTGTGAGGAGGTGTATGGTAGACACTGGCGCCTACACAAACTTATTGTACAAGGACGCATTCGAGAAGATGAATCTGGAGAAGAGGCACCTCAAGCCTGCCCCTGGATCGCTGTACGGGTTCAGCGGAGCAGGTGTGCTTCCAATGGGAATCATTGACCTACCAGTGGTACCTCAGCCAGAAACATCAGGGCATCGTTTGTCGTTGTGGACGCCAAGTCAGCATATAATGCCCTGATAGGCAGGGCTACCTTAGATGAGATTGAGGCTGCCATATCAATCAGAGCCCTAACCATAGCCTACGTTACGGACTTCGGCATGGAAGGAAAGGTGCATGGTGACCAGGAGTCGGCCAGACAGTGCTACTCTGTGGCCCTGCGCACCCATGAAACGGAGCGAAAGGGTAAAAAAAGCAGATAGTTCTCCCAGCAGGGAAGGGGAGATTCCAGCTGGCCGGCAGGCAGCGGACCACCTCGAACCTGAGGGAGAAAGCATGCTGGTAGACCTGGAACTAGGAAGGCAAGTCCTCATAGGGGCTGACCTAAAAGATCCCTACCGAGAAGAATTGATCAAAGTCCTGAGAGATAACAAGGACGTGTTTGCCTACTCGGCAGACGAGATGCCAGGGGTAGATCCGACACACATCGTTCACAAGCTGAATGTAAGCCCGGAGGCATGCCCTGTAAAACAGAAGAAGAGAAACATGTCCGCCGAAAAAGACCAAGCCATCTAGGAATAAATCGAAAAACTCTTGAAAGCTGATTTCATAGAAGCCTGCGACTACCCTGAATGGCTGGCGAATGTGGTGATGGTGAAAAAGTCCTCAGGCGCCTGGAGGATGTGCGTGGACTTCACCAATCTCAACAAAGCCTGCCCAAAGGACTGTTATCCCCTCCCAATGATAGATCAGTTGGTAGACGCCACCAGCGGGTATACCACACTTAGTTTCTTGGATGCCTTTTCAGGCTATCACCAAGTGTACCTATGGCAGCCTGACAGGGTAAGGTGCGCTTTTATCACCAGTGCTGGTACGTACATGTACAAGATGATGCCATTCGGTCTCAAGAACGCAGGTGCCACTTACCAACGATTGGTCGACAAGGTTTTTGAGAAACGGAAGGGTAGAAATCTGGAGGCCTATGTAGACGACGCAATTGTAAAGAGTAAGGGGGACAAAGAACACCTGAGAGATTTGCAGGAGACCTTCTCCTCCCTGCGCACATACCAAATGAAGCTCAACCCCAAGAAATGTACCTTCGGAGTACGCTCCGGCAAGTTCCTGGTCAGCGCCAGAGGGATCGACGCTAACCCCGACAAAGTTTAGGCCGTCTTAGACCTCCCAGAGCCAAAGACAATAAGTGACATCCAGCGCCTGACAGGCAGAATGGCTGCCCTGGCACGGTTCATTGCCAGGTCGGCCGATAAATCAACACCTTTCTTCAAAGTGTTGAAGGGAAACAAGCAGTTCAAATGGGAAAATGAACAGAAAGAAGCCTTCGAGCAGCTGAAGGAGCATTTGAAGAAGCTGCCCACCCTGGCAAGACCAGTGGTGGGGGAGAAGCTCTTCCTCTATATCGCCGTAACAAACACAACAGTTAGCGCGGTGATTCTAAGGGAAGAAGCAGGCTCCCAGCAGCTGATATATTTCGTGAGCCATGCTCTGGGGGCAGCGGAAAAAAACTACCCGTTGGTCGAAAAAGCAGCTTATGCAGTCATTATTGTAGCCAGAAAGCTCAGACCTTACTTCGACGCTCACCCTGTCGTGGTATTGACTGACCAGCCCCTGGAGAAATTTGAAAAATTTGGAAGACTGTTAAAGTGGGCCATAGAACTAAGCGGGTTAGGAATATCTTACCAGCCCATGTCGGCCATCAAGGCGCAGTCCTTGGCAGACTTTCTGGCGGAGTGTTCTCATTCAGAGGAAGATGATCCGCCCGCCGAAGAATGGGTGGTATACACTAACGGATCTTCTACAGCCAATGGCGCAGAGGCAGGGGTCGTACTAACTAGCCCAGATGGAATGGACTTCGAGCATGCGCTCAGGTTCGCCTTCCCTGCGTCAAACAACGAGGCAGAATATGAGGCCGTACTGGCAGGCATCAGTTTGGCTAGAGCCGCAAGAGTAGAAAGGCTCGTCCTGGCAACAGACTCCCAGCTCATGGCCAACTAGATCAACGGAGAGTATGAGGCCAGAGATCAGGCTATGGCTGCATATCTAGAAAAGGTAAAATGAGAACTATCTGGGCTGAAATCTTGTGAGGTCAAACAAATCCCCCGGTCCCAGAACAATCGGGCGGATGCCCTGTCAAAACTGGCAAGCTCCAGCCTGCAGGATATACGAAGATCAGTTTGGGTAGACGTAGTCCAGGAAAAATCCACTACACCCTGCCAACAGGTCAGTGTCATTGAAGAGGCAGGGCCTGAAGATTGGATGACCCCAATCATCCAATTCAAGAAATACAGAACCTTTCCATCTGACCCTGTGTAAAAAAGAAGAATGCCAGCAAAAGCCGCGTGGTTCATACTAGTCGGCGAGGAGCTATACAAAAATTCATTTTCCTCACCCCTGCTCAAATGTCTGGGGGCAGGGCAGGCCGTGGAGGTACTAGATGACATCCACTCAGGAATCTGGGGCCATCACATAGGAGGGAGGTCGCTAGCACACAAAGCCCTGAGGGCAGGCTACTATTGGCCGAATCTGCTCGCGGATGCCAAAAGCTTGACCCAGAAATGCCGAAAGTGTCAACTCTTCGCCCCCTCAATACATGCCCCTGCTCAGGACTTGAGACCAATCCTGTCCCCCATCCCTTTCGCTCAATGGGGGATGGATATTCTGGGTCCATTCACCACTACGACCGGGGGCAGGAAGTTTTTAATAGTGGGAATTGATTATTTTACCAAGTGGATCGAAGCTGAAGCCGTCCCTAACATAACAGAGCCGGCAGTTCGAAAAGTAATCTGGAGAAACATTATGACAAGATATGGCCTGTCGAAAACGCTGGTCTTTGACCATGGAAGGCAATTCGACAATGACCCTCTGAGAGCTTGGTTAGAAAGCCATGGCATAGCTGTCGCCTACTCAGCCGTCTGCCATCCTCAAACCAATGGGCAGGCTGAGGCAGCGAACAAACAAATACTGAACGGGTTGAAGAAGATGGTAGATGAACTCAAGGGAAGATGGGCCGACAAACTGCCTAGTGTACTATGGTCGATTAAGACCACCAAAAAAGAGTCCACATGGCAAACCCCTTTTGGCCTGGTCTACGGGGCCGAAGCCCTGCTACCTATTGAAGCACGAATTCCCACCCTACGATCCCAACAGTATGAAAGGACAAGCAACGAAGCAGCAATGACCGAGGCCCTGGATCTAATAGGAGAGATAAGACAAGAAGCCTGCGTCAATATTGCCGCCTATCAACAATGGATGAGAAAATCATACAACAAGAAGGTGAATACAAGGAATTTCCAAGTAGGAGACCTGGTCCTGCGAAAAACACAGGCTGTGGGAAAATCAAGGGAGCATGGAAAGTTAAGTGCCAATTGGGAAGGCCCATATGAAGTGACCCGGATTATGGGACCAGGTACCTACAGGATTGCTAACCCTGAAGGCCAGGAGATGGCCGCCCACTGGAATGCAGATACTCTAAAGAAGTACTATGTCTAGCACTAAGAGACTAGAAAATTTTCTTTTCCAAAATCGGCGGAGGACGGTCAGAAAACAATGTCGACGGCTCCGACCATGAATGTTTTCTAAGTTTTGCAAAGAAATGAAAGAATCTCGAAATTATACTCGTTGTCTGTTCAAACTTGCATTTCACACACAAACGAGCAGGAGGCAATAGAGGGAGGCCCCCTTGTTGCTAAAACCAGGAAAAATGGACCTCCCAACAAAAAACTAAGTCCCCCTGCCTACCTCTGGGCAGGCAGGGCGCAGGCCCCCTGGACTTCGACCAGAAGCCAGGGTCAGGCCGGGCCCTACGTGCCGAAAAAACAAGGACTAGGGGCGTCCCCCAACCTTGTATAAAAAACGCAAAGTCCCCCCTGCCTACCTCTGGGCAGGCAGAGGGCAGGCCCCCTGGACTTCGACCAGAAGCCAGAGTCAGGCCGGCCCCCACATGCCGAAAGAACAAGGACTGGGGGCATCCCCCAACCTTGTATAGAAAACGCAAAGCCCCCCTGCCTAACTCTGGGCAGGCAGGGGGCAGGCCTAATATTGGTTAAGTCGTCTAACCCAATCAAGATAAACCTAATGCTACTAACAAGAAGATAGCGGCAAGCAAGGTATCGAATCCACAGGGAAACAGTCAATTTTCGTCTATTAGCTATGGCGATTCTAAAATGCTCCAAATGGTTGATTGATGGAAAATAAATAAAAGACTACTAAAATACTGATAAGTGTAGTTTGTAGTGCCTATTTCGTAGTGTTTTGGTCCCATTTTCCTTGTGGAATCGCTCCTTGGGAGCGATTTATGGGCTTCTTATGCTTCCTTTAGTTCGTTTCAGGTTCCCGAGACCCATTTGGAAGAGTTGGAGCGTTTCCGACTCGATTCATAAACATTTTGGAGCCAACGAGATAAAGGAACGATGACTCGATGCTTTGGAATCGACCCCGAGACCTTGGGACCCAATCCCGAGCCTCCGAGACCCGATCCCGAGTCCCGAGAATCGATGAGAAGTTCATGTGAAGCAAGGAGGAACCAAAAGGATCATATTGGAGGCCTACAAGACTCATCCCCGACGGGTATGCTCCTCATCCCATCGGGGATGAAGTGCGCTTTTAGAGGAGCCACTGCCAGGCCATCCCGGTCGGGACCAACCTGTCCCGGTCGGGATGATCCCGTCCCGATCGGGACCAAGGTGCTGTAGCCGGACTTTCTTTTCTTTCTTCTCCCTTCCATTTGTAACCCTATATATACTCTTCCCTTGTTTTGCAAAGCTAATGTTAGACACTTCCCACTAAACCCTAGACTATTTTAGGTTAGATTAGTTTAGATTAGAGTAGATTAGTCGGTAATTAGTAGTTAATCTTAGTTTAGTACTTGTATTAAGGGAATTCTTCAAGATCCATCCAAGATTGACAACCTTGGTGGTTTGTTTTGGGTTTTCTTCATTAATGCAAGTTTCAATATTTCCTCTTCACTAGTTTGGTATAATCCTTTCTTCCTTTTACTCTTTATCTTGTTTGTTTAATTCAAGTTTCAATCTTTAGTTATTGTTTATTGTTTTGTTCATCATATTTGGTAGTTTCATTATGGATGTTTTGATTCTTGTGTGGGTTCATCTTGTTCTTGTTAGAATTAGTTTGATAATGTTAGAGTAGTGTTCTTGCTAGGGTTAGTAGGGTGATTAGGGTGTTAATTGGGTGATTAAGGGTTTGTTGGAGATGTTGGTGGAAGATTTGGGTTTCCTCTTGGTTGATGCATATCACATGTTTGTTGGAATGCTTGAATGACTAAGTAGGTTAGAATGCTTGTTTTTCTTGCCTTCCTTTGTCATGTGTGTCGTCGAAATGGGTTCCATGTGGAACCTCTAGGTGAGTCTAAGTTAAATTACCTAGATTACCCGACTACCTCCTTCACTCTAACTCCTCCTTGACCATTCCGTTACCCCTTTGACCCCGACCTAATCCTAGTCCGTTTTCCTTGTTTGTTTTCTCCGTCTCTTTAGTCTAGGTCTAGCCTTCTCTCCCTCTTATCATTCTCTAGCTTAGCTCGTTGACTTAGTCTCGTTTTTAGGTGACCTTGGTCTATACGCCTCTACCGTCCCCGTGGATTCGACCCGACTTACCCTAGCTACCCTAGTTAGGTTTTGCCGGTTTTTATTTGGTGGCGGGACCCGCGACAAATCCCTACCACCAAATACGATAATAAATAATCGAATCTAACAACGAGATGAAAACTAAGGTCACGGGTTCACGATAGATGTTCGACAATTATGCGACAATAATAATAAACACATAAACATGCTAGTCGGCTATAACACGTTCTCTCGAATCGTGTCAACCTAGAAGGATCTAACGGGCTCTCGCAACTTATTAGACTCCCTACCAAATCGCGTGTGATCTAATCCTAATTCGGCTTTCGCACAGTAACTAGAATTTCCCAAACAGATTAAAATGTTGTGGCCTTTAACAAATCAATCGACAAACAAAACACGCGAAAGTGGTACTAGCATAATTATAAATTTAGTATCAAAGCAACATAATCGTATAATAATCCATCGATCCCCCTCAACCCTAGCGAGAAAATTAACTACGCATGATGATTACGAAACAACAAGTTGCATATATATAATTCATGATAAGAAGTGAATTAAATAAATCTAACGATAAACGAACGGAAATCTAACGAACTAAACGGAGCAACGAATTGTAAATAGAGAAGATTACGACAAACTAAGTAATTTACGATGAAGATTGAAAGTATAAAACTGAAAAATTGCATAAATGAAATTACCAAAATCGAGTACGAGTTGAAACCGAGTGATAGAATGCTAAGAGTCACGAGCTTTCTAATGTAAAAATTCTAAGTATGAAAAGTGATGGATGTCCATAATACAACTCCTCCTTAGTTATACAAAAATAGGCAGAAATGGGCTTGCGTGTCACGCCGGCCGACTGGCAAGCCGACTGCCACATGCAGGGGCCGAAGCACAACTAAAAATGAAGCTCAAATCGCCTTTGTGTCATGCCGGCCGGCCAGCAGGAGACCTGTTAGGGCAGGCTGGCGCGCACAACACTAATAGAAGATGTAATGGGCTGCTTTCCATGGTCCAATGAATCGATACTTCTCATTTCTTCTTCGCCTAGACGTCCTAAAGCACGGGTTTTGTCTCGGGATCGTTCTTCTAACCAGATATGAGTGTAAATGCACATAAAGACCTGAAATCGTGTAGAATCTACAAAAACACTCACTCAAAGCAAAATGTTAGAAGAAACGGCTCTAAAGAGCGCGTTCCGACCGGAAAAGACAACGGAATCGAGGGAATAAACCTATATAAACACGACACATCAAACTCCCCCGAACCGAACCCTTGCTTGTGCTCAAGCAAGACCCGTATGAAAACAACTAATATAATACCGAAACAGCTCAAAGCAAATAATAGGCAACCAAATACTTAAGTCCGTCATAGCAAGCATCTAATCAAGTCTAAGAAACGAATTCCAAGACGGGAAATAGGAAAAATAATTCACCAACAAATATACAACTTCACCAAGCATAATATGTAGAAACCACATTTTCAACCAAAACCCTTGCATAGGCTACTCACGGAGCCACTCATCGCTCAATTAGGAAGGGTGTGTATATGTGAAAAATATATATATGAAAACGCTCAACTATTCCAACTCATGGAAATATGCCCGCAATCTAGTATGGTATCGACCTCTAAATTTTTACAAAACACGCTAAGATCACATAGGGAGGCAAGGATGGTGATAACAAGGTAGAAGGTGGAAATCGATATGGTCATGTGAGGTTAAAGCCAAGCTAGTGAACTAACTAGTGCGATAATGCTCAACTCAAAAATTCTTCCACTTCCTTAAACAAAACAAAACAAGTCACCAACCAACGAGAACGAGTCCGGGGTCAAAAAAAGAGGGCGCTCAAATTTCATCAAGTAAACGGGAAATAAAAGTAACGAGAATAACATATTTTTGTTGCTTTGATTTTTTTCTTTTTCGATTCTTTTTCATTTCTTTTTCGATTTTTTCTTCCTTTTTTTGATTTTTTCTCAATTTTTTTTGAACTTTCTTTTTGAACTTTTTTTTCCCAGCTTGATGAAATTAGAAGCAAATATATACAATAACCCAAATTGACCCGGACAAGATCTAAAAACTCCCTTGAAACAGAGTCAACCACATCCAAACGTCCATCAAAATTCTCCATATTCACACAATAACGAGCATAGAATGCACTAGGTGACCTACTTCATCAAGCTTGGCTAGGTAGGCAAATTTGATTTTGTAGTTCATTTTGTGAATTTTTTAACATTTTAGCCAAGGAGAAAATGGATAGAAATAGATGAAAAATGAAAATGTCCCGAAAATGATCACTAGGCAAGTTAGTCAAAATAAAGGGGCAAACACCATACTTATGCGTATTGACATAGCATATTCCGCGAGAAGACCTACACACACAACCTAAGTGGTAGCCAGGTATGAATGTACTGGCTACAGGAGACTCTAAATCTCACCAATTTTGTAGCTAAAGCCTAGATGCAAGGTCGGTCTAAATGGGAACCACAAATTATAGCTCAGTTGGTTGCAAACTTATCGATTAATTATTATTCCACATAACAAAGGTCAAATGAATGCCAATTAAGAATGAGTAGGTAGCCTAAAGAGTGCAAGTTATCATCATTGCTGCATAATCGGTATCATAGACAAACACTAAGACTTAAGGAAATAAAACTAGAAATACTAAAAACTCCCCCACGCTAGACTCGACATTGTCCTCAATGTCCATATCATACAGATTCAAAATTGGTGGGGGGACACAAATAAAACCCGAGGATAGAGAAAAGACATACCAAATATACACACGGAGAGGTAGCGGAATCAGCAATCCGCTACTGATCATCATCATCATCATCACCGAAATCATCATCCTCCATATCATCATTTGCAGCAGTCCCGGAGCCAGATGCACCACTCGTATACCAACCACCCCCCTGATAATCACTAGCGGCTCCAAAAGTAGGGCCCGTCGAGGCACTGAAATAATCAGTGTGAAGATGGAAGCCGCCATGAATCGAAGGGTCAGTATAACCACCCACGGGTCACAAAAAGTACGAGGGTAAGGGCCCTGTGGTGGCACAGCAGCACGCCTAGCATAATCATCATAAACAGGACACATCCCGAGACACTGATCAACATATAACCTGTCTAGGCGAGCGTGAGTAGCAGCGGTGTTGGCACGAGTCTCCGTGCGAAAAGTATCAAAATCAGAACGGGACGAACCGACACTCAACTCCATGCGCTCCATCCATGCAATCAGATCGGGATGGAGGGGAGCATACTGGGGTGGGGGAGGGGGCTGCTCAAAAGTAGTAGTGGTGGTGGTCTCGGGAGTAGGCTGAGATGGACCGGGCTCAGAGGCGGGCTGGGAGGTACTGGGCACGCTCGTGGGACGACGAGTATAGGTAACAGTATGCGACGAAGGAAGAGAGCTAGGGGCAGCGCCGGGTAATAAATAAATAGGCTGATCAGCCTCAAGTGACAAAACTGAACCGGCTTGCAAAATAATAGTCGCCTGCTCATGAATAAGCCAAGCCCAACGATTCTGGTGCCTAGAAGAAATCCAGTTAAGAGAAGCCAAATATCGGAGGCTAAGGGTAATCTCGCCCGGGACCAGATCATGATCCGCTTCGCGAAAAGTGGTCAACCAAAGTGCTAAATGCGTGACTAACCCGCCTATATAAATAGGAACATCGGCAACGGCCGTAGCAATTCTCCTAAACTGGAGGACGAGGTGATAGGCAATATTAATATTCCACACCTTCGGCTTACGCCGCAAAAACGAGCCCAAAATAGACATCTCCTCGGTGCGCACATTATGTGGCTCCTTTCTAGCAAAAATCGTCCACCCCATAAACCTCTGCCAAACCTTTATGATCGGGTTATGAATATTATTTGAACTCATATGCCCCGCGGTAGTGTACGGGGCATCAGCAACACACTCCCAAAAATCACCCACCCTAAAGTTAGCATGCTCGGGTGGTGAACGGTCCTCATAATCCTTAAGGTCAAAACAATCCCCAAACTGCTTCCGAGTCAGCGCAAAACGAGTATTCCGTAAACGGAACTCAACAGAAATCGCACCCGACCGTCTATTCTTAGTCACCTCAAATGAACTCAAAAATTCTAACGTAAGCTGAGTAAACGTATTATGACGCATAGTAAAGAATGTACCGATACCAACACCTTTACACAAAAGTTCCAAAGCCGAATCTAAGCCTAAAGTTCTCATAGCATCATGATCGATAAAACGAGTAGGAACAATAGACCGCTTTCTCAAGTTCTGAAACCGTACCTTTTAGTCAAGTGTGGTAAAAATTACGCCCGGAAAAACTGGATCGGAATCAATGTCGGGTTGAGCATGGTCGTTTCTGGTGCGCTTGTTCCGAGGAGGCATTGCAAATCAGCTGAAAGTAGCAAACTTGGGGGAAATATGGGGAAATTTTGAGGAGAGAGAGTGAAGAAAGGGAGGAGATGAAGCTGGGAAAATTGGGGAAATTGGGGTTTAGGGGATGAGAGAGAAGAGAGAAGTTAGAGAGGGCTGAATGAATGAAGGAAATGACGAGGAAATGGGGTTTGGGGGTCTGATGTGCGCCCCAGCTGGTCTGGACCGGCGGCCGGCTGGCCGACCTGACGCGCTTCCAATTTTTTTTAATATTAACTTTGTCTCATAGCTAGCCGGTATGGACCGGGGGCCAGTTGGCCGGCCGGACTGCACTTCTCATTATTTTTTATTTTTTTAATCGAAAACTTCCTCTCACAGCCAGCCGGTATGGACCGGGGCCCGGTTAGCCGCCCGGACTGCACAAATCCTTCATTTTTCGAGATTTTGCCCAACTTTTTCTCCAATTTTCTTTGTGCCTCGGCCCCTGAAGTTAATAGGGGGCCTGGGCACAGGCTAAGGCGCACAAATCACTCTATTAGCACTCAAATTCATTTCGTGCCTCGGCCCCTAAAGTCGATAGGCCCCCTAGGCCTATGCTGAGGTGACCTGCTATATTATCACAAGTACGATGAATTTTTCCTTCTTCTTTTTTTCCTAAAATCTTCAATTCGAGTTATTTTCGATGATTCTGCGCATCTCCAAAAACATTAGTCCCTCCTCTCATCCTCACTAATACAACTAAAGAAAGAATAAAAATAAAACGAGAATGAGGGAAATTATTTACATATCCGGGCTGCCTCCCGGTAGCGCTGGTTTAGAGTCCCGCACGACTTGGATTAATTTCAAGCTTTAGTGAGAAGAAGGAACGAGATGAAGTTGTATAACTTCAACCGCTCCAACGTGAGCACCTTCATGATATAACTTCAATCGTTGACCATTCACCTTGAATCGTTGGCCTGAATCATTCTCGACTTCAATTGAGCCAAATTTACCCACATGGGTGACAGAAAAAGGTCCGGACCAACGAGATTTTAACTTTCCGGGAAACAACCGGAGCCTAGAATTGAATAATAATACCTTATCCCCCACATTGAACTCACGGTGAAGGATATGCTTGTCATGCCACCGCTTGGTGCGCTCCTTATAAACTCGAGCACTATCATAGGCACCAAGACGGAATTCCTCCAACTCATTCAGCTGCATGAGTCTCTTCTCCCCACTCAAATGTGGATCCAAGTTAAGCTCCTTGATCGCCCACCAAGCCTTATACTCAAGCTCGACCGGTAAATGGCATGACTTGCCATAGACCAATCGGTAAGGCGAAGTACCAATAGGCGTTTTAAAGGCGGTACGATAGGCCCATAGTGTATCATCTAACTTAGAGCTCCAATCCTTTCGAGCTTAGGACACGACCTTCTGAAGAATAGACTTGATTTCCCTATTGGACACCTCAACTTGCCAACTCGTTTGAGGGTGATAGGCAAGACCGGTACTGTGAGAGACACCATACTTAGCAAGTAAAGCATCAAGTCGCTTCTCATGAAAATGGCTTCCACCATCACTAATAATCGCCCTTGGAATACAAAAGCGGGGAAAAATAGTCTTTTTAAACAAAGAAATCTCCGTTCTAGCATCAGGCGGAAATGGGCTTGCGTGTCACGCCGGCCAGCTGGCAGGCCGCCTGCCACATGCAGGGGCCGAAGCACAACTAAAAATGAAGCTCAAATCGCCTTTGTGTCATGCCGGCCGGCCAGCAGGCGGCCTGTCAGGGCAGGCTGGCGCGCACAACACTAATAGAAGATGTAATGGGCTGCGTTCCATGGTCCAATGAATCGATACTTCTCATTTCTTCTTCGCCTAGACGTCCTAAAGCACGGGTTTTGTCTCGGGATCGTTCTTCTAACCAGATATGAGTGTAAATGCACATAAAGACCTGAAATCGTGTAGAATCTACAAAAACACTCACTCAAAGCAAAATGTTAGAAGAAACGGCTCTAAAGAGCGCGTTCCGACCGGAAAAGACAACGGAATCGAGGGAATAAACCTATATAAACACGACACATCAAGTCCCCCTGGACTTCGACCAGAAGCCAGGGTCAGGCCAGGCCCCACGTGCCGAATGAACAAGGACTGGGGGCACCCCTCAACCTTGTATAAAAAACACCAGAGCCACCCAGCCCACCTCTGGGCAGGCAGGGGGCAGGTCCTCTGGACTTTGACTAAAAGTCAGGGTCAGGCCGAGTTAACAAGGATTGAGACACTCAACCTTGTATAAAAAACACCAGAACCACCCAGCCTGCCTCTGGGCAGGCAGGGGGCAGGCCCCCTGGAATTTTGACAAAATCCAGGATCAGGCCAAATCAATAGGGACTGACTCGTACTCAGCCTCGTATCAAAAACGCAGACCCTCCAACCTACCCCTAGATAGGCAGGGGGCAGGCCCTCTGGACTTCACCAAGGAAGCCAGGATCAGGCCAGAGCTCGAAGCACGACAGAAAAACAAGCGCATAACAAGCAAAAAGAAATCTTGCCCTGTTGGAGCTGCAGGCTTTGCAAGAGTCGGTTTAGGAGGAGGAGGAGGAAGCCTTGCCCTGTTGACTGCCAAACTCTTCACATACTTCATCAGAGCTTTCCCGCCTTTCGTATAGCTGGAAGGAAGGGAGGGGCGTTTTACGACAATGGTAAAGTCACTGTTCAACCCAAGATTCCTCAGCTTCTTCCTTGACCAGAGACAGGTGGCGAGATCTGTAGGACAAAAGAAAGCTAATCAGAAGAATACAAAAGAATAAGGCTGAAAGAGGACAAAATATCATTGGTATCCCTGAACTACCTCCTCCGAGGTCAGGGGTTAGACCCACCCGGGTAAGATATTCATCGGTGGCTATGAGCTCTGCATGGGAAGCCAGAAGTCAGGGCCATACACGACTGATTTGTCCTTGGAGGAGGTGAACCTCCTAACCAGTTCCAGGTCCGTGTCGGTCAATTTCACTTCAAGGCCCTACCCAGGGTGATACTCCTGACGGGTTTCCAGTCGAGTATGAACATGATTCCTGAAGTGTCGAGGAATCCTCCACCCTGTGGCGCTGTGCACATACAAGAAATTATCTTTCCAGTCCTTCAGACTGTTTAAAACTGTCCAGACGAAAGAACAACTTTTCTGCCTGAGGATAGAAAAATATCCAGGGGAGCCAACACCCTCAGAAGAGACCACCATCTGCAGGCCGGCCATGTATCTCAGAGCATCGATCGAGGGCCCCTCGCTCAGAAATAAATAGGTCCATGTGTAAGCTATTAACGACCTGATCACCACGGCAATTAACTGGGCGATGGCCACGTTCATTCGCCTGAAAACCTCCTCCAAAAAGGGGTGCAGAGGAAAGCGCATGCCAAAATCCAAGCACTTATGATAGACGGCTATGCGGCCATCAGGGGGGTTGCACACAGTGTCCCTCTCTCCAAGGACAATGACTGTATACCCTTCCCCAAAATTGTAAAATCTTTCGATAGCCTCAACATCGTTTGTCTCTAAAATCAAGTCCCGGTTCTTGGAGGCCGGGTAGGTTTTAAGGAGAATTTTGTACTTAGCCTTGTCTAAATAGTAGGTCCTCCCCGGCTCCCTGTGGATGAGCGGGCCGACGATTGTGGAGGTATCAATCTCCATCGCCTCATCATCAGAATCAATGACGTCAAAAGGAGCAGGATCAGGAGAGTTGGCGCCCCCACTCTCCTGCGAGTGGTCCTCCTCGGCCATTCTAACGCCAGGCCCCCCAGAGGAAGAGGCAAGATCAGTTCTAACCCCATCCTCACCCTTCGCTCTTTCAGCCGATGGGTCGGTAAAAGTAAGAATACGAGCACGGCGACTGGGCATGGTGACTAAGGAGAAGGAAAAACGAAGAAATGAAAAGATGAAGACTGAGGATAGGATTTTGACCTAAATTGATGGCCGCCGGATGAAGGTGCAAGAGAAAGAGCTCCTCAGTCTAAAGCGTTTTTAGCGAAGAAGGAATGTGAAGATGGGTTTTCTGGGTTTTCAAAAGTGTAAAAAGGGGGAAATGGGAGGAGTAGGAGTGCTTTTATAGGCAAGAGAAAATGAAGGGTCGCCCATCCAAAAGACTTTCCCAAGAAAAGCCCCCATGTGTCACACGTTTTAAAAACCCAACCCTCCATCACTTCCCAAGAAACCTCGAAAAGGCAACAGAGGTCAGAGGGCAATCATTGCATGACGTCATTCATTAAAAAAAAACACATGAAAAAAGCCCGCCTGATTTTCCATTGATTGAAAAGGCCCAAAGACGGCCAAAATTACAAACTGAGTAGGTAAGAAAAGTAAATTACGAAAGGAGCCTCGTATCCCAGCTCAGTCAGCCAGCCTCCATACACAGGGCAGGCCTAATCATCATCAAAACCCGGAGAGTAATCCCCGGGGCTGTCGTGACCGCCTACGTCGGATCCCCAGTCCCAAGCATCAGAGTCTTTGAATGGATCATCAGGGCCTTCTTCCTCATCCCTGTCAGAGGAGTAGCCCCGACCTTCGCTATCTTCAGAGTCGTGACAACTCGCGTCCCAGTCCCTGCCATAGGGAACTGCCCTGACGCCTTCAGGGTAGCCATGGCCTTCTCTCCTCACCAAGGGCGAGGAAGGACCTGATTCGGGAGAAGAGCCTAATTCAGGGCAATCAGGATCGAACTGTTCAGGGTGCAGCCAAGGTAAACATCTATTGCACCCCCTATAATAGCAACCTCCCGCCTAGGAGCAGCGTCTAGGCGGAGGCCCAGCAGGAGATGGGGACCTTTTGGGGCGCTTTCTGGCCCTGGATAGAGTTTTCCTCCTGATAACCCATTGAGGACGGGAGCGGTTCCGCCTATTGCGACGAAGAATCTGATGAGCCAAACTAGAATACCTTAACCGCCGGTGCCCTCTGAAGCAGAGGACATCCACATAAACTCCACAGCGAAAAACCGTTTTCCTAATCCAAGACATTTTTTCTTTGAAAAAAGTAAAAGAAGAGTGAGGACGGATTGTGAAAATGGTGGAAGAAATTGAAATTTATACAAAGACAAAAGCAAGGCATTAAATGGCATCTCAACCATTTTTGCAAGAAGCGGCCAATCGACGGTTTTGCGCGAAACCCGAGGAACCGCTTTACAAGAAAAGCAATCATGAGGGAGGACATTCCAACTCTTTAAATGCCCGGGGTAGTTGAAACTCCTTCCTCGGGAATGCGCGACGCATTGAATGCTAAGAAGAAGCTCAAAAGGTCAACCTCCCGCCATCCCAATCAAGAGGTCGCCTGCCAAAGGGGAGCCCTGCTCCCCCTTTGCCGGCGAGGGCCAATTGATGGGGGTCGGTAGCCTGCCGCGGGTCGCCCGACAATTGAGCCCCAGGATGGCCCGACCCAAGAACAGAGGAAGGTCTGCCCCGCAGGCCACCAAGCAAGATCACTGAAAGAGCCTCCAAGTGGGCGACCTTAGTCGCTCAGCTGCCCGGCACGGCCATGCCGCCTGCCGAGCAGGGCAATCAAGCCCCCTGCCTGCTTGCCTCTGGGGCGCTCTCGCCCCAGGCAGGATTATGGGAAACCAGGGACCCCTCCATCATTTTGCCCGAGGTAAAAGGAAATGAGTGGACAAGGTGAGTCCACGTGTCACTCACCCGTCCACTCACTCTCCTCTCTCTCTCTCTTTCTCTTTTCTCTCTCTTGAGGGAAGGTATAAATACTTTCCCTTCTCCCACATACAAAAGGTTGGATTTTCTCTCTCTAGACTCTCACTCTAAAACCGCCACCTCACTCCTCACGAGTAAGGTTTCTCAAGGCATTTTCATGGACTGACTTAGGCATCGGAGAGGGTTCCCTCGGACACCCCGAGGCCCTGTGCGTTCATTGTGCAGGGAGCAGGCCGTCTTCGCCGGGAAGGTCCGACCATCGGAGTGAGGGAAAGGAGAGATCAAAGGAAGTCAGACGATTACCACCCGAGTAACATCTTAATCGCAAGATCCGAATCCGAAGTCGGGTCTATTGTTTCCGTGACCGGAACATATTTTATATATATATATATATATATATATAGAGAGAGAGAGAGAGAGAGAGAGAGTAAAGATCAAGTGAGTCCTCTTTTTAATTATGAGTCCATGAATCCTATTTACAACCATTGATCTAGAGGGGATGGATGTTGGTGATTGAGTTTAGTAATTAAGGCAATAACTAACATATTTTGGTAAAAATATAATAAAATTCTCTCTCCTCCCTTAATTCTCTCCAACTGTTGAAACACGTTACCTCACATTCAATATTTTCATTCAAACTCACCCGCCCAACTAAAACCCTTCACCTTCATCATCCCAAACACAATCGCTCAACTTCTGATTTTTTTCAAAACACATACACCCGCGCATCATCCTCTCATCTTTAACTCAAGAAAAGCTACCTTCATCTTCATCTTCAACTTCATCTTCAACTCAAGCAAAGGTAATCTTCATATTCGTATTGGCAGACAAGAACAGGGTGCGGTCGCGGTTGTTGGAAAACGTAGACAAGTATGTGGACGCGAGACAAAAGATCATCGACGGTCCCAAGACCAAGCCAACAAAGGGTCGGAAATAATGATGTGTCTAATGAATTATGTCACCTTCTTCTGATTATGAAATATTATGAATTATGTCACCTTCTTCTTCTAGTTGTGAATTTGTTCATTCTGTTACAGTGATTGACTGTACCTGTTACTCTAAGTACCGACTGATGTTACTATGGAAATGAATGGAGTTTACCCAAGATACAAATGTGGTCTCATAATCAGTGTATTACACTGACGCATTATAACTGTTACTTTAATGAACAAATGATGTTATTCTTTGTCTCATGATTAAGTTTCATTGATATTAATGGTGTGGTCTCATAATCACTTTCATTGATATTATCATCAATCACTCTGACGCATTATATATGGTTCTTTAAAGAACGAAAGTTGTTAATTTGCTAATGAATGGTTCTAATCCAAGTTATCCTTAGTTACTTTCATGGATTATGTATGTTACTGTAACTCAAGAAATGTGTTACTCCAATAGATATGAGATGTTATCTAACCAAATACACATGTATTAAATAAAATAGAGCTAATTTCATGGATATGAGATGTTACTTTCATGGATTATGTCTGTTACAGTAACTCAAGAAAGGTGTTACTCCAATAGATATGAGATGTTACTTTCATGGATTATATCTGTTACTGTAACTCAAGAAATGTGTTACTCCAATAGATATGAGATGTTACTCTAACTAAATACACATGTATTAAATAAAATATAGAGTTAATTGCAACGTAGCACAACGCTATGTGTAAAAAAAAATGTGTACAAAATCAGTTATTCTTGTAAACCAAAAAAATATTCTTAGAATGACCAAAAACATAAGTATTCTCAAAACACTTGTTCCTCCTCCTCATCTTCCTCAGTGTCTTCTTCAGTTTTCTCATCTTCGTCAACATAAAACAAAACAATAAAATCAGTGTCTTCTTCAGTTTCCTCATCTGCTTCAACATAAAACAAAACAATAATATCAGTGAAGCATACGTTAAACCTGGAATCTATAATAAAATGAGAGTAATAAACCATTGTTATTAATCCATGATTAATCAAATGAATAAAATTTCACCTTTTCCAGTGTTGTCCTGTGCGTTCGCATCTTTGCCAATACCACCTGCACAAAATTGAACAGCGTTACACCCATGCAAATAATGTGTTACTTCAATTCCTAAGTTGTGTTACTCTAACGAGTACAGTACGTTACTTTAACATCATCATCAAAACCCTTTTAAAGACGACCATGTGTTACTGTAATGTACAAGACGTGTTACTTTCAATCCCATCTTTGCGTTACTTTGAATGCTAGTAATTTGGTACATTTAATTGTGTAGACGTGTTACTCTAATTCGCACTCAATGTTATTCTAACACTTTCTTTGTGTTACTTTAATGCGTATCAGCTGTACATATTGATAAGCTAGTCGTATACCTATCAAAGATAACCAACTTAGGTCTAACTAAAAATATAGCTAGGGAAGTCAGATCGAATCCACAGGGAGACAAATAAGTTCTACTCGCAATTAAAGTCTATCTAAGTAACCAAATTGGGGGTTTTGCTTGTTTGTTTTAACTAATCTAAAAGTAGTGAAGGAAAGAGAATTAAAGGAGAAGAATAACTAAACTAAATAGAATGAATTAGGACGAATTAATATATGGAGAGAAAACTAGGATTGTCGGTTCACTACGAATTTCTTATGGTCACGGTCTAAGTCACAGGTCTGTCGCAGATATTGGTCTAAGGGGTATTGAAAAGGTCCTTCCGGTCCGCTATTCACCCTAGCATGCGTCTAAAGGCTTCCGATCTTATTAGGGCAAACTAATGTGTTGTAGCAGGTCTAACTTTTACCAGGCTTCCGATCTTAGGTTCAAGTTTACCAGATTCAATTAATCAATCATGCGCACTAACTGACTAATCGCGATTATATGCTACAATTGACAACTCAAACACAATATTATTGACAGATCTATAAATTATTTAGCGACCACATTCAATTCACAGATCCCCTAAATCCTAGCGAAAGAAATTTGCTACTCATGATTAATTTAAGAACAACAAGATTAATAAGAGATTTTACTAGGTTAAACATGATGAATAATAATAAATTTGCGACAAGCATAAAACAATAGTTAAGAATAATTAAATACGAAGAATAAGAACAATCAAGAATGAAGAAGAAGGAAGAAGGATTAAATAAAATTACCAAAAGGATTGAAGGCGATTAGAATGTTGCAATCTTACAATAACCGAGTTTTAAAGGAAGAAATTAAACTAGAAATAATTCTAAGAGAATAAGGAGAAATCTAAATAAGAGTCTAGGAGAAGTAAAAGAGAATAAGGGAGAAGTGGTATATAAAATCTAGTCTAATAGTTTCTTAAATACTAAGTTAAAACAAAAGCCCAAAAGTCTTGTTAACCCTAAAAATCAAATTAGGAAAGTCTCGGTCTTCGTCCAGTCTCGAGAATAGTCGGTCGAGAATTTTGAATAGTCGGTCGACTATATGGATAGTCGGTCGACTATAAGGATAGTCGTTCGACTATCATAGACCTGTTTCCGTTTTCAGCACTGCGCGCTCAACTTCAAACGCTTGCCATTTCTTCATTACTTCTTCAAATTTGGAGTGTAATATACCGTTGGAAAGCTAAGAGAAAGAGCTTTCCATGGCAACTGGAATCAGCTCAATTGAAGTTGTAGAACTCAAGATATTCACGTTTTAATTTGACCTATTTGGAAACGATCATTCTCTTTTCTTATTTCGCATAATATTTCATCTTTAAGTACGATTTTTGCCTTGTTTATCCGTCCACGGGTTCAAACCTGCACAAGATGCAACATGACCACAAAGTATCAAATTCGGGGAAAAATAGTAGACAATGCTACTCGATATGCATGAAACTGCGTGCGTAAAAGACGTAATAATCATATATAAATCGTATCAAGAATAGTAGTTAGATTCATTGTGTCTACATTCGTTCTCAGCATATCCATTAGTATCTTCACAAATCAATTACATTGATTATGTGATCAATTTAGTTAGGCAAGATTTTCTTGTAATCAATGTTTTATTCTTTACATAATTAGGTTGACTAGATTCATTATGTAATCAGTATAAATATGTGTACCTTTGTAATTTACATTTATCGAAATACAAATTCTTTTATGGTATCAGAGCAACGATCCTAAAATCAAGCTCAACCCGTTCCATCAAACTTTCACAAACCATGGCACCCTCAAACAACAACATCCACAATGTTGACGAACCTTCAAAACCACTCACCGAAATCCAATTCCCGAATTGCATCAAACTCACTGACACACTCACTTACAAGCAATGGTGTTTCCAAATCCGAGCCCTTCTCAATGGTCACCGCCTCTTTGGTTATCTAGACGGCACAATATCCGCCCCCACCGAAACCATCACCCAGGCACCCGTTGCCCCTGCCACCAAACCCACTATCACCCCGAACCCGGCCTATGGCACTTGGTATAGGCAAGACCAACTAATTTTAGGAGCCCTTACCGGTACCCTCACACCCTCGATAGCCACCTTTATCACTAATGACAACACCTCACACGAAGCTTGGACCACCCTCTCCCGTACCTTTGCCAATAAATCACGCGGTCGCAAACTTCAACTTAAAGCTCGTCTTGCCACTCTAAAATGTGATGGCACTATCACCGAATATATGCAAGCCATAAAATCTATTACCGATGACATAGCCCAATTAGATCGCCCTATGGACATCGAAGACATAATCGCGGCTGTCTTCGATGGCCTCGACTACAAATTATATGAACCCGTTATAAATGCAGTTAAGGCACGAGACACACCGATCCCTTTTGACGACTTACACGAAAAACTCATTCAACATGAAATCTCCGTAAACCTCACCAAAGAACCGAAATCCACCCCGGCCCCGACCCTCTTCCCTCCCACCGCCAATGCATCCCAAACCCGACCCGCCCAAACCCGCCCCCGCCATCAGACCCGCCCCGCCTACACCCCTACCCAACCTCGCTATGACCCTCATATGACTCCTAACACCCCTCGCCCATACAAAGGGCGCTGCCACTTTTGCGATACGGTAGGTCATGTCGCATCCAATTGTCGGATTCTAGCCCGTGAATATCCCATGGTCGTGTTCCCCACCCGCACACCACGCACCACTCAAACCCACGCCCACACTGCCACCCACCATGCCCCGACCTCCGATGCCCCGTGGCTCCTAGACACGGGAGCCACTCACCACATCACTCACGACCTCGACACCCTTGCCCTTCATCAACCATATGAAGGCCCCGATGACAGTCATTGGCGACGGTTCCGCTCTTCCGATTTCTCATATAGGTTCTTTTACTCTCTCTCACAATTTCGTCTATCTTAAGTTCACTAATGTTTTTTGTGTTCCCTCTATCTCCCGAAATTTACTATCCGTTCGTCAATTCTGTCTCGATAATAATGCTATTGCACTTTTCTCACATAATTCTTTTGTATTCAAGGATCAATCGACGGGAGCGGTCCTTCTTCAAGGCCGGTCTAACTCTGGCTCTTACGAATGGAATCCGACACCTCCTCACGTTTACCAAGCTGCCCTCAACCCGACCTCCATGTGGCACAATCGCCTCGGTCACCCCTCCGATGCCACACTTAAACGACTCTCTCGCACTTTACATTTCCGTTTTTCTCCTTTAAACTATTGTAATGCGTGCCTAATAAATAAAAGTCGGAAAATTCCATTCAATGAATCTTCACTAACTTCAGTTGCGCCACTCGATTTAATCTACTCCGATGTATGGACTTCACCCGTTCTCTCTACAGACTCATTCAAATATTACGTTATCTTTATTGACCACTTTACTCATTATATATGGCTATTTCCTATTAAAAGAAAATCCGATACCTTTACCACATTTAAAAGATTCCAAGCTCTTGTTGAAAAATACTTTCAACGGCCCATCCGACTATTCTACTCCGACAACGGGGGAGAATTTCAAAAATTAACTCCTGACTTACTCGATAATGGTGTCCACCATCTTACATCCCCACCACATACGCCCGAACATAACGGATTTGCGGAACGTCGTCATGGTCATATTGTCGACACGGGCCTATCTCTACTCACTCAAGCCCAACTCCCTGACACATTATGGCCCTACACCTTTACTACGGCCACCTATCTCATTAATAGACTACCCACCCCCACTCTAAACAATGACACCCCATATAATAAATTATTTTCCAAACAACCAAATTATAAGAAACTTCATGCCTTTGGATGCCTATGTTATCCATGGCTACGACCTTACACCGCTCACAAACTCGAACCCCGATCCCTCCCTTGCGTGTTTCTCGGATATTCCAACACTCAAAGTGCATATTTATGTCTTGACCCAACAACCAACCGACTCTATACGTCTCGACATGTTCGATTTGTCGATAACGAGTTCCCTTATACTCATCTCACCAAATCCCCACCATTTTTCCCATCCACTAAATGGGCCCATACTAACACACCTACTAATTGGGCCCATACTCCCACACCAACTCCTTCCATCATATCACCTAATCATTCTACACATACCTCCCCTCCCACGCCCCAAAATCAATCCAACATCATTAATGCACCTGCCAACCCCACCAACTCAGCCCATAACCCTACCACCAGCCCCGATGATACTCCCACCACTACTCCCTCTGCTACGCCCACCACATCTCCCTCATCCTCCACTACTACAACCCCCGCCTCCACCCCACCCGACTCTCCCTCATCCTCACCAAACTCCTCCCCCCGACATGGGGCCACCACGACGTTCACTCCACCGCCACCCCGACCCACAACCCGACTCTCCAATAACATAATTAAACCAAACCCGAAATATACCTCCTCCTACCATGCTCATCAAGCAGAAACCCAACCCGTCTTCACCACTCCTACCACCGTAAAACAAGCTCTCATTGCTCCATTGTGGCGAGAAGCCATGGTGACTGAGCACACCGCCCTCACCCGCAATAACACTTGGACTCTTGTGCCTCCTGACCCAAACCAGAACACCATTGGCTGTAAGTGGGTCTTCCGTCTCAAGTATAACCCAGATGGGTCAATTAAACAACATAAGGCCCGACTAGTTGCAAAAGGCTTTCACCAACGTCCCGGACTAGACTACTCCGAAACGTTTAGTCCCGTAGTGAAACCCACCACCATCCGTCTAATCCTCACTTTAGCCATCACCAAAGGTTGGTCTCTTAATCAACTAGATATTAATAATGCCTTTCTACAAGGCACACTTACCGACACAGTTTTTATGACCCAACCTCCCGGCTTTGTAGATCCAACCAAGCCTACCCACGTCTGTCAACTACAAAAAGCTATTTATGGTCTCAAACAAGCACCACGGGCTTGGTACACTGAGTTGAAAAATTACTTAGTGTCAAACGGTTTTAAAAGTTCTATTTCTGATGCTTCTTTATTTATCTACAACACTACCACGACCTATCTGTTAGTTCTTGTATACGTCGACGATATTATCGTCACAGGTCCGCAACCTGCTGCCATTAAATCCTTCATCACACATATCTCCAACCACTTCTCACTTAAGGATCTAGGTCCTCTTTCCTATTTTCTTGGTGTTGAAGTCACTCCCACCTCCACTGGTCTCCACCTCAATCAATCAAAATATATCCACGATTTACTCACAAAATACAACATGGATGCTTGCTCCCCCGTCACCACGCCCCTCACCCCCGACACTCAACTAGTTCGCCACCTTGACCTACCTGTTGAAAATGAAACAGATTATCGGGCCATCGTTGGCAGTCTTCAGTATTTAGCTCTCACCCGACCCGATATTTGCTTCTCCGTCAACAAGTTAGCCCAATTTCTCAATCATCCCACCTCCGTTCATTGGATCGCTTTGAAACGTGTACTACGCTACCTCAAAGGTACTCAAAATCATGGGTTACACTTACTTCGCTCCTCTCCGTCAATCCTTCATGGTTACAGCGACTCCGATCATGCCCGTGACAAAAGTGACTACATTTCTACTACTGGCTACCTTGTCTTCCTTGGTAATAATCCTATCTCTTGGTCCTCAAAAAAACAACGCGCTATCTCACGATCTTCCACCGAAGCAGAGTTCCGAGCTTTAGCCAACACTACAGCCGAAGTACTATGGGTACAATCCTTACTTCACGAACTTAACGTCCCAGTCCCAAGCATCCCGACAATATATTGCGACAATCTTGGAGCCACGAATTATTCAGTCAATCCCGTTTTTCACTCTCGTATGAAACACCTCGCCCTCGACTTCCACTTTGTCCGTGAATATGTCCATCAAGGCCGTCTCAGAGTCCAACACATCAATGGTGATGATCAACTTGCCGATGTTCTCACTAAACCATTACCAAAGACCCGGTTCCAAATTCTCTCTTCCAAGATCGGACTTACTCTACGACCGTCCGTCTTGCGGGAGCGTATCAAGAATAGTAGTTAGATTCATTGTGTCTACATTCGTTCTCAGCATATCCATTAGTATCTTCACAAATCAATTACATTGATTATGTGATCAATTTAGTTAGGCAAGATTTTCTTGTAATCAATGTTTTATTCTTTACATAATTAGGTTGACTAGATTCATTATGTAATCAGTATAAATATGTGTACCTTTGTAATTTACATTGAACCTCCCCAAACCAAACCCTTGTTTGTCCCAAGCAAGCACAAGACAATGAAAAACATCCTAATGGGACGTATATAACTCATACCGGAGTATGCTTCAAAGTTACCCAAACCAATGCACAACGATTAAAATTTATGTAAACAACCACATACAACAAGCTTGACCAATGACAACAATACTGAACTTTCAACCTTGCAAGACTCGTCTATGTCGGACTCTCACGGATCGCTCATCACACATAAGGGGTGATATTGTGAGTGTTGGTGATTTAAGTGTAAATACCGTTTCATTTTAGCGTACTCGGGTTTGGTTTACGGATGTGTGAATTCAATATAATATAATATAGGTTCGGGGAAAGTACGGAGTGTACGCTTATATATAATTAATTGCGAATTCACGGTACCAGGTTCATACGGTACACTATGGCGGGGGAAGTACGAATTTTGGCGCCAAAATCTGTTGAACAAATTTTGGTGGGAATTCATGAAGAGTCACAACTCTTCAAACTCGTATCCCTTCTTCTTCAAACTCTATATAATAGAGGTTTGATCAAATCCGAAAACAAGAACAAAATCTACACAAAATACTACATAGTTATATCTCTGTTTTCTGTGCATACTCAGAGGAACACCGTCTTATCTCAGTAGAAAATTCGGTACAACCCTGCACTGAAATAAGGGTCGAATTGTTCTATTAGGAAAGCAGGAAGTCGATTCGGTGTTGGTTTTTCGTTACTTTCCTTATTCGCACATAACAATCTAATAGAACAATTTTTCGAAAATTCATCACTGATGGCGAATGCAAAGGAAATGATGAAAGTGAACAAACTGGAAAAGTTTGAAGGAGTCGATTTCAGGAGATGGCAGAAGAAGATGCATTTTCTGTTGACGAGTCTCAAGGTGGTTTATGTGCTAAGTACTCCCTGCCCTGAAGTGGATGAAAACAGCACTGTAGAGGAAATAAGGAGAAGGAGCAAATGGGATAATGATGATTATATTTGCAGAGGACACATCCTGAATGGTATGTCTGATTCTCTTTTTGATATATATCAGAATGTTGAAAATGCAAAAGATTTATGGGATCAGTTGGAGTCTAAATACATAGATGAAGATGCATCTAGTAAAAAGTTTCTGGTTGGAAATTTCATGAATTATAAGATGTCTGATTCTCGATCTGTCATGGAACAATATAATGAACTTTTGCGTATTTTGGGGCAATTCGTCCAACACAAAATGGAGATGTCAGAATGCATTTCAGTGTCTAGTATAATTGATAAACTTCCACCACAATGGAAGGACTTTAAACACATTCTGAAGCATAAGAAAGAGGATATGTCTCTTGTTGATCTTGGTAAAAGTTTGCGCATAGAGGAGTCTCTTAGGGCGCATGAGTCTGTAAAAACCAAGGACACAGAAAAGACGATGTCTGTAAATATGATGGAACATGGTGAAAGTTCTAATTGTGATAAGAAGGGCAAGAAGCGCCCACATTCCAACAACGACGAATCCAGCAACGAATCCAATGACAATTCTAATAAGAAATCCAAGAAGGGATGTTGGATATGTGGTAAAAATGGTCACTTTAAACGTGACTGTAAGTTTGCAAAGAAAGGAGCAGGAAAGGGGAATGCTGGACAAGGGTCTAAAGACCAAGGTCCATCAAACCAAGGTGATAATCTTTCCAGTAATGTTATTTCTAATGGTAATTTTATACCATGTATTTCTGAAGCATATTTTATGCAGAATGATGACATTGCTTGGTGGATTGACTCGGGAGCTACCAAACACGTTTGTAAAGATCGTGGATGGTTCAAGAAATATGTGCCCGCGGATGAAGGGACCATAATCTTTATGGGAAACGAGTCAAGTGCTCCAGTTCTAGGAAGTGGCGAGGTCGTGTTGGTCTTTAGTTCCGGAAAATCTGTGTGTTTAAAGGATGTTTTACATGTTCCCAGTATTCGCAAGAATCTGGTTTCTAGTGGTCAATTATCTAGATGTGGATTTAAACAGGTTATTGAATCTGATAGATATGTACTTTCAAAGTGTGGTTTATTTATGGGATTTGGATACTTATGTAATGGCATGTTTATGCTAAACATTGATCGTACTATTTCTAATAGTATGAATATTAATAGTTTGAATAAAGTTAATGATATGGCATGTTCTGATATTGATGTATCTACGCTTTGGCATGCTCGTTTAGGCCATGTTCATTTTAGACGTATGATGTTTATGGCTAAAAATGCTTTAATACCTCCTCTTGTTGTGACTCAAAATAAATGCAATACATGCATGCTGACAAAAATAACTAGACAACCTTTTCCGGGTGTAAAAAGATCATCTATGTTATTGGAACTTATTCATAGCGATTTATGTGACTTTCATTCTTCACCATCTTTGGGAAATAAGAAATATGTAGTAACTTTCATTGATGATTACTCTCGTTTTTGCTATATATTCTTGTTATATTCTAAAGATGAGGCAATGAGTAAGTTTATTCTTTTTAAGAATGAAGTTGAGTTACAACAATCTTCTCTAATAAAGAAGATGCGAACAGACAGAGGAGGTGAATATTACGATCCTGTCTATTTCGGGTCATGTGGTATTATACATGAGGTGACTGCTCCGTATACTCCCCAACAAAATGGTATAGCAGAAAGGAAGAATCGAACTCTTAAAGAAATGGTTAATTTCATGTTATCTTCCTCGGGATTGAGTGAAGGTTTTTGGGGAGAAGCCATGTTAACGGCTTGCTATTTATTAAATAGAGTACCGAACAAACAAAATAAGGATACTCCTTACGAATTATGGTATAGAAAGAAACCAAACTTGAATTATCTTCGAGTTTGGGGATGTCGGGCTGTCGTAAGACTACCTGATCCCAAAATTAAAACATTGGGAGAAAGAGGCATTGATTGTATTTTTATTGGATATGTCGTGCATTCCAAGGCTTATAGATTCTATGTAATAGAACCTAACGATGCAGTGTCGGTTCATACCGTCATTGAATCAAGAGATGCTATCTTTGATGAAACACGGTTTTCATCTATGCCAAAACCAAGTTTGTTGACTCCAAGCAATATTGGAGTAGAAAGTGACAAAAATGAGTCTGATTCTCTTGAGCCCCGTAGGGGTAAAAGAAACAGGAAAATAAAATCCTTTGGACCCGATTTCCATACATATTTGGTTGAAGGGTCAAGGGATGAAATACGATTTCAATACTCTTATTGTTATCATATTGATGAAAATCCTAGAACATTTGATGAGGCTATGAAGTCTCATGATGCTGCCTTTTGGAAAGAAGCTGTGAATGATGAAATTGATTCAATTTTGGGGAATGACACTTGGATTTTAACGGATCTCCCTCGTGGGTGTAAAGCGTTAGGCTGCAAGTGGCTTTTCAAAAGAAAAATGAAAGTTGACGGTACTATCGACAGGTTTAAAGCTCGATTAGTCATCCAGGGATTTAGGCAAAAGCAAGGTATTGATTATTTTGATACCTACGCGCCAGTTGCTCGAATGTCCACTATACGATTGTTAATTGCCCTAGCTGCTATTAACAAACTAGTGATCCATCAAATGGATGTTAAGACCGCATTCTTAAATGGAGATTTAGAAGAGGAAATTTACATGAAACAGCCGGAAGGATTTATTATGCCAGGTAATGAGCATAAGGTATGTAAATTAGTAAAATCATTGTATGGACTTAAACAAGCTCCTAAGCAATGGCATCATAAATTTGATGAAACAGTTTTGTCTAATGGATTTCACCTTAATCAATCAGACAAATGCGTTTATAGCAAGTTTGATGATGTTGGTAATGGCGTAATCATATGTTTATATGTGGACGACATGCTAATATTTGGCACTGATCAACTACAAGTTGATCTTTGTAAAGCTTTTTTATCATCTAGCTTTGCTATGAAAGACATGGGAGAGGCCGATGTGATTCTTGGAATCAAAATAAAGCGTAGCGCAAATGAGATTTCTTTAACGCAATCTCACTATATTGAGAAAGTGTTGAAAAAGTTTAACTGTCAAAATAGTATCCCAGCTACTACTCCTATGGAACCTGGTTTGAAACTTGTGCCCAATACAGGTAAAGCGGTTTCACAGCTCGAGTACTCTCGAGTGATCGGATGTCTAATGTATGCCATGACATGCACTAGACCGGATATAGCTCTTGCGGTAGGGAAGCTAAGTCGATACACAAAGAAACCTAGCACTCTTCACTGGCAAGCAGCTAATCGTGTTTTGAGATATCTTAAATCTACCAAAACCTATGGACTAACATACACGGGTTATCCTTCGGTATTAGAGGGGCACTCAGATGCTAGTTGGATAAACAATAGTGAAGATCACTCTTCAACAAGTGGTTGGACGTTTGTGCTTGGAGGAGGTGCAATCTCATGGGCTTCTAAAAAGCAAACGTGTATTTCAGGCTCAACCATGGAATCGGAATTTATTGCCTTGGCAGCAGCCGGAAAAGAGGCAGAATGGCTAAGGAATTTAATTTACGAAATTCCTTTGTGGCCAAAACCTATATCACCTATAGCTATACATTGTGATAGTGCTGCTACATTGGCTAAAGCTTATAGTCAAGTGTATAATGGTAAATCAAGACATTTAGGTGTTAGGCATAGCTTGGTACGTGAGCTAATAACTGATGGTGTAATATCAGTTGTATTTATAAGATCTGAACAAAATTTAGCTGATCACTTGACAAAGGCATTAGCTAAGGACTTGGTTATAAAGTCGGTTGACGGGATGGGTCTACAACTCGTATAAATCATTAACAATAGAATACCCAATTCCCCTCTAATACAACGTTAGAGGCAGAATTCAATGTGGAAGGTCTATTGTTATTGATTGAAGCACTCTGCAATGAATCCCGAAGGTGAGTGCTTAGACTTGCATGTTGTAAGGTTGAAGTTTATCTTCTTAATTGATCTTTGAAAAAGTGTGTTTGCAGGGACACGATGAAAGAATCAACCTATGTGAATATGAAGTTAGCCGCTTCAAAGAAGTTTTGGGTTTGACTTCTCAAATGTTCATGAATAGATATGGGACACTAGGCTTGTAAATAAGTGTCGGTTTCTTGTAATTATGAAGTACAATAAGTTTGTGTGTGAGTTATCTTAATGTGTTCAAAATGTGTAGAAAGGGTTCAATGCTTAAGTCACACCCCGATACTCGAACATTTGGAATGTGTAATTTCACTAAGTGGAAATTCAATCCTTGTGATATTTTCATTTATGCATAAATTGGTATGTTATTGTTAGTTGGTTAAACCCGGCATTACGCTTAAATGGGGGAGGAATGTTGGTGATTTAAGTGTAAATACCGTTTCATTTTAGCGTACTCGGGTTTGGTTTACGGATGTGTGAATTCAATATAATATAATATAGGTTCGGGGGAAGTACGGAGTGTACGCTTATATATAATTAATTGCGAATTCACGGTACCAGGTTCATACGGTACACTATGGCGGGGGAAGTACGAATTTTGGCGCCAAAATCTGTTGAACAAATTTTGGTGGGAATTCATGAAGAGTCACAACTCTTCAAACTCGTATCCCTTCTTCTTCAAACTCTATATAATAGAGGTTTGATCAAATCTGAAAACAAGAACAAAATCTACACAAAATACTACATAGTTATATCTCTGTTTTCTGTGCATACTCAGAGGAACACCGTCTTATCTCAGTAGAAAATTCGGTACAACCCTGCACTGAAATAAGGGTCGAATTGTTCTATTAGGAAAGCAGGAAGTCGATTCGGTGTTGGTTTTTCGTTACTTTCCTTATTCGCACATAACAGTGAGTTTATGTAAAAATGGAAAGACAAAACACTCACTTAAACTGCGACTTACAAGAACATGCATGCAATCTAACATGAAATTAATCTCTAATAACCGTACATACGCATTCTATCGGGTAAAGACAAGTGCCAAGGACTTACATATAGCATAAAGTGAGGTTAATCGGGTAAGAAGGGGCAAAACGATATGGATATGAGGAGTTAAAAGCCAAGCTAGTATTCCCTACACCCATCAATAATAAATATTCCGTTCTTACCAAACTCCAGTCGAAGAAATTAGGCATAGCAAAAAGCGCCTTATCAAAATCGCTTCCCACTAATAACTATGAAATTAGAGAGATCAATTCTTTTCTCATAGCAAAAACACATTCTTCTTCTAGTTTCACTTCATTTTTTCTTTTCTTCTTCTTTCCTTTCTTTTCTTTTTTTTTCATTCAATTTTTTTCTTTCATTGAATTTTTTCTTTTTTTCTTTTCATTTTTTTTTGTCAATTCATTTTTTCCAATTCCCCCTTTTTTTTCTTTCAATCATCATGGTACCAAAATTACCCCGAAAAAAAACAATTTCGTCCAACTAATCTACTAGCTTGACTAGGGTAGGCAATATATGGCATGCAGTTGATAAACGGATCAAACAGGTTAATTTGGCTATGTGAGGCTCATGGGAATTAATTAAAAGAAAGGTTTTGCCTTTTTCGCACATGTAAAAACCACGAGTCAAAAACGTACAGGTACCTAAGAGACGAATGTCATGCTTATGCAATTTGATGTTACATGTCTCATAAGGAGTACTACTCACAATCCTAGAAGAAACTGATCATGAATGTCATCAGTTTAAGGCTCTAATTCCTTACAAATCTGAGTAGTTTGCCAACAATGAGTCAAGTTTATTCGTTCAGTAAAGTTAACCAAAGATGCAAGAATGCCGCATGTGATTATATACAAAAATTCTAACGACGCACTAGCATAAGCAACTAATGAAGACATAAAAGCAATATCATCATCGCTACATAGCATTCCGACTCAACTAAGACTTGACTAAATGCAAAAACATATTTTTGTAATTTTTTTGATTTTTTTATGCATGCGGAAATGCAAGAAATATGCAGATGAATGAAAACAGACAGATGCATACCCTCCCCAAACCAAATAACACAATGCCCTCATTGTGTACAGCAAACAATAAGAGGCAATAAAAGTTTGGAGAAGAAATGCAAGACAATGGAAGTGCAAAAAGAAAATAAAGAAAATAAAAGAACTACTTACAAGATATGTATGAGCGGAGACCTTCCCTAAACCGCTCCTAAGCATCAAAATATACCAACTTTGTCATTTTACTTAAAAAACACATCAACGCCCTAAGTAGCATGTCATATTCCTGCGCATGTGAAATGTGAAAGCAAATATAAGCACATGATAAGATATAAGTATCAAATGTCAAAAGTATGGAATGAAACATCTTATCACGGGGTGGAGGACCAATTTCCACATTAAGTACTGCACTAATCCCCTCGTCCGCAAGACATGGAGCATCAAAATTAAAATAAAAAAATAAAGTGTTAGTGGTCGTAGGAAAATGATCAAAAATTGGCAACAGTGGGGCCGATAAGCATAAAGGTGGAAAAAGGAGTGGAATAGGGGGGAACTAAGCCCAAAACCTTAGAAGGAGAGAGGATAACGGGCAAAGTAACCAATAATGGTTCATCTACAATGCCGTGCTCATACTTGTCCCATCCAACCTCGATTTTCGAATCAAAAGGTTCTTTATGAACCTCATCACACAGATTCTCACAAAATGGAACCAAGGCACTCGTGTCATAACTTTCGTCACAACCTATCTCATTGTCAAAACAAGGTCCTTTAAAAATAACCGCATTATTAGTCTCACCAACGGGTTCATCATTAGTCAAATAAAGTGAAAAATTGGGCTTCACACTTTCTTCAGCTAACCAGTCAAAGTACTCTATCACCTCTTCATAGGACTTGCTTTCAAAATCCTTACAAGTGGAAAATATATAGGCTTTTGTAGAGTCTGTCATACCTTTAATGACTGTAAGAACAAGTGTTTCATTAGTGAAACGAGCGGATTTGAGAGAGCTAAGCCAATCGCAAAACCTCTCCATATAAGCTCCAAAAGTCTCATCTGGCTCCTATGGGAAATCTATAATAATCTTCATGGAAACAGTGAGAACGGTCTCAAGGAACTGGAGTTCCCTAAGACAAAAGATAAAGTAAAATAACAAGCAGAAATACACCGTCTCCCCGGCAACGGCGCCAAAATTTGATAAGCTAGTCGTATACCTATCAAAGATAACCAACTTAGGTCTAACTAAAAATATAGCTAGGGAAGTTAGGTCGAATCCACAGGGAGACAAATAAATTCTACTCGCAATTAAAGTCTATCTAAGTAACCAAATTGGGGGTTTTGCTTGTTTGTTTTAACTAATCTAAAAGTAGTGAAGGAAAGAGAATTAAAGGAGAAGAATAATTAAACTAAATAGAATGAATTAGGACGAATTAATATATGGAGAGAAAACTAGGATTGTCGGTTCACTACGAATTTCTTATGGTCACGGTCTAAGTCACAGGTCTGTCGCAGATATTGGTCTAAGGGGTATTGAAAAGGTCCTTCCGGTCCGCTATTCACCCTAGCATGCGTCTAAAGGCTTCCGATCTTATTAGGGCAAACTAATGTGTTGTAGCAGGTCTAACTTTTACCAGGCTTCCGATCTTAGGTTCAAGTTTACCAGATTCAATTAATCAATCATGCGCATTAACTGACTAATCGCGATTATATGCTACAATTGACAACTCAGATACAATATTATTGACAGATCTATAAATTATTTAGCGACCACATTCAATTCGCAGATCCCCTAAATCCTAGCGAAAGAAATTAGCTACTCATGATTAATTTAAGAACAACAAGATTAATAAGAGATTTTACTAGGTTAAACATGATGAATAATAATAAATTTGCGACAAGCATAAAACAATAGTTAAGAATAATTAAATACGAAGAATAAGAACAATCAAGAATGAAGAAGAAGGAAGAAGGATTAAATAAAATTACCAAAAGGAATGAAGGCGATTAGAATGTTGCAATCTTACAATAACCGAGTTTTAAAGGAAGAAATTAAACTAGAAATAATTCTAAGAGAATAAGGAGAAGAAATCTAAATAAGAGTCTAGGAGAAGTAAAAGAGAATAAGGGAGAAGTGGTATATAAAATCTAGTCTAATAGTTTCTTAAATACTAAGTTAAAACAAAAGCCCAAAAGTCTTGTTAACCCTAAAAATCAAATTAGGAAAGTCTCGGTCTTCGTCCAGTCTCGAGAATAGTCGGTCGAGAATTTTGAATAGTCGGTCGACTATATGGATAGTCGGTCGACTATAAGGATAGTCGTTCGACTATCATAGACCTGTTTCCGTTCTCAGCACTGCGCGCTCAATTTCAAACGCTTGCCATTTCTTCGTTACTTCTTCAAATCGAGAGTGTAATATACCGTTGGAAAGCTAAATTGAAGTTGTAGAACTCAAGATATTCACGTTTTAATTTGACCTATTCGGAAACAATCATTCTCTTTTCTTATTTCGCATAATATTTCATCTTTAAGTACGATTTTTGCCTTGTTTATCTGTCCACGGGTTCAAACCTGCACAAGATGCAACATGACCACAAAGTATCAAATTCGGGGAAAAATAGTAGACAATGCTACTCGATATGCATGAAACTGCGTGCGTAAAAGACGTAATAATCATATATAAATCGCACGTATCACATATGGTGTTACTTTCACTCGTATCAGTTGTACTTTAATTTTATATACCAGATTAAACTGTAACAATAGTTGTACATAATTATTGTACTTTTCAGATGGCAAAAGGAGGAGACAAATCAAGGTGCGATCGCGGTTGTTGGATAACGTAGATAAGTATGTGGACGCGAGGCAAAAGATCATCGATGGTCCCAAGAGCAAGCCAACAAAGGGTCGAAAAAAATAACGTGTCTAATGAATTATGTCATCTTTTTTTAATTACGAATAATGCTTTGTATCGTTTTCGAACTTGTTATGTACATTGGTAATTTGATTATCGCCAATGGAACAACGCTGTTAAACTCTGTTACCCTGACTAATTGTTCCTGTCACTCTAATTAACGTCTGGTGTTACTATGGGAATGAATGAAGTTTACCCAATATACAAATGTGGTCTCATAATTAGTGTGTTACATTGACGCATTATAATTGTTACTTTAATGAACAAATGATGTTACTCTAAGTGATTAATGGTGTTATTCTTAGTCTCATGGTTAAACAATGCTATTATCATCAATTAATCTGACGCATTATATATGGTAATGAATGGTTCTAATCCAAGTTATCCTCAGTAACTTTGGTAATGAATTGTTTAAACAACGTTGTTGTTCTCAGTTACTTTCATGCATTATGTCTGTTACTGTAACTAACGAATGGTGTTACTCCAATAGACATGAGATGTTACTCTAACCAAATACACATGTATTAAATAAATATAGAGTTAATTGCAACGTAGCACAGTGATATGTGTAAAAAAATGTGTATAAAATTCAGTTCCCGTGTTTTGCCAATATCCCCCCCAGAAACCGGATGTCTCTGCAACCCGAACTCCTGAATTAATCCGCACAAACTTTCCACATTTGCCATGTCTCCTGCCCTTAGAAGTTCGTATCAGTGAAGCTTCAATGTCGTGTCTGCTTCAACAGAAAACAAAATAATAATATCAGCGAAGCTTACGTTAAACCTGGAATCTATACTACCACGAGAGCAATGAACCATTGTTATTAATCTATGATTAATCAAATGAACAAAATTCCACCTTTTCCAGTGTTGTTCTTTGCATTCGCATCTTTGCCAATGCCACCTGCATAAAATTAAACAACGTTACACCCATGCAACCAATATGTTACTTCAACTCATAAGTTATGTTACTCTAACTAGTACAGTACGTTACTTTAACATCATCATCAAAACCATTTTGTCAACGTTCAGTGTGTTACTATAATTGCAATTAAGTGTTACTGTAACTCAGAAGGTATGTTACTTCAATGACGTGTCTGCGTTAATGGAAAACAAAACAATAGTATCAGTCACTACTAAAAACAGATCGTATTGCGTGGGATGCATTGCGTCGGATTAAAAATCCGACGCAAGTATATTAACTGTGTCGGATTGCGTCAGCTAATCCCACGCAACTTATTTGCTTGTGATTAGTCGACGCTATCCACCCCCATGACACAGGCGCCAATAATTTTGGGTTGGCGCCACTATGTGAAAGGGTTGCGTGGGATTAGCCGACGCAAATCCGATCCAAATGGAAGACGATGCGTTGGCTAATCCCACGCAATTGGTGTCGGGTCAACGCGTTAGCTTACGCGACTCGTGAACAGAATGACACGTATAGCGTGGGATTAGCCGACGCAACACAGACGCAATATTCAACATTGCGTCGGCTAATCCCACGCAAATGTGTTGACTCAACTGTACCAGTCAACAGAAATAAATGGGTTGCGTGGGATTAGCCAATGCAAAGTTGAACATTGCGTCTGTTCTGCGTCGGCTAATCCCACGCAACATTTTTAATATAAAAAAAAATAGATTGACAACACACAAACTCGACACCCCAACATCCCTCTCTCTCTCTTAAGCGAAAAGGCGACGACGCGCACGCACCCCCAACCCCACCAACTTCCGGTGACCAGCCACCAACGACGCCGACCACCACCCGCATATTCCGACGACCTCCCCCTCCGACGCCAAAAGCGACGCCCCAGATCCGGCGCCCTCCTCCTCCAACGACCCCTGTCGACCCTCCGGCGAACGCACCCCTACGCCCGACGACCCCTGCCGGCGAACGACCCTCCGACGAACCCGAATCCAGGCGCACCCGAAACATCCCCGAAAAACCCTAACCCGACCCCCAAATCTCAGGTATGGTGATTAATTGTTAATTATGGTGTTTATGTTAATTATGTTAGATTAATTGTTAGTACTGTGATTATGTTAATTATGTTAATTATGTTAATTAGTTTAATAATTATGGTGATTAGATTGTATGGTGATTATGTATGGTTAATTAGGTTGATTATAGGGTGATTATAGGTTAATTAGGTTGATAATTAGTTAATTAGATTGTAGGGTGATTATGTTAGTCTATTAATTAGGTTAATTAGTTTAACAATTATGTTAATTACGTTACTTAGCATGTTAATTAGGTTAATTAGTATGTGAATTAGGTTAATTAGTATGTGAATTTGGTTAAATTTCGTTTTATTGTTAGACGGTAATCGTTAATTACGTTAATGGTTAATTATATTAAATCTTCACTATATTAGTATTTGTTAATTACGTTAGTGTTTTACGGGTAATCATCGTATTGTATGAGTGATTATTGTATTAGGTTAGCAATTGTGTTATTAGATTAGTAGTAGTAGTACGTAGTAGTAAAATGAATTAGATTTGCTGGAGTAGATGAGTAGTAGTATTAGTAGTAGATTAATTAGTAGGGTTACTAGTAGCACATTATTAGTGGTAGTAGTAGTATTACTAATAGTAGTAATAGTATTAGTAGTATTATGAAGTAATAAAATACTTCATTACTACTACTAATACTGCTACTAATATTACTAATCTACTTCTAATACTAATAACCTACTACTAATACTACTAATTCATGTACTACTAATACTACTACTAGTAATCTACTACAACAAATCTTACTACTACTAATCTAATATTGTACTAATTTACTACTATTCTACTATACTACTACACAACTACTAATCCTCTTCTTCTACTTCGTAACTACTAATTTTCTACTACTACTAATTTTCTTCTACTACTACTACTACTACTAATTTTTCACTACTACTACTTTTCTATTTCTACTACTACTACTACTAATTTTCTACCACTACTACTACTAATTTTCCACTACTACTACTACTACTTTTCTATTTCTACTACTACTACTACTAAACTACTACTACTACTTTTCTATTTCTACTACTACTACTAAACTACTATTACTAATTTTCTACTACTACTACTACTACTAATTTTCTTCTACTACTACTAATTTTCCTCTACTACTACTACTACTACTTTTCTATTTCTACTACTACTACTAAACTACTACTACTACTAATTTTCTACTACTACTACTACTAATTTTCTATTTCTACTACTACTACTAAACTACTACTACTACTACTACTAATTTTCTACTACTACTACTACTAATTTTCCACTACTACTACTACTTTTCTATTTCTACTGCTACTACTAATTTTCTACCACTACTACTACTACTACTACTACTACTTTTCTATTTTTACTACTACTACTAATTTTCTACCACTACTACTACTAATTTTCTACCACTACTACTACTACTAATTTTCCACTACTACTACTACTTTTCTATTTCTACTTCTACTACTAAACTACTACTACTAATTTTCTACTACTACTACTACTACTAGTTTTCTTCTTCTACTACTAATTTTTCACTACTACTACTACTACTTTTCTATTTCTACTACTACTACTAAACTACTACTACTACTACTAATTTTCTACTACTACTACTACTACTACTACTACTACTACTACTACTACTACTACTAATTTTCTACTACTACTACTACTACTACTACTACTACTAATTTTCTACTACTACTACTACTACTACTACTAATTTTCTACTACTACTACTACTACTAATTTTCTACTACTACTACTACTTTTCTATTTCTACTACTACTACTACTAAACTAATTCGTTTTCGTTTTTTAAATTCCTGTTGTTATTTGTTTTCGTTATGTATTGTGCATGAGGATTGTTTGAAATTTACTCGGACCTACCTAATGCCCGTTCAAGAGTTACTCATTAGGAGTAATTCTTGGGCAGTCCCCGTTTTGGGACTGTTCTTGTGCTTTTCATGTCGCTTAGGTGGTAAACAGGAAATTGTGTTGTGTTGGTAGGAGGAAAATTTGGTGACAATTCCCTCAATGTTCTTCGATTGTATATGTGGAGTATTCATATATTCCACATTGTGCTTTTGGAGAACTGAGGCGAATTCCGGCCGAATTTTTCTCTTATTCAGTATAAGTTGTAATTTATTTATTTGTAATTGCAGACTATTTTGGTACTCAATGAAATTCTTGGTTTACCCTAAACGAACTGACTCTACAGTTTAACTTTGCGCAAACATATTTTGTAGACGTGATTATGACAGGTGGCAGTGGGATGGTGACGGGGAGCAGTAGCCACGTTGACGCTATGGAGGAGGACACGCCTAGGACTGTCGTCGTTGATGGTGTGGACGCTGTCCAAGAAGTCGGGGCGACGGTCTACATTTCGACGCCTGAGAAACCCTACCTATCACGGCGGAAAGTCGATACCGCTACTTGGTGAGTTTAAGTTGTTGTAACCAATTGCTTTCTATATTTTCAGTCATTTATTTGCTTCACAGTATCATAAATTACTTGTGTAGGTGGGAGAACACGAAGTACTCGGGTTATATGCGGGATTCCATAACCATGACATATGCGTCTACCCCTGGCGCCTACCGTAGCTGGACGGAGGTGCCACAGGAAGCTCGGGAAGCTATGTATATGCACTTCGCGGTAATTACCTCGTGTGTGTTTCTAAGGTTTTCGTTGCACGATTTATACATTCAATTGTAGCTAACAAATCTTTTCTTTGATAAACAGAAGAGAGTGCGTATAGACTTGGGGTACGACCTCAGGTCGGACTATGAGAGTCGGATTAAGAAGAAAATAACTGACATATTTCAGCGAGCTGTCCCGAGGGTCCAGAAGGCGGACTGGATTCCGCAAGAGAAGTGGGAGGCACTGAAGAGGAACGCTGCCGACCCAAGCTTCAAGAAGAAATCGGCGATTAAGTCGTCGAACAGGAGAGGTGGGCAAGTGGACGGGGTGGCCAAACCCACCAGCTGCCTTGGGAGTAGGAGCGCAGCAACGGCCTTCGCGCAAATGGTAAGTGCTTATAATCCAAGTAAACAATTTGAGTATAATTGAATATATACTATTGGTAAACAAATGCTGATAGTTTTAACACTCTTGTATGAAGGGCCCATCTGCATCCCCGGTCCAGCTCTTGGAGAAGACGAAGAAGGGGAAAGATGGCAAGTGGATTGACCCTCGAGGACCGCAGATCGTTGTGAGTAGTATTAATGTTTTTCAAAAATATACTAGGCATGAAAAGTACGATGTGATAGTATGTGTTGTTCTAAAAGTTATAACACTCTTTCATGTTGCTGTTTCAGGAGAGCTACGAGAAGGCGGTGGAGAAGGCACGAGCTTCTGATCAGGCACCCAACACCTTGAAGATCTTCCACGATGTCACGGGTGGCTACAACCAGAAGAGAAGGTTCTGGGGGATAGGTAACGCGGCGAAAGATCTCTTTCGCCCATGCTTGAACCGTGGTAAGGAGCCTTCTGCGGACACATACCTCCCTACCGCCTCCTCGCAGGAACGCACACTTAACGAGCGTATGGAAGATAAATTCCAAAGACAAGAAGAGCGCCTGAAGACATTAGAGAAGAGGTGTGAAGAGCAGGACGAGTTTATTCAGATGATGAGGGAACGGTTCGCCATGCAGAATGAGAGATGCAGGGAGGACCACGCATGAGTAGGCGCGACGATGACGAGAACAACGATGGTCATCCCCATGGGTCGGAGCAGATTGAGTCCCTTTCGCAGGTAGTTCATCTATTTTTATGGTACTTGCTTAGACTATGGTTGTGAACCCAGATATTTCTTCAACTCCTAGATAGAATTGTGAACCCACCACCACCGGTTTTCTTTGTAATATATTTTCATTTTCTATATCAGTTCACTGATTTAGAATTGCTGAGTTTTGTGGAGTTCGGGTGAGTTTCGTGGAGTTTTGTTGAGTTTTGTGGAGATTTGTGGAGTTTTGTGGAATTTTGTGAAGTATTGTTGTGTTTTGTGAAGTTTACCGAAGAAGACATGTACGGGCGCTTAGATTGGAGTTATGTGGGGTGTGCTCCTGTTGTTATTTGTTGTAGTAGTGGGGTGTAATTGCAAGTCGTTTAATTTCGCGCATATGGGAAGCTAAAAACAAAGAGACGACGTAAATTTATACCCAGTCTGCGTCGGATTAGCCGACGCAAAGACAAATCCTCCGGCAAGGTTGCGTCGGCTATTCTGACGCAAAGTGTCCGGGTCAATTACCTCTGCGTCGGATTAGCCGACGCAACCTTGCCGGAGGATTCGTCTCTGCATCGGCTAATCCGACGCAGAGGTCATTGACCCAGGACCCGTTGCGTCGGCTAATCCGACGCAACGCTCATTGACCGAGGGGTTGACCCCAAGTAACGGGCATCAGATTAGCCGACGCAAATGCATGCGTCGGACTAGCCGATGCAAAAAAAAAAATTGCGTCAACTTATAATGGCGGCCCTTTACGTCGACTAATCTGACGCAATCTACAATTTGCGTCGGATTTGTCCGACGCAATTCCGGCTGGATTTTTGTAGTGAGTGGATATCGTGGAAAACCTAAATAACAAACATAAAACTCTGGAATCTATAACAATTAACCATTGATATGAATCTATGAGAAATGAAATGACAATGAAAGCAATATCAACATGAAAATTAACGTAAAAAAAAGAACGCAATTTGACGCACGACGTATCCATGAATAAAAATTAAAGCAAAACGTGAAAAAAATATCAAAACTCACCATTTTTATTAATCCATGATTAATCAAATGAATAAAATTCCACCTTTTCCAGTGTTGTCCTGTGCGTTCGCATCTTTGCCAATACCACCTGCACAAAATTGAACAGTGTTACACCCATGCAAACAATGTGTTACTTCAATTCCTAACTTGTGTTACTCTAACGAGTACAATACGTTACTTTAACATCATCATCAAAACTCTTTCTCAACGTTCATTTGTGTTACTGTAATTGCAATTAAGTGTTACTTTAACTCAGAAGGCATGTTACTTCAACGACGTTTCTGCGTTAATAGAAATCAAAACAATAGTATCAATGGATATCATGGAAAATCTAAAAAAAAAACACAAAACCCTGGAATCTATAAAGATCGAGAGAGCAATTAACCATTGATACGAAACTATGATGAATGAAATGACAACGAAAGCAATATAAACATGAAAATCGACGTAAAAAAATAACGCAAATTGACGCACAATGTATCCATGAATAAAAATTGAATCAAAACGTGAAAGAAATATTGAAACTCACCATTGTTATACTCGATCAATTGCTTAACAACAGTTGAAGAAGATGACGCGGTCATTGACTCCATTGTAACGGGATTTCGAGAACAGAATTGATGAATGAACGTGAATGATGAATGAACGTGATCAAGGGAGTTATTGTTTCCTAAATTCATGGGAGCTATTTTAGGAACGTAAATTTCTTTTTCTTTTTTAATGCAAATGCTAGGATGCATCTTGTCCATCCATCTTCATCCCATTCAATGGATGGGATGATGACTTAGGGACTCATCTAGAGTAAAGGACTCATAAGAGTCTTACTCTCTCTCTCTCTCTATATATATATATAATGTAGTAAGGAGTGATGTGACATGGGGGTCACGGTCCAAAATGGTGGGAAAGAGGTCCCAAATAATTGTATGTTGTTAAAAATAAGAATTGTAAAATAAATAATGATGATTAACCTGAGTTCAAGCATCGCTAGGTGGCACGAAGACATTTAAAAATACTACTGTAGACACCCACATTTTGACCGCCAGGTGTCTATAGCAGTTTCCGACAAACACCCGATGATGATCGGACGCAAACATGCTTTAACATACTCGAAAATGGGCTCGAAATCGTGGATATTTGGCTTGGGCTCTTTACGGAGTACAAATCTCACAAAATCAACCTCAAAATCAGGCCCAGTGGGTCATTTCGAGTCAAATTAGACTAATTTGGGTCGAATCCGACACCAGGGACAAAACCGTCTTTTAGCGACCGAGTCAAAACCCGGTCAAAGATATTTTCGAGGCATATGGACCGACCGTGTTATCTCACGAGTCCGTTTTGAGCTCAAACACTACAAAAAATCAGCTACAAAAAATATTAAACAATTCCGTTAAGGGTAAAATTCGATCTCCAATAGGAATCCTATTCGAACACCTGATCAAACACTCGACCGAGCACAAGGATACTCGGCCGAGCAGCCTTGTTTCAGCCGGATTTCGTGACTTCTTCCCCAAGGAACGGAGTTCTCGTTCCTCTCAATTTCTTACATTTCCTATCCAAACCTGTATTTCTTGTCGTTCAAGCAAAGAATACCTCTTCTAGTTTCACTCCTATAAATAGGACCCTCTCGCAACACAATATCAAAGGGTTCAACATTGATACATAACATCCATCACCAACACACACAAAATTCATAACTCATACACACACAAGAAAAACATCGAAAAACCGATAATACAAACGCGAGACCCGAAGAACCGGCCGCCCCCTTGACCCGACACCCTACACGGCCAAAAACCACCATCAACTCACCTACACTACCTCGACGCTCCCGTGTCTAAGCCACATTCCGACGAGCCCCGTTCCGAGTAAACAAAGCATGTAGGTTGAGGGTGTAAAATCAAACCCGACTTCTTCCTTTCTCTCTTCCTTTCTCTCGTCTTTTCCTCGTTTTTCTTGCCGTCGGTCCGTTTTTATTAAAACGACGGTTTTTCTTGGCATATTTCAGGTTTCAATAAACATTTTTTTTCAACACGCGTTAGTCCATCACGTGTCATAAACTTTTTCGAAATCATGCATATTATTGTATTTACATCTCTGATTCGATTTATAACCCGTTACTAACTTGTTTGTTCATGTTTGTAGCGATTTCTTTTCATTATTTGTTTTATTAGACTAAAACGAACCTCGTATGCTAAAATACAACTTTGACGTTAATTTTAGTTGCATTAAATCGACTTAGCAACCCATTCAGTTATTGCATGTTTAGGGAAAATAATGTTTGCATATCATTTTCATCGTATTACTAACACGCGCATTCGAGAGTCAAACGATATCTTAGTACAGGCCGCTAATGTGCGGGCGGGGTTGGGTGTTCTTTGTGAACTTCCCAACACGTACCCTCACCCCTTACTCAGAACCTCGGTTTCCGGATGTCCGAAACTATTGGCAACGAGAGTCATTCAATACACGATATCCGATAACGTCGGTATCGGTATCAAATGCTAAGGGACGAACCCAATAAACTCTGACATCGAAAATGGGCCGTATTTTGTACACGGCCCACTACGACATAGAGTGGTTTTGAAAGGGCCCGAACTCCCACAAAGTTCGGTGGCGACTCCAACTTCAATTTAAATTTCAATTTGACCCATCTCATATGGAGATTCATTCGCCTCCCCAAACCCGCGCGTGGCCGCGTCGGGGTGGACCTATGTCATGTCCACAATTTGGCGACTCCGCTGGGGATTAACTGATGCGTAACTTACCATCGGCATCCTCAGGGTAAGACTCGAATAGAAATCGTTTGACTAGTACAATACGCGTTTTAGTTTTATGGTTCATGCATAACCCCATATTTTCCCGGGCCGGTACTAGTGACCGACGTCCCACTATACCATTGATGTAGTCCAAATTGGATATGTCAAAAAGTGTTCATAGCAGATTCGTATGGGTTTTACGGCATGTTCTAAGCTCAACTCGACTTAGGAAGTCCGCCCCGATTCTCGGATAGGCTATGTACACTGGTATAGACCCTTATAGACTGACCGAGACTTAGTTTAAGAGCATACATGGTGTCATTATACTGTTTCCATGACTACGTGCTACTCGATCTACATCCTTTTCGAAAACCGTCATTTTTTTAAAAAAAATTGCAGCCCTTTCAAAATATCCAATTTCAAAACCCCGGGCATATACCGAATTTAGGATTTATGATTTTACTCAAAATAGCCCTTTTTCTAGCCGGTATTATGCCCAATTTAAAACTCGAAATTATTTTCGAACTTGCAAAACCGTCGCTCGGTTCGATTTCCTTTTTTTTTTCTTTCGAAAAAAAACTGGGCCATTCCCCGAATTTTTTTTTTCGGGCTTTCAAAAAAAATCCATTTCAAAACCTTCCTTTTCTTAGGACTTCCCGTATTTAGCAGTGTCGGGTCGTGTCGTAAGTCATCAAGGTCTTTAGCGTCGAAACTCCGTCGATCTTACATCACGAGTTTCCTCCCCGTCCCAGTCCGCCTTATTTAACTAAGGCAAGGCCCACCTACGTAGAACATACTCCTACAAAGGAGGGCCCGTTTGCACGCTCGAGTCCAAAGTCTGGGGAATATCTCACGTGGACCTTCTTTCGTACAGGACCCGGCCCACATTGCCAGATCCTAAAGGAGGTCCACCTTTCACGAGTCACCCGTCTAAGTGTCTTTTCCGAGTTAACCTTTTACAAGGCGTAGCCCTACAACAAAAGGTCCGTGACCCTTACGTCTAAGGGTCACTCGTCCGACACTCGAGTTTTAACAAAGTCTTTGATCCCGCTTGGGGGCTCTCTTTAGCAGAGCATCAATCATGATGGCTCTAAGGGTCATGTCTTACGCATGTCTCACATACCCCATTTTCGAGTCACTTAGATGCCACACCATCTGGGTCCTTAGTCTCACTTGGGGGCTATTCTCCGACGGAGCGATTAATCACAGTCACTCCGAGAATCGTACCCTACACATTTGTCTTAGGAGAGTCTAACCCGAGTCAAACTGGAGTCGTCTCTCCTTCCGCGCTATTTCCTATGCCTTGGTGAATTGAGTTCCGAAGCAACTTTTCTAATTACGCGGTATTCTTACAGACAGGCCACCGGTAACCAGACGCTAGAAAATGCAAGAAACTTTGGACCAATTGGCAACCTCCCTAGCTAAGCTTGAAGCCCAATTGACGGTTATCAGGGCCGAACAAACGACCATTGCCACCCGTTTGAGTGCCGTGGAGAAAGGGATTCCTAATGCTGGATCTGACCCCACTGGGCCCATAGCTGAATTGGTCAGCGCCGTTCGCAAACTTGAAGAACAGGTCCATTTGTCAACTAATAACTCAATCCATACGGAAAATGCTCGTTCCTATTCGCCTCTGAATGACGAGCTACCCGCCAACCTCAACCTTACGGGCATACCGATGTTTGAGGGTACTGAAGACCCGGTTCATCATATTCGGGCTTTCAAGGAGTTCATGGTTGTCAAAGGGGTGAAGTCCACCATGTTCAAGCACTTGTTTGCTTCTTCCCTCGAGAAGCACCCGAAAGCCTGGTACTACAGGCTCGATACCAAGAAGTACAAGACTTGGGATGATGTGGCAACAGAGTTCGCTTGGAATTACGCCGATAATACCGAGATCCAGACTGCGATGCGTACTCCGGAGGTTATGGCCCAAGAGCCCAAAGAACTTTTCACCAAGTACCTTCAAAGGTGGAGGGCCGAAAGTGTGAAGTTGGTAGACAAGCCCAACGAGAAGACGCTAGTGGAGGCGTTCATCAACAACCTCCTACCTTCTTACCGCGTCCATCTTAGGTATGCCGGCATTTCAAACTTTGCGGTGCTTACCGAAATGGGCATTAGGATTGAAGACGATCTTCGACATAATGAAGATCTAGGTGAAGCTTCTACTGAAGGCTATACTGGACATCAACTCGAGTCCTTAGAAGCCGACGACTAATGAGAACACCATCCGAGAATCTAGATTTGGTTTAAGTCCGAGTTTGAGTCCGAATCTAGGATGTGCTATTTCTTTCAAAGTCAAAATCAAAGTCAGAGTCAGAGTCAGTTGTGTTCTGTCCTCTTTTTTCAAAATTCAATAAAACCAGTTTTTCTATTTCTCATATATATTTTCCTTATGTGTTTCCGAGAACATGATGAACACCGTCATACACTGTGAGCACACGCACGTGACTATTATAGGCACATCTATAATGACTGCAGGAAATGAGACCCGTGTTTTCCTTTACCTGTTCCATGTCTGGTATAGAAAGCCACATAACTACCCTTAGCGGGAGCGGTATCGAATCCTATGACAGATCTAGGTGGTCTCCTAGTTTGGATTCAAGACGGGAGGCAAGCCCATTTCCCACAATAAACACCCATCCAATAAGACTGACCAATCCCTACCCTAGGTGTTAGTCTGACCAAAAAGAAAAAGCAAACGGCCAAAACAAAAGAGCTGGCCATGACAAAAAAAACTGGACGAAAAAATCAAAAGTCCAGGAAAAAAAAAGTCCATGGAAAAAGCAAAAGGCAAAAACAAAAAAAGCAGGTCATCATCAAAAAAAAATTCGAATACCCATGACCGAGGTTAAACGGTTAATTCAAATGAAGAATCCCATGACCGGGGCTAAAGGGTCAACAAAAAAAAATCAAAAAACCCATGACCGTGATTATCGGTCAAATCAAGTGAGAGTCCCTTGACCGGGGTACAGTCAATTCAAAATACCATCAAATAGGGAAGAGATAATCAAGCAAGTCAGCTAACACCACATCTAGCCTTCCCACATTACAACCCTCAAGACCTTCCTGAGACCTAGGCTAGAGACAGCCCGGAATTTTGAGGATTCAAGCTCCATAGGATACCCCTAACCATTAGGGCCAGACATGGAAACCAGATCCCGCATTATCAAACCTATCCCGATCAAAGGTCGAGTCATTTTTACTCGACTTTCCCCCTTGCACAACAACTACAGCACAACATAACACAACATAACAAAATTCACAATCACCATATAAAGACCCGAGAGCAAAACTCGTCAAATCCCCGAGAGCAAAACTCGTCAAATTCCCGAGAGCAAAACTCGTCAAATCCCCGAGAGCAAAACTCGTCAAATCCCCGAGAGCAGAACTCGTCAAATCTCATCCCAATTCTTCTCATCCAAACCAGTTACCATCCCCAAACATGGGAACTCAACCTGCGGTCGGCATAGAACATGCCCAAATAGTTCACACCACTTCTGGGGGCTACCCCGGAGAACGCTCACAGTCACAGGATCAACATCCTAACCATTCTAGCCCTCTGATCAAGACATCATTGGGAATGCACCTAGCTTGCATCATCGCTATGGCTAGTTACACACAAAGTCCTGTTAGATTACGCACCATAATATATCTTTCAATTCACTGAACTACGACATGGTTTGATTTCACTACACGTGAATACGTAGGCAGCCTTTCAGTAGAGGCACAACCACCCACATTGACACACATTCAAAAAGCACCGTTATTCCGGTCACGACACTGTCATGTTCTCAGCATCAAGCTTTGTCATCCTGGGGGCTTCTTTTAGACAGAAGACCGCCATCCACTCACATAATCCAAATACTTTCAAAACACTAGCCTCCTTTCTATAGAGTGTCCTAGTACTCGGCTCGGTCAAAGACAAGAATTTGTCAGGGACTCAAATAAGCACTTACCTTGGGAATATACCCCGAAACCAAAGAAGATCCAAAAGAACACAAGTCTACTACTAAGTTATGTCGTACAAGAACAGTCTCATTACAGACTACTACAACCCCGTATAGCATATCTATCCCATTTCGATGTTCGACCGTGTTGTCACTCGCCTAGGCTACGGAATAGCGCAACTTAAGAGTCTTGTCATCTTAGGTGGCCCACCCTTTTACCGAGTCACGGTTCAACCCCTCGAGAGTCCAGTCGTGTCTGTAAACTCGTCATGTCGCGTCCAGAGTCGAGTCAGTCGGTAGGCCTCTCTTTTCAAATTCTCATTTTAAAATTTGCAAAAACTTAGCCATTTGAAAAAAAATCACTTTCCCCAACGCAAGTCAGTCGATAGATGCTAACTAAATTTCATGTATGCTATCTTGCTATCTGCTATATTTGCTATTTCTGCCTATATGTCTAACATTTCAGGTACCAGCTTGGCTTCCCAAAGAAACATCAAGTTTTTTATTCCCCAACGCCTACGCAACTCACATATATCTCCCCAGCGGAAAGCCCTAGGCGGCATATTCCCCAGAATAGCATGGGACGGGCCCATATATAGGTACACCCGGGACTTACGCGACAAGTCCATATTCCCCACGGAGTCATTATCATCAACTCAGGTATGATTTCCATCTTATGGCTGGCGAGCCCTTTTACGCAAGTCTAACGGACTATAAACGACCCGACCGGACCGGAAGTCTGTCAAGTCTTAATCCTCGATTGGCCTGGTAGCTACTCTGAATTTCGCCTTGTCCAAGCCTCAGTCAGAGTGGGGGCTCTGTAGACACCCACATTTTGACCGTCAGGTGTCTATAGCAGTTTCCGACAAACACCCGATGATGATCGGACGCAAACATGCTTTAACATACTCGAAAATGGGCTCGAAATCATGGATATTTGGCTTGGGCTCTTTACGGAGTACAAATCTCACCAAATCAACCTCAAAATCAGGCCCAGTGGGTCATTTCGGGTCATTTCGAGTCAAGTTAGACTAATTTGGGTCGAATCCGACACCAGGGGCAAAACCGTCTTTTAGCGACCGAGTCAAAACCCGGTCAAAGATATTTTCGAGGCATATGGACCGACCGTGTTACCTCAGGAGTCCGTTTTGAGCTCAAACACTGCAAAAAATCAGCTACAAAAAATATTAAACAATTCCGTTAAGGGTAGAATTCGATCTCCAATAGGAATCATATTCGAACACCCGATCAAACACTTGACCGAGCACAAGGATACTCGGACGAGAAGCCTTGTTTCAGCCGGATTTCGTGACTTCTTCCCCAAGGAACGGAGTTATCGTTCCTCTCAATTTCTTACATTTCCTATCCAAACCGGTATTTCTTGTCATTCAAGCAAAGAATACCTCTTCTAGTTTCACTCCTATAAATAGGACCCTCTCGCAACACAATATCAAAGGGTTCAACATTGATACATAACATCCATCACCAACACACACAAAATTCATAACTCATACACACACAAGAAAAACATCGAAAAACCGATACTACAAACCCGAGACCCGAAGAACCGGGGGGCCGCCCCCTTGACCCGACACCCTACACGACCAAAAACCACCATCAACTCACCTACACTACCGCGACGCTCCCGTGTCTAAGCCACATTCCGACAAGCCCCGTTCTGAGTAAACAAAGCATGTAGGTTGAGGGTGTAAAATCAAACCCGACTTCTTCCTTTCTCTCGTTTTTTCCTCGTTTTTCTTGCCGTCGGTCCGTTTTTATTATGGGTCTTCGTCACATTTTCTATTTTCTATAATATCGATACTACAAATTATTCTTTTTATATACAAAACGACGTTCTTAAAATACGATATCGATTTTCTAGTCGAATATCGTATCAAAAAAGAACTACATTAATCTCGTTGATGCTAAAAAATCATTATATAATTTCGTAAGACAAAATACGACGATTTTTAACGCGGAGAGAATCAAACATCGTTTTTTAGTTTAATTTTACGAAACGATTTTCAAATTTTTTTTTTATCTTTTCTAAAAATCATTCCGAGTATTTGATATCAATTTCATAATTGAATATCGAATATAACGAATGTCGAAAATCTAAGTCGAGCACAAATTAATCTATATTTGTACGCGATTTAATAAAATTATCGATTCTTCTATAAAACAATTTCGAAAACAAGCCGCATGGCAGCGCGAGTCGCGCCACCTTCGCGCGGGTCGCGCGGCCTCCTGAAATCCGCGGCTTCAAAACGCAAATCCGTCTTATTTCTTCTAACGTCTTTTGCTTTATTAAAACGACGGTTTTTCTTGGCATATTTCAGGTTTCAATAAACATTTTTTTTCAACACGCGTTAGTCCATCACGTGTCATAAACTTTTTCGAAATCATGCATATTATTGTATTTACATCTCTGATTCGATTTATAACCCGTTACTAACTTGTTTGTTCATGTTTGTAGCGATTTCTTTTCATTATTTGTTTTATTAAACTAAAACGAACCTCGCATGCTAAAATACAACTTTGACGTTAATTTTAGTTGCATTAAATCGACTTAGCAACCCATTCAGTTATTGCATGTTTAGGGAAAATAATGTTTGCATATCATTTTCATCGTATTACTAACACGCACATTCGAGAGTCAAACGATATCTTAGTACAGGCCGCTAATGTGCGGGCGGGGTTGGGTGTTCTTTGTGAACTTCCCAACACGTACCCTCACCCCTTACTCAGAACCTCGGTTTCCGGATGTCCGAAACTATTGGCAACGAGAGTCATTCAATACACGATATCCGATAACGTCGGTATCGGTATCAAATGCTAAGGGACGAACCCAATAAACTCTGACATCGAAAATGGGCCGTATTTTGTACACGGCCCACTACGACATAGAGTGGTTTTGAACGGGCCCGAACTCCCACAAAGTTCGGTGGCGACTCCAACTTCAATTTAAATTTCAATTCGACCCATCTCATATGGAGATTCATTCGCCTCCCCAAACCCGCGCGTGGCCGCGTCGGGGTGGACCTATGTCATGTCCACAACTACTCATAATAAATGCCAATTTATGAGGGCATTTTTAAAAAAAATACTTAAATGTTAGTCTCGAAGAACATACTCCGTACCAAAATGAAAAATGATACGATTAAAAAAGGAAGAAAATGTGTTTTACGTTAGTCTCAGAAAACAATGTTAAAATTATAAACTTTAAAGAAGAGTCTAAGAGTTTGTGAGTTGGCACCACCAATACTCACAATTTAACCTTGTGATTTATCACGGGTTAGGTGGATAGATAGGGTCACTGGTCGAGTCGAATACGGATCGGTCAAATGTGTCAGATTATACGTGTCATGAAACGTGTTAGGTCAAAATACGGGCCAGTAATAGTTGTATGTCTGATTATTTGAAACATCATCGTGAAGATCATTTTATTTACGTGTCACTACGTATGAGTAAAAGATTCGCTATTTTTGCAATGCTGATTAACGGTCTACTACATCTATAATGACCCAAGCAAGTAATTCTCTCTAATAAAAAAATGTTCAACCCCGTTGTGTAAAACGGATATAACACTAGTAATATATTAATGTAAACATCATCTCAACCTATCTGTGTGATCCAAGACTCAATCGCTCCATTTGATTCAATTACTCATACCCTGGTGGGAATGGTGTATGAAAAATGAATTGAACGGTCTCAAGACAAAGAATTAAGAGGGAAGGAAAATAGATATAGAAGAAAGCAGGAGAAAGTGAATATTCTGCGATCAAAGTAGAACGTCTCATTCGGACTTAAAACCTACTAAGCATCGTATATGAAGAACTCCCTTAGACAACCACGAAATTAGCACCACAGCATGCCAACGCCGCTCACTCTTGACTTAAAAAACGGTCTCACAAGGACAACCACCCATAATCTTTATGTTCAAGGTATTTCTTACAACCACCCATAATCTTTATGTTCAAGGTATTTCTTATTTCACTTTATTAAGATCAAAAGTTAATCTTGGAACAGGCACAGACGCACAGCATCACAAGCCTTCCATTAAACCAAAACACTGGTCAACTTCAAGATGATCAACCCACAAAATCAATGAATGTACTGGAAATAAGAGAATACGGAGGTCAAAGAGCTTTAAATGTGATGTCAATATACAAGATCAGAACCTTAGTCCCAAAATGATTTGCGGTCGGCTAACATGAATCATTCTCCGAAACCGCCATGTATGATACCAACATAAAATTGTAAAATTGGACAGGATTCAATAACAATATTTTAGATCCTGTGTCATTCGTGTATGCTGACACTGAAAGAATTTATTCAGAAAAATAAGTATTCATGGAAGAACATGAATGAACTGCAAGTTCTATTTAGATGAATGCAGGCCATGTGAGAAAATTCCCTTCAAAAACAGCAATAGAATGCTGGATTTTCCAGCTTGGAATTTCAAAGGAAGAATCTTAACCTAAACTCTGATGATAAAGCAACCAATTTATAGATGATCACAGACAGCCTTTGTGAAATCAGATGTGGATGAAGTGCCACCAAGGTCACCAGTTCGGTACTTACCCTCGGCAATTGTATTTAAAACTGCATTCTGGATGTTATCGGCTTTGTCATGTAGCTCCAAGTGACGTAGCATTGCCACACTGCTCAAGAGCAAAGCTGTTGGGTTTGCCATGTTCTGTGAGCCAAAATTGCACAAGATAAAACGTATCAGAGAAAGGCAAGTTCGGATTAGTGCACAACTTTCATTAATTCAACATATGAACATGGACTATTATTTTTCATTTCCAAAAAAACACATTCTTTTGACTTTGGATTATGCTCTCAACAAAAAGACGTGTACCAAATCGCCAATCTCAAGAATGCATTCCCAGGGCTTAACACCTAAACCTTAGACACGGAAAGGTTTTTTTTCCCAAACAAAATGTATATGAACTTCTTGTTAATCAATTTTATTGAGTCATGGGACAATCGAACTTCTAGCATTATGCAAGAAGCCAACAAGGTCATAACTGCGTATATGTGCTCAGTGTTCACTCACATGTATTTTTCGACACATGTTATTACTGATCAAATATGTATATTAAATACAACCTTCAATTTTTTGGAAATGCTCCATCTTTTTACACAAGGATTAAGGTAGTGAGCAAGTGAGGTGGCGGCTCTCATCAATATAGCAAGGTGATTTCATTTACAAAAACAAGCTCAATATAGCAATGGTGGGCAAGTACTCTTGCTGCAGGCTTCCAGGGCCGACAATTTTTGGATAGAGTGGGTAAATTGTGTAGTATTCAAGTTGGACTTCGCGGGGAATGTGCAAGGTGAAAAAAAGAGATTATGATGAGTGGGTATGTTCATGCTGGTTGGGGGAGTCAGGATGGTGTTTATACAACTGTTAAAAGGCTTCAAAGGCTGATGGCAGACCAACTTGCTTGTGAGTGGATACCCCTGATTTGGAATAGATTCCTTTAACGGATGGGTGTCCATGCAGGGCACAGTGGCAGACTCTTGACTGGAAATAGGCTTGCTATGTATGTGTTGATAACTAATGGCCAATGGGTACACCTGTCATGTCAAATTGGTCAGGCGGGTCAGCTTCTGGGTGAGGTCATACAGGTCGGATAATACGGCTTACGGGTTGGATTAGGGTTAGGATACGAGTTAGGTTAGACTCGGAATATGGGTGAAAAATACAGTACGGAGTAGTTTTTTTTACCATTTATACGTTAAGTTTTCATTTTCAATTTGTATCATATTCGATATCAATACTTGAATAATATACATTATTTATCATACTTATATTGAAACTGTTATAAAAATTAAATTATTTAATAATATATTTTCAAAATATTAAAAGTTACCCACAACTGATTTTAATTTATTTTAGTAATTTTTAATATTAAAAACAATAATTTTTAATAATTATATCAAATACTATTTACAAGTATTACCGAGTAATATTTTAAGGGTAAATTGATAACTTATAAGTTATACCTCAAATACTCTATTTCAAACTTTATACCTCCAATAAAGTTTTCCCTAATCTATACCTTACTCTAAAGCCTGTTAAAAAACAAACGAATTCCTCCGTACTTAAACTTTAAATTACAACATTTGTTTTTCTCTTTCCAATTATATCCCTCTTCAACCTAATTAGTAAAAGTGATACAACTTCATTCATCATTACCTATTTCCCTTGTTCATTAGCCAATATTCGTCAACCTCGTCATGGAATTGTATGGAGTAATACTCCCCCTTCCCTTAAAATCTAATGTTCTGTATATAGTTTATACATATACCTAACAAATCTAGGTTTAAAAATTATGATGGTTTTGCTTGCTTTGTCAAACCATCAGACTCCACCAGGGAAAGTCACATTAATTAACATCATGTCGATAAAATCCAACACAATTAACTCCAAATCAAGGCAAAATCCAATCATACTTCATTCTAAATATGGTAATTTCTTGGTGGAAAATCAAGGTGGAGGCCAAAGTGAGGATCGCAGCTGTTTTAGCTTGGTGGCACGAGTTGGAGCAATGTCAGTTGAATAACGGCAGTTCTGGGTAGAACAGTGAGCAAGGTTGAAGTCGACACAACAGTAAGCATGGTTGAAGTCTGTGCAACTGGGTCGTCGCGGCAGGGAATAGTGGAGGAATATGTTAGACATTCATACTTTTTCAAAGTTGTGGGGGTGCTCGATGGACAAATAATGGGAATCAAAGTTGTGGGTGCAAAGCAGGCGTGCGGTGGTGAATTGGTGTTTGAAGTGGAGCTCGATATCAGTGTTGGACTGTTGTCATTGTGACGAAGCGGTGGCGCGCCCAGGTTATGATTTGGGGTAAATCATGGTATTAGTTTTAGTTTGAGTAAGTGAAATTAATTGACGCAGTCTTCCTTCTCATACTAAACAAGGGTATAATGGTCTGTCTATCTCAATCTCAATCTGTTAATTTTTTGACTGGATTTGGAATTTTGGAGTAAGATATAAATTAGGAAAAAGATAAGTTAGGTAGGTATAAGTTTCGGAAAAAAATATTAGAGGTATAAAGTTTAAAATAGAGTATAATTTGAGGTATAATTTACCAACTTTCCCATGGGTGATACTTTTTTGTACTTTAAGTTTACTCAATCATACTTCAGAATTACTACCCTATCCTTCTCATTTCTCCCTCCATCCCTCATCACCTAATTAAGTTTTTAGAAAGAGAAAATTCCACAACTCAATTACATCAATTAGGATTCTTTGAAAAAGTACTAATTTCCGATGATTCAATACAAATTATGGTCAAAAATTTCAAATTCAATTGCACTAATTAGAATTCTTCGAAAAAGTTTTCATTTGTGATGATACGAGTAGAAACTAAGGTTAGGAAATTCAAATCAATTGCACCAATTATGGTTCTTCGAAAAAGTCATAATTTGCGATGAATTTGAAGTCAATTGCACCAATTAGGGTTCTTCAGAAAAGTACTAATTTGCGATGAATTTCAAATCAATTGGACCAATTAGGATTTTTTTTGAAAAAGTCCTCATTTACGATTATACAAGAACCCTAAATAATTAATTAACACTAATTAACCCAAATTTTCAATTAAAATTCCTATATGATAAAATATCGATTATCGAACTATGATCCATAGTGAATTCGCAAATAATGATTGATCGATTTATAGGATGGATGAGGTTTAAGTAAAGAATTTTGATGAAAAAATTGGTTTAGATAAAAACAATAGAAGTTCTCTAGAATGGAGAAAGGATAATATTGGAAATTTTAAGGATGATTGAGTAGCATTGAGGTATGAAAAAGTAATTCCGTTTTCCCATATTTTGATGATATATATACTCCTTAATCCAATCCAATGATTACATTTGACTTTTAACGATCTCCAAGACGCTACTTTGACCTAATTTTTTTCCATTATACACAACTCTTTTTTTTCCTTTTTTTTTAAAATTTATACACCGCATTTTAGTATTGAAAATATTATTTTGTGAAACTTCTTTTTATAATTGATCTAAATATGTTACTGTTATATATAAAAAAATTCAATTTGATTATTTATAATCGATGTCAATATTTTGCAAATAATTTGACTTTATATAAAGATGTAACCATTGGATTGGATTGGAGGGGTGTGAATTCTTTGTGACCAAACGAGTCACCCAATTGGCTCGGGTCTCAACTCTAAAATAATGGCTCATATCAGGTCGTGGATCAAGATTTACGGGTCATGACCCTAAAAAACAGCCGTACTTATCGACTGGGTCATATTTTGACAGGTGTATTGATGGGTTATGCTTGCATTTGCAATAACCAGCAAGAGCTAGAGGGACGTCTGTTCTTCAATTGTTAGTACAGCATGACTTGTTTTAAGTGGAGATGCAAATCATTATTGAAGAAGAAACTCACCTTTGCTGTAGTTACCGCACTGGTTTACTACATTTGGATGGAGAGTGTAGAGTGGAACGACACTTGAGACATCCTGATGTGGTTATTAAATGTTTAAAAGTTATTGCTAGAACGAATACACCGTTTGTATCGTTCTAGGATTCTATTGAGATAAGTTGAACTTGGTGACCAATAACTTGCACTTGAACATAACCAATCCAGAGAGAATGAACCCTAGAAATAATTTGCCCTAGGACTGTGCCTACCAGATTTTTCGTGCAACATGGCAAGAAAAACTAAGCAATCGAACAAGAAATCTCATTTTAAAGGGAAAACAGCAGGATCATCAGCAAATGGGAAAACAATGAATTCAACTTCAGAAATGTAACATTCAAGTGGTATGGGAGTATGGGACCACAAGAAAAGGGATCTGTTGAGGGCGCTAGTGCTAATTTCAAGAATATACATGATATACTAGGCATGCCATCATTGGATCTGGAAAAAATGGAAATCAGCCAAGATGAAATCAGTGACAAAGAAGCCGCATAGATACAAATGCAAGGAGGGAAGGCTGTCTCAGTAGAAAAGAATGCTGAAGAAGAACGGGAGGATATGTTACAGACTTGATGATGAAGGCAAGAGGAAAAAGACTATTGAAAAAATGTTGTATACTGCTTTATCTTAGGTGCGTACCCGCTGTGGGAAGTTGTCCAGGGATTTGTACGTAGGATACGGGCCAAATTCAGTGTGGAGAAAATTTCTTTTCTTTCCAATGGCATTTTCCTGATTCGCATTCGAACAGTGGAGATGAAAGCTGGCCATTATCTCTTACTCTCTCCGTTCTAATGAATTCCATACGTTTTCCTTTTAGGTCAATTTCAATCAATTCCATCCATTAGACTACTACTCTTAATTGATTTCATTAATTACCCCCACTCAAGAGTAGTCTAAAAAATTCCAAGGGTAAAATAGTAACTTCAACAAAAAAACATTTTTCCAACACCACCTCAAATCTTGTGCATAAAGTAAACGTATGAAATTCATTGGAACGGAGGGAGTAGATAATAAGCCATTAATATAATTACAAAATGGACTGGGGATGTGGAATTATCAAAAGCGGATGTATAGAAAGTGCCAGCATGGATTCGCCTACATGCCTTACCATTGAAGTTCTGGGGAAAGGGCCTCAAGAAAACTATCAGTTTGATTGGTCCTACTGAGGAGAAAATAGGACTTGGTTTTGCTAGAGTAATGGTTGACTCCAGGTGGGCCAAGAGTTTCATGAGTCAATCAAATTTAAGGATAAAGCCAATAATCTTATCAGTATTGACAATGAGTATGAATGGAAACCTGTGATGTTCAGTAATTATAAGGGGATAAGTGATACTCAAAGGCATTGTCGCAAAAAGCAAATCAATGCAAAGCCAGTTCTTAACACATGGAGGAAGAAAGTACAGGTGGTCCACAAGCAGACCCCAACAGTTGTAGAGAACCCACAAGTGGAGACACCTACTGGCAATAGAGCATATTCAGACCAAATGACTTCAGCAAAAATTCTTGTCTTGTCATGATAACCAGGTAAGAAATGGTAGGAGAGAAATCAAGCTATGGTACTCAATCATTCTTCCCCCCAAATAGCATATGCACTCCTAAGGAGCGGATTGCGCCCTATGGTTGTCCCGAGATTCCAAAATCCCATGATGCATAGGATGGGTATTTAGAATGTCAGGAGTTTGAACCAGTCCAAGTATACAGAGGACTGTTAAATGGTTTTTGTTTGATCTTTTAGAAACTCAAACAATGTTAACAAAGTGATAGGTGCCTATCTGATAAGCGTGTATTTTCCATTCATTTATAACCTCATTTTATCACCATTCGGGTGCGTTTGGCTTGGGTTTAATGATAATTCATTACTTATTGCCAAAGTCCGTTTGGTGTATTTTTGCATGTAATTTCTTAGGTTTTGGTTTTCAAGCGACAAGTGAAGACGATTCCTTTGAGTTAGGTGATAAGCACAATTTAGACCCTCTTTTTAGGCTCTTTTTGGTACTAATTCGGGGTGGTTTCAATGTTAAATACTCATATTTAGAGTATTGTTATATTTGCCCACGTTTTGGCTATTTATGTGTATTTTGCAGTCACTATTACGCATTGCTTGGCTTGGACTCATTCACTCGAGATAGGGTCACACGCCAAAGAATGAGAGCCATGGAGAACTCGGTTTTCGAACCTGACACTTGCGAACCGAGGGAGTCCAGAAGCGTCTTATCCGGGTAGCATAACTTTGAAGTGACCATGGGAAATAAAAAGTTAAAGCAACAAGAAAACAAGAGGAAGAAGCAAGAAGAAGAAAGAAGACGAAGATTTGGAGCAGGGTCGCCAGTCTAGGTTCCAGCGCAGCCTGCGCAGACCGCGAAATTCCACTTAAAATCGTAGATTTTTGTTTTCTCCTTCTCTTTATTACGGGCTTGTTTGTGGGCTTGTAATTGAGCTTCTTTGTGTTACCCTAAATATTTAAGGTTGCATGAGACACTTTGTAGAAAGAGGAACTCACTTTTAGAGAGAGAGATTAGGATTTTAATTCATTCTAAATCTAGTTTGCAATTAGGGTAGCATTGGAAGAAAAGGCTTAATCTTTATGATTATTTTGGGTTGCTATTGGAGTATGAGAGGCTAATCCCCTCATATCTTGGTGTGAATCTAACCAATGATGTAATTCTCTTTCAACTCTTGTTTTCATCTATCTCTTGCTATTTCTATCCTTTATTGTGTAAGTGTATTTTTTTCATATACTAAATTAAAGCACGTGCGCTGCACGGATTAGTTGGCTTAATTACATTGATGATATACATTCGTTAAATAAGAAACTTAATAAAACTATGTCATTACAATAAATAAGATGATCACATGATATTAGTAATAAGAGCTTATTTTAAAATTCAAAAGAACACGTGATTGCTCTTATTTATAATATAAAATTTCATCACCTTATTATAAATTTTCGATGTGAAAATAATTTTACGTTTATAGTCTTATTAAAAGATTTTTAAGACTCAAAAGTTTTTTATTGATATCTAAGAACAAATGAATTTTTTAATTGATATCTAAGAATGAAAGATTAGTCTTACTTATTAATTGATAGTCTTCTATAGCCTCGTAATAATTTTTCGATGTAAAATAATTTAAGGTTTATAGTCTTAAGATCTGCTTTTAAGACCCAAAAAAACGCACGATTTCTCTTATTTATAATATAGAAGCATCGCCTTATTTTAATATTTTCGATGTGGGATAAATTTAGGTTTGTAGTCTTTTTAAAAGCTTTTTAAGACTCAAAAGATTGTTGGTTGATATTTAAAACCGAAAAATGACTAATTTATGATATAGAATTTCATCACCTCATCATAATTTTTCGAAGTGGTATAATTTACTTAATTAAAGTTTATAGTTTTAAGAGCTATTTTTAAGACTTAAAAGAGTTTGTTTTCGAAGTGGTATAATTTACTTAATTAAAGTTTATAGTTTTAAGAGCTATGTTTAAGACTTAAAAGAGTTTGTTTTTATATCTTAGTTAAAAGGACAAACGATGATTACTGTTATTTATATAATAAAAAAATTCACCTGATTATAATTTTTCGATTTGTGATAATTTTACTTAAATTTATTTAAGTTAGATATAGTCTAATTAAGAACTTTTATTTATAGACGAATGATTGCACTTATTTATTATATATAGAATTTCATCAACTCATCTTAATTTTTCGATGTGGGATAAATATACTTTAACTATATAGCCTTAGTCTTAGGAACTTCTTTTTAGTTTCAAAAGATTGTTGGTTAATATCTAAGAACGAAAGATTAGATAGAATTCTATCACCTCATTATAATTTTTTGATATGCTAACTTTATTTGCAGTCTTATTAAGAACTATTTTTAAGACTACAAAGTTTTTTTGTTGATATCTAAGAACGAATGATTAGTAGTATTTATAATATAGATTTACATCACAGTAACTTATTTTAATTGTTTCGATGTGGGATAATTTTAAGTTCGTAGTTTTATTAAGACCTTTTTTAACTCAAAAGTTCTTTAAAAACAAATAAAAAAGACTACAAATTCATGACCTCATCATAATTTTAAAAAAAAATGATGTAGAATTCCATCATAGTTTTTAAAAAAACAGACGTTTTTTGTTGGTTGATATTTTAAAACAATGATTACTTTTATTTAGTAGAAATTCATAACTTCATCATAATTTTTCGATGTGGGAGAATTGCTTAAGTTGGTTGATGTCTAAGATTTTTTTTATTAGTTTTATTTATAATATAGAATTCCATCAACTTATTATAATTTTTTTATTTAAGTGTATAGTCTAAGATTTATGTTTGTTGAAACTTTAGTCTTAATATATATTTTAAGACTCAAAAGATTTTTGGTTAATATCTAAGAGCACATGATTACTACGGAGTACTCCATTATTTATAATATAGAAATCTATCGTCCTATTATAATTTGTCGATGTGAATAATTTAACTAAAATGTGTATCCTTATTTTTATAATAAAAAATCATATTGTTTCGATGTGGGATAATTTTAAGTTCATAGTCTTAGACCTTTTTGAAACTCAAAATATTGTTGATTTTTTAAAAACTCAAAAGAGAGGGAGTATAATTTTTCCATATGAGATAATTTACTTAAGTTTATAAACTTAAAGAATTTTTTAAGACTCAAAAGATTTTGATTGATATCTAAGAACAAATAATTAGCTTAGTCTTAATTATAATATAGAAATCCATCGTTTTATTATAATTTGTCAATGTGGAATAATTTAACTAAATTTTTTTTTCTTATTTATAATATAGAATCATCACCGTACCTTATTTTAATTGTTTCGATGCGGGATAATTTTAAGTTTGTAATCTTATTAAGACCTTTTTTTAACTCAAAATATTATTGATTGATATTTAAAAACAATGATTACTCTTATTTAGTAGAAATTCATGATCTCATCATAATTTTTCGATGTGAGCGAATTACTTAAGTTGGTTGATGTTTAAGAAGAATTATTATGTCTTATTTATAATATAGAATTTGTTCACCTTATTATAATTTTTTACTTAAGTGGATAGTCTTAAGAACGTTTTTAAGATTTAAAAGATTTTTTGTTTGATGAAACTTTATAAATTTTTCGAATGTGGGATAGTCTTATAAGCTTATAGTCTTTATATATTTTTAAGACTTAAAAGATTTTTGGTTAATATCTAAGAGCACATAATTACTCTTATTTATAATATAAATTTTCATCACCTTATTATAATTATTTTTCGATGTGAGATTATTTTTACTTAAGTTTGTAGTCTTATTAAAAGACTTTTAAAGACTTAAAAGTTTTTTTTGATTGATATTTAAGAACGAATAATTAGTCTTATTAATAATATAAAATTCATCAACTTATCATAATTTTTTGGTGTGAGATAATTTATTTAAGTTTATAGTCTCCATCACCTCATCATAATTTTTCGATGTGAGATAATTTATTTAAGATTATAGTCTTAAAAACTCTTTTTAAAACTAAAAAAAATACATCCTTACTTTTGTTTATAATATAGAATTTCATCAATTCATCATAATTTTACAATGTGAAATGATTTTAAGTTTGTATTCTTATATATTAAAAGCTTTTTTAAGAGTTAAAAGTTTTTTGTCGATATTTAAAATTGAATGATTACTATTATTTATAATATAGAATTACACCACCCCATCATAATTTTTCAATGTGGGATAATTTAAATGTTTTTCTTGGTCGATATTTATTTAAAACTGAATAATTACTTTTTTTTCATCACTTCATCATAATTTTTCGATATAGGATAATTACTTAAGGTTTATAGTCTTGAGAACTCTTTTTTAGATTCAAAAGATAATTACTTAAGATTTATAGTCTTAAGAACTCTTTTTGAGATTCAAAGACTTTTGGTAGATATCGAAGAACGAATTATTACTCTTTATTTATAATATAGAATTTCATTAAATATTATAATTTGTCGATGTGGGATAATTTTAAAATTGTTATATGTAATAAATTCATTACATAATGTGAAACAAATAATATGAAATTTATACTCTAATGAAAGTATTTTTTACCACGAATATAATTATTTTATTTTTATAATTTATTTTACAATAATGTTTTTTTAAAAATGAACTCTAAAGGTTTTTAACTAAGAATTATAAAAACATCCCATTAATATGATAAATTAAATATATATTATAATAATTAAAAGATTCTCTAATTGATTTTATTATTATTATTATTATTATTATTATTTATGATACTTTCCTAATTTGAGGTTTGATGAAACGGACCAATGAGATCGCTCGAAAAAAGCCTAAAATACTCCCTCCTATTCCAAGTATTCCTCCCCAATTTTTTGGGGGGGAAACCAAGGAGGGAGTAAATAATAATAAATGGTGGAGTTAAAGTAAGAGAGACGAATAGAAAGTGGGATATGAAGTGTAAAAGGTGGGATATAAAGTGAAAAGGTGTAGAGTTTAGGTGTGGAGGAAAAGAATAAAGAATTGAAGGAAGAATAAAGAATGATTATAATTGTATCCAAAAAAGAAAAGTGGGAAGAAAATCAAACTAAGCTCAAAAAGGAAAGTGAGAAGAATACTTGGAATAGGAGGGAGTATATATATATATTGATTAGGTATATGATTTTATCAAAATGGCTATCTAATTATGCATGTACACTTTTTGCTTGTGTGTTAGAGATGTTGTTACACCTATCTACACCCCAAGTAGCATTATTGACATAGATTGTAGTGTGTATGCCGTCAATCGAGTGTCCTGATAAAGGAATATGCATGTTTTAGAATAAGTCATTATTTTCTCTCCTTGATGATCTAAATCCTAAACACATGTTGATGTTGTTTGCTAGACTTTGTGTGGACGGATGAATATTCCATGTGTAATATATTGAGCATGGAGTTGTGACTTAAGGAAGATAGTTATTATTGAGAGTTGATTGTTTTGCAATTGTGGTTGAATTATATTACTGTGGTATCGATTTGCACCGGGATACTTGTCTACTATTGATTTCGTCATTATCATCGCTTGTTTTTCACCAAAACCAACTTACCCTTTTCAAGGCCATGATTTATCATGTTTGGAGGCAACGGAACCTGTGTAGAATTGACGGAGCAGTGCAGCGTCCACAGCATGTAGTTAAGATGATAAAATTGGATATTCGGAATAGAATTAAGGCCATGATTAAATTCCCTTTACGGACTAGAGATGCGAGATGGCTGCATAATTTGATGTAGCCATTCATTTGTACATTGATCATTATTTTTTAATACATACTTACCCTTCACCAAAAAAAAAAAAACTTACAAACCCCCATTCAATGTTTAGATTAGTCAATATCTTCTCTTGTTCATCCTAACTCTTCTATTAGATTAGTAGTTCTTTTGCTTTGCTAGTTTAGTTTTCCCTAGATTCTTGTCTCCTAGAATTTAAGTTCATCCCTAGATGCTTGTATGAGTAGATTTTGCTATTTACGACGTAGTATTATCAATACATCATTAGCCGAAGGAGGAAAGACTAAGGGAGTAAACAACTGCCCAAACATTAGCAGGCCAACATCGTCCCAAATTCATCTCATCCGAGTAGCGAGGATCGTCTCCTTGGTCTAGAAATAAATAAGCCAATTGAAAAAAAACACGATGAAGGAAGTTCGAAATTACAGAAGAGAAACAGTGTTCCAAGGCTCTCTGTAGACCAGGGAACATCCAATGCAGTGTGCGCAGGCACATATTACTTTCTCGGTTTGCGCTTGCGCAATCTATGCAATTTCACTTACAGCTCAGTTTCAGCTGTTTCACGATCTGTTTCGTGAAAACCCATTGTTAGCCTAGGGTTTCGTGCCTTGGGTGTGTGTGTGTGTGTGTATGTAGCTTGAAGACATGAGTTGTAGGGATCTCCTTTTGGAGGATCTTAGATTTGGAAGAACTAATAGGCATTTGGGGGAAAAGGGAATTGGTTTAGGGAGAGGGTTTTCCTCCCAAGGAAAACTTAATCTTGATGTAATTTGTTTCTCTTTTTCCTAAATTATACTCCCTCCATTCATATCCAATAGTCCCACTTCTATTTTTGACACTATTCACAACTAAAGGGAATCTTCAATATTCACGACAATCTATAAGATGAAATATAATCATGTGGGATCTTGTTTGGTTCTTCTTTATGAATATAATAAGAATATCAAACTTTTACGGAGTATATTTTTTGCTAATGTAAAATGAAAGATGTTGACGATGTAAAACGCATTGGCGAACTATGATGATCAGATAGTATCAGCGTGTTAATAAGGCACAAACCTTTCCAGCAATATCAGGGGCTGACCCATGGACAGCCTCAGCAAGAGCAATACCGCCTTCCCCAATGTTACAGCTGAATGAAACGGTGGGAGAATAGTTAGATCCAGCAGTGCAGCACCATCCTTCAGTAGCTTCATCTCATAACCAAGATTAAGAGCGACAAAAGAGAAAGCATTACCTTGGAGTTAGTCCCAAGCCTCCAATTAGACCAGCACACAGGTCACTAATGATATCACCATACAGATTAGGCATTACCAATACGTCAAATAGTGTAGGGTTCTTCACAAGCTGTACAAGGAGAAAGATAGTAAACATGTCCAGTTACATAATAGACATTTAAAAAAGGGAAATTAACAGCTTGCATAGAAAAAACAGGTATATATGAGAAGACAGACTGTGTTCTATACTTCTACTCACTACATCATAGGTTTCCATCAGACCGCTTTTGTTGGTTGGAACTTGGAATTAAAGACCTCAACAATTGGTAAAACGAAACGATCTCTTTCTAACTTCTAAAGACATGTCCATATTACTTTAATATGAACTAAAAAGACATCTAACCTCTTTATTGAATATCTTGTTCCCACTTTCAACATTTAAATTATGTGCATCCGCAGGAACCTCATAACATCATATATCATATACGGTATTATATTAAAACAGAAACCAACTACCATATTGCATTGCCACATGTCATCCCCATAGTAAACCTACCATAATTAAATAATCTTCTACTTTATTAATCATTCTTATTCTTACTATTTGTAATTTAAAGATAAAATAGTTTCGAAATTGTAAATTTATTAATTAATTACTCTTTCATTTGCAAACGAGACAAAAAATAATACACGAGAACAATATTTTAATATTATTTTTTTATATACTATGCATATTTTAATCATATACCGTATATATTACTCCATCGGTTAATTATAAAAAAATAAAAATAAATTCACATATGGAGAAAAGTTATATATGACCACTAAATATGTAATCGTATAAACAATATCACGTTTAATTCCCTGACTTTATTCAAGACAACAATATTATAATTTTATTTTTTTATACTATGCATATTTTAATCATATATATGTATACTGCGTAGTATTACTCAATCAGTTAAATATGTAAATAAATTTAAATTTAGAAATAAGTTATATATGATCACTACATTAATTTTTCCTTTTTTTAATACTAAACATATTTTAGTCATATACTATATATGATTACTCAATCAGCTAATAATAAAAATCATCATATAACATACAACATATGATTACTCTATCAGTTCCTTGAAGTGTGCCCAGCCAAAGTTCGCTTCGGCTGCTACTAACCTAGCCGACTGATTACCCAATTCAGTTTTAAGGGTGAGTCAGATTTTCAAATGTCTAGTTGGGTGATCATAGACCAGAAACTAATTATCACACTTTTAAATACATGTCGACGAGCACACTATGCCCATCAAAGTCACCACATTACATATTTAATTATTTTCTTTATCTCTTTCATAATGATGCATAACTAGACCTCGCAAACGGGTCAACTGGGTCAGTTTCGGGTCGAGTCACTTTCGGGTTATAAAAATTGGATTGACTTCACATCGGGTCGGGTCATTTCGTGTTTGGATCATTTTTGGATTTGATATTTCAAAAAAATTTAGGGATATCAATTCATTTTCTATAATAATGGTTGGGTCACTTTCGGGTTAGCCCTGATCAATTCAGGTTGCGGGTCAACCTCGAGTCTTCAGGTCGGATGTCGAGTCGGGTTCGGGTTGGCTTATTCAGGCCGCGACATTCGGACCGGGCCAGTTTTCCCAGGCTTATGCATAACGTGCTAAATCCTTTTCGTCATATATGCATCAATCTTAATGATAAATCTACATTTAGTTAATTTATCTATCACAAAGACTAAAAAAATGATTGAGACAAACAAAGTATATATGTCTTAATTATATGTATTTGTTGATAAAAATTTTAAGCCATCCGTGTAGGACACGGGTAAAAAGGCTAGTTGTTCTAATAAATAAGTAAATTAAGCTAATTAACTAATACTAGTATAGCACATGTGCAATAATGCACGGTAAATATAAAATTTTATTTTAGTGTATTCCATATAATTTTTAATTGGTAACTCGTTAAATTTTCACATTTCTAATCCTTACATTTTTTTTATTTTAGGAAGTTATTTGAAACTACAAAGGTAAAGATAATGAGCAATCTCACAAATACTTTTTTTAAATTTATATTCTCACATTAAAATTCGTATTTATCATTATTTTGCTTTTATATTTGTGTGTTTTGCTTCCCACAATTCATGGTACAATCCTAAACGTATTTTTATCTTCAAGTTTGATTATCCTAGTCTAAAATACTCATCTACATACTGCATGAGAGAAATAATGATGCGAATGCGGAAGCGGTGTAGAATAAGAAATGAAGATTGGATCGAAGGTTAATGTAACCTTGGTTAATGACGTGGATTTTGGAGTGAAATTGAACTAAGGTTAATGGAACCCTGGTTCGTGGTTAAGGTCTGTGGGGATTTTGAGTTTTGTGGCTCGGTTATTTTTGGGAAGCAGACGCTTTATTTTTTTGTATTTTGTGATCCGATGTTAATCGGTGAGTAACCAAAGGATATTTAACCCGTAGTTCGACCTTGAACCCGGAATTAATAGCTCAGAGTTTGGAGCACCAACTCTCTAAACACTTCGAAGCACCTTCTCGAAGTTTAAACACGAGATTAACAAATTAATCCAGAATTTGACAAGTTGTTTGTAAATTCATAAATATTCGATGCTTTATTCAATGAAAGACATTGGCTTATATAGCCCACAATGTGTGATATCCTCGTTATATTCCGAGTGATATTCTAGAATAATAATATTAATATAAAAGGAAACAAATACTACGAAATATAACTACTAGTATCACATGCCACCTATGGGTGTGATCTTTATTCTACTTGCCTTAAATAAAAGATAGTGTGTGATGAAGATCCTTTTGTCATGTCTCCAAGATTACTATGTGACGCGTGATCTAATGCTTGAAATAATAGGTGGTGTGTGAATGTAGAAGATCACGACACTTCCAATTATTTGGCGAAGATCCTCACACATTATTCCTTGCCATATGTCCGAGATTTTCCCATTTGATGGAGATCCTCTTGTTTATTCCTTACCATATATTCAAGATAGATTGATATCCCAAATATTTGGAGATCCTCTTGTTGCCTTTTACTTGAGATTGGTGTATCGTAAAAGATATCAGCCATATCTTCTTTTATCCTCCTACCATCATTGTGGATCTCTTGCCAATTCCACGAGATCCTCCATATCCTTTTAGAATAATAAATATTCTCTTGATAGATCCCCTGTTTAGTTGCACGAATCTGGCCATGTTTGGGCCAATACACGCCTACCCATAACGACTTGTGATAGGATGGTCCACATGCGTAGTCAATTGCTTTATCAGGACCGTTAACTAATTTTTTGGGCTCCACAATCGGGTCAAATAAATTAGAGGTTTTCAGTTTATCATTTCAATCAATGATATTCTATAGTTAGATTAATATTTGTGACATATTCACTCTCCTCTTTTCTATCTTGGTTCTAGTATATTCCATTAACATCTTTTATATTCTTCCATAAGTAATACTCCCTCCATCCCAAAGAGATGTTCCCATTTGATATGGGCACATCTCTTAAGGAATAATATAAGATATTAATAGTGGGTCCAATGTTTAGAGAAAATATTATAATTAAATGTAAGTGGGGTCATTCCAACTAATATGAGTGGTATATTGTGTAAATATATAGTGTTGATAAGGATATTATGGTAAAGTAGACTAACCAATTAAGGAAATAAAGTAAATGGGAACATCTTAGTGGTATTTCCTTTTTGGGAAAGTGGGAAGAAGATAGTGGGATGGAGGGAGTATCTTTTATATTCTTCCATGATTAGTTAGCTTAGTTAATTAGGGGATTTCCGTTTTTGGGGAATGCAATTGAGCGGGAAATCGGATTGCTGACAACACAGCTTTTTCTGGGATTCTACTCCTATAGAACATATAACTACTTCTACAAGTTCTTCTCTAATCCATCACACAAGAAGTAAGGAAATACTAGTACCACAGCTGAAATTATATCATACCATCATGCAGCAATTGTCAATGACAACTTCCTCATATTTTATATCAGGATATTTCTCTGCAACTTCTCTGCAGCACTGAGAACAATTAACGAGAGGGCATATCAGGAAAAAAAAAAAAAGCAAAGAAAATTTAACAGCAGTGTAGATGACAGTCGTTACAAACCTTCAAAAATAGACCATCAGTTTTCTGCATGATATTTGCTTTGTGTATCGCAGACACCCGCTGTCTTCCATGAGCCCTTGCATACTGGAAAGCATACTCTGCAACCCTCAAACTTGCCTGACGGGTAATGATTTTGAGGCTTTCAACCACACCCTTAACCACCTAAATCCATGGGCATCATAAGCAAATGCAACCAAAAACAGTCCACCATATATGTAACCATGATTGAAAGCATAAGGCTTACCTGATGTTCAAGTCCACTGTATTCACCTTCAGTATTTTCACGGATAGTGACAAGATCAACATCATCATACCTGGTCTTATAGCCAGGCAAACTGAAGCATGGTCTGACATTGGCATATAAATTAAGTTCTTTTCTTAATGTCAGGTTTAAAGAACGATGACCCTTTCCAATTGGTGTAGCCATAGGACCTTTTAGACCAACCTTATTTCTGCGTACTGATTCTAGACTTTCCCAAGTAAGAAAACTTTGAGTTCTAGGGTCTATTTCCTTCCCAACAAAGTGCTCCTCCCACTCAATCGGTACCTCAGCTAATCTAAAGATCTGCATTAAACAAGCAGTAGAAATGTTAGTCATGATTCAGCTTGTTCCATCCCCCATTGCAGGCACAATGTAAGATCCACACACAATCCAAAGACAAAGATGCTATCGGCATACTACAACTCTATGCTTAAATGGATGCTCTATAGTAGGCATGGCATCATCTATTGCAAGCTGAACACAATATATTAGATACTTCTTACATGTATCTGACGATCATATCAGATATAAACTTTCACCATTTTGGGGTTCAAAGGAAAAAGATGGTTTCACATGGCTCACCAGATAAGTCAAGCTAAACAATGATTAACCGGAGAACTTTCCTATGAAAACATCTAACATAATTAAAGACAAATTTGGATAACATAGCACTTACAACAGACAATAAACTCAAATATAGCACTATAATATACTGCCTCTCATTCACTAGAATCCTACTATTGATTAAAATATACCTCACATATATTCAACAGACAACTTATGGTAGCTTTCCACTAAATAAATTTACAAGTACGATCAACCCACAAGAAACTTGTTTTCTTCATCTGGCCCTGAAACCAGATATTCACCTAGTGCTTTAAAATCCATTTGCTAACACATTAAGTACACTCAGCTACACGAGCCTAGCTGTTAGCTGTTGTCCTTGTTGATAATCATGTTCTAGCCAAAAGTATGGCATTGTAGGGAGTATTTTCTACAAAAGATAAGATTTGAGGTCGTAATATGAAGAGCAAATTGATAGCTGAATTGGCCTAGAAGTAGCCATGATGAGAATTCTGTTGGATTACATGTTACAATGTCATCCGTGGAAGCCTTTTTCTAGTGATCATTGTGAGCCAAGTATTCCTACTCAAGAGCTAGGTAGATCACAAAGTAGAGTCAATTAAGTGTTGACATATAGTAGTATCAGTAGAGTAATAACCAGCCAGCTGGTCATTGTACAACTGATTTCCCCCCTTATGTACTGGAATGTAGCTCATTCGTACTCCCAATGAATTGTTTGCCTGTTCCATATTGGGGCGTCTCAATGAATTGTTTACCTTTCTATTTTAGGAATACTTTTTATATGTAATTTGACATTTTTCATGAGTTTGGCTCCACATGTCACTTCCTCATTGGATCTCTTCCCCTTGGTGCCAAAAGCAAAGGCAAACCATTCAAACTATATCTTCTCTACACAAATATGGTTCTTAGTTCCTAAATCTACATGTATAAGTTATTAAACTCATCAATCCTCACTAACCTTTTGGGTCGGATAAAGAAAGAGATGTAGGATGGAGTGATAGACTTATAGAGGGGAGAGAGAATGGATGAATGTCCACTGTAAGGGGGAAAATGTATGGAATGATCAATAATCACTCCCCTCATTCACCTCCAACATAACACAACTTTTCTGCTCCGTGATGAGCTTAGTTGGTTGGAGTTTCACATACCAAATAAAACATGGCTCATTCTCATAAATGTCAACCATTTGAGAGTGTAACATTGGTGACGACATTCAATTGGATATACCCCTAGCGACAGACAGACAGGGCAACAGGATAATTCAATCCAAATTGGGTGTTGACACATAATTGGACAGAGCAACCCGCAACTGATATAAGAAGAGATCTGAAAAGGGAACCTGTTTAACGGATTCAGCGATCTCAGGGCCAATACCATCACCAGGAAATAGAGTAGCCTTAATCGGCGTCGTCGAGGAAGAAAGTTGTCGGGAAAAATCAGGGTTCTTGATGAAGCTCGATTGCTTTTGGAGGATTCGTCGTATAATTTGGGACGCCATTGATAGATTCAATCAAAATTGGGGAGATAGATTGATACTCGTATTTGGGAGGACGTTTTATGAGGTGAAAGGGAAAATACCGAAACAACCTTTAAACGATGGGAAAAGCCGCGCAACTGCTGACTGCTGACTCGTGTCGTGTATTGATGACGGCTAAGTAGTGTCCGGCTGTCCGCTAGTTTGGCAGGGGTTAAAATAATACGCACGACACGATCCAAACCTTTTTTTTTTTTATAGAATCGTTGTATGAGTTGAACCTCGGAACTACTTCCTCTTTATCTTTATCGTCTCTACAATTACTCTCTTTGTATCTATATGTCGCACACATAGCCATAATTTGAGAAGAAGGGGTAACTCAAGTGGTAAAGACCCCCTACTCTGACCGACTCTTCTCTACACCAATTTAATTGGAGGGAGACTTCATATCATCGACATTTAATTGGAAAATGACAATTTTGCTCTTCCATTTATTTTTGCAATCGATATTACAATTGTTAGTACAGTATAAACAGTAATTATTGTGTACCATGCGACAGTAGTAAAAGTTTGCAACTTATGATAAAAAGTGATCATTTTAGGTTAGCTAGTTACCACTTTCGAATAAATAATTACCACTTTTTCATATTAAAATGTGGTCACTATTTAACTTAAAGTGGTCACTAAATAACATAAAGTGATGACTTTTTACCATAAATTAGATCCGTCGTACGGTACAACAGTTGTATACTATAATTTGAATAAGATAAAGGAAAAGTAGAGAGAAAGATGGGAGAGAGTTGTATTATTATTCATCTTATTTAGAGGTGTATCACTTATTATATACTCCGTAAATGATTTTTCTAAAATGTCCCAACTCCCAGAGGCATATGTTAAAAGATTATCTAGAGGGAGATTTGCAAGATTAGTTCTCTAAATAATGTAATTATGAGTTTAGATATCAATTTCTCATGATATATTGTTGCAAATCTTCCCTTTAATAATCTGTTAACATGTGCCTCTGGGGCACATTTTACGAAAAAAAAAATTATATAAAACTGCAACGCAACATTTAGGCCTCGTTTCGTTCATCCGGGAACTGATTTCCCGTAGGAAGTTCTATTTCACATGAACTTACTTCCCACATCAACTTCCCACGAATCTACAAATATTTGTTTGGCTGTCATCTCGGAATTCACACTTCACATATTGTGGACACGACATAGGTCCACCCCGACGCGGCCACACGCGGGTTTGGGGAGGCGAATGAATCTCCATGAGATGGTCAAATGGAAATTTAAATCGAAGTCGGAGTCGCCACCGAATTTTATGGTTATTCGGAACCGTTCGAGCCCACTCTATGTCGTAGTGGGCCGTGTACAAAATACGGCCCATTTCCGATGTCAGAGTTTATTGGGCTCGTCCCTTTTGCATATCGATATAGATGCCGACTGGAGCGGTTAATCGTATATTGAATGATTCTCGTTGCCAATGGTTTCGGACATCCGGAAACCACGGTTCTGAGTAAGGGGTGAGGGTACGTGTTGGGAAGTTCACTAAGAACACCCAACCCCGCCCGCACATTAGCGGCCTCTACTAGGATATCGAATGATGTTTTAATGCGCGCGTTAGTTGAACGATGAATGATTATGCAAACATTGTTTTCTAAACATGTGAGGAATTGAATGGGTTGCTAAGTCAGTTTAATGCATGCAAAATTAATTAACGTCAAAATTGTATTTAGCATGTGAAATTCGTTTTAGTATAATAAAACAAATGAAATAAAAGAATGAAATTGCTACAAAACAAACAAACGAGTTAGTATCGATTTGTAGATAATAATAGCAAGAAATAAATATGCGAAATCGAGAAAATAAATATTAATCGAAATCTGAAAAATATTGTTGAAAAGAACGTTGTTTTGTCTAAAAAACGAAGTTCGAAAAATAATAAAAATACGGAAAAGGGCCGCGGCAAACAGCCAGCCGCGCGACTCGCCCGGGACGCCGGCGGGTCGCGTGGTGGCCTGTTTCGGCTCCGGTTTTCGAAAAACTTGAAGTTCGTATTAAATCGCGTATGAATATTGTATGATTCGTACTCGAATTAATATTTTCGATATTCGTTATATTCGATAATTGACTACGAAGTTAATATCGAATATTTAGAATAGTTTTTAGAAAAGGTGCAAATTATAGAAATCGATCGAAAAAATAAATAATAAACGAACGAAAAACATAAAAAAAGATCCGGACGGTGTGCCGTCCGGTTTTTGTGATTTTGTTCGAAAAAATGTTATTTTTAATAAATCGCGTACAAATTATGAATTAATTTGTATTCGACTTATGTTTTCGATATTCGTCGTACCCAATATTCGATTATGAAATCGATATCGGATATTTAGAATGAGTTAAAAAATAGTTTTGTAAAATAGTTTGTTTTGAACGAGAAAAGAAAAGAATTTTTAATGAAGAAAAGATGTAACGATTTTTAGTATCGTCGAAACCTTAATATAATTCCTTTCGATATAATATTCGATTATGGAAGAATCGATATCATATTTTTCAGAATATACGTTATGAAAATAGTTTTTCGTTAATAACGATACTAGGAAAATAATAAAAAAAAACGACTCTAGACCCGTAATAAAAAAAACGGACGAAGAAAAGAGAAGGAGAGAAAGGAAGAAATCGGGTTTTGTTGCACCCTCAACCTACATGCTCTTGTTGACTCGGATCGGGACTCGTCGGAATGTGGCTAGACACGGGAGCGTCGAGATTTGGTTCGGCTAAGGTGAAGGTTCGGACGGGTGAAGGATCGGGTATGGGAACCGGTTTTCCTTCGGGTTTGTGACGTAATATCGGTCTAACGATGCTAAGGAATTATGTGTGTCGGGATGCTAGATAACTATTGCTGAAAAATCGTGTGTGTATGTGTATAATTTCGGTAAATTATTGATGGTTAATTCGTGTTTTTTGTGTTGGATGCAAGGGGCTATTTATAGGAAATTCCCGACCTTGGCTTGGGAGAGTTTGACTACCGCTTAGGATAGGAAATGTAGGAATTTGAGGGAAATAAGAATTCCGCTTTCTTGTGGAGGAAGAAAGGCAAACCGGTGGATTTGCTCTTGTTTTGGACTGTTTCGGCCGAGTGTTTTACACTCGGTCGGATGCTCGAATCGGTTTTTGAATAGGACTCCTGTTTGAGCTAGAATTACCGCTTGGGTAAGAAGCTGAGGAGAACGAGAATTTCGTTTTCTTGTAAGAGAAGAAAAGAGGAATACCGGCTGGTATGTACTACTTGGCCGAGTGGTTGCACTTGGTTGAGTGTCTGAGTCGGTTCTCGGATAGGATTCCTACTCGGGATCGAATTCTACCTTAAACGGAATTGTTTATTATTTTTGTGAATGGCTGATTTTTGTAGAGTTGGAGTGTGAACCAACCGTGTGAGATGTCACGGTGGACTCACGAGTTTCGAGAAATGTCTTTGACCGGGATTTGACTCGGTCGCTAAAAGACGGTTTTACCCCTGGTGACGGATTCGACCCAAATTAGTGTTATTTGACTCGAAATGACCCACTGGGCCTGAATTTGAGGTTGGTTTTGTGAGATTTGTACTCCTTAAAATGCCTAGGCCCAATATCCATCATTTCGAGCCCATTTCCGAGTACGTTAAAGCACGTTAGCGTCCGATCATCATCGGGTGTTTGTCGGAAACTACTATAGACACCTGGCGGTCAAAATGTGGGTGTCTACACATATGAATAGACTTCTTGTATCTTGTTTGGTTGCACTCATCTAATTCCCATGATTTTGTTTTTAAAAACTATGATGTCATTTATTAATCAAGGGTATATCTTTACATAGGCTCACCATTTCTCCTCACAAAAACGTTCCCACGTAGAGAATTGAATGGATGGAAGGGAGTATGAAATAACTTTTTTTTCAACTTATAAAATAGCTGAAATTGTCTCTGATCTCATGATATGCAGTTACAACGAAATTACACCATCAACATAAGAAAAAGTAAACATTATTTAAAAAAATAAAATCTTTTTGAGTTACATTACCATTATTTGTTCGGGAAAAAAAACATTGTTGAGGGAAAAACCGCATACTAGTGAAAGTTTGAAACACTAGTAAAACATCCAAGACATTAGTAGTTCGGCTTATTGGAAGTGTTTTTTTGACGGGTAGCAATGTTTATTTAGAGGAAGTTGTAAATGGAGAGTTGACTGGAAGACAACAATTCATGAAAATTTGCACTTCACGGGAAGTTGGGGAGTAACCAAACGAGACCTTAGAGAGCAACCACAATGGAAGAACCTTACATAAAATTCTTCTTATGCCACCTCATTTTACACTATCTTAACTATAAGAACTTTATCTTAGATTGTTTTTCTTCATATTGAATTAAATTAATAAAAAGATTTGATTGGTCCTCCTTTATTGTTTTGAGGACAAACTTGGTTCTTAGATACTCCGTACAAACCAAGTTTGTCAAAATAGGGATAAATTTTACCAAATAAAGTTCTTTTGACAAACTCAAGGGTAAAAACTACCTATTGTGATTGCTCTAGAGACTTTCATATTAAGCCACGTAGGATTGACTAGGATTCTGATGAGGATCCCATGTGGCAGCCGGTGTGGCATAAGCAAATTGAAGAAAATCAACCGAAAACCGTCCCCTTTGTCACTTAGGAAGAAGTTACAAGCCAATAACCCTGGCTCTTGTTTATCGTCATTGCAAAGCACATGACAAGTGGGAATTGTCTCTTTTCAAAACGAACAGGGAACTTAGTTTCGTCAGAGGGTGAAAGTTTAATTCGTGGTATATAAACTTGAACACCTTTCTTGCATCCTGATATTACAGTTGCCTCTAATAATACACGTTCCCTAAGTATTTATATGACCAATCGTGTACCGTTGCAAAGACCATTAGCCTGATTGATATTTCTCAGTAGCATAACAATAGCGCCAACTTTGAGGGTGAGATTGTGATTTGGCAAACCTGAACATTGAATGGAATTAAGAAACTCCGTAGAATAGAGTTCATTCACAACAGGGCTTGTCTCGTCAACAGTAATTTCATCTGCACTTGAATAAACAACCTCGTCACCTGGAATAAGAGACAACACATACTGGTTAACCTTTTCGACATCGTCGTGAGTCGGTGCAAGAACAACTCTTTCCTGAAGATACTGTGGATTTTTAAGGTGTTCAAGTAAACTCGGGTAGGTGTTGTGCACAATTGATGCAATTGGGTCAGAACCTGGCTCAATTAGAACTTTATTAGGCAATTTAATGGTCGCTATACCGTCATTCGGACCACCAGCAGTGCCATCGCCAACGCTAAGAATTCATTAGGAGAATTGCTTTATTTCTTCGACGTTCGACTCCGAACCACCAGTCTGTAGCCTCATGTTTTGGGTAAGTTCCAAAACCTACGAAATTGATGTACACATTACTCACGAAAAGGTAATTAAGCATACCAAATGTAAAAATAAAAACAACAGAAGATACCTTGCAGTCTCTCCATATAGGTGACAAACATATGGTTGCATGTACAATAAATTGTCGACTACCTTTTGAAACGACAAGTAATATTTGTCTAAAGTCACCTCCTAACACAACGACCTTCCCTCCAAATGGTTTATTGGCAAAGTCAGTGTTAACAATTCTCATTATGTCTTTGAGGCTTCTGTCAAGTGCTTCAAAACAATGTCGACCAACCATTGGGGCTTCATCCCAAATTATGAGTTTAGTCTTTATGAGTAATTCAGCAAGATCAGCACTTGGTCTCATTCATGAACACATTGACTTTTCGTCTACATTAATAGGAATGTTAAACCTCGAATGTGTCGTCCGACCTTTTGGTAGTAGAACGGCAGCAATTCCGTTAGAAGCCACCGGAAGAACTATTTCCCCTTTGCTTCTCAGAGCTGCACAGAGAGTCTTCCAAATAAATGTTTTCCCTGTTCCTTCATAACCGTATAAGAAGAAAACACCACATGTGTTCTTCTCAACAGCATTCATAATTTCATTGTACACTAATCTTTGCTCGTCAGTTATGGAAGACATATACAGTTGATGTTCAGCACGCAACTTCTCCCTGTCATAGTTTAGTTCATCAGAGATTAGTCTATTAGAGTTAATGCAGTTGAGTTTATAGTCCGACAGCCGCATTTCCGGGAATTTCGAAAGCGAGCAACCGTTGGTCTACAGTGATGATTCTATTTTTGCTAACGCATAATTCTGCAGTTCTTCATCTGTCATCTGCATGTCTACATTAAATGTCAACTGAGAACTATTTCTGAGGTGGAAAAATCCTATAAGTAAATAACGAATGGAGTTATTAATTAAGGGGAATAAGTGTTACCAAAATACATCAGTCATTCATTCCTGCGTCGATGTAGGATATCGTCACAAAGATGGGGCCAGGTCTGTTCCCATACGTACTCAGGGCGAATCAAACTGCCCGAGAGTAGCAATGTAGCAAACATACTTCTTAAGTAAGATCTTAAACCCCAATCACTTGCCTCCAAAATTGCATCGACATATTCCTTGTCGTCCCCAAGTAACCCAAGTGCATAACACGCATCTGTAGACACCCAGATTTGGACCTGGTGGCTGCAGAAGTGCCCAACAAACACCCGATGACGATAGGACTGCAACGCGACGCGGGTTTGCGATGTTGTAGGTAGTTTTCCTATAGAACGGATCAAATAATTACTCGGAAAAATTAAAACTGACATGATGGCAGCCTTAGTCGTGTCGTTACGGTCGCATAGACACTAATTATAGTCAATTCTGACACCAGGGACCCCGAGTCGGTCCCGAAACTCGAACCGAGTCAACACCGTGTTAAGCGAGCCTCGGGATGAACACCCGAGGACCACTAAACCCACGGCGCTAGGTCAAGCCGTGGGAAAGCTTAACATCCAAGAAACGTATTATACACCCGTCTCACGGTTTTGGAAAGTATCAAAACCGTATCTTCAAAATCCCAACCGCCCCGCCCTACGCGCCTTGGTCTCACCACGCCTTAGCCCAGGTGCCTGAGTCCTGGTGCGCCCCAGCTCAGGCGTCCATATGGGCGACGAGGGCCAAAAACACCTATAAATACCCCCCTTCACGCCCTCTGATGGTAGGGATTTGTCGCGGGATCCCCACCGATCAAATATTTAACCGGCTATTCCTACGGTAGATAGGGTAAGTCGGGTCAAATCCACGGGGACGGTAGAGGCGTATAGACCAAGGTGGCCCAAATACTAGACTAAGTCAACGAGCTAAGCTAGAGAATGATAAGAGGGAGAGAAGGCTAGACTAAGACTAAAGTACCGGAGAAACAAACAAGGAAAACGGGCTAGGATTAGGTCGGGGTCAAAGGGGTAACGAAATGGTCAAGGAAGAGCTAGAACGAAGGAGGTAGTAGGGTGATCTAGGTTGGTCCGGGCTCTCGCAACTTAGACCGACCTAGAGGTTCCACTTGGAACCCATTTCGGCGACACACATGACAAAGGAAGGCAAGAAAAACAAGCATTCTAACCTACTTAGTCATTCAAGCATTCCAACAAACATGTGATATGCATCAAACCAAGAGGAAAACCAAATCTTCCACCAACATCTCCAACAAACCCTTAATCACCCAATTAACACCCTAATCACCCTACTAACCCTAGCAAGAACACTACTCTAACATAATCAACCTAAAACTAACAAGAACAAGATGAATCAACATAAACATCAAAACATACATAAAGATACTAGTGAAAACAATGAACTAAGAACAATACAACAATCAAAGATGCAAACTTGGATGAATTAAACAAGATAAAGAGTAAAAGGAGAAGAAGATTGTACCAAACTAGTGAAGAGGAAAGATTGAAACTTGCATTAATGAAGAAAACCCAAAACAAACCACCAAGGTTGTCAATCTTGGATGGATCTTGAAGAATTCCCTTAATCCAAGTACTAAACTAAGATTAACTTACTAATTACCGACTAATCTACACTAATCTAAACTAATCTAACCTAAAATAGTCTAGGGTTTAATGTCTAATGAAGTGCCCCCCCTAATATTACAAGAGGAGGGGTATTTATAGGACAAATGGAAGGGAGAAGAAAGAAAGGAAATGCGGGCAGCAGCAGCACGGTCCCGATCGGGACGGGTTCAACCCGACCAGGACGGTCCTGTCATCCCGATCGGGACGGGTTGGTCCCGACCGGGACGGCCTGGCAGTGACACCTTCAAAAGCGCACTTCATCCCCGACGGGATGAGGTGCATACCCGTCGGGGATGAGTCTTGTAGGCCTCCAATATGACCCTTTTGGTTCCTTCTTGCATCACATGGACTTCTCATTGATTCTCGAGACTCGGGATCGGGTCTCGGAGGCTCGGGATTGGGTCCCAAGGTCTCGGGGTCGATTCCAAAGCATCGAGTCATCGTTCCTTTATCTCGTTGGCTCCAAAATGTATATGAATCGAGTCAGAAACGCTCCAACTCTTCCAAATGGGTCTTGGGAACCTGAAACGAACTAAAGGAAGCATAAGAAGCCCATAAATCGCTCCCAAGGAGCGATTCCACAAGGAAAATGGGACCAAAACACTACGAAATAGGCACTACAAACTACACTTATCAACTCCCCCACACTTAACCCTTACTCGCCCTCGAGTAAGCACAAACTAACTACTACTAGCCGAGTGGGTATTAGCGCACCCTACGCCCTTTCAACTCACGCGAGTGCACTTAGAGGAAAAGTGCACTCCGCAAGGCAAGTCGGGTATTGCGACAAAACTGCGGATGCAACCGGACACAAGACACAAAAACAAACAAACACACAAACGAACACATAATCGGTTGTACCCAAAGAAAAACAAATACCGCTTCCCTCTAAAAGCGGTGAAAGAAGCACCGGTTTAGGACTCGAGGTAAGTGACAACGTTCCCAAGCTAGCAATACAACCCGAGGTGGACTAAGCCCTAATAGTATGTGTAGACACCCACATTTTGACTGCCAGGTGTCTATAGTAGTTTCCGACAAACACCCGATGATGATCGGACGCTAACGTGCTTTAACGTACTCGGAAATGGGCTCGTAGTAATGGACATTTGGTTTAGACATTTTAAGGAGTACAAACCTCACAAAACCAACCTCAAATTCAGGCCCAGTGGGTCGTTTCGAGTCAAATAACACTAATTTGGGTCGAATCCGACACCAGGGGTAAAACCGTCTTTTAGCGACCGAGTCAAAACCCGGTCAAAGATATTTCCCGAAACTTGTAAGTCAACCGTGACACCTCACACGGTGTATTCACGGTCCAACTCTACAAAGTCAGCCATACAAAGCAATAAACAAATCCGTTTAAGGTAGAATTCGATCTCGAGTAGGAATCCTATCCGAGAACCGATTCAAGCACCCAACCGAGTGTAAACCACTCGGCCAAGTAGTATGAGTCAGCCGGTTTTCCTCTTTTCTTCCCTCACAAGAAAACGGAATTCTCGTTCTTCTCAGCTTCTTACTCAAGCGGTAATTCTAGCTCAAACAGGAATCCTATTCAAAAACCGATTCGAACACCTGACCGAGTGTAAAACACTCGGCCAAAACAAGAGCAAAACAGCCGTGTTTCCCTTTCTTCCTTCACAAGAAAGCGGAATTCTTATTTCCCTCAAATTCCTACGTTTCCTATCCTAAGCGGTAGTCAAACTCTCCTAAGCCAAGGTCGGGAACTCCCTATAAATAGCCCCTTGCATCCAACACAATGAGAACGGATTTTTACCGACAATAATACACACATTATCGACACACATACATACGACCTCCGACACACACACATAGTTATTTTAGCATCGAGAAACCGATAATACATCCAGAACCCGAAGGAAGCCGGTCCGAAACCCGACACCCTTCACCCGTCTTAACCATACCACCCTAACCCAACCGACGTTGCCTCGATGCTCCCGTGCCTAGCCACATTCCGACGAGTCCCGATCCGAGTCAACAAAAGCATGTAGGTTGAGGGTGTACCAAACCCGATTTCTTCCTTTCTCTCCTCTTCTCCTCTTCGTCCGTCGTGTCTTTTTTTTTACGGGTCAAGAGTCGTTTTTTTTTCTAATATTGTTATTAACGAAAAACTATTTTCATAATGAATATTCTTAAACATACGATATCGATTTTTCTATAATCGAATATCGTATCGAAAAGAATTATATTAAGATCTCGACGATGTCAAAAAATCGTTACATCTTTTTCATTTAAAATTCTTTTCTTTTACTTTTCGTTCAAAACAAATTATTTCACAAAACTTTTTTAAACTCATTCTAAATATCCGATATCGATTTCATAATCGAATATCGGATACGACGAATATTGAAAACATGGACCGAATACAAGTTAATTCATAATTTGTACGCGATTCATCAAAATAACAATTTTCGAACAAAAATAAAAACGGACAGACCCGCACGCGAGTCGCGCCATGCCCAGGCGACTCGCGCGCAGGCCTGGAATCCGGGACTTCTTTTTTTTTACGTTTTCGTTCGTTTATTATTTATTCTTCGATCGATTTCTAAAATTTACATCTTTTCTAAAACTATTCCAAGTATTTGATATTGATTTCGTAGTCAACTATCGAATATAAAGAATATCGAAAATATTAAGTCGAGTACGAATCATGCAATATTCATACGCAATTTAATACGAACTTCGAGTTTTCAAAAACCGGCACCGAAACAGGCCACCACGCGACCCGCCGGCGTCCCGGGCGAGCCGCGCGGCCGGCTGTTTGCCGCGGCCTTTTCCGTCTTTTTTTATTATTTTTCGAACATCATTTTTTATACAAAACAACGTCTTTTCAACAATATTTTTCAGATTTCGATTAATATATATTTTCTCGATCTCGTCTATTTTATTTGCTATATTATTATTTACAAATCGATACTAACTCGTTTGTTTGTTTTGTAGCAAATTCATCCTTTTTTTTCATTTGTTTTATTATACTAAAACGAATCTCACATGTTAAATTTGACTTTGACATCAATTAATTTTGCATGCATTAAACGACTTAGCAACCCATTCAATTCCTCACATGTTTAGGAAAACAATGTTTGCATATCATTCATCGTATTACTAACGCGCGCATTAAAACGTCATTCGATATCCTAGTAGAGGCAGCTAATGTGCGGGCGGGGTTGGGTGTTCTTAGTGAACTTCCCAACACGTACCCTCACCCCTTACTCAGAACCGTGGTTTTCGGATGTCCGAAACCATTGGCAACGAGAGTCATTTAATATACGATTAACCGCTCCAGTCGGCATCTATATCGATATGCAAAAGGGACGAGCCCAATAAACTCTGACATCGGAAATGGGCCGTATTTTGTACACGGCCCACTACGACATAGAGTGGGCTCGAACGGTTCCGAATAACCGTAAAATTCGGTGGTGACTCCGACTTCGATTTAAATTTCCATTTGACCATCTCATGGAGATTCATTCGCCTCCCCAAAACCCGCGCGTGGCCGCGTCGGGGTGGACCTATGTCATGTCCACAATTTGGCGACTCCGTTGGGGATTTTCCGATGAGTTAATAACCTTCGGTGTCCTCAGGGTGAGACTCGAATAGAAATCGTTTGACTAGTACAATGCGCGTTTTAGTTTTACGGTTCATGCATAACCCCATCTTTCCCGGGCCGGTACTCGTGACCGACGTCCCACTATACCATTGATATAGTCCAAACTGGTTATGTCAAAGGTGTCCATTAGCCGATTCATATGGGTTTTACGGCATGTCCTAATCTCAACTCGAGTTAGGGAGTCCGCCCCGATTCTTGATAGGCTATGTACACTGGTATAGACCCTTATAGACTGACCGAGACTTAGACTAAGAGCATACATGGCGTCATTATACTGTTTCCATGACTACGTGCTACTTGATCCACATCATCTTTTTTTCAAAACCGTCATTTTCAAAATTTTGCATCCTTTTCAAAATATCCAATTTCAAAACCCGGGTCATATACCGAACTTAGGACTTATGATTTTACTCAAAATAGCCTTTTTCTAGCCGGTATTATGCCCAATTCAAAACTCGAAATTACTTTCGAAACTTTCAAAACCCGTCATTCGGCCCACTCCTTTTTCTTTTTTCGAAAAAGGGCCGAATTTCTTCACCCGATTCATTTCGGGCTTTTAAAAAAAATCACATTTCAAAACTTCCTCTTCTTAGGACTTCCCGTATTTAGCAGTGTCGGGTCATGTCATAAGTCGTTGAACTCTAGCGTCGAAACTCCGTCGATCATACATCACGAGTTTCCCCCCTATCCTAGCCCGCCTTAGTTTACTAAGGCAAAGCCCACCTACGTAGGACATACTCCTACAAAGGTCGGCCCGTTTACACAATCGAGTCTAAAAGTCTGGGAATGTCTCACGTGAACCTTCCTTCGGACAGGGCCCAACCCACAGCGTTGGATCCTGAGGAAGGCCCACATTTTCACAAGTCGCCCGTCTAGGGTGTCTTTTCCGAGTCATTTCCGTTTTAGTCTTCTTCCTTTTCCCTTGCTCGGGATGTACTTTCCTTAGGATTCGGTTTAAGTTGCTAATTACGTGGTGCTCTTACAGACAGGCCACCCTTCACTCGAACCATGACGCAAAAAGCCATAGATGAGTTGACCACCTCGTTGGCCCAAATTCAAGACCAGTTGAGGAGAATTCGGGAGGACCAGATTGCCATCGTCACTCGGGTTAGTGCCGTGGAACAGGGAACCCCCAATGCTTCGATCGAAGATGACGGACCTCTAGCCGCACTGGCCGGCGCTGTCCAAAAATTGCAGGAACAGGTCCACTCGACCACCAGAAACACCATTCTCACGGAAAATGCTCGTACCTATTCACCCTTAACCGATGAACTGCCCGCTAACCTTAACTTAACGGGTTTGCCAATGTTCGATGGGACTGAAGACCCGGTACTTCATATTCGGGCTTTTAAGGACTTTATGGCTGTCAAGGGGGTCAAATCGACCATGTTCAAGCATCTCTTTGCTTCCTCTCTGGAGAAACACCCAAAAGCTTGGTACTACAGGCTGGACCCCAAGAAATTCAAAACTTGGGACGATGTTGCAATGGAATTCGCGCGAAACTACGCGGATAATGCTGAAATCCAGACTACCATGCGTACTCTGGAAGTTATGGCCCAAGAGCCTAAGGAGCGTTTCACCAAATACCTTCAAAGGTGGCGGACCGAAAGTGTTAAGCTGGTGGACAAGCCCACCGAAAAAGTGCTAGTGGAGGCCTTTGTCAAAAATCTCCTCCCTGCTTACCGGGTCCATCTCAGGTACGCCATTATACCCGACTTCGCCACTTTAACCGAAATGGGTACTAGGATCGAAGACGATCTAAGGCTAGAGAACCTTACTAAGGCCTCTACCAAAGGGTATCAAGGATCCAGTTCCTCCTCCAGCAAGCCCGCCACCACAACGGCGGCCCGAAGCATCTTCGACGAGGTAAACTCACTTGACACCTCAACCAAGAAGAATACTCCAAATCGGGTATTCACCGACATAGAGACGACCTATGCTAATGCCTTACAAAGGCTATCTTCGAAAGGCCTAATCCAACCGATAGGCCCAACTCCGGAAGTTCCCGTAGAAAAGCGGTCCAAAAGCTACAACATACAGGCCTATTGCCACTATCACCAAGGCAATGGGCATGACACGGAGAAATGCTGGAAATTGAAGCATCTTATCCAAGATCTGATCGAAAATGGGAAGATACCGCTACCCAGTGACAAGCCAAGCAACAAAAATAATCCTCTTGCTACTCATGCCATTTTTACTGGAAAGGTAGTTGACTGCACTCATCTCATTTCCCCTTTCATTTCCTAAATCAACGGGATATGGAACGACGACGAGGATGATGTTTACCTGGCTAAAGGGGAGGCTGTCCCCGTCACTATCGAGGAAATCCGGAGGGCTAAAGCCAAAGCTCTGGCCGGTACACACACCATCACAACCACCCCGGAAACCGTCATTGAACCTTCCAGGACGGAACTCACTCCCGAAGAACCAAACGCCGACGCGGCCCTAGTTAGACAATTGAAGAGGGTCCGAACCGATATCACTATATGGCAGCTTTTGGTTAGTTCACAGGAGCATCGAGCGGCACTCACTAAGGCCCTTGATGAAATAAAGGTGGACTCATCGGTTACCCCCACCGAAATGGTAGCCACGATCCTGCCATATCTCAAGGACAAGTCCAAAGGAGAAGGCCCACTTATCACCTTCTCCGAGTCCGACCTTCCACCATTCGGGACCACTCATGACTTGGCCCTGTACATCACGGTGATTTGTCGAAACAAATATCTCCCGATGACCCTGATTGATGACGGGTCCGCAGTTAACGTCCTTCCTTTAAGGACAGCCAAGGCCCTCGGCATTACCGAGGCTGACTACCTTCCGACTGCAAAGACTATCCAGGCTTTTGATGGGAGCCCAAAATCAGTTGCTGGGGCCGTTAAACTAACCATTATAACAGGCCCGATCGAGAAGGAGTTAGAGTTCCAAGTGATCGATGTTACTTCATCCTTCAACCTGCTACTTGGGAGACCATGGATTCACGCGGTCAAAGCTGTGTCCTCCACTCTTCATAGAAAGGTCAAACTGCCTTTACAGGATGGAATCATCACTCTCGAAGCCACTCCCATAACCGTGTCAAGCTGCAACACGGCAGGCTCCGCCGACCCACGAGGATTCAACTTTGTAGGAATGATCGAAGAAGAGTACCTTTTCCAGCCGTACTTCACCGTTAGCATCTATACGATGCTACAGAACCTGGGTTGCCTACCGGGAGTCACATCAAGGCCATATCTTCCACCTGGGAAGATCATCGAAACCCTGAACAACGGGCAATCTCACCTCGGTCTAGGCTATACTATGGCGTCCGGCTACGCGAACCAAACCAAGGCGGTCACGTTCGTCACCCCGGTAATCGAAACTGTTCAAACGGGCCTCTATCGGCCCACCATCTCATATACCGGGACCAAACTGGCTCGGGAATGCAATTTCATCCCGGATGACATATTCGCCCTTATCCAGGCCGAATCAAAGGAAGGCACAAGCAACACTGAGCCCATTCTAGGACTACTCTTTGGGGAAGACAAGGTCATCCCGACCCCTAAACAGGAGCTAGTCAGCTTGATCCTCCGCAGCAGCAGGTTCGATCCAACTAAGCTGATCTCTGAAGTTGGTACCGACACTGGGAAGAGAGCTTGGAAGAAGACAACTAAGTGGACCGACAGTCAGGGCCGAGTCTACAAGCTAACTACTGGCGAAGGAGATATGCATGCCATCGAATCTGAATCTGAGTCCGAGTCCGAGTCAGAGTCAGAGTCGGAGTCTGAGTCAAAGTCTAGAGGGTCCAGTACTAGGATCGAGTCTGTAACCCCTCTCCCTTCTTTAGCCTCACTATCGGGAGCCCCGGAGTCTGTCCCGAGGGCTCTCCCTATCCCGCTTCTGACCAACGATCAGATGGCAGCTCTCTTCGAGCTCTTCTCAAAATTTACTATCAATAATAACGATAACCGTTCTGCTTACGACTTGGCTTATTTTCAAAATATTTTCAAAAATCTTACTTGCAATGACATTGAGAAACCCGACGAACAGGTACCATTGCCTCCGCATCTAGTCGAGCAACTTGAACAAAGGGAGTCCCGAAATCCTGTAATCGAAGAAACTGGTTCCATCAACGTAGGAACCCCTTTAGAGCCTCAGATACTTAAATTGGGCCTATCTTTAGATCCCGAGGAGAAACAACAATTCACGGATCTTCTCCAGGAATTCAAAGACGTCTTTGCATGGTCCTACAAGGACATGCCAGGAATAGACCGGGAGATAGCTGAACACCGAATACCCATCAAAGACGGGTACAAGCCGGTAAAACAGAAACTCCGAAGAATGAGGCCCGAATGGTCTCTCAAAGTCAAAGAAGAAGTTGATAAACAATTCAAAGCGGGCTTTATTCAAGTGTCTGAATATCCAGACTGGGTTGCAAACATAGTACCAGTACCCAAAAAGGATGGCAAAGTCCGAGTATGTGTAGATTTCCGGGACCTTAATAAGGCCAGCCCAAAAGACGATTTTCCGTTGCCACATATCGACATACTGGTGGATAACACGGCCGATCATGCCCTTCTATCATTTATGGACGGCTATGCCGGATACAATCATATCAAAATGGCGGAAGAAGACATGAGTAAGACCACCTTCATCACACCTTGGGGGACTTACTGCTATACCGTGATGCCATTTGGGCTTATTAACGCTGGTGCCACTTATCAACGGACCGCTACTACTTTATTGCATGACATGATGCATAAGGAAGTAGAGGTCTACGTCGACGACATGATTGTCAAATCCAAGGACCGAAACGGGCACATTGCAGCCTTAAGAAAGTTCTTCACCCGACTACGCAAGTACAACATGAGGTTAAACCCTAAAAAATGCAGTTTCGGGGTAACATCGGGCAAGCTACTGGGCCACATTGTTAGCCAGCGCAGCATCGAAGTTGACCCAGCAAAGATCAAGGCCATAATCGAGATGCAACCACCTAAAACCGAAAAGGAGATAAGGGGGTTTCTCGGGAAAGTCCAATATATAAGCCGATTCATTTCAAAGCTAACCATGGTATGTGAACCCATTTTCAAGAAACTGAAGATAGGAGAACGAACACTATGGGACGACAAATGTCAAATGGCTTTCGACAAGATCAAGGAAATTCTATCCTCCCCACCGGTGTTAATGCCACCTCAGCATGGTTTGCCTCTGTCATTATACTTAACAACGACCGAGACGGCCATGGGCGCTATGCTAGCCCAGACGGTCGATTATGAAGAACGGGCTATTTACTACATCAGTAAGAAGTTCTTGGAATACGAGTGCAAATACACCATGCTCGAGAAGACGTGTCTAGCATTAGTATGGGCCACTAAGAAGCTCCGACACTACATGCTTAGTCACGAGGTACATGTGCTATCCAAAATGGATCCAATCAAGTATCTTTTCGAGAAGCCCATCCTCAACGGTCGTATATCCAGATGGACTTTAATGCTAGCCGAGTTCGACCTCAAATTCGTGCCTTTAAAAGCCATCAAGGGCCGAGTAGTAGCAGAATTCCTAGCCGATAGTCCGGTATCCGAGGAAGATCACACCGATACTTGGGCCTTCCCAGATGAAGACATATTCCATACCGACACCGACACATGGGATTTGTACTTTGATGGAGCGTCCAACTTTCGAGGATTTGGTGTCGGCATCTTGCTAATCTCACCACAAGGGGAACATACCCCGTTATCCATCAAGCTAGATTTTGACGTGACTAATAACACAGCCGAGTACGAAGCATGCATTCACGGCTGCAAGCCGCCGCTGATTTGGGAGTAACAAACCTCCGGGTCCACGGTGACTCATCTTTAGTCATAAATCAAACCCTACAGAAATGGAAGACTCGGAACGCAAATCTCGTGGCTTACCAAGCACGAGTAAGGGTTCTCGAAAAACAATTCCAAAAAGTGGAGTACATTTATCTGCCTCGGGAAGAAAACCAGTTTGCAGATGCTCTTTCAAAATTAGCATCTTTACTGAACATCCCAGCACATCTAACCAGCATGCCCATTTGCGTCGAAAGACGGTCCGAGCCGGCATATATCCACACTATCCAAGATATTGAGATAACTGGTCCAGAACCTTGGTACCAGGCTATTCTAACCTACTTAACGTCAGGGGAATATCCTCCGGGAGCTGAAAACCGGGCCAAGAAAGCTCTACGAAGATGGGCAACCCAGTTCATCCGCACGGACGATGGACAGTTATATAAGAAGACAGCACAGGGGGCTTTACTCCTATGCATTGACAAAACTCGAGCCGAAAGAGTCATGGCCGAAGTACATGATGGCGAAAACGGACCACACATGAACGCCCATATGTTGGCCCGAAAAATCGCAAGACTCGGTTACTATTGGAATAGCATGGAAACTGACTGTCAGTTGTATGTCAAACACTGTCATAACTGTCAGATTTTCGCTAATGTTCGGCATATGCCTTCATCCCTACTATATACAATGACGTCACCATGGCCATTCTCGACATGGGGAATTGATATAATCGGGAAAGTGAATCCTTCCGGGACAGGAGGTCACTGCTTCATCCTAGTGGCTATCAACTATTTCACTAAATGGGTCGAAGCCGAGTCATACCGGATCTTGAATGCCAAACATGTGGCCAAATTCATCCAAAACAAAATTATATGTCGATACGAGATTCCACACGAGTTCATCAGCGATCACGGGACCCATTTCCAAGCTGAAACCGCCACTTTGCTGGAAAAGTACAAGATCCAAAGACATAAATCATCACCTTACCGTCCTCAAACAAATGGAGCGGTGGAGGCAGCTAATAAGACAATTGTCACCATTCTTAAAAAGATGGCTGAGAATTACCGGGACTGGCCCGACAAGATACCCTTCGCCTTATGGGGATATCGGACATCAATTCGAACTGCAACCGGAGCAACTCCATACTACCTGACATATGGAATGGAAGCAGTCCAGCCGGTCGAGCTAGAAGTACCATCACTCAGGATTCTACTCGAGAGTCAGGTACCTGAAGCGGACTGGGTCCAAGCCCGATATGACTCACTAATCCTCTTGGACGAACGGCGATCCCGGGCTCTGAATAATATTCAAATATATCAGAAAAGGATCCAACGGGCTTTTAACAAAAGGGTTAGGCCCAGGAACATCAAAGAAGGCGATCTAGTCCTAAAATCTGTTCGAGCTTTACTACCAGTTGACCCAAGGGGAAGGTTCAAACCTAATTGGGCTGGGCCATATCTAGTAAAGAAGATTCTTTCAGGAGGTGCAGTAATGCTAACGGACTTGGACGGAAACGAGTTCGTCAACCCAACAAACTTGGACCAACTGAAGCGTTACTACCCATAAACCCTATCTCAACGTCATTTGCAAAATTTATAAAATTTCTTTTATGAATTTTCAAAAATTTTAAGCAAGTCAATAAGTTAGGATCATTTATCCTACCGTTGCACATCTCGAATTAATAATCTTGATGTATTTCAAAAATTGCAAAAATACTTCTGAACTACGGAAGGTTTGATTCCATTAATTTTGGATACGTAGGCAACCCCTCAAAAGGGTACAACCATTGCAATAACAAAAAGACGGGAACGGTATTCACTAATATGTCTTTTTATTATTTCAAAAAATACATCACAAAAAAAAGCAACAAAATCACACCACAAAAATAGTAGTAATACTTAAATAATAAATTTAGGAGACTACTCGTACATTTTGCCTTTCCCCTTATCTTTTGGGTCACGTGGAGCCCGAGGCCGACGGGGCGGGGGCGAACGTTCCCTAATCACAAGGGGAACTTCCTTTGCTCGAACCCGCTTCTTCGATTTTGGGTTTTCCATCCTCTGCACCGGCCCAAGCCGAGCTCTGACCGGCTCGGGAAGCCTTTCTCGAGGACCAAGTCGGTCCTTAGCAGCCAGTCTTGGCCCTAGTCTCCTTTCTAAGTCCGTCTGGGGACTCACCTTCCCCCGTGCATCCTTATTACTGGACCCTTCAGTCTGAGTCCTAGATCTTCTTTTCTGACCTGTCGAAGTAGCTCCCTCAGTAAAGAAACTCCTATTGTCCTTAGCATGCTCCCGGCGTAACAGGTCGTAGGCCTCGTCAATTTTTAGGGCAGCTCGAGTTTTAGCTGAATCAGCTCGGGTCCATCTTATATAAGAATCCGTTACCCAGATCGAATGAGAATTTTTAAGAACAGGCCAAGTAGCTCGTGTATACCACCTTTGCATCTAGGTGTCACACATCACATCCGTCAGCTGAGTAGATTCACTCACAACGGCCTCGATTTCTAGGATTCTTTGCGCCCGACCATATTGCCTAAGTATGCGATCGGGAAAGAGGTGAATTGTCTGCCTAAAAGATAGGATTACCTGATATCTAGCCCTATCTCGAGATTCTAGACCAGTCCAAAGGTAAATTGGCCACCAGGGCACGGCCCAACGGATCAACAGGCCTCCATGGAAAGATAGCACCTCGTCCCAGTATTTTTGGGTATTGAAGCGAGAAAAGGCAATAGCTCGTCTCCTCGACATAACTTGCCTGGGTTGATATCGGCTCACATCTAAGGGAGGATCCAAGATCGATAACCTCTCAAACAACCACAGCTGAAAAATCCGGAAAAAAAATCAAAATCGCAAAAATCGTCAAAATCACGTTAAAAAAAAAAGAAGTGAAAAGACGCGAAAACCGATAAAACCGCAGAAACCGGGAAAAATCGGAAAAAACCGCAGAAGCGAAATAACCGGAAAATCAGAAAAGCCAAAAAAATCAAAAACGACATACCTGTAAGAGCCGAGTACTCCCAGCCAGCCTGACTGACGGATCCCTCTTACGATTATCCAAACCCTGGATAATCTCTCCCGTAATCAGCTAAGCCGGGCTTTGCTCCGTCTCCATCAGGTCAGCCACGGTGAAAAGTCTGACATGGCCCATGCAAGATAACAAGTCCATATGCCCTTCAAAGGCATAAACATGGAGCATACAAAAAGTAAAGGCCCTGCGGCTATGGACCGGCCTGACCCGGACATCATCTGGGTTCATGAATTTTTCAGCCAGGTCGATCAGGGAAACAGTATCTCCTTCTAGCATACGGGATACCTCCATATGGGAAAGCCCTAAAAATTCCCTTAACTTCCTCCTTGGGTCAGAAACTGAAAAAGGAATAGCAGGGCGAAGTATAGGATTCCATCCTCCTGCAGCAGCAATTTCCTCGGGAGTAGGGCAAATCTCTCCTCGAGGGAAACTAAATACATGATAGGTATCGTCCCAATAGGACAGGCAAGCATCCAAGAAGTGGCAGTCTACTTGCATCTGACGAATCACAGACAATTGGGTAACGCCGTTCTGATTTAGGATAGCCCTATCAGCATCCCTAAAATATTTGGACCACTCGTGCAGCATTCCGACTAATCGATCGATTCCCATATTTGATTTGCTAAAAGAAAGAATAAATTTTTCAGGGCTTATTCTTTTCCTTAGGTAATTGGGGAATTGTGGAATTATGAGAATTTATGAAGCAAGAAGGGGTATTTATAGCATAAAATATAAGTTCTCCTCCTCACCTTAGGATTCCCAATCCTAGAGCATTTAGCATACAAGCCATTGTCCTAAGGCTTAGCTAAGTTATCCCGAGCATTCCTATTCCTTTTCAAAGTCAAAACAAAAAATTCTTTAATTTTTTCAAAGGCTTTTGCAAATTCAAAAATTCAAACCTTTTCTCAAAATTTTTATTCCCCAGCACGAGTCATTTTTCCTACAAATGTTACATGCAAAATTTTGCAGCTTTGCATAAATATGTACAGGACGACTCAAGCAGGACCATGCGATTTGCATAACTCCCCAACGGCATTTAACAAGATGAGCCCACACACAGGCCCATTTTAAGTCTCATATGACGAGTTCAATTCCCCACGGAGTTATCATCATCAGTTCAGGTACATTTCTAGCCCATGGCCGGCGGGCCCTCCACGCAGGTCTAATGGACCTTAAACGACCCGACCGGAAGCTACCGGGTTTTAATCCTTGATTGACCTGGTAGCTACTCTGACTTTCGCCCTGTCCAAGCCTCAGTCACAGTGGGGGCTCTGTAGACACCCACATTTTGACTGCCAGGTGTCTATAGTAGTTTCCGACAAACACCCGATGATGATCGGACGCTAACGTGCTTTAACGTACTCGGAAATGGGCTCGTAGTAATGGACATTTGGTTTAGACATTTTAAGGAGTACAAACCTCACAAAACCAACCTCAAATTCAGGCCCAGTGGGTCGTTTCGAGTCAAATAACACTAATTTGGGTCGAATCCGACACCAGGGGTAAAACCGTCTTTTAGCGACCGAGTCAAAACCCGGTCAAAGATATTTCCCGAAACTTGTAAGTCAACCGTGACACCTCACACGGTGTATTCACGGTCCAACTCTACAAAGTCAGCCATACAAAGCAATAAACAAATCCGTTTAAGGTAGAATTCGATCTCGAGTAGGAATCCTATCCGAGAACCAATTCAAGCACCCAACCGAGTGTAAACCACTCGGCCAAGTAGTATGAGTCAGCCGGTTTTCCTCTTTTCTTCCCTCACAAGAAAACGGAATTCTCGTTCTTCTCATCTTCTTACTCAAGCGGTAATTCTAGCTCAAACAGGAATCCTATTCAAAAACCGATTCGAACACCTGACCGAGTGTAAAACACTCGGCCAAAACAAGAGCAAAACAACCGTGTTTCCCTTTCTTCCTTCACAAGAAAGCGGAATTCTTATTTCCCTCAAATTCCTACGTTTCCTATCCTAAGCGGTAGTCAAACTCTCCTAAGCCAAGGTCGGAAACTCCCTATAAATAGCCCCTTGCATCCAACACAATGAGAACGGATTTTTACCGACAATAATACACACATTATCGACACACATACATACGACCTCCGACACACACACATAGTTATTTTAGCATCGAGAAACCGATAATACATCCAGAACCCGAAGGAAGCCGGTCCGAAACCCGACACCCTTCACCCGTCTTAACCATACCACCCTAACCCAACCGACGTTGCCTCGACGCTCCCGTGCCTAGCCACATTCCGACGAGTCCCGATCCGAGTCAACAAAAGCATGTAGGTTGAGGGTGTACCAAACCCGATTTCTTCCTTTCTCTCCTCTTCTCCTCTTCGTCCGTCGTGTCTTTTTTTTACGGGTCAAGAGTCGTTTTTTTTTCTAATATTGTTATTAACGAAAAACTATTTTCATAACGAATATTCTTAAACATACGATATCGATTTTTCTATAATCGAATATCGTATCGAAAAGAATTATATTAAGATCTCGACGATGTCAAAAAATCGTTACATCTTTTTCATTTAAAATTCTTTTCTTTTACTTTTCGTTCAAAACAAATTATTTCACAAAACTTTTTTAAACTCATTCTAAATATCCGATATCGATTTCATAATTGAATATCGGATACGACGAATATCGAAAACATGGACCGAATACAAGTTAATTCATAATTTGTACGCGATTCATCAAAATAACAATTTTTCGAACAAAAATAAAAACGGACAGACCCGCACGCGAGTCGCGCCATGCCCAGGCGACTCGCGCGCAGGCCTGGAATCCGGGACTTCTTTTTTTTTACGTTTTCGTTCGTTTATTATTTATTCTTCGATCGATTTCTAAAATTTACATCTTTTCTAAAACTATTCCAAGTATTTGATATTGATTTCGTAGTCAACTATCGAATATAAAGAATATCGAAAATATTAAGTCGAGTACGAATCATGCAATATTCATACGCGATTTAATACGAACTTCGAGTTTTCGAAAACCGGCACCGAAACAGGCCACCACGCGACCCGCCGGCGTCCCGGGCGAGCCGCGCGGCCCGCTGTTTGCCGCGGCCTTTTCCGTCTTTTTTATTATTTTTCGAACATCGTTTTTTATACAAAACAACGTCTTTTCAACAATATTTTTCAGATTTCGATTAATATATATTTTCTCGATCTCGTCTATTTTATTTGCTATATTATTATTTACAAATCGATACTAACTCGTTTGTTTGTTTTGTAGCAAATTCATCCTTTTTTTTTCATTTGTTTTATTATACTAAAACGAATCTCACATGTTAAATTTGACTTTGACATCAATTAATTTTGCATGCATTAAACGACTTAGCAACCCATTCAATTCCTCACATGTTTAGGAAAACAATGTTTGCATATCGTTCATCGTATTACTAACGCGCGCATTAAAACGTCATTCGATATCCTAGTAGAGGCCGCTAATGTGCGGGCGGGGTTGGGTGTTCTTAGTGAACTTCCCAACACGTACCCTCACCCCTTACTCAGAACCGTGGTTTCCGGATGTCCGAAACCATTGGCAACGAGAGTCATTCAATATACGATTAACCGCTCCAGTCGGCATCTATATCGATATGCAAAAGGGACGAGCCCAATAAACTCTGACATCGGAAATGGGCCGTATTTTGTACACGGCCCACTACGACATAGAGTGGGCTCGAACGGTTCCGAATAACCATAAAATTCGGTGGCGACTCCGACTTCGATTTAAATTTCCATTTGACCATCTCATGGAGATTCATTCGCCTCCCCAAAACCCGCGCGTGGCCGCGTCGGGGTGGACCTATGTCATGTCCACAGTATGACGATAAAGCAACAAAAACGTTGGTAACTTACCTAGGTCCTCCTTACTTTCTAAAAACGTACTACGGGACGATCGGCGGAGTGGGAAGTGATGATCCATGGTGTTAGTCGACACTGTAGGTAAGTGAGACCCCGCCCCCTTTAGCGTGAGCCAAGAGGGTCGTCCCGTGTCCAAAACTGCCTAACTAGTCCAAGTAAAAAGTGGAAATATGCAAAATGAGGGAAGACTGACTAATGCCGCTATCATCCTTCCTCGGGACTCGGTCCTTTGGTAGGCTCTTCACGGCAAAAGTCGGAAAAAGGCTTATTTTTGTGGGGTTGAGATCTTTTTGTGAGACGATTTTCTTTTGGCATTTTCTCTTTTCTTTTGCATTTTTGCTTTGTTTTGCCATGCCATTCTTTTTTTCTTCTTTTCTATTTTCTTTTTAGCTTTTGTGCCTTTTCTTTTTCTTCATTCTTTTCTTTCTTTCATTTTCTTTCATTTTCTTTTCTTTGCCCTTTTGGCTTGCTTTGGCTTTTTGGCATTTCTTATTGGGTAACAAGAAAGAGAGAACTCAACAAATTGCAATTTTATTGTGTGGATATGTGTAGGAGGTAGGTAAATGGGAGAGTTGGGGAGCGTCCTTCCCTTCAAACCCACAAAAAGTGGAGAACTTGGACTAATCAAACAATCCTAAGCATGGTCACCTAAGGGACGAGACTCGGTAACCAAGGCCTTTTCACACCGTGGGTGGTCATAATGGTCAAAATGCAAATCCCGTAGTAAATCCCTAGTAAGCTAGGTGGACTCAAGGTAAAGGACCAACGAATTCATTGATTTAGGGTCATTCTACTAGACTAAAGTCCAAGACTCGATTTATACTACTAAGAAGGGAAAGTAAACACTCACACACTAGCCTCTAAACCGGGTTTTCGAAAACCATTTACACACAGGACACACAACAAAACACAAAACAAGGACTCAACGAAAACGAAAGAAAAAGAAACAAAAGCAACAAAACAAGAACAACACAAAACGAACACATACATAACACAAACACCATCCCTAGCTTCCAAATGAGCAACCAACCAACATCAAACTTTACAAAGCTCCTCCCGAGCACACCACATCACATTCTCCTCCAAATTCCGCAAGAGACAAAGAAGGAAAAAGGGATGGAAGATGTTACCGGACATCTTGAAAGCTTTCCAAAGCCATCGGTGGTTTAAGCAACCTATAAGGAAAAGAGGGGGGCAAAACACGCACAACAAAACAAAAATACGACATAACGACATAAAAAGGAAAACACACAAAAAGAAAATCTTTTTGATTTTTGTGAAATTTTTTCAAATTTTTAGGGTTTTTAAAGATTTTTTGGAAAAACTACGAAAATAAAGCTAACTATGCTAGAATATCGCTCCCCCATACTTAAACCGAGCCATGTCCTCATGCTCGACCGTAGTGCATGGGAGCTCAAAATAAAAGAAACTACGAAAATAAAGCTAAAAATCAAAAAGTGGAGAAAATGGTAGAATGTGTCCGGCCGGGGTGTAGTCAAGTCACCATGGGCCGAGACAAGAAAAGATATGGATGGGGGAAGAAATAAAAAGAAAGAAATAAAAGGAAATGGGAGGGGAGGACTAGGTGTAATCAAGTCACCTAGCTCGGATTCCGCCCAAATCCGACTAAATCCTCAAAAAGAAAGAGTGAAAAACTTGTAAAATTTGGATTTTGAAAATGACTCTCGATGTAGTCACATCATCGAGAATCGGGAGCAACCAAAACCAAGGCCTCGAAGGCCACCATGACAAAGGGGAAGGGGATAAACAAGGGGAAAACAAGCAATAAAAACGAAAAAGAGAGGATAGTTGCCGTACCGTACGGTTAGCAACTCACTCGCTCCATCGTCTCATAAATCAATATAGGCACTTGCTTGTTGTCGTCATTGTCATCCTTCTTCAAGCTTGAGAAAACCACATGGCTAAGGTAGTGGGTTTATAATGGTGTGAGGGGGGTAGAAATTGGTGTGTAAACCGGTCTAAAGTAGATAGAAGATGAAGTGAGGATATGAAAATGAAGTATGTGGGTGGTATGATGTGAGCAAGGAAGGTAGGGAGGTTGGGTGGGGGTATACAATGGTTGGGTGGGCTTAAATGTCGAAGAAGAGGCACCAAAAAGGAGTAGGGGGTCATCCCGGTCGGGATGGGTGGTCCCGGTCGGGATGACATACCCGTCCCGGTCGGGAAGCCTCCTTCCCGATCGGGATGACACCCCAGTGAACTCGATTTTTGGCACCCTCATCCCGATCGGGACGGTGTAACACCCGCTATTTTTCCTAAGCATTTTATTCTTTCTGTTAGGACTTCGTCTTAACTCTGTCATTTTTGGCCTCATATTTTATCATTTTACTAAGCTTTATTTTAATTTTTGAGTTTAATAATTTCTATTTTTAATTTTAAAGATTTAAAATTCTTTTAAATCCATTTATTTGGTTTCTTCGTAAACTAAGTAATTTTTCCGCGAGGAATTCTATTTCTCTCCGAATTGACATTTTTAAGCTTGGATTTAAGTTATTCCTTTTTCCTAAAAATGTTTGAATACGTTTATGGAATATTTTTCTACTAAGATATATTTTAGTTACTAAAAACAAGCCATTTATGATTTTATTACGAAGCTTCGCGAATAATTATTTTCTTACGCGAGGTTTACTCGAATTACTTTGAAATGCCTTTAACTATTTTACGATTATACTTTTTATCAACTTATAAATTATTTGAGACTGTTTTCTCACGTTTTGGACCGACTAAGCTCTTGGTCACAAGTTTTATTACATTTTATTTAAACGTTTCATTTTATCACATTAAAACGTAAACATAAGGTAAATCATTTTCATTCATGGTAGCATTTATGTCAAAACTTTTCTTACTCCTTCTCTTATCCTTTTGGCCGGCCAACTATAGGTCTAGATACATTTTGGATTCCTCATTTTGAAGCCTTAATTTCATTCTTACTCCTTTAAGTGTAGTAACATCCATCTCCTCCTTTACTCTACATTCATTTTTGCATTAACAAAAATATTCATCACTTCTTTCTTCTCTCTTTTGGCCGGGTACTTCTTACCCTCCTTAGGCTGATTTTTGCTCCATTTCAAGTCCCAATCGCATCATTTTTAGCGTCATAATAATCCTCTTTCCGATTCCTTCGTTAAGGTATTAATCAACGTCATTTTCGATCAATTTTTACCTTGTTTTTTATTAGTTTTCTCATGGTATTTTTCTGCCATGATTTACGTGTTTGGTAGGATTTTTGGACGATCCCGAAGCCGACGAATATATCGTTGATTCAGACTTGGAGTAGAGGTAACGTCGATGTTACTCGGTATTTCAAGATTTTAATTGAGTATTTGCATGTATATATTTTTATGCTTTATTTTGGCAATATATGTATGTCACGAATTCTGGAAAAAATTTTAAAGTTGAAATTTTGCATGTTTCGATATTTTTATCGCTTTTACGAGATTAACGATTAAATTGTTATATTAATTTGTAAAATCGTAATAATCGGCCTAAACATGTAATATATGTTTATATTCTGGAAAAATGTTGTTTTTGATGATTTTTAGTAATTTAGTATTTTTCTGATATTTTTGATATCGATTATTGAATTATTATCGTTTTCGAACAAAAACGATTAAAAACCGATTTTTAGTTCTAGTACTTAAACATTTTATTTTAATCTGATTTTTGACGTGGTGAAACTTTCTGGTGAAATAGAATTTTCTGATGTTTTTCATAATTTTTTGGAATTGTTAAGTGGATGAATTAATTAATCACTTTAAATCATCGTTTATCGTTAAAACCGTGTTTGTTGTTTAAATTCTCGATTTCTGGTCTTTAGTTTAAATCTGGAAAAAATTATGGTTCTGATGATTTCATATTAAAATGTATTATTATGATTTTTAGTGCCTTAATAAAATGTTAGGAACGATAGGTTTATTAATAAAATCGTTAATTGCGAAAACGGGTTTAAATGACGGTTTTGTTGAAATTGGTTGAATCTGGATTTTGGAAAAATCTGGAAAATTTATATTCTGTAAAATCAGGATTTTAAAAGTGTAATAATAATTTTTGGATATTAATACTTAAGTCGTTTTGTAATTACTATTTTTATTAATCGTTATTGTCGAGATTGGACGATTAACGAGAAAACGCTTTAAAAACCGAGTTTTTTTAGAATTCTGGAAATTTTCTTTTCTGGACAGAATGTCCATAAATATAATTTAACTATTTTACGTAATTTTTGTACTATTTATTATAGTCTTTAATTAATAAATATTGATTTCGGACAAGTTGTGATTTATCGCTAAATTGCTTCGTCTTACCTAAAAGAATTATTTTTCCAGCAATTTTGAAAGTATTTAAATCTGAAACTTTAGGAGTTAAATCATCCCTTAACATACTCTAAATATATTTGTTGGTTTAATTAAATAAAGACGTTCAAGTATTTAATTTAGTGTTTGCCGTAAAATCCTATTTATAATTTTATCGTCGAAACTAATAATAATTAGGGAATTTTAGCTTTATAACTTTCGAAAACACCCTAATTAGTATTATTAAATTTTTAGATGTCTCTAATCATTTTATAACACTTGTACGATATTTTAATAATTTCATAAAATCAAATGTTCTTACTTTAATAATTAATATCGTTAAGGCCGAAAGTATTAGTTTTATAAATCTATATCGTTTACTAAAATGTGGCATTAGTATGAACTAATATTTTCACTACTTTGATATGATGCTATTTTTAGTAAAGTTTCTAAAAATAGAAGTTTCCTAAAATAGAAAGTTTCCTCTTTTAGAATATAAATGTTTACTTCTTTTATCCTCATATTGTTTATGATGAATACATCTTTTAAATATCGATAATGGTTTGCTTTGGAGTTATGGAATAAGGACAAGTGTGGGTTTAGAGTAATATAGTCTGGGATGTACGTTTTGCCATCAACTGTAAGGCTGGTGTGTCTTTATGGGGCGCATTGGTTGTTGAACTGAGCATGGTTTGTGTTCAGGAGAGTGTATATTTACCTTAAACTTAGATATCGCATCGTATAAGTCGCGTCGGGTTGAACTGGGTATGGTTTGTATCCAGGAGGGGTGTACATTACTTAAGCCAGGACCTCGCTGCACGCAGTCCTGTTATGGTTGAGTTGCCTAGTTAGAGACCAAAGTCTAATTTGTTTTGACTAAGTTCTCGAAACTAGTTTTTAGTATTATCCTAGTGAAAGTCTAGATTCTACATTAATCCTATCCATAACGCCATTTTGATTATTTTATTTATTATCGATATAAATTGGCGCAGGTTGGCAAATATCTTTATGTGTCTTCGGAAACCCCCTTTTGAATAATTTGTTCGACGCTAAACCTTATTTTAATATGATGTTTTACTGTTTTCCATTTTTACTATTTTTCCTATATTAGTAATTACTGTTTTAAAATCCTGTTATACGGCTGGGAGAACGTTGACGTTGCTCCCCACTGATTGTGGCTGTTATGTTTTAACATGGCAGGTATACGTGTTTATTTTCCGGTGGGTGTGGGCTAGCGAGCAGTCTTGGATCCTGCTGATCTTTTAATAATCATGTTTTAAGGATTGTTTAACCTCTTTATGGATTGTTTTAAATTTTAGTCATTTTTATGTATGGCGCATGTTTGACTTTACCAATTTAATTTATTAAGACATAGTTCTGTGTGTTTTAATCCCGACACTACAGTGTTTCCGCCACTGTATCGCGCTAGAATTTTTAGGGGATTACAGACGGCCCCATCCCGGTCGGGACGACACACCCTTCCCGGTCGGGAAGGGTCTTCATGACTCCCATGACCCCAAAAACCGACTCCCTTACTCACGATCCAAGCTCTATAACTAACCACTCCTTTCTAGGAGTCACCTTCACTTCACCTATCACAATAAACTCAAAGTACACATCAAATTCACTCCCTCACATCGCTCATCCAAATACCAAATTAATTACAAGAATATCACAAAACTAACAAAATCAAGAGATAAAACACACAAATACAAGCACAAGTACTCTAAAGAGGAGAGGAGAATATACAACATGACGGTTCTTTAGGAACTCCGTCAAACCGAGGATGGTGGACTCTTCTTCAACCGTAGCCCTCAAGGGCATGGAGGAGCAAGTCGAACGCGCTACCGACATCATAGTGGAGGCCCAAGAAGCGCTCGAGCTTTGCCAACCTCCACGGCCTCCAAGGAGGAGGCAAGAAGTAGGAATCCCAAGACCCATCGTCATCATTCATGTCATCTCCGGGGTCTATCCATCCTACGAGCCTAACCGATCTCTTCCTCCCTAGGCATCGCCTCCAATCATTAGCAAGCTTCATCTCTAAGAAGCGAGGCACAAAAAACGGCTTTGGCCTCATCTCCTCAATGCACACCCCCACACTTTCCTCAAGTTGTGGTTCCCCATTTTCATCACTCGGCCCCACATCATCATGGAGGAGAGGATTGAAACTTGTACCGGCGGTTCAATCCCTTCCAAACCATCGCTTGGTTCACTAGCAAGGGGCTCTTGATGATTATCCACGTTCTCGGACAAGGGCAACTCGAGGCTATCAATCTCACCCAACAACTTCACAAACTCTACCAAACCATCCAACTCACTATCCTCCTCCAATTCCTCACCAATGTTGTCTTCACCGAGGGTCATCTCCTCATTCGTCACTTTTTGGGTAGACGATTGAAGTTCTTCAAAGCAAATCTCTCTATCAAAGGGAACAACGTTAGCGGCTTCGTGATTAGGTTGCTCCTCTTTCTCAAGTGGGCACCCTTCATCTAATTGCGATGTTCGGGATAAATACATTACGGTTTGAACCGATATTGCATTTAATCGAGCATCCCTCGCCTCGTTTGCCCTTCGCATTTGGACCCATAATTCATCTTGTTCTTTTTGCAATTGAAGAAGCGAATGATACAACTCCAAGTTTGACGATTGGTGGTCCTTGAGGTCTTGTAAGGTTCCTTGATAATCTTGATGATGCCCAAGGGGTGGGGCATCATATTGTTGGTAGTGAGGTTGAGGTGATTGGTAGTATTGTGGGTCATGGGGTTCATATTGTGGTTGGGGTGGAGGGTAATATGATGGGTTTTGGGGGTATTGGCTTCCATAAGGTGAATCTTGATTGAACATGGTGGGTTCACATTGATAACTCGAGTAATAGTCACCATGATCGTAGGATTTGTAGTCATTCACTTGTTGGTAGCCATTTCCATATTCTTGAAGATCATACCCTTCTTGATTACCCCAAGAAGCTTGATAGTGGTCGGGGGACGTCATGTCATACCCTTGGTTCATGGAAGGAGAGGAGTAGCTCATATCGGCTCCTGAGTATGTGGAGTTTAGATCAAACCCCATGCTTGCTCGAAAATCGTGGTCCATACCCGGTTGGAAACCTCTCACCCTAGCAACCGTCCGTTAAAGCGGCTCTAAGTTGCAAGAAGAAGATGGTCACCACCTCTAAGCACAAACTGTAGACTAAGAACAAACATGAGAAGTCTAGTGCTTTTTGGGCACTAGACAAGAGAGAAATAAACCACACACACACAAGAAGCAAGGTAACAAAAAGAAAAAAGAAAAACACAAACACAAAGACAAAGTCAAGTAACTAGGAAAACAAAGTCTAAACTAGCACCGTCCCCGGCAACGGCGCCAAATTGATGGTAGGGATTTGTCGCGGGATCCCCACCGATCAAATATTTAACCGGCTATTCCTACGGTAGATAGGGTAAGTCGGGTCGAATCCACGGGGACGGTAGAGGCGTATAGACTAAGGTCGGCCCAAATACTAGACTAAGTCAACGAGCTAAGCTAGAGAATGATAAGAGGGAGAGAAGGCTAGACTAAGACTAAAGTACCGGAGAAACAAACAAGGAAAACGGGCTAGGATTAGGTCGGGGTCAAAGGGGTAACGAAATGGTCAAGGAAGAGCTAGAACGAAGGAGGTAGTAGGGTGATCTAGGTTGGTCCGGGCTCTCGCAACTTAGACCGACCTAGAGGTTCCACATGGAACCCATTTCGGCGACACACATGACAAAGGAAGGCAAGAAAAACAAGCATTCTAACCTACTTAGTCATTCAAGCATTCCAACAAACATGTGATATGCATCAAACCAAGAGGAAACCCAAATCTTCCACCAACATCTCCAACAAACCCTTAATCACCCAATTAACACCCTAATCACCCTATTAACCCTAGCAAGAACACTACTCTAACATAATCAACCTAAAACTAACAAGAACAAGATGAATCAACATAAACATCAAAACATACATAAAGATACTAGTGAAAACAATGAACTAAGAACAATACAACAATCAAAGATGCAAACTTGGATGAATTAAACAAGATAAAGAGTAAAAGGAGAAGAAGATTGTACCAAACTAGTGAAGAGGAAAGATTGAAACTTGCATTAATGAAGAAAACCCAAAACAAACCACCAAGGTTGTCAATCTTGGATGGATCTTGAAGAATTCCCTTAATACAAGTACTAAACTAAGATTAACTTACTAATTACCGACTAATCTACACTAATCTAAACTAATCTAACCTAAAATAGTCTAGGGTTTAATGTCTAATGAAGTGCCCCCCTAATATTACAAGAGGAGGGGTATTTATAGGGTTACAAATGGAAGGGAGAAGAAAGAAAGGAAATGCGGGCAGCAGCAGCACGGTCCCGATCGGGACGGGTTCAACCCGACCGGGACGGTCCTGTCATCCCGATCGGGACGGGTTGGTCCCGACCGGGACGGCCTGGCAGTGACACCTTCAAAAGCGCACTTCATCCCCGACGGGATGAGGTGCATACCCGTCGGGGATGAGTCTTGTAGGCCTCCAATATGACCCTTTTGGTTCCTTCTTGCCTCACATGGACTTCTCATTGATTCTCGGGACTCGGGATCGGGTCTTGGAGGCTCGGGATTGGGTCCCAAGGTCTCGGGGTCGATTCCAAAGCATCGAGTCATCGTTCCTTTATCTCGTTGGCTCCAAAATGTATATGAATCGAGTCGGAAACGCTCCAACTCTTCCAAATGGGTCCCGGGAACCTGAAACGAACTAAAGGAAGCATAAGAAGCCCATAAATCGCTCCCAAGGAGCGATTCCACAAGGAAAATGGGACCAAAACACTACGAAATAGGCACTACAAACTACACTTATCACCCTCATTTCGACACACAATTCTCATTCTTCTCTTCCCCCTCTAAACTCTCGCTAAGGGCTCGCACTCCGACACCCGAGGCAAACGATCCACTCGATCGTAGTTCCGATAAAAAAGCGACATCGACGCTACTCCTCACCTTCGAGCACCCTACTCGATACCGAGGTGCCTGTGATTGACTAGCTCAAAACTGGTAACAAAGTTCTGCCGGATTAGCCGCAAAACTAGTCTTTAGTAGCGAAACTCTGCCGGAGTAGTGGCGGGAAGGTCAAACGGTAACGGAGCTCTTCCGGAGTCACTGGTCAAGCTAAGAGGATCCGCCAGTTGATCGAGTCGTCACTAGGTTGCCATCTAAACAGAAATTTCCATATTTGTACTTTCTATTATTGTGCACTACGACAACACTAGATGTGGGCGCTAGGTCCACAAGCATCTACTAAAATACGTAACGTCCAAACTTCAAACACAAGCACTAAAATACACTAAATAGACCCGAGTAATTCCGAGATCCGTTCTCAACTATCTATGCATCGAGTCCCGTATTAGTCCGAGGGTGCAACTCCTCACAATGTGATTTACTTATATTCGCATTTACAGTTTTCCGCATGATTTACCGCTTTTATGACCTTATAATCGCATGCTAAATCACCTAACACGGAATTCAAAACGTAAAATAACTAAAACTGAACAAAGTGATGGTCGGATTCCGTATTAGTCCAGGTGCTCACTTTATTAGGTTCGATGCATCTCTATTAATACCGAACCAGCGCATCTTAAGCATAATACCAGGTAAGGTATACCACGAGAATGACTAATATCCGTATTATCGCGTTAAAACTGATTTGCTAATACGTATAACACTAGTACTCTCTACTCTCCTACGTGCATCTTTTCATGGCCTGCCTGTCACGTGAAATCGCATGCAAAGAATGTAAACTCAACTACTTTGACAAAACTCACTTGTCCTTAAACAACCGACGTAGCAAAAAACATAGGGTTAAAACAACGGATGTTACAGTACTTTCGCCACAACAAAAGAACAAGGATATCAGCCCACCGATTGATTAGTAATGGCCGCTATAGTGCGTGCGGGATTGGGTGTTGACGTCTATCAGATGTTGGCTTCCCAATACGTACCCTCACCCCTTACTCAAAATCGACGGTTTCCGGATGTCCGAAATCATTGGCAATGAGAGTCATTCCAGGCATGGAGTGCTTAAGGGTACAAGTCTTTATCTTTATGTCTCGTGCCATTCAACTTTGAGCCGACAAGGTATCAAAGTTGACTTGAACGGTTTCCGAGTCCCCACAATTGACTCGGTGGCGACTCCACAAATCGGCAACGAATTCAGTTCACTAAAAAGGTCGTCTTACCAAACAAATCGGCCTTTAAACATTTACAACCACGACTCGATCGATTCCTAAACGGAAACACGGGTGCCCGCACCCGTCTAGTACAAGTCCGGATCGTCATCCAAATCGAGGTCCGACACTTCGCCCCGTATGCGAGATCGGACCGGCCCTCGGTAGGGAGGGGGCCGCGTGGGTGGCCGCCGCCACACGTTGAAAACCGGGTCGGTCCCGCGGGGGGCGCCGGGCGGTGCGGACGGACGTCCACAGTTTGGCGACTCCGCTGGGGATTTGGAAACAAGTTTCCAGCGGTGGTGTATCTTGAACGAGGTCGGTGAAGCTCATTTCTTAGTTCCTAGCTGTGGTCACTACAGGTTTTGGCCCTAAAAAGCCCACCCTAACCGATATCAGGACCAATCGACCTCTTCGCGGTAAGATCTTTAGGGACACGCGGAGAGATTCTTGGTTGACACTCCGGCCGCCTAACGCGTAACTCGCGGGATTAATAAACGGATAGCTCCGAACAAACGGTATGACACTCGTCTCCCCAGATCATTGTCAATACCTAAGTAAAGACTATTCGTGGGCGGTAGCCTACCCTAACCTACCCGTGTCTGCATCCTGCATGAGTGTACGCATTCTTAGTTATGTGTAGCGTGTTTGAACAATACAACCCAAATAAAATACTAAACATCTGGATTCAACCACGCCAACATATTCAACCGCACCCAATTCCGTTTTCGAAAATACCTCCTCTTCTCAAAACGACCTTTCTAACACCGATACTCCGGTTAAACCGTAATTTCCAAAAGAAAACATTTTAGATGCCGTCGTCATGACAAATTTTACACTCACTACTTTCAAGAAAACATTTTTAAGTGCCATCACTTTGGCCAAATTAAAACCCATCAACAACGATTACCGTTAATACAACCGAAACTCCCAATTAATGGGGTCAAGGCACGCCGCACGGCTACATTTTATTTTAAAAAAAACATTTTCTACACATACTGTTAACACAACCGAAGCTTCAATTAATGAAGTCAAGGAACCCAAAAACGGTTACATCCTCGAAACATTTTTTTTACAATGCACCCTCAAATGCAAATTAATGAAGTTGACAAACTAGGTCAATATTTTTAAAAGTTTTTTTCTCTAAAAATGCTATTCACCACCTAAGTTCTTCACAAAGGATTTAGTCACACCTTTAAGGACACTTTCGTCAAACTTCACGCTCTACCACGAGCATCACGCAAACCGCGAATATCGAACTAGCTAATTAATAGCAGTCTCGACAAAAACACCACGTAATCATTTTCAAAAACCGGTTCCCCTAAAAGAACTGTGCTCCTTTCACAAAAAAAAACATATTTATATTTCGTCATCATTTCCGATGTACACCACACATAGTAACGCACTACACGCCACAAACGATGTCGTCACGCCATCGTTACACTATTTCTACAAACCATCCTTTCAAAATTTTGCAAAACTGGTCGTTTTCGAAGGAAACATACATCCAGATTCTTTGATCCCGAGCCGGGATCGTGATCAACCTCTTACGTCGTACAACAGTGTGTTTAACTGTCTATGTTAGTCACTAGGATCGCCTCTACTCGAGGTCTTACTTTTCGGGTCGTCTCATTTCGAGAAGTCCTCTTAAACCTCACCTCCGAGGTTTGTGTCAAATCGTCTCGTCGCAGAGACCTAAAACTCAGTAGGCGTTTTGCTGATACACCAAGAGTCTAAAGCACTGAGTCCCTAAGCCAATGACCGCACACGCACGCGAGTCAAGGGTCTCGTTTCAGCGTCGCTCAGTCACGAGCATCCCTCGGGTCCCTAGACCACCCGACAGGCCCCAACCTCATATCCCTTTCTTCCATCTAGGAATGGCGCCGAGTAGCAACGAAGGTAGCATCGACCAACTCAATGCCTTGATGAACGTAGTCCATGGGATACTGGGGATAGTGTCGTCGATTTCCTCCTCCATCGACGACGTTAGGTGTCGCCTTGAGACTCTCGAAAGGCCCGAGAAGAAACCCCAAGGAGGACCGATAAGTCGAGAACTAGTGCTTAGTGGGGATCCATATGTCGAGTACGCCAAGCTCGCACGCCCTGTCGAGCCTACAAGTCTCCGCCGTCCCTTTAGGCAATTCACCGAATTGAGGGAATCTTACGCTGAGGCCCTCCGGAAACTGTAGGAGGCCTGACTACTATGGCCGGTAGGTCCCACCCCGGACCCACCTATAGAAAAGAGGGAAGCGGGTTGGAATCCAAACGCTTACTGCCTGTATCATCAAGGTCGGGGGCATGAGACCCAAGTATGCACCGAGCTCAAGCATGAAGTACATGACTTGATTGACAAAGGTGTCTACATCCCCGTAGGATGTCTTCGGAGGAGAACTGGTCCCAGGTACCAAGAAAGCGACCCGCGTGAACACCGGGAGCCCAACCAGCGAAGGTACCTCTAAAGGCATGGCCGGTCCAAGTCAAAGTCTAGTTCGTCTTAGGGCCTAGACTAGAATAATAATGATAATAAGTGTCCTGTCTCTTATTCCAGCGAGTCCAGGGAGGTGCGGGGGAACATGTCCTCCACCTCCCCCAAACAAAATCACGGGCATCTAGCCTGTCTACTATTATCAATAAAACAGCTATCTTTTTTTTTTTACAAACATGGCTCGACAATCGCTTAACTTTCTTTCAACAATTTACTTTAAACGCTTAAAAACTCGACTTTATGCCAATTATCGATGACGATCAGCTAAAACGCTAGGGCTATAACAAACGGCCCACTCAACTTCACCCTAAAAAGGAAATCGGGAATAACAACCCTAGATTCCGCCAACCATTGACCAAACCACAATAAGTTGGAAGCAAACAAACCGCCACCCCGCCAGACTTACCAACAACGCAGCCGGATACAGAGTCTGCCTAATAGGTCTAAAAGCAGCCATATCTCTAGGAGTCAAAAACCTTAGAGTACACGGAGATTCATCCTTAGTAGTCAACCAAGCCACGGGTAATTGGAAAGTTTATAGCGAAGGCCTAACCCCATACCAGACCAAAGTAGAAGCAATATCTAAGGAATTCGCTGAAATTGACTTCATACACATACCCCGCGAAGAGAACCAATTCGCTAATGCATTATCCAAACTAGCCTCATTAATAAACATGCCCGATCATCTCTTTTCCATGCCTATCTGCATAGAGAGAAGCAAACAGCTAGCCTACATCCATAACCTTGGAACCGATGACACCCTCGAAGAACCTTGGTACAAAGCAATCCTAGACTTTAAAACCCACGAGTCATATCCACCCGACACTAATACCAAAAACAAAAGAGCCCTACGAATACAAGCCACCCATTACGTCCTGAATCAAGGCCTACTGTACAAACGAACCCCACAAGGAGTCCTCTTTAGATGCATAAACAAAAACCAATCCGAGAGAGTCATGGAAGAGGTACATGACGGAGAGAGCGGACCCCACATGAGTGCACACCTACTAGCCCGAAAAATAATGAGACTGGGTTATTACTGGATTACCTTAGAGGCGGACTGTTGACGTCACGTCCGACACTGCCACAATTGCCAAATATTTGCCAACATCCAACACCTGCCTCCTTATCCTCTACACACTATAGCCACACCCTGGCCTTTCTCCACTTGGGGGATAGACATCACAGGAAAAGTACACCCATCCGGGACCGACGAACCTAGACAAATACAAAATCCAGAGACACAGATCCTCACCTTATAGACCACAAACCAACGGGGCCGTAGAAGCAGCTAACAAAACCACCACCACAATTCTTAAGAAAATGATAGACAACTACCGGGATTGGCCAAACAAGATCCCCTTCGCCTTATGGGGATACCGAACATCCTATAGAACACCCACTGGAGCCACACAATATTACCTAACCTACGGTTCCGAAGCCGTCCAACCAATAGAGCTAGAAATACCATCATTGAGAATATTAGCCGAAAGTGGTATCCCTGAGGAAGAACGGAACCAAAAACGATACGACAAGATAGTACTCCTAGATGAACGTAGGATACATGCCCTATCCAACGTACAAGCCTACCAACAACGCATCCAACGAGCCTTTAACAAGCGAGTGAAATCCCGAAACATACACGAGGGAAATTAGTGATCAACTCCATTAGAGCACCCCTTCCCGTCGACCCTAGAGGGAAATTCAAACCAAACTGGGCAGACCCCTACCTCGTTAAGAAAATACTCTCAGGGGGCGCGGTGATCCTTACCGACCTAGATGGTCAAGAGTTCTCAACCCCGATCAATATGGATCAACTCAAACGATATTACCCGTAAACACCCTGGAAACCACGTCCCGACCTCCGGCTTAGGGGGAAGCAAAAAAAAGACAACAACAACAAAAAAAAAAACTCAAATTCGCATCGATAAATGGCATAAACGAGTCTAAAGCAAAATTACTCACACTTTTCTAAAGAACTACGAACATGGTTTGATTCCGTCTAAAAGCGGATACGTAGGCAACCCATTCCTCGGGTACAACCAAAATAAACGAGCAAAAAAAAAATCGATTAATCAATTCGTGTGCAAATCGGGACTCCTTTAACGTCCCGAATAACGAGTGATTTAAAATGGCGAAGCACAAACGACGAGCCGAGGACGGGGTGAAAACCCGAAAGGGCGCCCCGGGCAAAATGAAGAAACGAGTCGCAAGCCATCGTCAAAAAAAAAATGACGAGCCAAGGACGGGGTGAAAACCCGAAAGGGCGCCCCGGGCTAAATGAAAAAGGAGTCGCGAGCCGTAAAAAAAAGAGCCAAAAAAAAGCAAAAAAAAGAAAAAAGGTGAGCCGAAGATGGAGTGAAAATCCGAAAGGGCGCTCCGAGCAAAATGAAGAACCGAGTTGCGAGCCACCACAAAAAAGAAGAAAAAAATAAAAATGTGCTTCTCATTAATAACAAAATTCGGTTAAATTGAGCCTTTGTCGAGGCATTTACATCAAAAATCCGAAGTCCGGACATCCCGGAAGTTAACAACATGTCAAAACCCCACAAAAACTAGTACTAATACGTCACATATTATCAACTAGTAATACATAATATAAATGGCTGGGCTCTACCGGTCAAACTCTTCCTCACCCTTACCGTTCGGGTGTGACCGCTTATGTTCTTCCTCCGCGATTTTCCGAAAGCAAGCTTCTAACGCCCTATCCAAATGTGAGTCCAGCAAATCCCACTTTCTTCACTCTTTCACAACTTTAATATGGGTCTCGTCGGTCTTGGCCCGTTCAGATGAACTGACTAAACTAGGATCGGTCCCGCTGTCTCTGGGTAGGCACTTGGTAACGGTCTCTCGAGTCACTTCCTCGACTATTAGTGGTACTGTCCTCCTAGCTTTTGAGTCGATTTGTCCTGAAGAGTGTTCGCAAACCCTTCGCCGGATAAAAGCATTGCCAGCCGTACGAACACCCTCAATAACAACGGGACGCAAGAATTTTTGCTCCCAAGAAATCCTGAACTCCTTAAGCAAATCCTTCGTCCATGGGTCGGAACTAGAAACAACTTCAGCATCCTTTGGAATAGAAAGCTGGACACCCATTTAATGTGACAATATTCCCGGGTAAACACGAACTTGATCCCTCATGGATAGTATTAGCAAAACCCATGACGAAGCCGAAAATGGAAACCTGATACGCCCACTAGTGTTCCACCACGCGATAGACAACCTGATGACCACATCCCCTTTAGCTAAATAGGAAAGCCAATCCTTTTCCTCGGGACTTTTACTCCACAAATGCACCATCTTCCGGCCCGTGAAACCCTGTAACTATAATCCTTGAAACACCGGGGAGGGACCACCAAACCAAGCCGTTCCTGCAACCAAACATGTACGAACCACTACAAAACATCACAACCATGAAAATAAAACCAAAAAAGAAAGGGAGAAACAAAACAAAAAACACACCTGTAAGATGATCTTAGAACCCCGAGAAGGTGTCCCCTGTAGCCGGGCACTGGCGTCAAGACCCAGAATAAGCTCACCCAAAAAAAGCAAGGAAGGTGATCGACCATGTTCCATCGCCGCTACCACATCCAAAACACAGGGATTACCCCAACCTTCACGTGACCGCGCATCCTCAAAAAGATAATAACAAGCAATAGCAATGTTAAAAGCACGTCTACGTGCTAGGACCGAAATATGACGAGAGCCAACCGGTGAGAATGTCCTAGAAAGTAACCCCAAGTTAAGACCATCTATACCAAAATAACCTTTAGCCTCCTCCAACGACGAAAGATCCAAAAAATGGTAAAACCGCTCCACATAAGCATCATCCCCATAAGGCACACAAGGTCGAACCGAGCTCCACCCTCCCATAGCATCTATCTCTTCGGGCAAAGGAAAAATTTTACCCCCGGGAAAAGCAAAAACATGGTATTTCGGATCCCAAAACCTAGAACATGCCCGCAAGAAGTTATCTTGCACCTTGACTCGACTAAGCGCGACAACCACTGATAAACCATCATTTGAACTAACCTCGGGGTCACACTTCTTAAAAGAACTGGCCCACTCGGAAAGGACATTCCCAAAACCCGACATGACACTATATATAATTATATACCCTACGGATATCCTAGTATGTCTAAAGCACGCACCCACAACCCGTATATATATAACCCTAATCCCACAAGAATTAGGAAACAACGAAAATTTCCATAACCCGGGGCCCCGACCGCACTGGCCCACGCGCCCGAATTTCTAGTCGCCCAAGCCCAGGCGGTCCGGAGTCCAGTTGCCTTAGCCCAAGCGCCTATAGCCATGCAAACGACATTCCGAGCAACTCAAGAATAGAAATTCGAACCTCCATTATCACTGTAGCCATCATCCTCTACCCCGAACATCGGGAACGACCTCCCAAAGTCACTAAAACCTGTCCGGAAAACCGAAATACCCACGCAGGAGCTGCGAGAACTTGGATCTACCCGTCGGATGCACGAGACTTAGACGTTTTTTCTTTTTTTAGGGGGATAAGCTACCCCACCTAGGCGTGTCGTAGCCTTATAACGATTACCGTCGAGTCACGTCTGTAGCCTAACAAGGCAATATTATGAGTATGTAAAAAGTGGTCTAACTTTTTTTCAAAAGATGCTCGGATTTTAAATTCCAATGTCGTACTAAAACTCATCTCCTAAAATATGCGGTCAAAACATGTTAATGTTTTACGTTAACATTTTACATCTCGTCCATCTCGAGTCAAAACATTTTAATCGACGTACTATCTGATCCGATTCCCGGCTTAAACTAATGCATTTCAAAAAATCCGAAAAAGCATTTTCGTACTCTCATACAATATCAACGCATTCTAAAACGTCCTGAACTACAACAAAGTCGCAAACAAACCGAACTTGGAGTGATTACTTGTCAATCTAGGTAAACAATTCGCCGAACAAAAACACAAGGCTAATCCAGCTAATTCAAGTACCAAAATTTTAAGAAACAGATATACAACATATACAAATTCACACGCAAAGCGAGACTAGGAAGGACCCCTAGAAGCCGCGCCGACGGCAATCACAATCTCACAAAGCTGGTCATCTAAACCTAGGTCCTCCAGGTCTATAAGAGGAGACTCACTACCATCCATCCCCGACAGCATGTCTAGGGTAGTTGTCTCAGGGACTCCACCAATTTCCTCCGTAGCACCCGTAGCCTCAGCCTCAACCTCAGCCTCCCTTTCGATCCGATGACTAGCCTCACCCTGTGCCGAGGTCTCTCCCCGAGATCGAGCCAGCTGCTCCGTTAGAAAGGCGATCTCGTCAGCCCGAGATTGCAGGAGCCCTTGTGCCTCAACCTGTAATCCCCTAGAAATTCTAACGCAATACAGTGGCGGAAACACTGTAGAGTTGGGATTAAAACACACTGACAAACTATATCTTATTAAAAGAAATGGTAAGTCAATACAAAGGCCTCTCTTTACAAAAGGGCTAAAAGTAAAAATCTTCAAATGGGTTTACAAATCCATAAATTACGTAAATGAAGAAAGAGTAGGATACACGCTACTCGCTAGCTCACACCCAAAACTCAGCAGCAAAAACCTGTCATGTTATAAACATAACAGCCACGTCAGTGGGGAGTAACTCGGACGTTCTCCCAGCCATATAATATCATATGGAAAAATAATAGTATTACTATATCAAAATAATTAAAATGAGAAAACATTAAAACGATATAATAAAAATAAGTTTTCAGCGAAACTTAAAGCATTTGCAAACCTGCAAGTCAATATTAATCAATAATAATAATATTCAAAAATGGCGTTATGGAAATCAATCAGTGCAACGGAATAGACTTTCACTAGGATAATACTCAAACTAGCTTCGAGAACTTAGTCAAAACAAATCAGACTTCGGTCTCTAACTAGGCAACTCAACTATAACAGGACTGCGTGCAGCGAGGTCCTGGCTTAAGTAATGCACACCCCTCCTGGATACAAACCATATCCAGTTCAACCCGACGCGACTTACACGATGCGATATCTAAGTTTAAGGTCAAAATATACACACTCCTGAACACAAACCATGCTCAGTTCAGTGACCAATGCGTCTCAACATAGACACACCAGCTTTATAGTTGATGGCAAAACGTATACCCTAGACTGTATTACTCTACCCATACACTTGTCCTCATTCCATAACTCCAAAACAGTCATTATCGATATTCAAAAGATAAATATAATCAATATAGATAATATGAGGATAAAAGGAATAAACATTTTATATAAAAATGGAAACTTTCTATAAATAGAAACTTACTAATTTTAGAAACTTACTTAAAATAGAAATATTATTATAGAAGATACGTAAGTTATTAAAATATGTGAAATGTATTAAAAATAGCATTTCTAACAAAATTAACATTTTATTATTATCGTCGTTATCGTAACTTTATTATATTTCTAAATTCGTTACTCAAAATATAAATAAAATATAATAAGTCATTATATAGTATTTTATAAATAATTTAGGAAATCGAGTTAAAACAATAAATCTTAGAAAAGAGATATTTTAAGAAAAACGACACCAAAATTTATTGAGTCAACGAGTTTTATAAATGAAATGAATTTTATAAAGGTTTCAAATTATTTTTATGACATAGCTTTGATTTATAAATAATACAAATTTTAATGAAAATAGTCAGTCAGAAACAAATAGGAAATTATTAGTGAAAATAGTCTCGACTAAAACATATTTAAAACTAAATTGCCTATTTTCTCATTTATTAGTATAAATCGTAAAACGAAAATTAATTTATTAAACAAGTATACAAATCTCAATTATAATATGAAAATACGATTTTGAGTTAAAAATTAGAAATTAATGAAATATGACGGAAATATGAAATCGATATTATTTAGTTACTAGTGTCACGATAACCAACAAAATATTATAATAATCGTAAATAATTACTTACTAACGATTTATAAAACGATCTCGGAAACTTGTAAAATATTTATGAAGTTCACAATTTTAAATAATATTTTTAGCAAATAATAATAAATAGCTAAAATTAGAAAACCGAATTAAAATATTTACTACATACTACTACTCAAACAAACGATATAAAATCGAGTAACGTCCTAAAGTTACCTTAAGTCGACAACCGAAACGAACTCGTACTCGTCCTTCCTGGTCAACCCAAGCTTCAATTCAGTAGAAATGTCGTCTTTAAGTTCCAAGTTGTAGAACCGTCTAGTCTTCTAAGCAGGCTTCACGAAAAAGAAATCGAGTCGACAAAGCAAAAGAATGAGATAATGGGTTGGATTCGGGTAATATGATAAACCCAAATAATGAGAAAATCTAAACCAACACGAATGGAATGGAATCAAACGATATTCAATCCGGGACGAGGAGACATAGGAACAAGGAAAACGACAACAGCTACAGGGATGCGGTATCAAACAAAAGAAAAATCGAGAAAGACAATAGAGGAAAGGATGAAAGAAAAGGAAGAACAAATGAGGAATTTGAAGACCGACAGACACAAAACCAACGGAAACAGAAAGAGAGGACAACGGCAGCAACATGGTCACGAACAGAACAGGACCAGGGATGGAAATTGACAACCGAACAGCAATAGAAAACATGAGAAAAAAAGAAAGGAAGAAGAAGAAGAATGAGAAGGAAGAACAACACAGCAACGACACAAGATCAAGACGACCACAAGCATAGATTGGCAGTAGAAATAGCAACAAAAAGGCATGAAAATGAGTATCACACAACAACCCGAAAGCGAAAACCGTAAGAACAGCTGACCGACAAACACATCAGCAGAAACCCATCAACCGAACAACGACGAACAGCAGCGAGCAGCATAAACGAAGCAAGGAAAACGAAGAAAAGAAAAGGGACACGAACCAAAACGACCCGAACGAGTAACAGCAGCACACAAGACAACAAAGCAGCATCAACAATAAAACGCAGCAGCAAGAACACAACAGCCATAGCAGTAGCAGCAAAAACGATCCAACGGGAACAAGGGCAAAAGCAAATACCAGCAGCAGCAGAGATGGAGACGCACAAACGCAGAAGAGAAAAAGAAAAGAAGAAGAAGAGGACTACCTCGATGAGTCCGGATCGAAGGGCGACAGTCCCGCAGTACCCGCACAACCAACAGCCGCAGCAACATATTGGCGGCAGAAACGGATTAAACGGAGAGGGAGAACAGGGGAGGAGGAAGTAAAGCCGAAGAACAAAAAGGAAAAAAAACGCAGCAGCAGATGCGATAGTCGAGTGAGATGACAGCAGCAGCGAGCGTCAAAAAGGGAAAAAATAGAGAAGGACGAGGAGGAAGGTATGAAGCGGTTTTGGTGGGGATGAAGCAGTGCAAACAAGGATCACGTTACTAAGTGGGAAGAACAAGGGAAGGGGGAAAGAACGTGAGTGGAGGATGAGTCACTCAATTAAAGTGAGTTAAATACGACTTGCAATAAAAGTGTATCGATTCCGAGACAATAGTATACGATGTATACTGATTTAGTTAAATGAATCGGGTTAGGAATACGAATTACACGAATTTCGTAACGATAAGTTGACTGACCCATGAATCGGGTTAAAACGAGTTAATAAATAAAATTAATAAATAATCGGACCGTCAAACAAAATGAGTAAATAAAGTACTCGAGACGAAAATGAAGCTGATAGAAATAAATAATTAGACGATTAAATAGTATTTCCCGATAAATAATAAATTTTCGATAAAGTGAATTAAATTGATTTCTCGAGGAAAGAAAATAAATATTTTGACGAAACTTAAAATAAATGAGCTTCGAGCTTAATGTATATAAATAAAAAGAATTTAGAATTTAAATCGTCGAAATAGACTTTCGATAAAAATTAAATTAACTATAAAATGAATCGAAACATACATAAAAATATGTTTTAAATATAAGGAGAGTTTCCGAGACAAATAGAATTTTATGAGTTTGAAACGATTAAACGATAAATTCGTTTTATAATAATTTTAAGAATTACGAGTTAAATCGTAAAAATAAAAATACGAACAAAATTTTAATTTAATTTAATTTATAAAAATCAGGAGTGTTACACAACCTCTCTCGCCTTGAGCTCGGTCACCCGAGTCTCCAGCTGTCCCACCGTATCCGGGACGTCCTGCAAATACACTTAAACATTAGGAAGGTACACCAGCAGCCTAGAAAACTACCCTAGTCACGTAAACTCACCGACCGAGGCCCCGAAGTGTCACGGGAAACCCTCGAGGCATAGGTCCGGAAGCAGTTGGCGGCCTGCCACAAACGCTGATGGCAAGCCAAGGAAACCTGAGAAATGAAACCATAGAAGTTAGGCAAACCGACCCTAATTCTTAGAACCCAAACGAAGAACGAAAACCAAAACTCACCCAGTACACCCGGTCACGCCACTCTATCCCGGCATCCATCTCCTCAGCAGAACACGGTGGAGGGGCTCAGTAAAGGGTATCACAGCCGCATTCACCCTAAGCAGCGTCAAGGGAAAATCTGGGGGCTGGATTTCGTCAGCCGGGTCGGCCACCTGAGAAGACAACAGATTGGTCGGTCAGAGGGTAAATAAACAATAAACCGCAAAGCAAATCTTAGAACCAAAATTAGAACCTTACCACGAGGCGATACCAAGCTAATCGTCGGGTAACATGAGACAGATAGGAGGCATCAGGCACCAAGAGTGTGTCGCCTTCCTCTCCGTCCCTATCCTCGAGGACCTCTGCGACGGTCGGTGGTCTGAACATGGTCCGGGGAGGATCAACCGGCACCCTGAAATCGTCATATAGGCACTAACGCACCAACCGCTCGCCCAGATACCAGACCGGGCGAAACAACGCAGGAAGGAGCATCCTCCTATAACTCCGAGGCCTCAGCTCCGCGGCCACATACTCCGGCACACCCTCATAATCGGCCCAAGGACGGGCCACAAACTACACAAGTGAAACCGACATCTCAATAAATCCTGAACCTTGGGGGCTACTGAACAAAATAGACCATAAAAGGAAAACTTACATCCTCGACGCGTAGCTTGTTAACTAACGCATTCTCCGACGGGTAATGGCTGATTGTGCTCTTAGGCTGAGCAAGCCTCCACTCGATCCCCACCGGAAATCTCTTTGGGTGCACCCGCACCGTCCTAGGTGCCAAACACGAGAAGTAGGAGTAGATCCAAGCCTGAAAAATCCCAAAATAACCTTTGAAAAGCCAAGCTGAAACTAAGTAGAACTTCAAATACAAGAGTGAGAACAATAACTAACCTCCAGTAGAAGGCGAAGACCCACAATGGGCACAGCCGAGGCCGACTCTATCACCAGCGGCCTCACCTGACTTGCAGACAACGAGTTATCTCCGCGAAAGCCGCGGTCACCCAATCGTAACTACGCAGCTGAGCCAGGTCCTCTAGGAAAGGCAGGATCCTAGTGCTGAACCTCTCGCCCTTGTCCGAGAAATGGGTCGACCCTAGGAAGTACCACAACCACAACCGGGCATCCTGCTCCAGCGTGTTGGGTTCCTGACTCTCCAACACCGCCACTCGCTCGAAGTTGTCGGTGATATAAGAAATCACTATAGCGTGAGGAGCACTATATGCTTCACATGATAAACAATCCCCGATAAGGCCCCGCACCTCATCGCTATCTAGACTAGGGCCCTCGACGGCCCACCTAATCCTATCCGGGCCCCAGGCCAGACCGCTAATCATCCCAAAATCCTCTAGGGTCATCCTGACCTCCCCAAAAGCCATGTGGAAGGTCGAGGTAGTATCATGAAAGCGATCTATCATTGCCCTAATCACCATAAGGTTGCACTTGGTCTTGCAACCCACCAGCCTAACCCACTACTCAACCACGGGACCCAAAGTAGTCCTCGCGATAATCTTCTTTGCCGCGGGGGTTAACTTCTGAAAGTAAATATCGAGACACGTAGTAAAACCCGAAAAAGTCTTATCGGACCTGGGGGCTGCAAACCGAAACAATGCAACGAAAAACAAAACAAACCTAGCTTAACCCGAGCCAAAAAATAAAACCTGAGACATAACTAATAAGCAGGGATAGGACACTCACCAGACCCTTGCACGACGCGGTGAGAAATGTGACGGTCAAGGTGAAACATCATCTGATGACCATCCCAGTCCCGAGCCCACTCGGGATCTTCGTAAACAACCTCCTCGTCCTCCGGCGCAGAAGCTGGGGCATGAGCCCTCCTAGCAACCGTCTCCAGAAGCTTACGCTTCTTCACTCTATCGAATTCAGCCTCATTAATAGTCTCAGGATCGCGATGCTGGGACGAGATACTCTTGTGTCTTCTGCGAATCCCTCAGGGAGTCTGCGAACTAGCCCCGGCAATCTCCACACTAGCACTAGCATTAGCAATAACACCAACCGAGGAAGTTCTCTCGGGACGCTCGGTATCATCTCTAGCTGTAAACAAAACCAAAGAAAAAAAAACATAACCCTAGTCAGGCTAAATCAGCTTAAACAGGTCAAAATAGGGTCAAAATTTTGGATAAAGATATCAGAATTCCACAAAAGCCGTTAACACGCATTTTCGGTCCCGATTACAATGGAAGTGATTTCGGGAAAATTCGGCATCGTTACGACACCTTTTGGTCCGTCTTAAGACACACAAAACCTCACGGAAAGCCCCAAGAGCCACCCTAGCCCATGAAAACCGACAAGAGAGCTACCCACATCCTCACAAACACTATTTGAACGAGGTTACGCAAAATAAACACGGGAATAATCGAGAAACGGTCCTTAACCCTAGCATTCCCAACACATTCCCAAAAACGAGCCATTGACGCACCTTGAACATCCTTATCAAGATTATAACTAACCTAACAAGTTCTAATCAACCCTAATTCAACAATGGAACCAAGCACAAGCATCGAAACTTAGTAAATAAAAAACACCCAAATCAATTTTCTAGGGTTTTTTCAACAAAACTAACTCATTATCAATCAAATCAAACAAAACCAACATTAAGCAAGCAAAGAACACTAACCCGAAGTTGACATTGTCGTAAAATAACGAACACCGAGACAAATTTGGCGAGAAAAGTCGAAAAATCAATCTTGAGGCGAGAGGGGCGACGCGTTCGTTTTTTGTGAAATGAAATGATCGCCCCAATATTCGATTACTTAAACAGACCCGGATCACAAAAACCCGACTGCACCAGCTGACGCACTTGAGTCCTGGCACGCTAGGGGCTGGGCGCCTGAGGCTTGGGGCGCTGAAGAATACGCACCTAAACAGCCCGGTCCAGACTAAAATGGAGCTAAGCAAACGTATTTAAAGTCAATACACATAAAACATGCACCTACTAAGACGAGCAAAACAACAATAATGGGACAACTACTAATCAACATCGATAATACACTTTCGACTATAAAGCAAGCACTTAACCTAAACACTGCCCCCGGACGCGTAACAAAACGGTCTAGACTAATCTAAACGAACTCTAAACAAATCTCAACTGCATAAACAAACCAAAATAAAAGCAATAACAAGCCCAAACAGAATAAGACAAACTCACAAAACAAAAACTTTTAACTAAAACGAATAAACAAACAACAATTTTGCCCGAGGGTCAGAGTTATCCCGGAGGCACAACAATTTTGCCCGAGGGTCAGAGCTATCCCGGAGGCACAACTTTTTTGCCCGAGGGATCTAAGATCCCGGAGGCACAGCAACAACAATTTTGCCCGAGGGTCAGAGTTATCCCGGAGGCACAACAATTTTTCCCGAGGGTCAGAGTTATCTCGGAGGCACAACATTTTTACTCGAAGGATCTAAGATCCCGGAGGCACAACAACAGCATTTTGCCCGAGGGTCAGAGTTATCCCGGAGGCACAGCATTTTGCCCGAGGTATCTAAGATCCCGGAGGCACAACAACAACAATTTTGCCCGAGGGTCAGAGTTATCCCGGAGGCACAGCATTTTGCCCAAGGGTCAGAGTTATCCCGGAGGCACAACATTTTGCCCGAGGGTCAGAGTTATCCCGGAGGCACAACATTTTGCCCGAGGGATCTAAGATCTCGGAGGCACAGCAACAACAATTTTACCCGAGGGTCAGAGTTATCCCGGAGGCACAGCAATTTGCCCGAGGGTCAGGGTTATCCCGGAGGCGCAGCATTTTGCCCGAGGGATCTAAGATCCCGGAGGCACAGCAACAACAATTTTGCCCGAGGGTCAGAGTTATCCCGGAGGCACAACAATTTTGCCCGAGGGATCTAAGATCCCGGAGGCACAACAATTCTAGTCCTAGGGGTCAGAGGCATCCCAAAGACGACCGATCGAGTGGAGACTGACGCCCTCGAGTAATTAACAACAACAATTTTGTCCTAGGAGTCAGAGGCATCCCAAAAGACAGCTACTCGAATGGAGACCGACGCCCTCGAGTAGTTCATATCATTTTGTTTTAGTCCTGGAGTCACAAGCATCCCGAAGACGATCGCTCGAGTGGAGACTAACGCCCTCGAACGTTTTATCAAGGGTTCACAAGCATCCCAAGAACATTCGTTTAAATAAAAGCCAACACGTAAGAACGCTCTTTGCACGTACGCTTAACGCGTCACTGATAAGTGTAGTTTGTAGTGCCTATTTTGCTGTGTTTTGGTCCCGTTTTCCTTGCGGAATCACTCCATGGGAGCGATTCATGGGCTACTTATGCTTCCTCTAGCTCGTTTCAGGTTCCCGAGACCATTCGTGAAGAGTTGGAGCGATTCCGACTCAATACATACACTTTTTGGAGCCAACGAAGTGGAGGAACGATCACTCGATGCCTTGGATTCGACCCGGAGACCTTGGGACCCAATCCCGAGCCTCCGAGACCCGATCCCGAGTCCTGAGAATCGATGAGAAGTCCATGTGAAGCAAGGGGGAACCTTAAAGATCATATCGGAGGCCTACAAGACTCATCCCCGACGGGTATGACCTCATCCCGTCCGGGATGAAGTGCACATTTGAGGGGTCTCCTGTTTTGGGGCCGTCCCGGTCGGGACCAACCCGTCTCGGTCGGGATGACCGGCCGTCCCGGTTGGGATGATCTCGTCCCGGTCGGGACCGGTGTGCTGTAGCCCGCAATTCTTTTCTCCTCCCTCCTTCATTCTTGTACCCCTATAAATACTTCCCTCTTGTATTGTTTATGCATCTTACCTGAACCTAGACTCTCTTAAGCCTCTCTACATCATATAAACCCTAGATTTAGTTCCTCTCATTAGTTTAATCTTCCTTTCATCTTTAGTTAATCTTAGTTAATTAGTCTTGTAATTAAGAAGATTCTTGAAGACTCATCCAAGATTTACAACCTTGGGGTTTTATTTGGGTTTCTTATTAATTCAAGTTCTCATCTTTTCCATCCAATTGTAGTGGGTATAATTTCTCTTCCCTTAATCTTTGTTTTATCATCAAGTTTTAATCATTGATTATTGTTTATTGTTCTTGATTGTTCACCATGAATGTTTTGATGTTTGTTATGTTGTTTTCTCTTTTCATTGTTGTAGTTAGTATGATTATGAGTGAGTAGTTTTCTTGTGGGTTAGTAGGGGGATTAAGGGTAGAATATGGGTGATTAGGGTTTGATTAGGGGTAAAGGGTGAATCTTTATTGTTAGTCACATATTTGGCACACCATGTGTTTGTTGAAATGCTTGTTTGAGTTGTAGTGGCCATGCTTCTCATGTTAGTCTTCCTCTACTCATTGTTTGTCTAGTATGTGGTCATGTTGAGAATAGTCATTATACATACCATGTGGACTAGGGTTTAGACGTCATCAAGTGCAAACCCACCTTGGCATCGGTTTAAGTTGCGACAGCCCGGACCGAATCTAGCAATTAGGAGGCACCTACACCCTTGACCACCCAAGTCACCCTACTACACTTATGAACCCAACCTAACCCACCTCTTCTTCATATTTGATTCATCTTATTAGTTAGCCTCATTTCTTTAGTTTGCTAGTTGGTTTGTGTTTAGTTATTCTATTTTAGCCTTGTTTAGCCTAGTTCATTGCTACTCTACTTCCTACTTCTCCTCTCATCATAATTCATCAAGTAGTAGCTCTTTGTGTTTGTTTTGTAGCGTAGTCTCGTTCTAGACGGGCCTAGTCTAACCCTTGCGACACCGTCTCCGTGGACACGACCCGACTTACCCTAACTACCGTTAGGTGCTAGTTGGTTATTTATTTGACGGTTGGGATCCACGACAAATCCCACCATCAATTTGGCGCCGTTGCCGGGGACGGTGCATTGTTTAGACTTAGTTTGCTTATAGCTAGACTTAGTTACTCTTCTTTGTGCTCTTCTATCATCTCTTGTGCATATTCTCTAGATTTTTTTTGTTTCCTTAGTTTTATTTCTTCCTTTTCTCTTTGTCTCTCGATTGTGCTTGTTTATTGTCGTTACCTAGTGCCCATAAAGCACTAGGTGTTCACACGTTTGTTCAAGTGCGTAGTGTATGCCTAGGCGGGGAGGCGACTTCTTTCTCTTTAATCCAGAGCCGGAAAGGCTTTTTCGAGCTTTTCGCCAACGGACGATTAACCGGGTTAGGATCTCTCAACCAAGTGCAAGCAATACTCATCAAGAGCAAGCTCAAGGAAACGATTTTGAGCAAGCATTTCAAGAGACGGCCGAAGGGAATTTCACCAATCCCTTTGGATATTCTAGTCCTAGTTCCCCCTCTACATCTACTTCAACTCCGTCTTCACCACCATCTCCCTTACATCCAATAATGCCAAAGTTTTCATCCCACTCTACATTCACGGAAGACGTCTTGCCGGGACCCAATGCTCTACCGGCCGCTTATGTCGGAAATTTTATGGCCAAGACTCACTTCATCCAACTTGTGGAAAGGAACCAATTTAGTGGTTTGCCCACCGAAGACCCGCACCAACACATGGAGACTTTCTCCGATTATTGTGACGCTATATCTCAACCCGGGGTTACTCAAGATCAAATTCGTTGGGTACTCTTCCCGTTTTCTCTTATTGGAAAAGCGAAGCAATGGATCAAGAGTCTCGATAGGGCAACCATGGGCATCGATACTTGGAAAAAGCTTGCCTTGGCGTTCTACCAAAAGTTCTACCCTCCGGAGAAGACAAATTTGCTTAGGGCCTCCATCACCGGTTTCCAACAAAGGGATGAAGAGAGCCTATATGAAGCTTGGGAGCGGTTTAAGTCTATGGTTAGGTCGTTCCCTCATCATGGACTCTCACAATGATTCTTGGTACAACAATTTTGGAATGGCCTTTATGGGGACTCGAGAGCTATACTTAATATGGGCTCCAATGGTAGGTTTACCGAGGTCGATGACGACCAAACTTGGGCGAGAATCGAAGAGATGGCGGTGCATAATTCGCAATACTCTAGGCCTAGGAAGGCAAATTGAGGAGGTAGGCACGAGGTTGATGCTATTACTCAACTAAGCATTGACCTTGGAGCTCAATTGAAGACCCATATGGAGACCATTGACAAGAAGCTCCAAGGCCACCTCACTCAAGTTCAAAGCATTAGCAACTCCAACCAACACTCAATCCAAGAAGTAAATGCTTTGGGATTTGCACCTCCTTTGCCTTATTATGGGATGTGCGATACTTGTGGAATCGTTGGTCATAATCCTATGCAATGCCAAGGAAGTATTGAGCAAGTGAATGCTTTTTAAGCGTTCAAGCAAGGTGCCTCCTACTCTAATCAATACCAAGCTTCCAATCAAGTCCCTCAACAACAAGCCTTTCAATACCAACAACAACATCGCCCCTATGTTCCACCTCCCTTAAGGGACAACAACCAAGGTTACCAAGGCAACTCAAGGCCTTTCAACAACTTCAAGCAAAGTAACCAAGGTTCATTCAACAACAATCAAGGGTTCCAACAAGGGAACTTCAATCAAGGCTATCAAAACCACAACCATGGTAATAATCAAGGAAATTCTCATGGGTTCCAAGGGAACCGTCAACAACAAGCAACTCAAGGCAATCAACAACAAAGCAAGCCTAGGAGCCGGTCTCCTATTCATGACTATGGTACTCCATTAGCCCTCACCGATACTCCGCATAATCCATCATCCCCACCACGGGATTTCGACATACAAAAGCAAATGATGGATATGCAAAGGAATACTCAAGAAATGCAAAAGAGGCAATTGGAGACACAAACGTCACAACAAGGAACCATTGCTCAAATTCTAATGGATAACAAGGAAATGAAAACTCACATGAAGATGATTGAGAATCAAGTATCACAACTTGCATCGGGAAGTTCTTCATTCCGGTCGATTTCATCGTGCTAGATATGCCGGAAGATGCCAACACTCCCATTATCCTTGGGCGCCCATTTCTACACACCGCCGGTGCTATGATCGATGTGAAGAATGGTAGGATCACCTTCGAATTGGGCGAAGAGAAGCTAGTGTTTGACCTCCAAGGTAACACTTCGCCCGCCAATGATGAGTCATGCAATATGATCCAAGCCGCAAAAGACATCGATCTAGGGGGAGAGTCGGGACAAAGCTTGAAGAAGAACTCTTGTGAACTTGAGGATGATGACTCCGATTTGGAGGAAGATGAGAGCCCATATCATGGGCTTGATGACAAGTTGAAAAGCAAGGAGAAGGATGAGCCTCCCTTGGGGCCACATGAGGACCGGTGGACGTTTGGGTATATCCCCAAAGACCAAAAGTACAAGTTCAAGTCGTTGAACTTGGAAGATCGGGTTGCCCCGGGAACGTCAAGGCAAGGCCATGAAGAGCCTTGGTATGTGGTCGGTTATATCTCGAGCTTGATTGAAGACTTCGCTAGGGCCTTCGACTTGTTTCTTCGTGCCCTTGATGGAGATGGAACTAGTTTTGGTTGTTGAAAAAGAATGAAGAATGCACCACCTTGGTTTGACGGAGTTCCACAAGAACCGTCTCTTTGTATATATCTCTATCCCTTGTAGTTTGTTTTGTTTTGTGAACTTCTTGATTACTTGGATTGATTGATGAGCGATGTGAGGGAGGGAATTTGATGTGTTATTTGAGTTTATTGTGATAGGTGTGAAGTGGAAGTGATTCCTAGGGAAGAGTGGTCATTGTTTGAGCTTGGATTGTGTGAAGGGAAGTCGGTTTTTGAAGCTCGGAACGAGTTTTTGGGAGCTATAGAGGGTTAGGAGACTCTTCCCGGCCCAGAAGAGGTCATCCCGTCCGGGATGGAAGGCCCATCCCGACCGGGAAGGATGTCATCCCATCCGGGATGAGGTGCGCAAAAGATGGGTCTACTGACAGATCATCCCGACCGGGACGAAGGCTTCCCGACCGGGACGAGCCAGGCATCCCGACCGGGACCACCCATCCCGACCGGGATGGACCCCCTGTCCTCCTTTGGCCTTTTTCTTCGTCGTTTGAGCCCACCCTACCACTTTATACCCCCTCCCAACCTCCCTACATGTCCTTACTCTCCTTATATGACTCTTGCAACTCACATACACGTTTTCACGTCACTTTCTCTTCACTTTAAACCGACTTTCACATTAGAACCCACCTCATTTTACCTTTGTGCCTCAACCATGGAACCGGATCGCGATTGGAGAGGGATAATGACGACAAGTACAAGCTACGTGCCTATATTCACTTATGAGACGATGGAGCGAGTGAGTTGCTAACCGGTCGGTACGACAACTATCCTCTCTTTTCCGTTTTTTTTTTGTAGCTTGTCTTCATTTGTTTATTCCCTTCCCCTTATACACTTATGTGTCATGGTGGCCCTCGGGGCCTTGGTAGTTGTTGCTTTCGACTCTCGATGACGTGACTACATTGAGAGTCATTTCAAAATCCAAAATTTTCAAGATTTTCACACCTTTTTGTAGGAATTAATCGGATTTGGGCGGAATCCGGGCTAGGTGACTTGATTACACCTAGTCCTCCCCTCCCATTTCTTTTTATTTCTTCCCCCATGGTGACTTGATTACACCCCGGCCGGACACTTTTTACCCATTTTCTCCGCTTTATTTTTGATTTTTAGCTTTATTTTCGTAGTTTCTTTTATTTTCTTTTGTGCTCCCATGCACTACGGTCGAGCATGAGGACATTGCTCGGCTTAAGTGTGGGGGAGCGATATTCTATCGTAGTTAGTTTTATTTTCGTAGTTTTTCGAAAAAATCTTTAAAAACCCTAAAAATTTGAATTTTTTTTCATAAAAATCAAAAAGATTTTCTTTTGTGTGTTTTCCTTTTGGGTCATTGTATCGTGTATTTGTTGTGTTGTGTGTGTTTTGCCTCCCTTTTTCCTTATAGGTTACTTGAATCACCGATAGCTTTGAAGAGCTCTCAAGACTTCCGGTAACATCTTTATCCCTTTTTTCTTCTTTTTCTTTTGTGGAGTTTGGAGGAGATTGTGATGTTGTGTGCTCGGGAGGAGCTTTGTAAAGTTGGGTTGATTTGGTGGCTTATTTGGAAGCTCGGGGTGGTGTTTGTGCTATTTGTTTGTTTGTTTGTTTTGCTTGTTTTTGTTTTGTGGCCCTTTATCTTTCGTTTTCGTCGTGTCTTCGTTTTGTGTTGTGTTAGTGTGTCTTGAGTGTTTAAAAAGGTTTTTGAAAACCCGGTTTAGAGGCTAGTGTGCAAGTGTTTACTTTCCCTTCCTAGTAGTATAAATCGAGTCTTGGACTTTAATCTAATAGAATGACCCTAAATCAATGATTTCGTTGGTCCTTTACCTTGAGTCCACCTAGCTTACTAGGGATTTACTACGGGATTTGCACCTTTGACCATTATGACCACCCACGGTGTGAAAAGACCTTGGTTACCGAGTCTCGTCCCTTAGGTGACCATGTCTAGGATCGTTTGATTAGTCCAAGTTCTCCACCTTTTTGTGGGTTTGAAGGGAAGGCGCCGTCCCGACTCACCCATTACCCTACCTCCTACACATATCCACACAATAAATTGCAATTTGTTGAATTCTCTCTTTCTTGTTACACAATGAAATGCCTAAAAGCCAAATCAAGCCAAAAGGGCAAAGAAAAGAAAAAGAAAGAAAGAAAAGAATGAAGAAAAAAAAGAAAAGGCACAAAAGCCAAAAAGAAAATAGAAAAGAAGAAAAAGAATGGCATGGCAAAACAAGGCAAAAATGCAAAAGAAAAGAGAAAATGTCAAAAGAAAACCCGATTCACAAAAATAACCCCTACCTCTCAAAATAAGCCTTTTTCCGACTTTTGCCGTGAAGAGCCTACCAAAGGACCGTGTCCCTAGGAAGGATGATAGCGGCAAGGGTCGGTCTTCCCTCATTTTTCAATTATTTCCACCTTTTTACTTGGACTAGTTAGACGGTTTCGGACATGAGACGACCCTCTTGGCTCTTTGCTAAAGGGGGCGGGGTCTCAGTTACCTACAGTGTCGACTAACACCGTGGATCATCCTTTTTCCATCCCGCCGATCGTCCCGTAGTACGTTTTTAGAAGGTTAGGAGGAACCGAGGTAAGTTACCAACGTTTTTATTGCTTTGTCGTCATACTATTAGGGTTTTGTCCATTTTGGTTTGTATTGCTAGCTTGGGAACGTTGTCGCTTGCCTTGAGTCCTAAACCGGTGCTTCTTTCACCGCTTGTTTGAGGGAAGCGGTATTTCTTTTCTTTTGGGTGCAACCTTTTGTGTGTTTGTTTGTGTGCTTATTTGTTTATGTGTTTTTGTGTCCGGTTGCATCCACGGTTTTGTCGTAAGACCCCACTTGCCTTACAGAGTGCATTTTTCCTCTAAGTGCACTCGCGTGAGTTGAAAGGGCGTAGGGTGCGCTAATACCCACTCGGCTAGTTTAGTAGTTAGTTTGTGCTTACTCGAGGGCGAGTAAGGGTTAAGTGTGGGAGAGTTGATAAGTGTAGTTTGTAGTGCCTATTTTGCTGTGTTTTGGTCCCGTTTTCCTTGCGGAATTGCTCCTTGGGAGCGGTTCATGGGCTACTTATGCTTCCTCTAGCTCGTTTCAGGTTCCCGAGACCATTCGTGAAGAGTTGGAGCGATTCCGACTCAATACATACACTTTTCGGAGCCAACGAAGTGGATAATGAACGATCACTCGATGCCTTGGATTCGACCCCGAGACCTTGGGACCCAATCCCGAGCCTCCGAGACCCGATCCCGAGTCCCGAGAATCGATGAGAAGTCCATGTGAAGCAAGGGGGAACCTTAAAGATCATATTGGAGGCCTACAAGGCTCATCTCCGACGGGTATGACCTCATCCCGTCCGGGATGAAGTGCACATTTGAGGGGTCTTCTGTTTTGGGGCCGTCCCGGTCGGGACCAACCCTTCCCGGTCGGGATGACCGGCCGTCCCGGTCGGGATGATCTCGTCCCGGTCGGGACCGGTGTGCTGTAGCCCGCAATTCTTTTCTCCTCCCTCCTTCATTCTTGTACCCCTATAAATACTTCCCTCTTGTATTGTTTATGCATCTTACCTGAACCTAGACTCTCTTAAGCCTCTCTACATCATATAAACCCTAGATTTAGTTCCTCTCATTAATTTAATCTTCCTTTAATCTTTAGTTAATCTTAGTTAATTAGTCTTGTAATTAAGAAGATTCTTGAAGACTCATCCAAGATTTACAACCTTGGGGTTTTATTTGGGTTTCTTATTAGTTCAAGTTCTCATCTTTTTCATCCAATTGTAGTGGGTATAATTTCTCTTCCCTTAATCTTTGTTTTATCATCAAGTTTTAATCATTGATTATTGTTTATTGTTCTTGATTGTTCACCATGAATGTTTTGATGTTTGTTATGTTGTTTTCTCTTTTCATTGTTGTAGTTAGTATGATTATGAGTGAGTAGTTTTCTTGTGGGTTAGTAGGGGGATTAAGGGTAGAATATGGGTGATTAGGGTTTGATTAGGGGTAAAGGGTGAATCTTTATTGTTAGTCACATATTTGGCACACCATGTGTTTGTTGAAATGCTTGTTTGAGTTGTAGTGGCCATGCTTCTCATGCTAGTCTTCCTCAGGGGCGATTTCATAGGGGGTGATGGGGGTGACCCCTCACCCCCATTATTTTGGGGAAAAATCAAGTTAAAAAAGGACATATATATATACATATAAATGAATATAAAAATATATCAGAATAGTTATTTGGGTGAAGTGGTAGAGTCAGTTTCGTAGAGCTTTTTTGCTCATGAGGTCAAGGGTTCAAATCCCCAATTGAACCTTGAACTCTTTTCTCCTTCCAATTTTTGTATGAAAGGTACTCGATCCTACATGGACTCATTTTGTAATAATTATTTTGACACAAACTCTATTTCGATAATTATTTGTTTTTTAAACATTATTTTATAAAAAATTCGAGAATTAGAGATGCTTTCTTTTTTATTTTATTGAACATTTGAGATGCGTGCTTATGTAGGGAATTAACTTGAGAATTACAGATGTTTTTGATTTGATTTATTGAACATTTGAGATGTGTACTTGTGTAGGGAATTAGGAAAAATGAGCAAATGAGAAATTAATAATTTTAAAAAATTGAAAATATGAATATTCTCGGATGATGGACATAATGATATTCTAATAATGTATTAGTATGATACATGTGATTATGTGAAATTGAGAAATTAATTAGCTAATATATTACTCCGTAGCATGTATTGACACTTTTATTTTAGTCGAGAATATTTTGATTTATTTTATAAAGTTTGTGGTTAGTTTTTAGTTTTTTGTTACGTTTAGTTACTTTTTGGAGTTAGTTTAGCCAGGACGAACTCTATTTAAGTGATCTGAACTGAATTAAACTAAACAGAATTGAAGTGATGAACTGATCGAAACTGAATTGATCTAACTGAATTGAACTTGATTGAATTGAACTGAAGAACTAAACTACACCAATCGAAACTAGATTGAACTCAATTATTTGTGTGTTATTTTTTACGTTATAATTTTTTAATCACCCCCACCTCGAAATTCCTGGATTCGCCACTGGTCTTCCTCTACTCATTGTTTGTCTAGTATGTGGTCATGTTGAGAATAGTCATTATACATACCATGTGGACTAGGGTTTAGACGTCATCAAGCGCGAACCCACCTTGGCATCGGTTTAAGTTGCGACAGCCCGGACCGAATCTAGCAATTAGGAGGCACCTACACCCTTGACCACCCAAGTCACCCTACTACACTTATGAACCCAACCTAACCCACCTCTTCTTCATATTTGATTCATCTTATTAGTTAGCCTCATTTCTTTAGTTTGCTAGTTGGTTTGTGTTTAGTTATTCTATTTTAGCCTTGTTTAGCCTAGTTCATTGCTACTCTACTTCCTACTTCTCCTCTCATCATAATTCATCAAGTAGTAGCTCTTTGTGTTTGTTTTGTAGCGTAGTCTCGTTCTAGGCGGGCCTAGTCTAACCCTTGCGACACCGTCTCCATGGACACGACCCGACTTACCCTAACTACCGTTAGGTGCTAGTTGGTTATTTATTTGACGGTTGGGATCCACGACAAATCCCACCATCAGTCACCTACACACTAAGAACACTTAAAACTAAACAAAACTTTTAAAACCGAAGAAGACAAAGCACGCGCATACAAAGAATCAAGAACAAGATATCAAGCAACGGCCCGGGCCCAAACAAGCAACCGCAAGCGAAGACGTCAGGTATGATTTCTAAGCTATGGCCGGCGAGCCTCAACACATAGTCCACTGGACTTAAAACGACCCGACCGGACAGCCACCAGGTTGTAATCTTCGATTGACCTGGGCGGCTATACTTTGACTTTCGCCTTGTCCAAGCCTCGGTCAAAGTGGGGGCTTCTGTAGACACCCAGATTTGGACCTGGTGGCTGCAGAAGTGCCCAACAAACACCCGATGACGATAGGACTGCAACGCGACGCGGGTTTGCGATGTTGTAGGTAGTTTTCCTATAGAACGGATCAAATAATTACTCAGAAAAATTAAAACTGACATGATGGCAGCCTTAGTCGTGTCGTTACGGTCGCATAGACACTAATTAGAGTCAATTCTGACATCAGGGACCCCGAGTCGGTCCCGAAACTCGAACCGAGTCAACACCGTGTCAAGCGAACCTCGGGATGAACACCCGAGGCCCACTAAACCCACGACGCTAGGTCAAGCCGCGGGAAAGCTTAACATTCAAGAAACGTATTATACACCCGTCTCACGGTTTTGGAAAGTATCAAAACCGTATCTTCAAAATCCCAACCGCCCCGCCCTACGCCCCTTAGTCTCACCACGCCTTAGCCCAGGCGCCTGAGTCCTGGTGCGCCCCAGCTCAAGCGTCCATATGGGCGACGAGGGTCGAAAACACCTATAAATACCCCCCTTCACGCCCTCATTTCGACACACAATTCTCATTCTTCTCTTCCCCCTCCAAACTCTCGCTAAGGGCTCGCACTTCGACACCCGAGGCAAACGATCCACTCGATCGTAGTTCCAATAAAAAAGCGACATTGACGCTACTCCTCACCTTCGAGCACCCTACTCGATACCGAGGTGCCTGTGATCAACTAGCTCAAAACTGGTAACAAAGTTCTGCCGGATTAGCCGCAGAACTAGTCTTTAGTAGCGAAGCTCTGCCGGAGTAGCGGCGGGAAGGTCAAACGGTAACGGAGCTCTGCCGGAGTCACTGGTCAAGCTAGGAGGATCCGCCTGTTGATCGAGTCGTCACTAGGTTGCCATCTAAACAAAACTTTCCATATTTGTACTTTCTATTATTATGCACTACGACAACACTAGATGTGGGCGCTAGGCCCACAAGCATCTACTAAAATACGTAACGTCCCAAATTCAAACGCAAGCACTAAAATACACTAAATAGACTCGAGTCCAGGTGATGGTCGGATTCCGTATTAGTCCAGGTGCTCACCTTATTAGGTTCGATGCATCTCTATTAATACCGAACTGGCGCATCTTAAGCAGAATACCAGGTAAGGTATACCACGAGAATGACTAATATCCGTATTATCGCGTTAAATCTGATTTGCTAATACGTATAACACTAGTACTCTCTACTCTCCAACGTGCATCTTTTCATGGCCTGCCTGTCACGTGAAATCGCGTGCAAAGAATGTAAACTCAACTACTTTGACAAAACTCACCTGTCTTTAAACAACCGATGTAGCAAAAAACATAGGGTTAAAACAACGGATGTTACAGTACTTTCGCCACAACAAAAGAACTAGGATATCAGCCCACCGATTGATTAGTAGAGGCCGCTATAGTGCGGGCAGGATTGGGTGTTGACGTCTATCGGATGTTGGCTTCCCAATACGTACCCTCACCCCTTACTCAGAATCAACGGTTTCCGGATGTCCGAAACCATTGGCAATGAGAGTCATTCCAGGCATGGAGTACTTAAGGGTACAAGTCTTTATCTTTAGGTCCCGTGCCACTCAACTTTGAGCTGGCAAGGGATCAAAGTTGATTTGAACGGTTTCCGAGTCCCCATAATTGACTCGGTGGCAACTCCACAAATCGGCAACAAATTCAGTTCACTAAAATGGTCGTCTTACCAAACTAATCGGCCTCTAAACATTTACAACCACGACTCGATCGATTCCCAAACGGAAACACGGGTGCCCGCACCCGTCTAGTACAAGTCCGGATTGTCATCCAAATCGAGGTCCGACACTTCGCCCCGTATGCGAGATCGGACCGGCCCCCGGCAGAAAGAGGGCCGCGTGGGTGGCTGCCGCCACACGTTGAAAACCGGGTCGGTCCCGGGCGGGCGCGCGCGGGGCACTGGGCGGTGCGGACGGACGTCCATAACATCTTTGAATGTATATATCATGGACAGTCCCGTTAACGGTACGAATGTCCTCGTACTTTTTAGGTCCTTTAACAAAGTTCAAAAGAGTTCTCATGTAGTACTGCTCTCCTCCAGTCGGTGACATGTGAAACATTCTCCCTAAATTAAAACCTTGTTTGCGTGGTGGCTAACACTTGTCTTTTTGATGCCAAACGTACTTGGTGGGAAATTCCGCGTACGTTAGATTTCTTGATTCACCAGGGTTGGCATTGTACTCTAACCACGCGGTGAACTTTGTCCTCGCACCATTGGAGCGTGCGATGATGGGGGGATTTGTCGTGGATCCCAACCATCAAATAATTAACCTACCGATCCTAGTGGGTAGCTAGGGTAATTCGGTTCGAATCCACGGGGACGGTAAGAGGCGTCTAGACTAAGGTCACCCAAATACAAGACTCGATCAACGAACTAGGCTAAACTAGAATGATAAGAAGGGGAAGAAGGCTAAGACTATGGCTAAGGAGACGGAGAAAACAAACAAGGAAAACGGGCTAGGATTAGGTCGGGGTCAAAGGGGTAACAGAATGGTCAAGGAAGAGCTAGAGTGAAGGAGGTAGTAGGGTAATCTAGGTATAGTCCGGGCTCTCGCAACTTAGACTCACCTAGAGGTTCCACCTAAAACCCATTTTGGCGACACACATGACAAACGGGGTTACTACCGTGTTATTGTGGCCTAGATCGCATCCGGGCTCTCGCAACTTAGACCGACCTAGGGGTCGTCCTCACCGGGCTCTCGCTACTTAGTGAGGGAACCGAACCCACAAGCAAACCATTACCCACAAGAGAAAAGCAAGAAAAACAAGCATATGCACATACTAGTCATTCAAGCATTTCAACAAACATGTGATTTGCATCAAACCAAGAGGAAACCCAAATCTTCCACCAACATCTCCAACAAACCCTTAATCATCCAATTAACACCCTAATCACCTTACTAACCCTAGAAAGAGTAATACTCTAACATTATCAACCTAATTCTAACATAAACAAGAGGAAACAACACAAACATCAAAACATACATAATGAAACTACCAAGTATGATGAACAAAACAATAAACAATAACTAAAGATTGAAACTTGAATTAAACAAACAAGATAAAGAGTAAAAGGAAGAAAGGATTATACCATACTAGTGAAGGATGAAAAGATGAACACTTGTATATAAAGAAAACCCAAATTCATTCACCAATGTTGTCAAGATTGAATGGATTCTTCAAGAGATCTCTTAATACAAGATTAAACTAAGATTAACTACTAATTACCGACTAATCTACACTAATCTATTCTAATCTAACCTAAAGTAGTCTAGGGTTTAGTGGGAAGTGAAGAACATAAGCTTAGATTACAAGAGGAAGGGTATATATAGGGTTACAATGGGTGGAGGAATGGAAACAAGTGACGCGGGCCTGTAATGGGCTCATCCCGGTCGGGATGAGTTGGTCCCGGTCGGGATGACGTGGTCCCGGTCGGGATGAGCTCATCCCGGTCGGGATGGACCCAAAACAGGAGCTCCTCTTTTGTGCGCTTCATCCCGGACGGGTTGAGGCCATACCCGTCGGGGATGAGTCTTGTAGGCCTCCAATATGATCTTTTTGGTTCCTCCTTGCTTCACATGGACTTCTCATCGATTCTCGGGACTCGGGATCGGGTCTTGGAGGCTCGGGATTGGGTCCCAAGGTCTCGGGGTCGAATCCAAGGCATCGAGTGATCGTTCCTTCACTTCGTTGGCTCCGAAAAGTGTATGTATTGAGTCGGAATCGCTCCAACTCTTCATGAATGGTATCGGGAACCTGAAACGAACTAGAGGAAGCATAAGTAGCCCATAAATCGCTCCCAAGGAGCGATTCCACAAGGAAAATGGGACCAAAACACTACGAAATAGGCACTACAAACTACACTTATCAGCTCCCCCACACTTAACCCTTACTCGCCCTCGAGTAAGTACAAACTAACTACTAAACTAGCCGAGTGGGTATTAGCGCACCCTACGCCCTTTCAACTCACGCGAGTGCACTTAGAGGAAAAGTGCACTCCGCAAGGCAAGTGAGATCTTGCGACAAAACTGTGGATGCAACCGGACACAAAACACATAAACAAACAAACACACAAACAAGCACACAAAAGGTTGCACCCAAAAGAAAAGAAATACCGCTTCCCTCTAAAAAGCGGTGAAAGAAGCACCGGTTTAGGACTCAAGGCAAGTGACAACGTTCCCAAGCTAGTGATACAAACCAAAATGGACTAAACCCTAATAGTATGACGACAAAGCAATAAAAACGTTGGTAACTTACCTAGGTTCCACCTAACCTTCTAAGAACGTACTACGGGACGATCGGCGGGATGGAAAGTGATGAACCACGGTGTTAGTCAACACTGTAGGTAAGTGAGACCCCGCCCCCTTTAGCAAAGAGCCAAGAGGGTCGTCCCATGTCCGAAACCGCCTAACTAGTCCAAGTAAAAAGTGGAAATGATTGCAAAATGAGGGAAGACCGACCATTACCGCTATCATCCTTCCTAGGGACTCGGTCCTTTGGTAGGCTCTACCCGGTAATAGTCGGGAAAAAGGCTTATTTTGAGATGTGGGGATTATTTTTGTAAGACGGTTTTCTTTTGGCATTTTCTTCTTCTTTTGCATTTTTGCTTTGTTTTGCCATGCCATTTCTTTTTCTTCTTTTCTATTTTTTTTTTGGCTTTTGTGCCTTTTCTTTTTCTTCATTCTTTTATTTCTTTCATTTTCTTTCATTTTCTTTTCTTTGCCCTTTTGGCAAGATTTGGCATTTTTGGCAATTCTTAACAATTAGGAGAGAGAGAATTCAACAAGTTGCAAATTATTGTGTGGATATGTGTAAGAGGTAGGTAAATGGGAGAGTCGGGGAGCGTCCTTCCCTCCAAACCCACAAAAAGTGGAGAACTTGGACTAATCAAACAATCCTAAACATGGTCACCTAAGGGACGGGACTCGGCAACCAAGGCCTTTTCACACCGTGGGTGGTCATAATGGTCAAAATGCAAATCCCGTAGTAAATCCCTAGTAAGCTAGGTGGACTCAAGGTAAAGGACCAACGAAATCATTGATTTAGGGTCATTCTACTAGACTAAAGTCCAAGACTCGATTTATACCGCTAGGAAGAGAAAGTAAACACTCGCACACTAGTCTCTAAACCGGGTTTTCGAAAGCCTATTTACACACAAGAAACAACTACACAACACAAAACAAGGACAAAACAAAAACGAAAGAAAAAGAGACAAAAGGCCACAAAACAAAAACAAGCAAAACAAACAAACAAACAACACAAACACCACCCCAAGCCTCCAAACAAGCCACCAAATCAACCAAACTTTACAAAGCTCCTCTCGAGCACACAACATCTCAGTCTCTTCCAACTTCACAAGAGATAAAGAAGAAAAAGGGATAAAGATGTTACCGGAAGTCTTGAAAGCTCTCCAAAGCTATTGGTGATGCAAGTAACCTATAAGGAAAAAGGGAGGCAAAACACGCACAACACAACAAATACACGATACAACGACATAAAAGGAAAACACACAAAAGAAAATCTTTTTGATTTTTGTGGAAATTTTTCAATTTTTTAGTGTTTTTAAAGATTTTTCGAAAAACTACGAAAATAAAACTAACTACGATAGAATATCGCTCCCCCACACTTAAGCCGAGCAATGTCCTCATGCTCGACCGTAGTCCATGGGAGCACAAAAGAAAATAAAAGAAACTATGAAAATAAAGCTAAAAAAATCATAAATAAAGTGGAGAAAATGGTAGAATGTGTCCGGCCAGGGTGTAGTCAAGTCACCATGGGCCGAGACAAGAAAAGATATGGATGGGAGAAGAAATAAAAAGAAAGAAATAAAAGGAAATGGGAGGGGAGGACTAGGTGTGATCAAGTCACCTAGCCCGGATTCCGCCCAAATCCGACTAATTCCTACAAAAGGGTGAAAATTTTGTAAAATTTTGGATTTTGAAATGACTCTCGATGTAGTCACGTCATCGAGAGTCGGGAGCAACCATACTAAGGCCTCGAAGGCCACCATGACAAAGGGGAAGGGGATAAACAAGGGGAAAACAAGCAATAAAAAACGGAAAAGAAAGGATAGTTGCCATACCGACCGGTTAGCAACTCACTCGCTCCATCGTCTCAATGATCAATATAGGCACTTGCTTGTTGTCGTCATTGTCATCCTTCTTCAAGCTTGAGAAAACCGCATGGCTAAGGTAGTGGGTTTATAATGGTGTGAGGGGGTGGAAATTGGTGTGTATACCGGTCTAAAGTAGATAGAAGATGAAGTGAGGATATGAAAATGAAGTATGTGGGTGGTATGATATGAGCAAGGAAGGTAGGGAGGTTGGGTGGGGGTATATAATGGTTGGGTGGGCTTGAATGTCGAAGAAGAGGCACCAAAAAGGAGTAGGGGACCATCCCGGTCGGGATGGATGATCCCGGTCGGGATGATACACCCGTCCCGATCGGGAAGCTCCCATCCCGGTCGGGATGGCACTTCAGTGGACTCGATTTTTGGCACCCTCATCGCGATCGGGACGGCCCCATCCCGGTCGGGACGACACACCCTTCCCGGTCGGGAAGGGTCTTCATGACTCCCATGACCCCAAAAACCGACTTCCTTACTCACGATCCAAGCTTTATCACTAACCACTCCTCTCTAGGAGTCATCTTCACTTCACCTATCACAATAAACTCAAAATACACATCAAATTCACTCCCTCACATCGCTCATCAAAATACCAAAACAATTACAAGAATATCACAAAACTAACAAAATCAAGAGATAAAACACACAAATACAAGCACAAGTACTCTAAAGAAGAGGAAGGGGGAATATACAACATGACGGTTCTTTAGGAACTCCGTCAAACCTAGGATGGTGGACTCTTCTTCAACCGTAGCCCTCAAGGGCATGGAGGAGCAAGTCGAACGCGCTACCGACATCATAATGAAGGCCTAAGAAGCGCTCGAGCCTAGCATTCCTCCACGGCCTCCAAGGTGGAGGCAAGAAGTAGGAATCAAAAGACCCAATATCATCATTCATGTTGTCTCCGGGGTCTATCCATCCTACGAGCTTAACCGACCTCTTCCTCCCTAGGCATCGCCTCCAATCGCTAGCAAGCTTCATTTCCAAGAAACGAGGCACAAAAAACGGCTTTGGCCCCATTTCCTTGTTGCACACCCCCACACTTTCCTCAAGTTGTGGTTCCCCATCTTCATCATTCGTCCCCACATCATCTTGGAGAAGAGGATCGAAACTTCTACCGGCGGTTTCAATCTCTTCCAAGTCATTGCTTGGTTCACTAGCTAGGGGCTCTTGATGCTTATCCACATTCTCGCACAAGGGCAACTCGAGGCTATCAATTTCACCCAACATTCTCACAAATTCCACCAAACCATCCAACTCACTATCCTCCTCCAATTCTTCACCAACGATGCCTTCACCAAGAGTCATATCCTCATTCGTCTCTTTTTGGGTAGACGATTGAGGCTCTTCAAAGCAAGACTCGCTCCTTATAGGGAATTCATTAACGGCCTCGTCATTGGGTTGTTCCCCTTCCCCAAATGAACATCCCTCATCAAGTTGTGAGGATCGAGTTAAGAGCATTAGGGTTTGAGCCGTTAAAGCATGCAATCTAGCTTTAGTTTCCTCCCTTTCCCTAAGGATTTCGGCCAAGAGTTCATTATTCTTTTGCGATTGGATGGCCATTTCTTGTTGCATTTGAAGCATCGATTGAAATACCTCTATGTCGGGCAATTGGTGATCATTGGGGTCTTGTAAAGCTCCTTGAAAATCTTGATGATGCCCAAGGGGTGGGGCATCATATTGTTGGTAGCAAGGTTGGGGTGATTGGTAGTATTGTGGGTCATGGGGTTCATATTGTGGTTGGGGTGGAGGGTAATATGGTGGGTTTTGGGGGTATTGGCTTCCATAAGATGAATCTTGATCGAACATGGTGGGTTCACATTGATAACTCGAGTAATAGTCACCATGATCGTAGGATTGGTAGTCGTTCACTTGTTGGTAGCCGTTTTCATAACCTTGAAGTTTATACCCACTAGAGTCTTGATCCCCCCAAGGAGCTTGATAGTAATTGGGAGTCATCATGTCATAGCTTTGGTTCATAGAAGAAGAGGGGTAGCTCATATCGGCTCCCGAGTATGTGGAGTTTAGATCAAACCCCATGCTTGCTCGAAGATCGTAGTCCATACCCGGTTGGAAACCTCTCACCCTAGCAACCGTCCGTTAAAGCGGCTCTAAGTTGCAAGAAGAAGATAGTCACCACCTCTAAGCACAAACTGGAGACTAGGAACAAACGTGAGAAGTCTAGTGCTTTTTGGGCACTAGACAAGAGAGAAATAAACCTCACACACACAACAAGCAAGGTAACAAAAAGAAAAAAGAAAAACACAAACACAAAGACAAAGTCAAGTAACTAGGAAAACAAAGTCTAAACTAGCACCGTCCCCGGCAACGGCGCCAAATTGATGGGGGGATTTGTCGTGGATCCCAACCGTCAAATAATTAACCAACCGATCCTAGTGGGTAGCTAGGGTAAGTCGGGTCGAATCCACGGGGACGGTAAGAGGCGTCTAGACTAAGGTCACCCAAATACAAGACTCGATCAACGAACTAGGCTAAACTAGAATGATAAGAAGGGGAAGAAGGCTAAGACTATGGCTAAGGAGACGGAGAAAACAAACAAGGAAAACGGGCTAGGATTAGGTCGGGGTCAAAGGGGTAACGGAATGGTCAAGGAAGAGCTAGAGTGAAGGAGGTAGTAGGGTAATCTAGGTATAGTCCGGGCTCTCGCAACTTAGACTCACCTAGAGGTTCCACCTAAAACCCATTTTGGCGACACACATGACAAACGGGGTTACTAGCGTGTTATTGTGGCCTAGATCGCATCCGGGCTCTCGCAACTTAGACCGACCTAGGGGTCGTCCTCATCGGGCTCTCGCTACTTAGTGAGGGAACCGAACCCACAAGGAAAATGGGACCAAAACACTACGAAATAGGCACTACAAACTACACTTATCATGCGACAATATCTTCAAGCGGATCATCGTCGTTGTATACTACATTTTGCTCATTCGGAAGATGATAATCTAAATGTAGGATGTGTGGGGTCCTTTAATGAATGTCGAATGCAAATATACGCCACGTTGCCTCGCATGGGAAAATATATCGACAGTCATAGTACTTCTGAATGTGATCAATTTTATTGGGATTCCTCCTCGTTGCAGCCCCGACTGTAACACGATCGTACCCTTTGTTTATGTACTTGAAAAGATATTTAATAGAACGGGCTTGATTACACCACTCCACGTTTATGTGTGCACGATATTTTTCCAATAATTCTGCGTTGTACGGGACAACATACCCATTGTGCATTGTGACACCTCCTTTCTTAATTGTAGCACCATTGTCACTTCTTCTGTACATCGGATAATCATCACCATCTACTGTTGTTCGTTCAGAAAAAGCCTTAGGGAACCTCTTTGTACAAACTCTATCAACCATGTAAGGGGTCTTTCGATTTGCAAGACCAGATGGTAGATCTCTAACAGCTTGATGTAGAGTTGGGTTATCCACTGGATCAGGTATTTCTGCGGAGACTATACTGTCAAGGTCACTTGCATCGGGAAACTTATCTTCACGTTGAAGGAATAGTAGGATGTGAGCATGAGGAAGCCCACGTTATTGAAACTCAATGGTGTATACAACTGGAAGAATTTTGAAATTATTAAAACGTTAGATAAATTGTAGCACAATTGTGGACATGACATAGGTCCACTCCGACGCGGCCACGCGCGGGTTTGGGGAGGCGAATGAATCTCATGTGAGATGGATCTCGGATTGAAATTTAAATCGAAATAAGAGTCGCCACCGAACTTTGTGGGAGTTCGGGCCCATTCAAACTCACTCTATATCTTGGTGGGCCGTGCACAGAGTACGACCCATTTGGATTTAAGAGTTTATGGGGTTCGTCCCTTTGCATTACGATACCGATACCGACATTATCGGCTACCGTGTATTGAATGACTCTCATGCGCCAATGGTTTCGGACATCCAAAAACCATGGTTCTGAGTAAGGGGTGAGGGTACGTGTTGGGAAGTTCACAAAGAACACCCAACCCCGCCCGCACTTAGCGGCCTCTACTAAGATATCGTTCGATGTTTTAATACGCGTGTTAGTAATTCGATTGAAATGTTATGCAAACAGTATTTTGACGAAACATGTGAAGATTTGAATAAGTAGTTGCTATGTCGATTTAATGCATCTTTGTATTACGTCGAAGTTGTATTTAGTATGCGAGGTTCATTTTAGTACAATAAAACAAACAACGAGAATAAAACGCAAAGACAAAAACAATTGAGTTAGTAACGATAATAACGGTTTGTAAATAGTCTAGAATGATATAAGAAAACATGATGCATGGTTTTGAAAAGAGTAGGACACGTGATGGACTTGACACGTGTTGACCGAAGTCATAAAAGTATTTGATAAGGCTTAATGCATGTGAAGGGATTACGATTTGAGGCATGAATGAGGCCACTCGCCCGAGTCATGACGAGACTCGGTCGAGTGCCCTGCTTAAAACCCTTCTGCTGGTTTTTTGGGGTGCCACTCGATAGAGTGGGCTAAGGCACTCGATCGAGTGCCCCCTGTACGAACAATGGTTCTTTTCAGAGTTTAGATTCCGAATTTGCTTTTAATTGTAAATTGATGATTTGCCATGTTGCGCGAAAATATATTATAATTTATGCTCGACTTGATTCTCGATACTCGTCATACTCGATACTTGATTACGGAATCAACATCTAGTATTTAGAGTGAATTTTAGAAAAGACATTATAAGTCGTTTTAAATTGAACTAAGATGAAGTAATTCTCAACGCGTTGTAATGTCGTAATTAGTCCTTTCGGACCATATGACAATTATTTCAACATCAACAAGTTCGTGCTAGTTTAATTTGTTGACTAGTTCTTTTAGACACAATATTCAACTACGGAGTCGATATCGCATCTTAAGAAAAGAAAACGTTTTTTATTTGTTTGATTAGAGCGAAAGATGAAAAATAAAAGACGAAAAATTAAAGAAGAAGAAGACGACGAGAGAGACGAGAAAAAAAACGAGAGAAAATGAGAAAGAAAAGGAAGAAAACGGGTTTGTATTTGACACCCTCAACCTACATGCTGGTTTTGGATGGAAGGAAACACCCGGTTTTGGATAGGAAGAAATTCCGGTTTTGGATAGAAAAAGGGGCACTCGACCGAGTGGTGCATGGCACTCGATCGAGTGCCTGGTCTGACACCGGTTCCCGCTGGTTTTATGAGCCTACTCGACCGAGTGGGCCGGTCCACTCGACTGAGTGGGTCTGGTCGGATGGGAGGTCTCTTTAGAGATAAAATTTTGTCTTTAACGATGAAGTTGAGTTGCTTTAATCCTCTTTGTAGCTGATTTTTGTGTTGTCTTTGACTTCGAGTCAAATTTTCAAAGTGGCGTGTCTGATTTTTATGTCTTGGAAAGGCCTTTGACCGGAGTTTGACCCGGTCGCTAAAAGACGGTTTTACCCTTGGTGTCGGTTTTTATCCAAAGTAGTCTTATTTGATTGGAAATGACTAACTGGGCCTGGATTTGAGGTTGATTTTGTGAGATTTGTACTCCATAAAAAAAGCCCAAGCCAAATACTAACGATTTTGAGCCCATATTCGAGTATGTTAAAGCACGTTTGCGTCCGATCATCATCGGGTGTTTTTTGGAAACTGGTATAGACACCTAGCAGCCAAATGCGGGTGTCTACAGAGCCCCCACTTTGACTGAGGCTTGGATAGGGCGAAATTCAGAGTAGCTACCAGGCCAATCGAGGATTAAGACCTGGCGAACTTCCGATCGGGTCGTTTATAGTCCATTCGACTTGCGTAAAAGGGCTCGCCAGCCATAAGATAGAAATCATACCTGAGTTGGTGTTGATAGCTCCGTGGGGACTTGTTTTTGAAGCCCTGGATGTATCTGTATGTGGATACATCCTATCTTGAAGCTGCGCGAGAGCTTGCTGCTGAAGCCCTGGGTGTGTCTGTTTGCAGACATATCCCATCTCGGAACTACGCGGGAGCTTGCCTAAGAAGCCCTGACACATCCCAATTCGGAATTACGCGGGAGCTTGCCTAAGAAGCCCTGACACATCCCAATTCGGAATTACGCGGGAGCTTGCCTAAGACGCCCTGGGTGTGCTTGTTCGCAGACACATCCTGATTCAGAATTACGCGGGAGCTTGCCTAAGAAGCCCTGGGTGCGCCCGTTTGAAGACACATCCCGATTCGAAATTACGCGGGAGCTTGTTTCTGAAGCCCTGGGTGTATCTGTTTGCAGATACATCCCAATTTGCATGTGCCACTTTAAGTGAAACTCCGTCTCACGCTGGGGAGATAAAAACTTGACGTTCCGTTGGGAAGCACAAGTTGGTACCTGAAATGTTAGGTATATAGGCAGAAATAGCAAATATAGCAGATAGGAAATGCAATTAGCATCAATAGACTGATTTGCGTTGGGGAAAATGATTTTTGCTTCATTTTAAAATCGAAGTCCTAAAAGCAACTCACGTGCTAGGAGATAGGTTTTCAAAATTGAAAGGGGTAGAAAAGAAATTTGCAGTTTAAATAGACTGAAATTTGACCTTGTCGAAAAGGATTTTCTCAAATGGCTAAGTTTTGCAAATTTCAAAGCAAGAATTTTGAAAAGAGAGGCCTACCGACAGACTCGACTCTGGACACGACAGGACGAGTTGACAGACACAAAATGGACTCTCTAAGGGTTGGACTGTGACTCGGTAGGGGGGTGGGCCACCTAAGATGACAAGACTCTTAAGTTGCGCTATTCCGCAGCCTAGGCGAGTAGCAACATGGTCAAATCCTCGGAATGGGAAAGATGTGTTATAGTCTGTAATGAGACTGTTTCTGCAGGACTCAACAGTAGCAGTGCTGTAGACTAGTGCTCTTTTGAATTTTTAGTTTTGGGGTATATTCCCAAGGTAGGTGTTGTTTCGAGTCTGTGACGGATTCTCGTCTTCGACTGAGCCGAGTACTAGGACACACCATAGAAAGGAGGCTAGGTTTTGAAAGTATTTGGATTATGTGAGTGGATGGAGAACTTTTGCCTAGAAGAAGGCCCCAGGACGACAAAGCGAGCGAACTGTTGAGAACATGACAGTGTCGTGACCGGAATGATGGTGCTTTTTGAATGTGTGTCAATGTGGGTGGTTTTGCCCTTATTGAAAGGCTGCCTACGTATTCACGTGTAATGAAATCAAACCAAGCCGTAGTTCGGTGTATTGAAAGATATATTATGGTGCCTAGTTTATTAGGGCTTTGTGTGTAACTAGCCATAGCGATGGTGTAGGCTCGGTGCATTCCCAATGATGTCTTGATCAATTAAAGGGCTAGAATATTTAGGATGTTGATCCTGTGACTGTGAGCATTCTCCGGGGTAGCCCCCAGAGGTGGTGTGAACTATTTGGGCATGTTCTATGCCGACCGCAAGTTGAATTCCTGTGTTTGGGGTTGGTAACTGGTTTGGATGTTTTTGGGAATGTGGTGCTAGATCGTAAGTGGCTTTGATGATTTGAAATCTGGAGCTCGATTTTGTGGAGCTAAGGCTTCGAGGGTAAGGTATTGCAATGTGGTAGGAAATGGGAAGTCGAGTAAAAATGACTCGGACTTTGATTGGGCATGTTTGATAATGCGGGATCTGATTTCCATGTCTGGCTCTAATGGTTAGGGGTATCCTATGGAGCTTGAATCTTCAAAAATTCCGGGCTGTCTCTAGCCTAAGTCTCGAGAAGGTCTTGAGGGTTGTAACGTGGGAAGGCTAAATGTGGTGTCAGCTGACCAGCTTGGTTGTCTCTCCCCTATTTGATGGTATGGGCATCGATAATTTTAGAATTGACCGTACCCGGTCAAGGAACTTTCACTTGATTTGACTGATAACTACGGTCATGGATTTTTGAATTTTTTGTTGGTTGACCTCTTAGCCCCGGTCATGGGATTGACCGTATCTGGTTGGGGGATGTTGAGAATTCTTTTTGATCGTGGCCAACTCTTTTATTTCGGCCTTTTGCTTTTTCCTTGGACTTTTGATTTTTCTTGTCCAGCTTTTTTGTTGGTCAGACTAACACCTAAGGTAGGGATTGGTCGATCTTATTGGAGGGGTGTTTATTGTGGGAAATGGGCTTGCCTCCCGTCTTGAACCCAAACTAGGAGACTACCTAGATTTGTCATAGGATTCGATACCGCTCCTGCTAAGGGTGGTTATGTGGCTTTCTATGTCAGACATGGAACAGGTAAAGGAAAACACGGGTCTCAGTTTCCTGTAGTCATTATAGATGTGCCTATAATAGTCACTTGCATTTGCTCACAGTGTATGATGGTGTTCATCATGTTCTCGGAAAAACATAAGGAAAGTATATATGAGAAATAGAAAAAAGCTGATTTTATTAAAATGTGAAAAGAGGACAGAATACAGCTGACTCTGACTTTGAAATTGAAAGAAATAGTACATCCTAGACTCAGACTCAGACTCAGACTCGGACTTAAATCAAATCTGGACTCTCGGATGGTGTTGTCAATTCAGCTTCTAAGGACTCAAGTTGATGTCCAGTATAGCCTCCAGCAGAAGCTTCACCCAGATCTTCATTATGTCGAAGATCGTCTTCAATCCTAGTGCCCATTTCGGTAAGCACCGCAAAGTTTGAAATGCCGGCATACCTAACATGGACGCGGTAAGAGGGGAGGAGGTTCTTGACAATGGCCTCCACTAGAGTTTTCTCACTGGGCTTATCGACCAGTTTAACACTCTCAGCCCGCCAACGTTGAAGGTATTTGGTGAAACCCTCTGTTGGATCTTGGGCCATGACTTCTAGGGTCCGCATGGTAGTCTGAAGTTCAGTATTATCAGAATAGTTTTTAGCGAACTCGGTAGCCACATCTTCCCAAGTTGGGAATCTTTTTGTATTAAGCCTATAGAACTAGGCTTTTGGATATTTCCCGAGGGATGCGCCGAACAAATTGATGAACATGTCGGCTTCGACCCCTTTGATTGCCATGAATTGTTTGAAAGCTCAGAGGTGTAATAGTGGATCCTCCGTCCTTTTGAATATGGGTAACCCCTTTAAGTTGAGATCCTTTGGTAGTTTCTCACTAATGGGTGTATAGTCTCGGGAGTTTTCAACATGAATGTTATTCCCTTGAAGGGCGTAGAACTATTGCTCGAGCTCACGCACCGTGCTGATCAGTTTGGCAAATGGCCCAACATTTACCGGCCCAAAATTGAGGTCTAGTCGTTCAATGACACTTAAACGAACATTTGTGGCTTCTAGGTCGGCTCTTATGAACCCTAGTTGGGTTTCAAACATGGCTTGCTTACTAACCATTGTCTCTAGTAAAGCCTTCTGTTTATGAATGGTGTTTTCCATGCCCTTATTCCCGGATGCGGACGCCATACTCTGCGAGAATACCCACGTAATCAAGAAAGTTGCTTCGGAACTCAAATACACCAAGGCATAGGAAATAGCGCGAGAGGAAAGTCAACTTCGGTTTGATTCGGGTTAGACTCTCCTAAGACAAATATGTAGGATGCGATTCTCGGAGTGACTGTGATTAATCGCTCCGTCAAAGAATAGCCCCCAGGTGAGACTAAGGACTCTTATAGGACTCAGATAGTGTGACATCTATGTGACTCAAAAGTGGGGTACGTGAGACAACACGTGTAAGACATGACCCTTAGAGCAACCGTGATTGATCGCTCTGCTGAAGGGTAGCCCCCGAGTGGGATCGAAGACTTTGTTAAAACTCGAGTGTCGGACAAGTGACCCTTAGATTTAAGGACCATAAACCTTTTGTTATAGGGCTATGCCTTGTAAAAAGTTGACTCGGCCTCGAGGAAAGGCAGACGTTGTAAGGGAAGAAACTCGCGATGTCGAAATCTGCAGAGTTTCAACGCTAGAGACCTCCGACTCGATTCGAATAAGGGTGGCCCTGTGATTAGGGTAGACCCTTAAGTTAAAGGATTCTTGAATTGTGATGACTCATCTAACAGATTGAAAGATGGGCGAAATTCCCTTAGGAAAGGTCGTGGGGACCGTCCTGCTAGAGGGAAAGATCGCATGTAACTTTCTAGTTAGGACTCGAGTGTTTAAACGAACCTTCCATTTTACGAGTGTATGAATCGTGTTGGTTGGTTATGCCTTTAGAAAAAGGCGGACTAGGATGGGGAAGAAACCCATGATGCAGGATCGACGGAGCTTCGACGCTATAGACCTTCGATAAATTATGAAAAGACCCGACACACAGATTACGGTAAGTCCTGAAATACGGAAGGTTTTTGAAAAAATGATTGAATTTTTAAAATTGAGAGGACGGTCCTGAAATTGGTGGTGGGCCAATAATAGGACCGGGCATTTTGAAATATTAGAATGGTTGTGAGTAATTTCGCATTTTGGAACTTTAGTAGGCGATCCCGTCTTTTGAAATTGGCAGCATGCCGACAGGACCGAGCTTTTTGAAAGTTAAATATTTGGAATTTTGAAAATTTGAATATTGAAAATAAATTTCCGAAAATTTGGAAATCGAAAATAAGATCCCGAAGATTTGAAAATCGAAACGGAATCTCGAAGATTTGAAAATCGAAAATGGAATTTTGAAAATTTGAAAATCGAATAGGGATTTGGAAATTCGAAAATTGAAATGGATAGCATGCCGGCTAGAAAATAGGCTTGTTTTGAGTCAAATCTTAAGTCTAAATTTTGGCAGCATTCTGATTTTTGAAAATTGAATAGTTTTGAAAAGATGCATTTTTTGAAATGACGGTTTTTGAAAATGACACGGAAACCAAGCAGCACATAGTCACGTAAGCATTATGACGACAACATGTATGCTTTACACTAAGTCTCGGTCGGTCTAAATAGGGTCTATACCTGTGCGCATAGTCTTTTCGAGAATCGGGACAGACTTCCTAAGTCGAGTTGATCTTAGAACATGTCGCGAAACCCATACGAATTAGCTATGAACACCTTGACATAACCAATTTGGAATATATCGTGGTATAGTGGGACGTCGATCGCCAGTACCGGCCCGGGAAAAAATGAGGTTATGCATGAACCGTAGAACTAAAATGCGTATTGTACTAATTTAACGATTTCTCCTCGAGTCTCACCCTGAGGATCCCGATGGTAAGTCACACACCAGTTGTCCCCAGTGGAGTCGCCAAATTGTGGACATGACATAGGTCCACCCCGATGCGGCCACACGCGGGTTTGTGGAGGCGAATTAATCTCATGTGAGATGGATCTCGGATTGAAATTTAAATCGAAATAGAAGTCGCCACCGAACTTTGTGGGAGTTTGGGCCCATTCGAACCCAGTCTATATCTTGGTGGGCCGTGCACAGAGTACGGCCCATTTGGATTTCAGAGTTTATGGGGTTCGTCCCTTTGCATTACGATACCGATACCGACATTATCGGTTACCGTGTATTGAATGACTCTCGTGCGCCAATCGTTTCGGATATCCGGAAACCATGGTTCTGAGTAAGGGGTGAGGGTACGTGTTGGGAAGTTCACAAAGAACACCCAACCCCGCCCGCACTTAGCGGCCTCTACTAAGATATCGTTTGATGTTTTAATACGCGTGTTAGTAATTCGGTTGAAGTTTTATGCAAATAGTATTTTGACTAAACGTGTGAAGATTTGAATAAGTAGTTGCTATGTCGATTTAATGCATCTTTGTAATACGTCGAAGTTGTATTTAGCATGCGAGGTTTGTTTTAGTACAATAAAACAAACAAGGAGAGCTTCGAGATGATATAGGAAGAGTTATGGTGGTTTATAATTGGGAAGGGATTTGACAAGTTTTGCTCACGGGTTTGCTAGTTTATGCCCAGAGGGGATGTCGGGTGTTGTTAAATTCGGTGTTGTAAAAAAGTGTGTACTGTGTTGAGGAAAGTGGGGTATTTATAGGAAAATACACCGCCTTCGGATAGAAAATACCCGGTCTTGGGATAAAAGAAATACCGATTTTGGATAGGAAAAGCTGGTTTTGGATGGAAGGCAACACCCGGTTTTGGATAGGAAGAAATTCCGGTTTTGGATAGAAAAAAGGGGCACTCGACCGAGTGGTGCGTGGCACTCGACCGAGTGGTGCGTGGCACTCGATCGAGTGCCCGATATGACACCAGTTCCCGCTGGTTTTATGAGCCTACTCGACCGAGTGGGCCAGTCCACTCGACCGAGTGGGCCAGTCCACTCGACCGAGTGGGTCTGGTCGGATGGGAGGTCTCTTTAGAGATAAAATTTTATCTCTAACGATGAAGTTTAGTTGCTTTAATCCTCTTTGTTCCTGATTTTTGTGTAGTCTTTGACTTCGAGTCAGATTTTCGAAGTGGCGTGACTGATTTTTATGTCTCGGAAAGGCCTTTGACCGGGGTTTGACCCGGTCGCTAAAAGACGGTTTTACCCTCGGTGTCGGTTTTGACCCAAATTAGTCTTATTCGATTGGAAATGACCCACTGGGCCTGGATTTGAGGTTGATTTTGAGAGATTTTTACTCCGTAAAAAAAAAGCCCATGCCAAATACTAACGATTTTGAGCCCATATTCGAGTATGTTAAAGCACGTTTGCGTCCGATCATCATCGGGTGTTTTTTGGAAACTACTATAGACACCTAGCAGCCAAATGCGGGTGTCTACAATAATAAAACAAAGAGTCAAAAACTGTGCAAGAGAAAAGCATCATAACCTGCTCTTGTTCTACCGAAAATGTGATTATCCTTAAAATCTCACATTAGTAGCTCGAGCTTCTGCTTGAATACCCGTGCTACTATATCGGGTCTAACTTCGTCTTTCAGCCCACACTTCTTTACAAACCTTTCAATTTCGGGTCACTTAGGGTTATAAGTGAACGTGATGAAGAGATCAGGATAGCCGCACCTGTAATCCCCTAAAACTTCTAATGCAATACAGTGGCGGAAACACTGTAGATTTGGGATTAAAACACACTGATGTTCTATATTTTAGAAAAAGAACGGTCAGTCAATACAAAGGTCAGTTTTTACGAAAGGGTTAAAAATAAAAATTCTCCAAATGAGATTAAGAATCCATAAATAAACATAAATCAAGCGGAGTAGGATCCACGCCACTCGCTAGCTCACACCAAACCCCGGAACAAATAATACCTGCCATGTTATAAACATAACAGCCACAATTCAGTGGGGAGCAACTCAGGCAGTTCTCCCAGCCATATTACATAATATTAAAGCATAATTACTATTATATCAAAATAGTTGAAAATGCAAAACATTTAAAATGATACGGTAAAATAATTCGAAATGATTGCCAACCGGCAAATCAATGTCAATCAATAATAATAACGGCGTTATGGAAATCAATCAATGTAACGGAATAGACTTTCACTATGATCATACTAAACTAGGTTCGAGAATTCAGTCAAAACAAATTAGACTTCAGTCTCTAACTAGGCAACTCAACTATAACAGGACTGCATGCAGCGAGGTCCTGGCTTAAGTAATGTACACCCCTCCTGGACACCAACCGTAATCCAGTTCAACCCGACGGCGACTTACACGATGCGATATTTAAGTTTAAGGTCAAAATATACACACTCCTGAACACAAACCATGCTTAGTTCAACGACCAATGTGTCTCACATAGACACACCAGCTTTATAGTTGATGACAAAACGTATACCCTATACTGTATTACTCTACCCGTACACTTGTCCTTATTCCATAATTCCAAAAAAAGTCGTCGTCGTAATTCGATAGGATTATCAAAAGGTTCTTAAAAGGAAACTTTCTAATTTGGGAAACTTTCTTCAAATATTAACTTTTCCAAAATAGGTATTATTATAATTAGAAATCGTTCAACATTTGGATTATATAAAATAGTTAATATTAGGCCTCGAGACATAAACATTATACTTATTTTATAAATATATATTTAACGATTAAAAGGTAACGAAAGTCAAAATCATAATTATTTCTCAAATTGTTGAAATATAAGTAATTAAAAGTATTAAATTACAAATTTACAGATTTTCCGGAACAACACTGTCTTACTATAAAATTCATAATTAAATCATCAAAAATCAAAACAAAGTAATATCAGTGGGGTTGAAAACTTTAAAATCTTAGCTAAAACTTTTATTTCTGGAGTAAATCCAAATTTTAAACGTAACAAAGGTTTTAATTTGTACTTTCACAAACTGATAGAATTCGACACCCGATTGTATTTCCTTGATCAAATACATTTAAAAATTGATTTTGAAGAAAATCCAATTGGAAACATTGACTATACTCTTCAAAATTTAGGTACATAAATTACTCAAATTAAATTCAAAGTTTATCAAAGGTTTTAAATTAGTTTTACACTAACTGACAAATTCATGGACTGTTTCGACACCTGTTCGTAAACAATTTATTGTGATTAAAATACTTGGAATTATTTTACAAAACTAAATATAGGTAAACTAGACTTAATATAAGCCGTAGTCTCTTTTCAAAGTTTTTGGAAATAAAGTATTAAACAGGATTAATAAATCATACAAAAACATTACGAGACTCCGAAACATGCTGTGTAACTTCGTTAAAGCAATAAAAACTTTCACTTTGCTACTTTATATTAAAATCACGAAAATTCAGGAATAAAGTCTTATTTGTATGTTTTAGTCTCGGGCTTATAATACTCTTAGAAGATCCGATGTGAAATAAATTGAGAAGATTAAAAGCGATAAAAACACGAAATCGATTTTAGCATATTATAGTAATATAATTAATACATGCTTATTCGTATAAAGATTTGATTTTAAAAGGATACTACAAGCAACTACAACATATATATCATGCAATACCGAGTCATGACATCATGTGTTACCTTAAGCGAGATCCGGGTTAATAAAATAATTGTGTTCTTCGGAAGTAGCACAAAAGCCTACAAAATAATCAAACATATGGTATTAGAACCATATCATAAGTTAATAAAAGAGGACAAACGAGACGGGGAATAAGAGTAATTAAATTACCCTCGAGATTGGAATGAATAAGGGAAGAATTAGGATTGAATTGATGATTCAGATAGGCTGGAAATTTGGACGCCTTTACGACGAACAATAACAGAAATTACAGCAGCAAAGACGATAAAAATCAGTCTCGAATAGCAACATCAACAATAGCAGTACAGCCGCAAAACTGACGAGACAAGACGAAGAAGGAATCGAGTTACAGTCACGAGGCAGCAGCAACGATCAGCTATACTAATAATAGAACAACATCCAAGAGAAACAAATGAGAAAAAGTATGAAGAACGAAGAAAGGAAGGAGAAGAAGAACAAGGAACGAACAAAACGAACATCACCAATGACAAAACTGTAGAAGGGCATTAACGGACCAGTAACAAAGGCACCAGATGGCCGCAACCACAGATGCAAATCACGAACAACAGCACAGTTACAACAGATCAATAGCATTCCGTAACAACAGTATGCAGCAACAGCCGCACGACGCAGTAGGGGCAGCACAAGGCGGAACAAAGCAGCAATAGATCAGCACAAAAGTAAGGACGAAATTAGAAGATAAAGGAGAGGAATAAAGACGAAAACATACACATCAACAATACTAGGCGACATCAGCAGCAGACGTGACAATATTAGCACGAAGTTGGGGATGAAGGCAGAGGAGGGAGAACGAAGATGATGGCTGCCAAAAGAAGAGGAAGAGAATAGGGTTTGCAGTTAAGAGTTGAGCATGTAGAGGAGAGTATGGATATAACGTGATGGGTAGTAGGTAGAACCGAGTCACAAGTTCACCCACGAGGAATCGAATTAAAATCGAGTTGCAAGGACGGATATTTAGGCCGAATGAAATATCGTGTATTCCATGAAGCTAAGATTAGTATTTGAGACAAAAAGAAGTTTAGAAAAATAAACAATCAGTTCGAAGGAAAAAATAGAGTAAATATCAAGGATAAAATAAATGTTTGCGATTAAAATAAAGTTTCACGAGGAAGTAAACGAATGTTCAATGAAAATGAATTAAATTGATTTCTCAAAAATAAAATAATAATTATTTGACGAAAGTTTAATAAAATGATTTCTCAATGAAAATAATAGAATGTTTTAACGAATTTGATTTGGAAACAGAAACTCGAGCTAAAATAAAGATTTTAGGAATTAAGATGAAGTCAAAGCAAATCCGATAAGAATTAAAATTAAGGATTACGAGTTAAATCGCAAACAAATAAAATTATGAATACGAATTAATTATTAAAATTAGGGGTGTTACAGCATCATTTGCAGATAGTCATCGTATACTGGTAATTCTCCCTCATGTAACCTTTTCCGCCAACAAAGCTTGAAGGAATAATATACTTCACCCCAACGGAGGACGGATCAGTCTCTCAATTGGAGACAACATTAGAAAGTTCTTTGTAGTTCTCAGATCGTAGTCTAGGCTGATTAAATCAAAGAAATTTCAAACCTTCAGCCTCAATCATTGTGTACCCATCGACAATAATTTAGCCTACATCCTCTAAGCAAAGTATTAGGTTCAACCTCTAGAGACCGATCTTGCAAATGAAATGCAAACCACTCCCTTAGTGTAAGCTTATTGCGTGCAGTTTCTGGATTTGAACTTGAGTCCACGGACTCCTGGCAGTGACTTATATCGAGACGAAACCTGTCCTTACCACGTGGAAAGAAAAGAGGATAATGCAATGCCAAGTACGACGAATGCAACTCTGAAATTTGCTGCAGTTGCCCACTTTTTTCTTCAACGACGATGTCTCTATTCTCAACCGTGTCTTCAATGTCACCAACTATTAGTGCAGGAACTTCCGATACGTTAGGCAAATTGTAAATTCTGCCGTCGGTTGCCTCCCACTGATAAGGCGCAACCTGACCTCACACTTGTTTTCCGAATTCAAAATACTGTCTCTCGCCATCCGAATTGACTTCGCCAATGGGTTGTACTCGTCAATCATACACTTAATTTCAGCCATAAGAGAATCATCAAACTTGTCAACTGTTTGTGAATGACCCCTGCGTACATATTAAATGTCCGATTCCAGGATGAAAAAATAATGCAGTGTACCAATTTGCTAAAAATAAGGAAGGTATCAGTGAAGTAACTACAACAACGTACCTAAGAGCCCTCTTCCTGTTTTTAATCTCATCCTTAGTGTCATATATATACAGTTTATAAAATTTAGGAGGCTGATTATTTACTGGTAGTTGACTTTCAATTCTATGCGAATTCTGCCCACCTATCCTGAAAGTGTACGGTCCTCTACCTTGATTTACGGAGTGGTCAATCTTGCCGCCAGTTGACGTGAAAGCATGCATCGAGTTGTAAGTCCTGATGTTATCCTTGAAATGATTACTTTTTGGATGGACACTCTCCAGAAGATCTTTCAGTGGTTGAGGTGGTTCAGTTAAATTCAACAATTCCACAATACCGTCCCTACAACACATGTTGAAACAAGGTACCAACGGTCTTCGGTCCACTCTATCTCTCTCGCCATACCACATTTGCACAGCGCATCTTTGGTATCTATACTCTGGATCCCCAATTTCATCATAGCCTTCCCACCCTATTAAGTAAATAAACATTTTCAAATATCAGTGGCTAGAGGATTGGTCGGTTTATACATTCGTAAAGAAGTGACATGAAATTGTTGCCTCAGTAGTGTCAGCACTACTAGGATGTTCTTCGCTAACTTCTCCAAAGATATCACATGCAAGACTTTTAATTATTAAGTCACCATGAGACGATGCGTTGAACCACCTGTTAGATTTCAGACTTCTCGGTGTTGATGAGTCATTCTCACATGCTTCACGAATGTTGTCAACAACACGACCAATAGCAGCTACAGGAAACAAACAGATGGACGCATATATTTCCTCTGATCAATTGTCATTAGAAGAATGTAGAAACGATTGGACAAGTGTGAATTCCGTACTTGTCGTCAGATCTTCAATCTGGTTGTCAGGGGTGTTTTGCAACGATGCTTGCATTAATTTCCTAGATCGGATATCCCTTAATTTGATCATGTTTTTATGCCTTGCAAGTTTTGTACGCCAATCTTGGTATGGATCATTCTTAGTTTACATTGCTTCTTCGTATGAATTGTGCCCATTCCTCCTATCCGACTGTAGACACCCGCATTTTACCTACTAGTGTCTATAACAACTTCCAACAAAACACTCGATGATGATCGGACGAAAACATGACTTAATGCGCTCTAATACGGACTCGAAATCGATAGTATCCGACGTGGGCACTTAGCGGAGTACAAATCTCTCAAAACCGACCTCAAATCTAGACTTAGTGGGCCGTTTCCAATAAAATGAGACTAATTTGAGCCAAAACCGCTACCAAAAATAAAACTGTCTTTTTACGTCCAGTTCAAGTCGAAATCGACTCTGCAAGCTTCTAGAAATAGCCCAAAACAAACACAACAAGTCAACCAAGTCAAAAGTCAAGCATAAATATCTCGACCCCTCCTATTTTGTCTCACCCGGCTAACCACACTCGATCGAGTGCCATGAGCCCACTCGATCGAGTGCATCTGCAAAAATCCAAACATACGCCTTTTTTTGAGCCACTCGATAGAGTGCACTTAGGGCCACCCGATCGAGTAACCCTAAATCGGGGTGAGCTCTATATATACTCCCCCACTACACATTCATTTAGACCTTTTTTACAACCTTGGCAACCCTAGCTTTCAATCATCATTTTCTCCATCACATTACAACCTTACAATCACACACACACACACACATATCTCGAGATCAAAACTCGTCAAAGACCAAGAGCATCGTTTCTACAACCATACACACCCTAACTCATCCCACATATCTCGACGCTCTCGCGCCTTTGCCGCTACTAGACGAGCCCGTATTCCTAGACTGAAGCATGTAGGTTGAGGGTGTAAATCAAATCCCAACTTCTTTTTTTCTTCCCTCTCTTTCTCGTCATTATATATATATATATATATATATATATTTGATGTTTTCGTTTTATAAATGAATCTCACATGCTAAACCACTTCGACGTAAACTAGATGCATTAAATGACGTAGTTTACACATAATTCACATGCTTAGTTAAAATGTCGTTTGCATAACATTCAATCGTCAAACTAACGCGCGTACACAAAAATCGAACGGCATCTTAGCAGAGGCCGCTAAGAGCGGGCGGGGTTGGGTGTCCTTTGTGGGCTTCCTAACACGTACCTTCACCCCTTACTCAGAACCATGGTTTCCGGATGTCCGAAACCGTTGGCACACGAGAGTCATTTGATGCACGATTCCCGATAACTCGGTGTCGGTATCGTAATGCAAAGGGACGAACCCATAAACTCTAGCACTAAAGTGGGCCGTGCTTTGTGCACGATACGCCTAAGTGTAGAGTGGGTTCGAATGGGTCCGAACTCCCACAAAGTTTGGTGGCGACTCCTAACTTCGAATTAAATTTTGACCCGAGATCAATCTTACCACGAGATTCATTCGCCTACCCAAACCCGCGCGCGGCCGCATCAGGGTGGACCTATGTCATGTCCTCAATTTGGCTTAGAAGAACGGTGATAAAAGAAATGATGGTCTCTAGAATGTTTAGGGGATTAACATTTATATTAATTTGGAGAAAATAGGAAACATGAGATGTGGATTGGTATGGTGTCGTTAGGATACTTGTGTTTTTGTCAGACGATCGTGGTATATAGAGGTGAAAACTAGTGTGGCCATGACATAGGTCCACCCCGACGCGGCCACGCGCGGGTTTTGGGCGGCGAATGAATCTCATGTGAGATGGATCTCAGATTGAAATTTGAATCTATCTAGGAGTCGCCACCGAACTTTGTGGGAGTTCGGGCCCATTCGAAACCACTATATATCTTGGTGGGCCGTGCGCAGAGTACGAACCATTCCGATTTCAGAGTTTATGGGGTTCGTCCCTTTGCATTGCGATACCGATACCGACATTATCGTAAATCGTGTATTGAAGGACTCTCGTATGCCAACGGTTTCGGACATCCGGAAACCATGGTTCTGAGTAAGGGGTGAGGGTACGTGTTGGGAAGTTCACAAAGAACACCCAACCCCGCCCGCACTTAGCGGCCTCTACTTAGATATCGTTTGTTTTTCGTGTACACGCGTTAGTTTGACGATTGAATGTTATGCAAACAATATTTTTGAACTAAACATGCGAATTATGTTTAACTATGTCGTTTAATGCATCTAAACTAACGTCAAAGTTATTTAGCATGCGAGGTTCGTTTTAGTACAATAAAACAAACAACGAAATAAAAAATACAAAAGTAGATTACAACATGCGAGCGGCATACCACCCGGAAATATAATTTAACAAGCGACAATATACAACGATTGTGATAATAACGGAGCATAAATAAATTAGATGATGTAAATATGATACGATGCATGGTTTTGAAAAGATAAACACGTGATGGACTTAGCTCGTGACGACCGAAGTCATTAAAAGAATTTTATCGGGGCTTGAAATTTGTTGAAGGACTCACGGCTTTGATGTGACAAAGGCCACTTGATCGAGTCATTGAGGGACTCGACCGAGTGGACCTCGAAAAAACCTTCTGCCCAAATTTTGGGGTGCCACTCGACCGAGTCGTGGAGGGACTCGATCGGGTGGTCCTCGAAAAAACTTCCTGCCTCAGATTTTTGGGATGCCACTCTGTTGTGTGCCAAATTTGGACCGTTTTTTCCTTCTATTTAGACCTGTTTTTCCTCCATTTTGCGAGACTTGAGCGCGATTATCGCTGTATTTTGAGTAAGTCTCGCATTAGTGTCTCTCTTTTGCATTTTATGCGTTTTTGGTAGTTTTCTGTCTATTTTGATAGGATTTTCGACCGAAAACGTATCTGAGCTTCTATGAGCATGAAAGAGAGAGATACAGTCCAAAAAGCAAAGTACACAATTGAAAGTTTGAGTAATCCAATTGATCGACAAAGAAAGAGACTGAAAAAGAGGTGGAGACTCACCGGGTGAAGTTTCACCCGATGAGTCATCACCGGGCGAAATTTCGCCCGACGACATTTTCCACCTCCCGAAGATTTTCGTGGACACTCACCACCGGGCTAAACGACCGGGCAAAATTTCACCCACCGGGTGAAATTTCGCCCGACGGAGAAAAGCGCCAAAAAATCGCGAAATGAGAAGAAAATCTCACCGGGTGAAATTTCACCCGGTGGTGTCAGCTCGTCAACCGCAGGGTGAAGTTTTGCCCCATGAAGATGCAAAGGGTGAAGGTCTAGCTTAAAGAAGAAGAATTGGATTATGGGCTTAAGATTGTGTGACCCATTAAGAACCACTATATATACTAAACCTAGGGTTTCATTTTAAGATGTGCCTTAAGTGAGCCTCTTAGGAGTAGGAGTAGTGTAGAGGATTTCTAGTGGTAGTAGTAGTTGTAGTAAGCTCCTTAGTAAAAATCTCCATAAAACTTAGTAGATATTATTAGTATTAGATTAATTCTATTTAACAATTCTCAATCAAGCTTCCATCTTTAGTTGAAGATTTGTGTTTTTATGTTGAAGATTGAAGAATTTTGCAAGGATTGGTGACAAGTTCTTGTATTATTTCTTCCAAGATTCAATTTTTATGTTTATCTTCATCTTCCTCCTTTAGTTTTCTCCTTAGTTGGTAAATTCTTTCCTCTCCCTTTCTCCATTAGTTAGTTTATGTTTTTTCTCTCTCCTTTGTTAGTTTCTCCTTAGTTTGTGTGATAGTTTATTTTCCTCCATAGTGTTATTTGTTAGTATAGTTATTATGCATGCTTTAGTTAATCTCTCCTTTATTAGTGTTTTGTTGTTATCCATTATGACTAGTGAGTAGATTTCTTGTTGGGGAATTTAGGGATGAGGATTTGGATCATTTGAATTGAGGGATGTTGGTGGGTTGTTTACTTGTTGATTTTTCAAGTTTGAGGTTTTTGTGTCTTTGTTGACCTAGACTGCAGCTAGATTGACCTAGACTCGCTCTTATCAATATGGGGAAACTCGGGGTAGGAGTTACCTTAACTTGAGACTTACCCCTTTTCGCCACGAAAGCGGGTCTTTAGGTAGGTTGGGTGAAGAAACCGAAAGGTGGCATTCTCCCTTTTCAACGTTGTGACTACAACTCGATTCCGAGATTCTTAGACCCCAATTTCCGAATCTCGACTCTCCCCAACACCTTTCCCATTATTGTTTCTAGCTTTAGTTGTGTAGCTCACTAGCATTAGTTCAACTCCTCTCGTCCCAATACCCCCATCTCAATCCCAATCGCAACTAAACCTTAGACTTGACCGATATCGCTTAACCGCCTCCTTGTGGTTCGATCTCGACTTGCCGCTACTACATAGTAGTAAGTTGGGACTAAAAATATTGTTTGCATGCGTGTCAGCGACAACGCGCATCAAAATGGCGTCGTTGCTGGGGAGGCGGCGATTAGTTAATTGATTAAGTCTTTGTTTTATTGTGTTTGGATAATTGTTTTTCTTTCCTCCTACCCTAGTGCCATTAGGTGCTAGGAGGCTCATTGTTTGTTAAGTTTTTGCTAGGTATACTCTTGATTTAGGTTGCTTGATCCCCATTTGGAGAACAAGTCGCTTGGAAATATTGTGGACCGAAGCAACCACTTGATATTGTGATCTTCCACCAATTTCTTCATTCCTCAACACCCCACCTTTGAACAACATCCAAGGATTCAAGTATGGCTACACTTGGGTCCCATTCTCAACCATCTATTGAAGAGATTTCTTCTCCCGTCTTCATTGGAGCCATCCCGGAGAATTTTGAGCTTAAACCTTCCATCATCAATTTGATTCAACAACAAACTTTTCGAGGATTGCCGAATGAAGATGTGATAGAACATGTTTGTCTTTTCGAGGAAAGTCTTATTGGTGTCAAGCTTGAAGGTGTTACCGAGTGCCAACTACGTCATATCCTTTTTCCATGCACCTTGCGTGATGGAGCAAGGAGATGGATTAAAAGTTTCCCCAACAATACTTTTTGCACTTGGGAGCAATTGTGCAACATCTTCCTCCAAAGATACTTCCCACCATCCAAGACCAACAAATTCCGAAGGGAAATTCAAACGTTCCAACAACATGAAAATGAAAGCATAGGTGAAGCCTGGGACCGATTTCAAACATTGCAAAGGAAGTGTCGCACCACAGTATCCCTAGTTGGCTTCTACTTCATATTTTCTTCCACTCGTTATCGGATAAAGCCAAAGATAATGTCAATGCGGCGGCAAAAGGCGATTTCTTTTTGCTTAATGAAATCGAATCTACGAAACTCATTGAAAGGATAGCCAAGAATGATGAATATTCCAAAAATGATCAACATGAAGAGCTAAGTGGTGAGTCAACGTCGTCAACCGAAAGGAGAACCGATCTTGAAGCTAGAGTCGAGGAGTTGGTTAAGCAATTTGAAGCGTATGTTGCTAGAGCCAATTCTCCACCCAAGATTAGAACATCTCCAAAAAGATCAACTCCACCAAGAAGGGTGAGTTCACTAAGACGACCATCCACTTCACCACCCAAATTGTATCGCATCGAGATTCCATGTGATCATTGCGGGAGATATGACCACGACTCCATTTGTGTATGAGAAAGGAGAATGTTTATCAAGCCAACACCCAAGGAACCCATGGAAAGCCTCAAACGAATAATCCTCATTTGGGAACCGGATCTTATTCCATGCCAACTCAAGGACCATATCCTTTTCAAGATCATGCAACTTCAAGAGCCCCCAATCAAAGGGTTTATCCTAATTCATATGGGTTCTACTATCAACCGAGATCACCTGATCCAATTCAATTCAATCAAGGTTATTCTTATTCTCAAGGACCACCTCGACCAAACTATGGTCCTCCTTTTGGATCATATCCTCCATATAATCAAGGTCCTCCAAGGCATTTTCAAGGTAACTCTCAACCTTTTTATGACATTCAACAAACGATCAAATTTTTATTGAAAGAAAATGCGTCAAACCGAGCTAGACTTGAAGCTTTGGAGGCACGTTCCGCCTCGCGAGCATGAACCGACCAATTATTCCAATCAAGCATCCGTGAATGCCATTAAGTTAATGAGCAAAAAGGAACCGGTGAAACCCTTTTACCCACAAACTCTTACATCTCATCCCTCAATCAATGAATTCGATGAGAAAGTGGTCAAGAATGTAACCGAAAGACCAAGGATAGATCCATCTAAGTATCTTGTAGGAGACCTTACCTACGTTATTAAACAAATTCCATTAGAGGACACGAACCTAGTCTCTAGGATTGAAGTACCACCCTTGAATGACAAGCCACAAATCTCATTCAATAACCAAGCTTTGGACATGATAACCTTCACCGATCTTATCGAGAACATTGATACAAGCCCTTCCATGCCCACCCCGTCCGAATATATTCGAGACATTGTTTTGAAACCCACCGAAAGGGAAAGAACTCCCGTTTCCCTAAGGACTACCCCAAAAGTTACAATACCCATTAAGTTAGGTGATCCGGGTAGCTTTGCTATACCTTGTTCCATAGACCATGTCTTGATAGACCGAACCTTGTCTGACCTTGGCGCCGACATTAGTCTAATGCCCCTAGCCATTGCTCGTACCATTTATATCAAGGACTTAGACTACTTCCCAATTAATGTGCAAATGGCCGATGGAACTACAAAGGAGCCCTACGGACTAGCCCGCAACCTCATGGTCAACGTGGGAAATTTATATATCCCGCCGATTTTGTTATTCTCGACATGCCTATAGAGGAGCGGAATCCTCTTCTCTTGGGACGGCCTTTCCTAGCTATCGGTGGAGTAATTATTGATGTGAAGTGAGGGCGATTATCTTTCAATGTTGCTAATGATACGGTTCAATTTGTGCTTCCCGCGTTCCTCCCCGAAAATTCTTCTAGCATGGAGTTTGGGAATCAAATGGTGGAATTTCCATCCAATGAAGAACCCTGTACTGAAGATCTTGACTATGATAACGAAGAAGATGACGGTGCCCTATTTATACTCGGTTCTTCCTCCGATGAAGATATTCCCGAAGAATTTGCAATGCTTCCCGAGGTAGCATGACTTATGGGCTTGTTGGAGTTTAGAAAAGAGCTCAAGATCGGTAACATTGAATTTGAAGTTAATGACCGAGACCCTCCGGTTTGCTTTTCAAGCAACCCCGGCTAAGCTCAAACAATTCAATTCGGTTTGGTGGTGTCCGTAATAACCACCTTGTAAATATTTGTATATTCTTATATCTTTTTATTTTCCTTGGACAATAGCTTTTGAATTTTTCTTTTGGAGCTTGTTTTGGTATCTGCAGGAATTGTGAAGAGTTCTTTTGGAACTTTTGGGTCGCGCTATGAACAATTGTGAGAGTTTTTCTCCGTGTAGCTAATACATGGATCGAGAAGATTGGTTTTGTCGAAGAGCTAAGGTTGGTTTTGGCCAAGTCGAAGAGATTTTTCGTAGCAAAGTCCTATTTTGAAGTGGATTATTTTACCGGGTGAAACTTCACCCGATGGCAACTTTGCTCGAAATAAAGGAATTGACGGAAAATCCGCCGGGTAAAATTTCACCCGGTGGAATCTCACCGGGCGAAATTTCGCCCTACGGTAAAACTTTTTTGCAACTTGGTAATTGACGGAAATTCCACCGGGTAAAATTTCACCCGGTGAAATCTCACCGGGCGAAATTTCGCCCGGTGGTGAAACTGCACGCAAATGGCGAGAATCGGTCCGAAGACCGTCGGGTGAAATTTCGCCCGATGGTGACCACCGGGCGAAATATCACCCCGCGACATATACCCAGCCAAACCCCCCTTACCCATCTTCATAATCAACTTTTCCTCTCTCTCTCTCTCTCTCTCTCCTCAATCAAACCCCAAAAACCTCAAACAAACCCCAAATCCACCACCTTAAACCACCTCTAATCCTTCCATTCCTTCACCAAATTTCAATCCAATTACATATTCCTCATCCCTATCACATTCCTATCATCTTGTTGGAGTTTGTTTTGAGATATCGTTCCAATTTCGACAAACCCCAAACCGAGACCGTCATCACCATAATCGTCAAATTCAAGCAACAAGGATTAGGAGAGTAAAGCAAATGGCAAGGAAGAGGATATCCTCAATGCTTAATCGCAATTCGGGTTCAACGTCATCCTCAAGATCCGATGAGCCGGCCGAGGTTTGGGACGAATCTGTCCCGATGCCCGGTCAAACACAAGGCTCCGTCCCGCGTGAACAACTTGTTCCGCTAGAGGTACGTTACCCTAAAATCCGTCGTAATTTCCGTCATTCGGAGTCTGGTATCTATTTCGCTAAAAAAGTCCACCTTGATAAGTGTAAGAAATTTTGGGTCTGTCATCTCGAGCCAACTCGTTGGGCGGCTCGAGATGTACTTGTGCGTATGGGTATTGAAACGCAGGTACAAGTAATGTGCCGAAGCCTTGGTCTCATCAAATTTTATTCCTCTGAGGAGGAAACTTTTCAAACGTTGACGTGTGAGTTTTTCGCAACTTTTGAGCTGAGTGGTGATGATAATACCACTGTCTCTTTTCAGTTGCGAGAAACTCTATACGTCCTCAACTTGAGGGATTTTGGTACATTGCTTGGTTTACCTTCTTCTGTCCTTGGAAGGCCTAGGGCGGGGCAGACTCGGGATGACAAATTTGCCCGCGACCGATTTTGGTCTAAAATTGCCCGCCAAAGGACTTTTAAGGGAGGAAAGATGCGTTCTTTCTCTATTCGAAACCCCATCCTTCGTTATTTGGCGCGTATCATAGCCAATTCATTTTTGTCAAGCTATGATACGCACCACAATTGTAGTGCTACAGCTGTACAGCTGTTAGAGGATGCGGTTTTGAATAGAGCCCCGTCGATCGATATGTCCGAGGCCTTAGCTGCTCACTTTGCTCAGGTTGCGAAGGGCAGCCGCAAGAAAATTTCTTGTGGCGGTGTTGTAACGATGTTAGCTACAGCCTTAGGCATCAATTTTAGCGATTTGACACCAGTTGTCGGGGTGGAAATTTATATAGATGAGGTTTATTGCTCTTTCCTTGTTTGGCCCCAGAAAGGGGATTATGACAGTTTGTTTTTGTATAAGATTACTGAGTTGAGAGCCATTGCAATGCCTAACCCCGAATGGGTTAGGCTAGATATTGAGGAGAACTTCGGCATGCCGAAGAGGTCCGGGGAGTACATTCGGGGTCACACCCTTGGTAAGTTTTATCAGACTGAATACCCCGAGGGACCTTTAGATTATGGCGACGATGACATAGAGGTAGTAGACGTGTCAGAGGAGGAATCAGAGGTTGAAACCTCCCGGGATGAGGGTCATAGAACATTACCGTCATCATCACACAGACCTTCTTCCTCCCGTCAGACCGAACCTCAGACCTCGCAATTTTTCACCCCCAACTTTTCAGACTTCACACCACCTAGACACTCCACGTTTACCTAGTCTACCCCAGGTTTTCAGGAGGACGTTAACATGAGTCCTCCACGACACTCCTCGTTCTTCGGATCGGAGGAGTTTTACACCCAGTGGAGGGAAGTTTATGACCGAACACGTCAGACTTGGGAGAACTCGACCACTTCACTGAACTTGGCCCAGAACGCCTACAATCTGGCCCAGGATGCGCGAGATACTGCGCATAGCTCGTATACGTACTCTAGGGAAGGTTTTGAGTATGCCCGGAAAACTTTGAGATGGATAGGGACGCTGCTAGGGATGCCCAAGCAGCGAGGTTGGCGGCGGAGGAGAACCAAAGGATGTTGCAACAGCAACAACACTATTTTGATCGATTATTCGGTATGCCTCCGCCAGGGTCTTACTACCCACCACCTTGTCCCCCGGCTCCTATGTGAGTGGTTGAGTGTTGTCAGTGTTAGTGTGGGGGTGTTAGATGTCGGTTGTCAGTCGTCGGTAGTCTGTTCTCTTGTCTCAGTAATCTTTGTCAGTCCTTGCTATGCGCCAATTTTTGGCATTTGGTATATGGTTGTTGATTATTTTGTGGTTGGTTATTTTTGTTGGTTTGGTGAGTTATCAGCCCCTCCGTGACCCTACTTGGGTCGTTACACACGTGAGGTTTATTTGCAGGTACCTTAGAGAAGAAGGACCTGATTATTGCTCCCGGTCTTATGTGAATTGATCGCACCAAGGCCATTTGAAAAATCCAATTTTTTTTTTCTTTTGATTTTCCCGATTTGTGCGGAATCCGGGCGAGGTGACGTGATTACACCTACGCCCTTTCTCCCCTTATCGATTTTTCCTTTTTTTCCTTTTCATTTTCCTTTTATTTTCACTTCTTTTTCTTCGTTTTTCATTTTCACTTGTTTTCTTTTTATTCTCTTCAAAATCAAAAATACAAAAACATTTGAAAATTCAAAAACCGAAAAATTAAACATTTGAAAAATCATAAAAATTCAAAAATATTTTCCGTTCTTTTCTCTTTTTCTTCTTTTTCGATTCTTCCTCTATTCGTGCATTGAGGACAATGCACAGTTTTAGTGTGAGGGAGGGATCTACTATCCTTTTCTTCATTTTCTTTTTCATTTCTTTCCTTTTAAAACCAAAAACCCAAAAAAATTTCCCTTTTGTTTTTTCTCTTCATTTTAGTTTTCTTTTATTTTATTTTTGTTTTTGTGTCGCTTGTATTGCTTTGCACTCTCCTTTTTATAGGTACACCACCGACCATTTAGCATGGGTGCGTAAGGTAGCAAAAATGAAATGAAGACCGCGCGGTAATATCTTCTACCTTCGCTTTATCCCTTTCTCTTATGCATGGGAGTTTGGACATATATGCTATTTGGAGGTTTACTTGGTGAACATTTTGGAATTGGTGGTTGTGGATTGTGTTGACTTGATGGAGTTTGGAGTGCTTGGCTATACTTGTTTAATTGTTTTGTTTTCTTGTGTTTTTGTCATTTTTGTGTTCTTTTTATTTTTGTGTATAGTTTGTCTAGGTAAAGTTTTTGAAAACCCGATTTTGAGTTTAGGCCGAGTGTTTATTACTCCCTTGTTTGTAACCCTTTTTGATTTTTTGGACATTTTCCTAGTAGAATGACCTTGAACCAATTTTTGCATTGAATTTTTGCCATAAGTCCATCTTTTCTACTAGGAGTCTATATCGAGATTTGCATTTGACCACCTTGACCACCCATGGAGTGATAAGGCCTTGGTTACCGTTTTCCGTTCTCTTAGGTGACCTTACTTGAGAAGCCATTTCTTTAGTCCAAATTTTCATCCTTTTATGGGGTTGGAGGGGGTGCACACCCGACTAGCCTATTTTTCCACCATTCACCCATTTCCACAAATAAGTTTGCAAGAATACACTTTACCTTGATCTCAAATGAACCATCTAGCCAAAAATGAGTTATTCAAAGAAAAAAGGGAAAAATGAAGAAAAAGAAGAAGGGCATTATGAGAAAAAAAAACCCTCAATCAAAATAATGGGGAAAGAAAACCGAAAAGAAAATCAAAACCTCAAAAACGTTCCCAAACCCCAAATAAACCCTTGATTGACTATTTGCCGTGAAATGCCTACTAGAGGACCGAGTCCCGAGGAAGGAAAATAGCGGTAATTAGTTAACCCTTACCATTTTGCAAACACTTATCCATCCGTTTGGTCTAATTGGCTTTCTCGAGTTTGGGACGACCCTCTAGGCTTAGCTTAGGAAACGACATAACACTTACCTACAGTGCTTACTAACTCCAGGGTTCTCACTTATCCACTCCATTTATCGTCCGTTGTAGGCATCTTTAGTGAAATTAGACGGTCCTTGGTAAATTTCCAATGTTTTTATTACTTGATTGTCATCCTATTAGGATTTTGTCCATGTCAATTTGTGTTACTAACTTGGTAGTGTTCTCACTTGTCTCAAGCTTAAATCGGTGCTTTCTCCGCCGTTTCGATAAGGGATTCAGTGATTTATTTTCTCTTTGGTTGCGACTATCTTTTTGTGCGTCTTTCTTGTTTTATGTGTTTGTGTGTGTTAGTCGCAACCCCAATTTTGAGCAAGACCCAACTTGCCTTGCATGGAGGTGCTCTACCTCATGAGTATCTCGATGTGAGTTGAAGGGACGGAGCGGGCTCGTTAATTGCCCCGTATTGGCTTAGCATAGTCTAGCTTAGTAGTAGTAGGTAGTTTCATTTTGGGTCTTTGCTCGAGGACGAGCAACGGTTTAGTGTGAGGGAATTGTTGTGTGCCAAATTTGGATCGTTTTTCCTCTCATTTAGACCTGTTTTTCCTCCGTTTTGCGAGACTTGAGCGCGATTATCGCCGTATTTTGAGTAATTCTCGTATTAGTGTCTCTCTTTTGCATTTTACATGTTTTTTGTAGTTTTCTGTCTATTTTGATAGGATTTTCGACCGAAAACGTATCCGAGCTTCTATGAGCAGGAAAGAGAGAGATACAGTCCAAAAAGCAAAGCACACAATTGAAAGTTCGAGTAATCCAATTGATCGACAAAGAAAGAGACCGGAAAAGAGGTGGAGACTCACCGGGTGAAGTTTCACCCGATGAGTCATCACCGGGTGAAATTTCGCCCGACGACATTTTCCACCTCCCGAAGATTTTCGTGGACACTCACCACCGGGCGAAACGACCGGGCGAAATTTCACCCACTGAGTGAAATTTTGCCCGATGGAGAAAAGCGCCCAAAAAATCGCGAAATGAGAAGAAAATCTCACCGGGTGAAATTTCACCCGGTGGTGTCAGCTCGTCAACCGCAGGGTGAAGTTTTGCCCATGAAGATGCAAAGGGTGAAGGTCTAGCTTAAAGAAGAGGAATTGGATTATGGGCTTAAGATTGTGTGACCCATTAAGAACCACTATATATACTAAACCTAGGGTTTCATTTTAAGATGTGCCTTAACTGAGCCTCTTAGGAGTAGGAGTAGTGTAGAGGATTTCTAGTGGTAGTAGTAGTTGTAGTAAGCTCCTTAGTAAAAATCTCCATAAAACTTAGTAGATATTATTAGTATTAGATTAATTCTATTTAACAATTCTCAATCAAGCTTCCATCTTTAGTTGAAGATTTGTGTTTTTATGTTGAAGATTGAAGAATTTTGCAAGGATTGGTGACAAGTTCTTGTATTATTTCTTCCAAGATTCAATTTTTATGTTTATCTTCATCTTCCTCCTTTAGTTTTCTCCTTAGTTGGTAAATTCTTTCCTCTCCCTTTCTCCATTAGTTAGTTTATGTTTTTTTCTCTCTCCTTTGTTAGTTTCTCCTTAGTTTGTGTGATAGTTTATTTTCCTCCTTAGTGTTATTTGTTAGTATAGTTATTATGCATGCTTTGGTTAATCTCTCCTTTATTAGTGTTTTGTTGTTATCCATTATGACTAGTGAGTATATTTCTTGTTGGGGAATTTAGGGATGAGGATTTGGATCATTTGAATTGAGGGATGTTGGTGGGTTGTTTACTTGTTGATTTTTCAAGTTTGAGGTTTTTGTGTCTTTGTTGACCTAGACTGCAGCTAGATTGACCTTGACTCGCTCTTATCAATATGCGGAAACTCGGGGTAGGAGTTACCTTAACTTGAGACTTACCCCTTTTCGCCGCGAAAGCGGGTTTTTAGGTAGGTTGGGTGAAGAAACCGAAAGGTGGCATTCTCCCTTTTCAACGTTGTGACTACAACTCGATTCCGAGATTCTTAGACCCCAATTTCCGAATCCCGACTCTCCCCAACACCTTTCCCATTATTGTTTCTAGATTTAGTTGTTTAGCTCGCTAGCATTAGTTCAACTCCTCTCGTCCCAAAACCCCCATCTCAATTCCAATCGCAACTAAACCTTTAAACTTGACCAATATCACTTAACCGCCTTCTTGTGGTTCGACCTCGACTTGCCGCTACTACGTAGTAGTAAGTTGGGACTAAAAATATTGTTTGCATACGTGTCAGTGACAACGCGCATCACACTCGACCGAGTGGGGTAGGCACTCGGTTGAGTGCGCCCTGTACGAACAATGGTTCGTGATTTTGCTTTTAATTCTAAAATCGATAATTTTGCTAACTCGTTCAAAAATATAATATAATTTAGGCTCGACTTAATTTTTCGATACTCATTATATTTGATACTTGATTATAGAATCAATATCTAATATTTAGAGTGAATTTTGTAAAAGATGTTTATAAATCGCTTTAAACTTGAATTAAGACGAAATAATTTCCTCCGCGTCGTAATGTCGTAATTAGTCTTTTTGGACCATGTGACCATTATTTCGGCGTCAACGGGATCGTGCTTAATATGGCTTATTGATTGATTCCTTTAGATCCGATATTCGACTACAGAGTCGATATTGCATCCTAGGGATAACGTTTATTTATTTGATTAGACGATAGTACGATAATATCGATATTAGAAACGAGAAAAGGAAAAGAAGTAAAAAAACGCGACGACGGCGACACGAGACGACGGACGGACGGACGAGAAAGGCGAAAAAAAAGAAGAGAGAAAAGGAGAAAGCGGGATTAGTAACACCCTCAACCTACATGCTATTTTCGACCTCGATTAGGGACTCGTAGTAACAGCGCTTGCGTGGGAGTAACGAGGATATAGGAAGAGTTAAGGTGTTGTATTTTTGGATCGGTTTTCTCGGGTTTCCTACGGGATTTCTAGAGGAAAAATCGGGATGATGCTGCCTAGGATTACTGAAATTTTGGGTTGTGAATTGTGTGTTTTGAAGGTTGCAAAGGGGGTGTATTTTATAGGAGAGGACCCCAGCTTTTGGATTGGGAATGTTCGGTTTTTAGATAGAAAATACCCAGTTTTGGGATGAAGAGAAACTCTCGGTTTTGGATATAAAAGAGGCTACTCGATCGAGTGATGCATGTCACCCGACCGAGTGCACGGTCTGACACCGGTTCTCGTGGGTTTTACGAGCCTACTTGACCGAGTGGACCGGTCCACTCGATCGAGTGGGTCTGGTCGGGTGGGAGGTCTTTTAGAGATAAAATTTTATCTCTAACGGAGAAGTTTAGTTGCTTGGTTCTTCTTCGTAGCTGATATTTTCGTGGTATTTGACTTCGAATCACACTTCCAAAGCTGCGTGACAAATTTTTATGTCTCGGAAATGACTTTGACCGGGGTTTGACCCGGTTGCTAAAAGACGGTTTTGCCCTCGGTGTCGGTTTTGACCCAAATTAGTCTTATTTGATTGGAAATGACCCCTTGGGCTTGAATTTGAGGTTGGTTTTGTGAGATTTTTACTCCGCTAAAAGCTCGCGCCAAACACTATTGATTTCGAGTCCAAAATCGAGCGTATTAAGTCATGCTTACGTCCGATCACCATCGGGTGTTTTTTGGAAACTGCTACAGACACCTAGCGGCCAAATGTGGGTGTCTACAGAGCCCCCACTCTGTCTGAGGCTTGGAGAAGGCAAAGGTCAGAGTAGCTACTAGGCCAATCGATGATTAAGACCTGGCAGACTTCCGTTCGGGTCATTTATAGTCCGTTAGACTTGCGTAAAAGGGCTCGCCAGCCATAAGATAGAAACCATACCTGAGTTTTGTTATCTGGGATAGCTCCGTGGGGACTTGGTTTTTTGAAGTCCTGGGTCTATCTGTATGCAGGTACATCCCATCTTGAAGTTGCGCGGGGACTTGTCTAAGAAGCCTCGGGTGTGTCTATTTGCAGATACATCCCAATTCGGAATTACGCGGGAGCTTGCCTAAGAAGCCTTGGGTGTGCCCGTTTGCAGACACATCCCAATTCGGAATTACGCGGGAGCTTGCCTATGAAGCCCTGGGGTGTGCCTGTTTGCAGACACATCTCAATTTGCATGTGCCATTTTAAGTGAAACTCCGTCTCACGATGGGGAGGTAAAAAACTTGACGTTCCGTTGGGAAGCACAAGCTGGTACCTGAAATGTTAGTTAAATAGGCAGAAATAGCAAATATAGCAGATGGCAAAATAGCACATAGGAAATGCAGTTAACATCTATAGATTAGCTTGCACTGGGGAAAATGACTTTTGCTTAGTTTTGAAATCGAAGTCCTAAACGCAACTCACGTGCTAGGAGATAGGTTTTCAAAATCGAAGGAGGTAGAAATAAATTTGCAGTTTAAATAGACCAAAATTTGACCTTGTCGAAAAGGATTTTCTAAAATGCCTAAGTCTTGCAAATTTCAAAGCGGGAATTCGAGGAGAGAGGTATACCAACAGACTCGACTCTGGACGTAACAGGACGAGTTGACAGACACGACTGGACTCTCGAGGGGTTGGACCATGACTCGGTAGGGGGTGGGCAAGCTAAGAAAACAAGACTCTTAAGTTGCGCTATTCCGTAGCCTAGGCGAGTGAGAACATGATCGAACATTGAAATGGAAAAGATATGTTATAGTTTGTAATGACACGACTCAGTAGTAGCAATGCTGTAGACTAGCGTTCTTTTGGATCTTTGTTTTTGGGATAGATTCCCAAGGTAGGTGTTGTTTCAATTCCTGACAGATTCTCGCCTTCGACGGAGCCGAGTACTAGGACACACTATAGAAAGGTGGCTAGATTTTTAAAGTCTTTTAAAGTTTGTGAGTGGATGGAGGTCTTCCGCCTAAGAGAAGCCCCCAGAACGACAAAGCTAGCTGTTGAGAACATGACAGTGTCGTGACCGGAGTGATGGTGCTTTTTGAATATGTGTTAATGTGGGTGGTTGTGCCTTTGTTGAAAGGCTGCCTATGTAATCACGTGTAGTGAAATCAAACCAAGCCGTAGTTCAGTGTTGAAAGATATATTATGATGCCTAGTTTATTAGGGCTTTGTGTGTAACTAGCCTTAGCGATGGTGTACGACTTGGTTTGATTTCACTACACGTGAATACGTAGGCAGCCTTTCAACAAAGGCACAACCACCCACATTAACACATATTCAAAAAGCGCCATCACTCCGATCACGACACTGTCATGTTCTCAACAACTAGCTTTGTCGTCCTGGGGGCTTCTCTTTGGCGGAAGACCTCCATCAACTCACAAACTCTTAAACACTTTAAAAATCTAGCCACCTATCTATAGTGTGTCCTAGTACTCGGCTCCGTCGAAGGCGAGAATCTGTCAGGAATTGAAACAACACCTACCTTGGGAATCTATCCCAAAAACAAAGATCCAAAAGAACGCCAGTCTACAGCATTGCTACTACTGAGTCGTGTCATTACAGACTATAACATATGTTTTCCATTTCAATGTTCGATCATGTTCTCACTCGCCTAGGCTACGGAATAGCGCAACTTAAGAGTCTTGTTTTCTTAGCTTGCCCACCCCCTACCGAGTCATGGTCCAACCCCTCGAGAGTCCAGTCGTGTCTGTCAACTCGTCCTGTTACGTCCAGAGTCGAGTCTGTCGGTATACCTCTCTCCTCGAATTCCCGCTTTGAAATTTGCAAGACTTAGCCATTTGAGAAAATCCTTTTCGACAAGGTCAAATTTTGGTTTATTTAAACTGCAAATTTATTTCTACCTCCTTCGATTTTGAAAACCTATCTCCTAGCACGTGAGTTGCTTTTAGGACTTCGATTTCAAAACTAAGCAAAAGTCGTTTTCCCCAGCGCAAGCTAATCTATAGATATTAACTGCATTTCCTATGTGCTATTTTGCCATCTGCTATATTTGCTATTTCTGCCTATTTAACTAACATTTCAGGTACCAGCTTGTGCTTCCCAATGGAACGTCAAGTTTTTTACCTCCCCATCGTGAGACGGAGTTTCACTTAAAATGGCACATGCAAATTGAGATGTGTCTGCAAACAGGCACACCCCGAGGCTTCATAGGCAAGCTCTCGCGTAATTCCGAATTGGGATGTGTCTGCAAACGGGCACACCCAGGGCTTGATAGGCAAGCTCCCGCGTAATTCCGAATTGGGATGTGTCTGCAAACGGGCACACCCAAGGCTTCTTAGGCAAGCTCCCGCGTAATTCCGAATTGGGATGTATCTGCAAATAGACACACTGGGGCTTCTTAGGCAAGTCCCCGCGCAACTCCAAGATGGGATGTACCTGCATACAGATACACCCAGGACTTCAAAAAAGCAAGTCCCCACGGAGCTATCCCAGATAACAAAACTTAGGTATGGTTTCTATCTTATGGCGGGCGAGCCCTTTTACGCAAGTCTAACGGACTATAAACGACCCGACCGGAAGTCTGCCAGGTCTTAATCATCAATTGGCCTGGTAGCTACTCTGACTTTCGCCTTGTCCAAGCCTCAGTCAGAGTGGGGGCTCTGTAGACACCCACATTTGGCCGCTAGGTGTATATAGCAGTTTCCAAAAAACACCCGATGATGATCAGACGTAAGCATGACTTAATACGCTTGATTTTGGACTCGAAATCAATAGTATTTGTCGCGAGCTTTTAGCGGGGTAAAAATATCACAAAACCAACCTCAAATTCAGGCCCAGGGGGTCATTTCCAATCAAATAAGACTAATTTGGGTCAAAACCGACACCGAGGGCAAAACCGTCTTTTAGTAACTGGGTCAAACCCCGGTCAAAGTCATTTTCGAGACATAAAAATCTGTCACGCAGCTTTGGAAGTGTGATTCTAAGTCAAATACCACGAAAATATCAGCTACAAAGAACCAAGCAACTAAACTTCTCCGTTAGAGATAAAATTTTATCTCTAAAAGACCTCCCACCCGACCAGACCTACTCGATCGAGTTGACCGGTCCACTTGGTCAAGTAGGCTCGTAAAACCCACGAGAACCGGTGTCAGACCGTGCACTCGGTCGAGTGACATGCATCACTCGATCGAGTGGCCTCTTTTCTGTCCAAAACCGGGAGTTTCTCTTCATCCCAAAACCGGGTATTTTCTATCCAAAAACCGAGCATTCCCTATCCAAAAGCCCGGGTCTTCTCCTATAAATACACCCCCTTTGCAACCTTCAAAACACACAATTTACAACCCAAAATTTCAGCAATCCTAGGCAACATAATCTCGATTTTTTCTCTAGAAATCTCATAGGAAACCCGAGAAAACCGATCCAAAAATACAACACCTTAACTCTTCCTATATCCTCGTTACTCCCACGCAAGCGCCGTTACTACGAGTCCCTAATCGAGGTCGAAATTAGCATGTAGGTTAAGGGTATTACTGATCCCGCTTACTCTTTTTCTTTTTTCTTTTTTTTTTCCCAGTTTTTTTTTGTTTTTTTGCTATCCCCCCTATGGTGTTGGCAATAAGCACAGGTATTCCCAGATCTATGGCATCCTTTTGTGGGTGGATCTGGGGCTGGGTCTGTCAGTTGTATTAGGCTTTTGGAGCTAAGCTTTTGTAAGGTGTAAGCATGGCGGTTCGGATCTCGGTATTGTCATCATAATTCCGAGCAGGCTTGGTGGGAGTATCGTCCCGGGTTGGGTATTTTTGGCATCACGTCTATAGAGTTACGATGCTTTTTTTTGGATAGACTAACGCCTAAGGTAGTGATTGGTCAGTCTTATTGGAGGGGTGTTTATTGTGGGAAATGGGCCTGCCTTCCGTCTTGAACCCAAACTAGGAGACTACCTAGATTTGCCATAGGATTCGATACCGCTCCTGCTAAGGGTAGTTATGTGGCCTTCTATACCAGACATGGAGCAGGTAAAGGAAAACACGGGCTCAGTTTCCTGCAGTCCTTATAGATGTGCCTATAATAGTCACGTGCATGTGCTCACAATGTATGACGGTGTTCATCATGTTCTCGGAAACACATAAGGAAAGCATATATGAGAAATAGAAAAGATTATTTTATTGAATTTTGAAAAGAGGACGGAACACAATTGACTCTGACTCTGACTTTGAAATTGAAAGAAATAGTACATCCTAGACTCGGACTCAGACTCGGACTTAAATTAAATCTGGACTCTTGGATGGTGTTGTCATTAGTCATCGGCTTCTAAGGACTCAAGTGGATGTCCAGTATAGCCTTCAGTAGAAGCTTCACCCAGATCTTCATTATGTCGAAGATCGTCTTCAATCCTAGTGCCCTTTTCGGTAAGCACCGCAAAGTTTGAAATGCCGGCATACCTAAGATGGAGGCGGTAGGAGGGTAGAAGGTTGTTGATGAACGCCTCCACTAGTGTTTTCTCACTGGGCCTGTCTACCAGCTTAATACTCTCAGCCCGCCAACGTTTAAGGTATTTGGTGAAACCCTATGTTGGATCTTGGGCCATGACTTCTAAAGTCCGCATGGTGGTCCGAAGTTCAGTATTATCAAAATAGTTTTTAGCGAACTCGGTAGCCACATCCTCCCAAGTTGGGAATCTTTTTGCATTAAGCCTATAGAACCAGGCTTTTGGGTATTTCGCGAGGGATGCGCCGAACAAATTGATGAACATGTCGGCTTTGACCCCCTTGATTGCCATGAATTGTTTGAAAGCTCGGAGGTGTAATAATGGATACTCCGTCCCTTCGAATATGGGTAACCCCTCTAGGTGGAGATCTTTTGGTAGTTTCTCACTAATGGGTGTATAGTCTCGGGTGTTTTCAATATGAATATTATTCCCTTGAAGGGCGTGGAACTGTTGTTCGACCTCACGCACTGTGCTGATCAGTTTGGCAAATGGCCCAGTATTTACCAGCCCAGGATCGAGGTCTTGCCGTCCAATGACAGTTAAACGAGCATTCGTGGCCTCTAGGTCGGTTTTCATGAACCCTAGTTGGGTTTCAAACATGGCTTGCTTACTTACCATTGTCTCTTGCAAAGACTCCATTCTATCAATGGTGTTTTCCATGCCCTTATTCCCGAATGCGGACGCCATATTTTGCGAGAATACCCACGTAATCAGGAAAGTTGCTTCGGAACTCAAATACACCAAGGCATAGGAAATAGCGCAGGAGGAGAGACGACTCCGGTTTAACTCGGGTTAGACTCTCCTAAGACAAATGTGTAGGGTACGATTCTCGAAGTGACTGTGATTAATCGCTCCGTCGAAGAATAGCCCCCCAAGGACTCTTACCGGACTCAGATGATGTGGCATCTAAGTGACTCAAAAGTGGGGTACGTGAGACAACACTTGTAAGACATGACCCTTAGAGCGATCGTGATTGATCGATCTGCTAAAGGGTAGCCCTCAAGTGAGAGTGGAGTTTTGCTAAGACTCGAGTGTTGGACGAGTGACCCTTAGACGTATGGACCACGAACCTTTTGTTATAGGGCTATGCCTCGTAAAAAGTTGACTCGGCCTCGAGGAAAGACAGACAGGTTAAGGGAAGAAACTTGCGATGTAAGATCAGCAGAGTTTCGACGCTAGAGATCCTCGACTTGACTTGAATAAGGATGGACCCTGTGATTTGGGTAGACCCGCGCCTTTATTTTTGGTTGTTTGTTTTATTGTACTAAAATGAACCTCGTATGCTAAAATAACTTCGACGTTAGTTTAGATGCATTAAACGACGTAGTTGAACATAATTCACATGTTTAGTCAAAAACGTTGTTTGCATAACATTCAACCGGATTACTAACGCGCGTATTCTAAAATCGAACGATATCTTAGTAGAGACCGCTAAAGTGCGGGCGGGGTTGGGTGTCCTTTGTGGGATTCCCAACACGTACCTTCACCCCCTACTCGGAACCTCGGTTTTCGGATGTCCAAAACCGTTGGCGCACAAGAGTCATTCGATATACGGTACTCGATAATGTCGGCATCGGTATCGTAATGCAAAGGGACGAACCGCACAAGCTTTAGTATCGAAGTGGGCCGTACTTTGTGCACGGTCCACCCAAAATATAGAGTGGATTCGAATAGGCCCAAACTCCAACAAAGTTCGGTGGCGACTCCATTTCGATTTAAATTTCAACCCAAGAACCATCTCACATGAGATTCTTTTGCCTACCCGTACCCGCACGTGGCCGCGTCGGGTAGACCTATGTCATGTCCACAATTTGGCGACTCCGCTGGGGAAAACTGATGTGTGCCTTACCATCGGAATCCTCAGGGTGAGACTCGAGGAGAAATCGTTGGATTAGTACAATACCCGCGTTAGTTTTACGGTTCATGCATAACCCCATTTTTACCCGGGCCGGTACTGGCGACCGACGTTCCACTATACCGCGATATATTCTAAATTGGTTATGTCAAGGTGTTCATGGCTAATTTGTATGGGTTTCGCGTCATGTTCTAAGATCAACTCGACTTAGAAAGTCCGTTCTGATTCTCGAAAAGGCTATGCGCACTGGTATAGACCCTATTTCAACCGACCGAGACTTAGTGTAAAGCATACATACAGTTGTCGTAATGCTTGCGTGACTACGTGCTACCTGGTTTCTGTGTCATTTTCAAAGGTGCATCTTTTCAAAAAATATCCAATTTTCAAAACCCGGGATGCTACTGAAATTAGGACTTACGATTTGACTCAAAATAGCCTATTTCTAGCCGGTATGCTGCCCATTTCAAAATTCAAATATATTTTCGAACCTTCAAAAATTTCGGCCCGACGGCATTTTGCTCATTCAAAAAGTCGATCGTCCACCGATTTTCTTGGAATTTAAACTTCCTTTTCAAAAACCTTCCTTATCCTCAGCCTTACCGCATTTAGTAGTGTCGGGTCTTTTAGTAAGTCATCGAAGGTCTTTAGCGTCAAAACTCTATCGATCTTACATCACAGGTTTCCTCCCTATCCCAGTCTGCCTTATTTGTCAAAGCATGACCCACCTATGTAGGACATACCCCTACAAAGAAAGGCTCATTTACACATTCGAGTCCAAAGTCTGGGGAATATCTCACGTGGACCTTCCTTCGAATGGAATTCGGCCCACATAGCCGGATTATAAGAGAGTCACACCATTCACGAGTCACCCGTCTAAGGGTCTTTTCCGAGTCGTTTTTTTTCCTTTCAGTCATTTCCTTGCTCGGGATGTACTATTTTGGTTCCAAGATCTGGGTTCAGTTTCTGATTACGCGGTATTCTTACAGACAGGCCACCAGTAACGAGACACAAGCACAAAATGCAAGAATCCTTGGACAAGTTGTCGGTCTCGTTGGACGCTATGGTCGTCAAGGAGACTCAGATCGAGGCCCAATTGACAGCTATAAGGTCCGACCAAATAACTATCGTTACTCGTTTGAGTGCCATGGAGCAGGGGACTTCTGCCGCTAGGACTGAGACCACTAGGCCCCTAGCTGAACTAGTCAGCGCAGTCTGCAGACTGGAGGAACAGGTCCACTTATCAACAAACAACACTATCCACACGGAAAACGCCCATGTCTATTCGCCCTTGAATGATGAACTGCCCGCCAACCTCAACCTTACGGGCCTACCGATGTTTGAGGGGACCGAAGACCCGTTGCTTCACATCCGGGCCTTCAAGAGTTCATGGTCGTTAAGGGAGTGAAATCGGCCATGTTCAAGTACCTGTTTGCCGCTTCTCTCGAGAAGCATCCAAAAGCCTGGTACTACAGGCTAGACTCCAAGAAATACCCAACTTGGGATGACGTGGTCAGGAGTTTGCTCGGAATTATGCTGATAACACCGAAATCCAGACCACGATGAGCTCCCAGGAAGTTATGGCCCAGGAGCCCAAGGAAGGTTTTACAAAATATCTTCAACGCTGGAGGGCCGAGAGTGTGAAGCTGGTCGACAAGCCCAATGAAAAACCTCTAGTGGAGGCCTTTGTCAAGAACCTCCTCCCCTCCTACCGGGTCCATCTCCGGTATGCTGTCATACCCAACTTCGCCACTTTAACTGAAGTGGGGACAAAGACTGAAGATGATTTGGGGCTAGAGGGCCTTACTAAGGCCTCTAGCAAGGGGTATCAAGGGGCCACTTCTTCAACCACCAAGCCCCCAACTGCAGCTACAACTCGCAGCATCTTTGACGCGGTCAATCTACTAGATGCCTCGACCAAAAAGAATACTCCAGCTCGGGTATTCACTGATATAGGGACCACCTATACATACGCCTTACAAAGGCTATCTTCAAAGGGCCTGATCCAACCGATAGGCCCAACTCCTGAGGTCCCGGTCGAGAAACGTTCTAAAAGCTACAATGTCTAGGCCTATTGCCAATATCACCAAGGTAATGGACACGATACTGAAAAATGTTGGAAATTGAAGCATTTGATTCAAGACTTAACTGAAAGCGGGAAGATACCGTTGCCCGGGGATAAACCGAGCAACAAAGAAAACCCCTTCAGCGCCCATGCCATCTTCACTGGAGAAGTAATCGACTGTTCTCATTTCATTTCTCCTTTCATCCCACAAATTAACGGGATCTGGTTTGATAACGAAGATGATGTTTACCTGGCTAAAGGGGAGAGTGTCCCCATCACCCCTGAAGAGATCCGAAAGGCTAAGTCCAAAGCCTTAGCCAGCAACCACCTTGCTACTGTCGGTCGCCCTTATCAAGCCACTAGCTCTAAGGACATCCTTATACCGATAACCGTCGTTGAACCTGCCAGGACGGAAGCTGCCCTCGAGGAGCCAAGCACTGATACGGCTCTGGTCAAACAATTGAAAAGGGCTCGAGCTGATATCACCATATGGCAACTTTTAGTTAGCTCACAAGAACATCGGAAACACTTACTAAGGCTCTCGATCAGATCAAGGTCGACTCATTGGTTACCCCTGCTGAAATGGTAGCCACTATCATGCCCTATCTCAAGAGCAAGTCCAAGGAAGAAGGCTCGTTTATTACCTTCTCCGAGTCCGACCTACCACCGTTCGGGGCTGCCCACAACTTGGCCCTGTACATCACGGTGATCTGCCGAGGGAAGTATCTCCCGATGACCCTAATTATTGATGGGTCCGCTGTAAATGTCCTTCCCTTAAGGACCGCCAAAGCCCTTTGCATTACCAAGGCCGACTACCTTCCAATCGCACAGACTATCCAGGCTTTTGATGGAAGCCCAAAATCGGTCGCTGGGGCCATTAAATTGACGATGATAACCGGCCCAATTGAGAAATAGTTGGAGTTCCAGGTGATTGACGTCACCTCCTCTTTTAACCTGCTCCTCGGAAGGCCTTGGATCCACGCTGTTAGGGCAGTGTCCTCCACTCTCCATCGAAAGGTCAAGCTGTCCCTGCAAGATGGTGTCATTACTTTGGAGGCAACCCCCATAACTGTGGCTAGCTTCAACGTCACGGGCCGTACGGACCTTCGAGGGTTCGACTTTGTAGGGGAAATCGAAGAGGAATATCTCTTTAGGCCTTATTTCACTACTAGCATCGACTTGATGCTACAGAGCTTGGGGTATTTACCGGTGGCTACTTTGAGGCCATATCTTCCAGCTGGGAAGATTATTGAAGTCTTGAACGACGAAGAGTCTCGCTTCGGCTTAGGGTATGCTATGACCCTGGGAAATGTGGTCTGGGCCGGTATTGAGAAGGCCAGCAACATCATCAAGGGTACCTACTTGGCCCCTTACAGCCCAAGACTAACTGACTACTTTGTTACTCTGGTATTCGGGGCTGTTCAAGTTGGTCTCTACCAACCCACTATCACATATCCCGAGACCAAATCGGCTCGGGAATGCAACTACATTCCAGATGACATATTTGCCCTTGTCCAATCTGAATCTAAGGAGGGTGCTGACAATGCCGAACCCGTGCTGGGGCTCCTATTTGGGGAAGAGAAGGCTGTCCCAACCCCTAAAGAAGACTTGGCGAACCTGATTCTCCGAAGCAACAGGTTCGATCCCACGAAGCTGATCTCTGAAGTCGGCTCTGATACCGGAACAGGGCATGGAGGAAGACCATCAAGTGGACAACAGCCAGGACCGAGTCTACAAGCTGACCACCGGTGAAGGAGACATGTCGGACACCGAGTCTGGATCTGAGTCTGAGTCTGAGTCTGAGTCTGAGTCCGAGTCCGAGTGTAGAGGGTCTGGTGCTAGAGTCCAGTCTGTAACCCCTCTCCCTGTAGTCACTACCACTGGAGCCTCGGGGTTTGTCCCGAGGGCACTCCCAATCCTGCCTCTGACCAATGATCAGATCGCCGCTCTCTTTGAGCAGTTTTCCAAATTTACTATCAATAATAACGATAACCGTTTCACTTACGACTTGTCTTATTTTCAAAACGCTTTCAATTTCAAAAATACTATGTGCAATGACGTTGAGAAACCCGACGAACAGGTACCTCTACCTCCGCATTTGATCGAGTAACTAGAACAAAGGGAATCCCGGGATCCAGTAATCGAAGAAACCGAGTCCATCAATGTGGGAACCACTTTAGAGCCCCAGATGCTTAAGTTAGGTTTATCCTTAGATCCCGAGGAGAGACAACAATTCACAAACCTCCAACAAGAGTTCAAGGATGTCTTCGTATGGTCCTACAAGGACATGCCAGGGATAGATCGGGAAATAGCTGAACACCGTATACCCATCAAAGACGGGTGTAGGCCGGTAAAACAGAAGCTTCGCAGAATGAGGCACGAATGGTCTCTCAAGGTCAAAGAAAAGGTCGACAAACAGTTCAAAGCCGGCTTCATACAAGTGTCTGAATATTCGGACTGGGTTGCGAACATCGTGCCGGTACCTAAAAAGGACGGTAAGGTGCGGGTATGTGTAGACTTTCGGGATCTTAACAAGGCGAGACCAAAAGATGATTTTCCATTGCCACGCATCGACATCTTGGTGGATAACACAGCCAATCATGCCCTTTTATCATTTATGGACGGGTATGCCGGATACAATCAGATCAAAATGGTAGAAGAAGATATGAGTAAGACCACCTTCACTACGCCCTGGGGTACTTACTGTTACACCGTTATGCCATTCGGTCTCATCAACGCCGGGGCCACTTATCAACGAACCACCACGACCTTATTACATGATATGATGCATAAGGAGGTGGAAGTTTATGTGGACGACATGATCGTCAAGTCCAAAGATCGGGATGGGCATATTGATGCCCTAAGGAAATTCTTCACCCGAGTGCGCAAATACAATATGAGGCTAAACCCTTAAAAGTGCAGTTTCGGGGTAACATCTGGCAAATTACTGGGTCATATCGTTAGCCAACACGGTATCGAGGTCGATCCAGCTAAAATCAAAGTCATTACCGAGATGCAACCTCCTAAAACCGAAAAAGAGATAAGGAGATTTCTCGGGAAGGTTCAATATATCAGCCGTTTCATATCCAAGCTAACCATGGTGTGTGAACCGATTTCCAAAAAACTGAAAATAGGGGAGCGAACACTGTGGGATGAAAAATGCCAAGCAGCTTTCGACAAAATCAAGGAGATCATGTCTGCGCCGCCGGTATTAATGCCACCTCAACCCGGTTTGCCTTTGTCGTTATACCTAACAACGACCGAGACAGCCATGGAGGCTATGCTGGCCCAGACGGTCGACTCAGAAGAACGAGCCATTTACTACATCAGCAAAAAATTCTTGGAGTATGAATGCAAATATACCATGCTCGAGAAGACGTATCTAGCCCTGGTCTGGGCCACCAAAAAACTTCGGCACTATATGCTCAGTCACGAGGTACATCCAAAATGGATCCGATCAAGTACCTATTCGAAAAACTCATCCTCAATGGCAAGATGTCTAGATGGACTTTAATGCTAGCAGAGTTTGACCTCAAGTTCGTACCATTAAAAGCCATCAAGGGCCAAGTAGTAGCTGAGTTCCTCGTCGATAGTCCCGTAGCTGAAGAAGGGCACAACGACACTTGGTCCTTCCCAGATGAAGATATATTCCATACTGACACAGAGACATGGGATTTATATTTCGATGGGGCATCCAATTTTCGAGGCTTCGGAGTCGGGATTCTACTAATATCGCCAAAAGGGGAGCATACGCCGTTATCCATTAAACTGGATTTTGACGTGACTAATAACGCAGCCAAATATGAAGCATGCATTCACGGGTTGCAAGCCGCCGCAGATTTAGGAGTCACGAACCTCCGAGTCCATGGTGACTTACCTCTAGTCATCAACCAAGCTCTCCAAAAATGGAAAACTTGGAACGCCAACCTCGTGGCCTATCAGGCGCGAGTAAGGGTTCTCGAAAAATAGTTCCAAAAGGTAGAATACATCTATCTCCCCCGGGAAGAAAACCAGTTCGTTGATGCACTTTCCAAATTAGCATCCTTATTGAACATCCCGGAGCACCTAACCAGCATGCCGATTTGCGTCGAAAGACGGTCTGAGCCGGCATATATCCACGCCATTCAAGACATCAAAATAACGATCCAGATTCTTGGTACCGGGCTGTTCTAACCTATTTAACAACGGGAGAATATCCTCCAGGAATTGAAAACTGGGACAAGAAAGCCCTACGGAGACTGGCAACTCAATTCCTCCGTACGGACGACGGACAGTTATACAAAAAGACGGCACATGGAGCTCTCCTCCTATGTGTCGACAAGATAAAAGCCGAGAAGGTTATGGCCGAAGTGCACGACGGTGAAAATGGTCCACATATGGACGCCCATATGCTGGTCCGAAAAATCATGAGTCTTGGATATTACTGGAACAGTATGGAGACCGACTGCCATTTATATATGTCAAACACTGTCATAACTGCCAGATTTTTGCCAACGTGCAACATATGCCATCATCCCTACTATGCACCATGGCGTCACCATGGCCGTTTTCGACGTGGGGAATTGATATAATTGGAAAGGTGAACCCTTCCAGGACCGGAGGACACTGTTTCATCTTGGTGGCTATCGACTATTTCATCAAATGGGTCGAAGCCGAGTCATACCGAATCTTGAATGCCAAACATGTTGCTAAGTTCATCCAAAACAAGATTATATGCCGATACGGAATCCCACACGAGTTCATCAGTGATCACGGGACGCATTTCCAAGCTGAAACCGCTACTTTACTAGCCAAATATAAAATCCAATGGCATACATCTTCGCCTTACAAAATAATTATCACCATACTTAAAAAGATGGCTGATAATTACCGGGACTGGCCCGAAAAAATGCCTTTTTCCCTATGGTGGTACCGAACGTCAATCCGGAGCAACTCCATATTATTTGACGTACGGAATGGAAGCAGTCCAGCCAGTCGAATTAGAAGTACCGTCTCTCAGGATTTTACTTGAAAGCCAAGTGCTTGAGGCAGACTGGATCCAAACTCGATACGACTCGCTAGTTCTTTTGGACGAACGGCGGTCCCGGGCCCTCAACAATATCCGAATATTCCAAAAAAGAATACAGCGGGCCTTCAACAAAAGAGTTAGGCCCAGAAACATCAAAGAAGGGGATTTGGTCCTCAAATCCGTCCGGGCATTACTACCAGTTGACCCAAGAGGAAAATCCAAACCCAATTGGGCTGGGCCGTATCTAGTAAAGAAGATTCTATCAGGAGGAGCAGTAATGCTAACAGACTCGGACGGGAATGAATTTGTCAACCCGACCAACTTGGACCAGCTGAAGCGCTACTACCCCTAAACCCTATCTCAATGTCATTTGCAAAAGTTTATAAAAATTTGTATTTTTATAAATAAACTTTTAATTATAAACAAGTCAATAAGTTAGGATTATTTATCCTACTGTCGCACACACCTCGAACTAATAAGTCTTGGTGTATTTCGAAATTGCAAAAATCTATGCTCAAACAACGTTTGGTTTGATTCCACTAATTGTGGATACGTAAGCAGCCCCTCAAAAAGGTACAACCACTGCAATAACGAAAAAGACAGAGACGGTATTCACTAATAAATGTCTTTTAAACCCGATAAACTCGGGAATTTCACAATTACATCACACAAAAAATAATAAAAAACAACAAAAAAGCACACCACAAAAATAATAATAATAATAATAATAATAATAATAATAACGGTTTTTCTAACGTGTGCCCACTAGGCACACGTTAATAACCTAATTAAGGCAAAGTTAATAACCTAATTATGTTAGAAAAACCGTAATTATAACAATAATAATAATATTTAAATAATAAAATTAAGGAGATAGATATTTAGGTCATCTTGCCCCTTCCTTTGTCTTTTAGGTCGCGCGGAGCCCGATGTCGCCAGGGCGGAGGCGAGCGTTCCCGGATCACAAGAGGAACCTCCTTTGCTCGAACCCGTTTCTTCGACAGTGGGTCTTTTGCTATTGTAACTGGTCCGAGTCGAGCCTTCACGTGCTCCGGTAGCCTGTCCCGAGGACCAAGTCGGTCATGGACTGATAGTCGATGCCCAAGTCTCCACTCAAAGTCCGTCTGGGAGCTCACTTCCCCCCGAGCACCTCTAGCACTAGACCCTTCAGCTTGAGTCTTAGTCTTTTCCCTCTGACCTGACAACAGACGAACCAGTGTAGCTGGAGTGTCACCTTCGTCAAAGAAGCCTCTATTATCTTTAACTTGCTCCCGTCGAAGCAGGTCAAAAGCTTCATCAACCTTCAAAGCAGCACGGGCCATGGCGGAATCTGCCTTCGTCCATTTCACATAAGAGTCTGATACCCAAATTGAGTGAAGAGACTCAGGAATAGACCAGGTAACCCGGGTGTACCATCGCTGCAACCAAGTATCGAACATTACATCGGTCAGCTGGGTCGGATCACTCACAACTGCTTCATTCTCCGGGATCCTCTAGAACCAACCATACTGTATAAGTATGCGATCGGGGTAAAGGTGAATTGTCTGCCTAAAAGACAAAATCACTTGATAGCGGGCCTTGTCCCTCGATGCCAAACCTGTCCAAACATAAATGGGCCACCACGGTACCACCCATCGGATCAGAGGACCGCTATGAAAAGGCAGCGCTTCGTCCCAATATTTCTGATTGATATGGCTAGAAAAATCAATAGCCCGTCTCCTTGTCATCACCTGATTAGGTCGGTATCGACTTGGGTCAAGAGGAGGTTCTATGATTGACAGCCTCTCAACTAGCCAAAGCTGAAAAAGAAACAAGAATTATGAGTTCTCGAGGCAAAATCGACGTCCGCCTTCGGGGCACTCGATCGAGTGCCTAGGGATCACTCGATCGAGTGGCACCCCTGAAAGCGTAACGGTGGGTTTTGTACGAAGGCACTCGATCGAGTGCCTCTATAGCAGAGTATCGCGAGAAAAGAGAGAGAGAGAGAGAGGGAGAGAGAGAGAGAGAGATAAACGAAGCGATATACCTGCAGCAGTCAGGTGCTCTCGGTCATACAAACCGACGAATCCCTTTTGCGATTATCCAAACCCTGGATAATTTCCCCCCGTAATCAGCCATGTCGGACTATGCTCTGTCTCTATAAAGTCGACTACAGTAAAAAGTCGGACGTTGCCCATACACGACAGCAAATCCATGTGACATTCGAAAGCATAAACATGGAGCATACAAAAAGCAAAAGCCCTACGGCTGTGGGCCGGCCTTACCCGGACATCGTGCGGCTTCATAAATTTTTTGGGCAGATCAAACAAAGAAATATTATCCCCTTCTGTCATACGGGATACTTCAATATGGGAAAGTCTTAAAAATTCCTGCAGCTTCCTCCTGGAATCATGAACTGAAAACGGGATAGCAGGATGGAGCAAAGGGTTCCATCCTCCTAAAGCAACAATTTCCTCGGGTATAGGACAGATTTCGCCCCAAGGAAGGGCAAAAACAAGATATGTATCGTCCCAATAGGACAGACAAGCATCAAGGGAATAACGATCCACCTGCATCTGACGGATTATGAACAACTCAGAAATACCCGTCTGGTTTAAAGCTACCTTATCCGCGTCCCTGAAGCGTCGGGACCATTCTTGCAACATCGCGGTCAAACGTTCAATTCTCATGGCTAAATTTCTTGAAAAGGACAAGAGTTTTCTTTTTAGGAAAGAAGGAGTTATGAGGAGTGCAGGAAAATTAAAACAGGGGATGTGTATTTATAACACCAAACCCTGACAATCCTCTTACCATTATGATTCCTAATCCAATTGGACTTAGGCATACAAGCCCAATCTCAGATTCCTCATGTCAGCACAGAAATTAGTCATCCCGAGCATTCCTAATTTTCAAAGGAGTCAAAGTTTTCAAAAAATTTCAAAGCCATTCAAAAAATCGAAAATTCAAAATCTTTATTCCCCAGCGCGAGTCGTGTTTTACCTAAATGTTACATGCAAAATTCTATGTAACTGTACACAGGTACACTCAAGGCTTCAGAAGCAAGCCCGCGCAACTCACTTTATCTCCCCAGCGGAAAGCCCGAGGCGGCAGTTCTCGTGAAACAGCACGGGATGTGCCTACTTACAGGCGCACCCGGGACTTCTAAAGCAAGTCCAACTCCCCACGGAGTTATCAACATCAACTCAGGTATGATTTCTATTTTATGGCTGGCGAGCCCTTCACGCGAGTCTAATGGACTATAAACGACCCTACCGGAAGTCTGCCAGGTCTTAATCCTCGATTGTCCTTGTAGATACTCTTACTTTCACCTTGTTCAAGCCTCATTCAGAGTGGGGCTCTGTAGACACCCACATTTTGCTACTAGGTGTCTATAGCAGTTTCCAACAAACACCCGATGATGATCGGATGAGAACGTGCTTTAACGTGCTCGAATATGGGCTCAAAATTGTTAGGTTTTAGCTTGGGCTTTTTACGGAGTACAAATCTAACAAAACTGCCCTCAAATTCAGGCCCAGTGGGTCGTTTCCAATCAAATAAGACTAATTTGGGTCAAAACCGACACCGAAAATAAAACCGTCTTTTAACGACCGGGTCAAACCCCGGTCAAAGTCGTTTTCGAAACACAAAAACAGCCATGCGAGCTTCCAGAGTTCAACTCGAAGTCGAAAACCTCTTCAAATTAAAGATAAAACTTTATCTCTAAACCCTTTCATCCGCCCAGACCCACTCGATCGAGTGGTTCAGCCCACTGGTCGAGTAGGCTCGCAAAACCAGCCAAACCGGCGTCAAACCGGGCACTCGATCGAGTGCACACACACCACTCAATCGAGTGGCCTTTTTCTATCCTAAATCGGGTACTTTTCCTATAAATACCCCACCCCCTCAACACAAATAAACAACTTTTCCCATACAGCTTTTCTCCTCTACAAAATTCACATCCTTTTGCAACAATCCTCTACCTTAAACCACCATAACTCTCTTATATCATCTCGACGCTCCCCTGCCTAAGCCACAACTAGACGAGCCCTATTCCTATAAGACAAAGCATGTAGGTTGAGGGTGCAAATTCAATCCCGACTTCTCCTTTTTCTCTCTTCCCTTCTCTCGTCTTTTTGTCCGTCTTTTTCGTCATTCGCGTCGTCGTTTTTTTAGTTCTTTTCTTCTTTCGTTTCTAATATCGATATTATTATTACTATTATCTAATTAACGTTAAAACATCGCGCATACATCAATTTATAAAAGCAATTTCATATCGAGTATATCTAAAGATAAATCCTATTCTAAGATCCTTCTAATCCCTTTACGAGTCGTAACAGAGGTGGAACCCTTTCGAGGAGCGCCGCCCTAAACACTTAAGGGCCCAGTGCGATCGCGGATATTTATCGTTAGGTGTACTAGATCTTGTTTTTAAGGTTAGAACGAAACCTGTTGATCCAAATCGAACATCACATAATCCGCAAGGATTAATTACGATGTCATGTCGTGGCGCGGAGGGAATCGATTTTCGATCTAATCAAAAAAATAAAAAACGTTATCCTAAAGATGCGATACCGACTCCATAGTCGAATATTATGTCTAAAAGGATTTAATCGGTAAACCGTACTAGCACGAACCCGTTGATGACGAAATAACTGTCACATGGTCCGAAAGGACTAATTACGATATTACGACGCGGAGAGAATTATTTCGTCCTGATTCAGTTTAAAACAATTTATAACGTCTTTTCCAAATTACCGATAATCAATCTCGTAATAAGCATACACATCGCGAGTATCGAAAATTAAGCCAAGTATAAATTATACCGTATTTTTACACGGCTTAATAAATTATCTTTTAAAGCTAAAGTAAATTCAAGACCAACGTTTCCCGAAGCGAATTGTTGTTCGTACAGGGGGCACTCGATCCAGTGCCTCAGCCCACTCGGTCGAGTGGCACCCCAAAAATCGAGGCAGGGTTTTTTTTGAGAAGCACTCGATCGAGTCCCTCCATGACTCGATCGAGTGGCCTCTGTCACGTCAAACCGTGAGCCCTTCACATACTTTAAGACTCGATAAACTTTTTTAACGACTTCGGTCAACACGTGTCTAGTCCATCACGTGTTTACTCTTTTCAAAACCGTGCATCATATCTTCTTCCAATATATCTACATTTCGTTATTGTTGCAATTGTTATACATTTTGCTGGTCGTATTGTATTTTCGGGTTGTATTCCGCCCGTGTATTTGTAATCTACTTTCGCACCTTTATTTTTGGTTGTTTGTTTTATTGTACTAAAACGAACCTCGCATGCTAAAATAACTTCGACGTTAGTTTAGATGCATTAAACGATGTAGTTGAACATAATTCACATGTTTAGTCAAAAACGTTGTTTGTATAACATTCAACCGGATTACTAACGCGCGTATTCTAAAATCAAACGATATCTTAGTAGAGGCCGCTAAAGTGCGGGCGAGGTTGGGTGTCCTTTGTGGGTTTCCCAACACGTACCTTCACCCCTTACTCAAAACCTCGGTTTCCGGATGTCCGAAACCGTTGGCGCACGAGAGTCATTCGTAATATGGTACCCGATAATGTCGGCATCAATATCGTAATGCAAAGGGACGAACCCCACAAGCTCTAGTATCGAAGTGGGCTGTACTTTGTGCACGGTCCAGCCAAAATATTGAGTGGGTTCGAATGGGCCCGAACTCCCACAAAGTTCGGTGGCGACTCCATTTCGATTTAAATTTCAACCCGAGAACCATCTCACATGAGATTCATTCGCCTATCCAAACCCGCGCGTGGCCGCGTTAGGGTGGACCTATGTCATCTCCACAATATGGAGTTACATTGGATGAATGGTAAAGACAAGTTTGTCACCTATTGTTGCAGATACTGGAAATCTTGACTCGATAGATTCAAGGTAAAGTTTCTACAAATTAAGGTTAATAATCATCTAATGAAAACTCAAATAAGGTTTTCCGTCAAAGAATACATCAATCTATAATGATACCATCTCATTTGGTTTTGTATGAATGTGGCACATGATTGTAGATACTCAAGATTCAATGGGAGTATGAAAATATATCAGGTTTTATACCCTTTCAGTAAATGAGACTAATGCAGTCTCATTGATGTCCTTTAAGTTCTGTATTGAAAGACCATTTAAGTTCTGTATTGAAAGACCATTTAAATTATTTGTGACAAAGTGATGGTTATTATAGTTTCAAATAACAATGCAAGTAATGTGTTGCATGTTATAGAAACAATTCAGAGTGAAAGGCGTCTAAGATATGTTTGTACAAACTTCATCTTTGCGGATCCGCTTCTTAAGGAATTACCATCCACGGTCTTTCTTGAGCATATTGCTCAAATGGGTGTTTCGGTTCTAAAGATATTCAGGTTAAGTGGAAGTTTGTCACATTAGACACATTATGGTATACGGTTATTTAGTTCTGCGGAAATAAGATTTACGGTTTTCAGTTTCACTTTGTCTCATTTGGTTGATCTCACTAAAGTTTAAGGTGGACCAGTTGGAAATATGCATATTTGGATCACATTCGGTTGCTGTTTCCATGCTACACTCCTATACTAGATTCACGTCGTTAGTCATGTTTTCATATGTGATCATTGATAGGTCCTGTTACGACAAACTGATGTGGCAAAGGCCGCTTTGGTTCTATGTATATATGATTGATGAACCGAATTGCATAAGACGGTTGGAATGTTTGATAGCACTATTGAGCTCATACGGTTATAATGGATACAATTTTCAGTGTCCTACATATACTAGTATATGACCCAAGTGGGAGATTGTAAGAATTATGTGTCTAATACAATACATGTGGACAACATTATTTGGACTTATTGTATTTGTTAGCTATCATTAAAGTTAGCCCAAATATGTGATTCGTCGTAGTAATAATAATACGGGTTTATTTACGTCTTATAAAGTATGGGTCGGATACAATAATAGTGTAGATACCCATTAGGGCTTTAAGTGATACATGATGGGCGTATCTACTAAGGCGGCTAATATAGGTGACTAGGGTTTCATATCCCTCCCTATATATAGTCAGGGTTATGGTCCTGACAGCACTGTAACACCCCTGATTTTTATAAATTAAATTAAAATTATGTTCGTATTTTTATTTTTGCGATCTAACTCGTAATTCTTAAAATTATTATAAAACGAATTTATCATTTAATCGTTTCAAACTCATAAAATCCTATTTGACTCGGAAACACTTCTTATATTTAAAACATATTTTTCTGTTTCGATTTATTTTATACAATTAATTTAATTCTTATCGAAAATCTATTTCGACGATTTAAATTCTAAATTCTTTTATTTTTAAGCTCGAATTTCTATATTCAGCTCGAAGCTCATCTATTTTAAGTTTCGTCAAAATATTTATTTTCTTTCCTCGAGAAGTCAATTTAATTCACTTTATCGAAAATTTATTATTTATCGGGAAATACTATTTGATCGTCTAATTATTTATTTCTATCAACTTCATTTTCGTCTCGAGTACTTTTTACTCATTTTAATTGACGGTCCGATTATTTAATAATTTTATTAACTCGTTTAGTTCAACTCATGGGTCAGTCAACTTATCGATACGGAATTCGTTTAATTCGTATTTCTAACCCGGTTCATTTAATTATTCCGTTCAACGTATGCTTATTTCTGAGTCCGTACACTTATTTTTTTTTTTTTTTTTTTTGTTGAGCTGTATCCAACCCACTTACTATTGCATTCATTCCCTTTTCTCTTGATGTCCTACTTATTGATTCATTTCCTCTTCCTTCTATTTTTATTTCACTTCCACCGTTTCACCTCTTATCCTCCCCCCTCTTCCTTGTTTTTTTTGTTTGCCTCTGCTTCTTCCGTTCATCCCTTCGTTTCCCCTTCTTTTATTTGTTCTATTCAATCAACTCTATCATCTCACCCGGCTGCAGTTTCGTGACCCTGATGCTGCTGCTCCTTTTCTTCTCCTCCTTCTCTTCTTCTTCCCCTGTTTTCCCGTATTGTTGCTGCTGCTACGCTGCTTAGTTGTTGTTGCTGCTACTTCTGTTCTTGATGCGTTTTATTGCTCGTATTCTTGAGGGTAACCCCTTTTCCCTTCTTCTTCTTTTTCGTTCTTCTTCCTGTACGTTTTTGTTTTCGCGCTGTCTTGTTGTGCGTGTTTCTGCTGCTGCTCTCTTCCTTCTTCTTCTTCTCTTCAATTCATTTTTGCTGACTTCTATGTCGCCCTTTTTGGCTGCTATCTGCTGTTGTTTTACGATGTTGATTTTGTTCGATTTCTGCCGTTATTCCGTCCGTCAAATGTTGTGTTTGGTACTGTTATTGTTCTCCTTCTCCTGCCTTCCTTATTCCGGTACGATCTCGTGTTCTTCTTTCTCTTCAGCTCGTTTTGTCGTATTACTGTCATCATCTTTGTGGTTCTGCTGCTGCTATGCGTGCTGTTTCTGCCACTGTTTGTCTTTTTCTTCTTCTTTTTCTCCTTGTTGCCAATGCGTGTCCGTCTTCCTCGGTCCGCATTTCTCTATTTTCAATTGCTGCTCTTGTCTTTCCTCTCCTCATTTTTTTTCTCCTACTTTCCTTGGCTGCTGCTACTGTTATTACTTCTTCTGTCATTTCTGTAAATGTTACTGTCCGTGTGTGTGCTGTTGCTACTGCTCTATCTTTCTGCTGTTGCTGTGCTGTCAGTATCGTTTTTTTTATGTTCCGTCTGCTACTGTTGTTGCTTGTGGCTGATGTTTCATGTTTTATTCTGCTCGTTCTACTCTCTTGTTTATGTCATTCATCTGTTACTCCCATCAAATCCCTCGCAAATCGTTTCCTCTTACATTGTTTTCCCTTGACTTCTAATCTACTTGAACTCTCGACTTTCATACTCCGCTCTCACAATACTCTTTTCGTTCCTCTCTTACTTTCCTGGGTAATTCGATTACCCATTCTCCCTCTTTCGTGCTACTCATTTTATATGGTACTTTGTACCGTATATTTGTTTTTCGTAGGAATTCGTGAGGACCCGACAAGGATAAGCACGTGATCGATTCGCCGTACTGCTAAGGTAACTTTAGGACGTTACTCGATTTTATATCGTATGTTTGAGTAGTAGTATGTAGTAAATATTTTAACTTCGGTTTTTCTAAAAAAAAATTTAGCTATATATTATTGCTAATTATATTAATTTTAAATCGTATGTCTTATTAATAATTTTACGACTTTCGATATCGTTTTATAAATCGTTAGTAATTTAATTATTTACGATCGTTATAATATTTTGTTGGTTATCGTGACACTAGTAACTAAATAGTATCGATTTTATATTTTCTTCATATTTCGTTAATTTATAATTTTCACTCAAAATCGTATTTTTATATTATAGTCGAGATTTTTTTTTATACTTGTTCAATAAATTAATTTCGTTTGACGACTTATATTAATAAATAAGAAAATAATCGATTTTGTTTTAATTACACTTCCAGTCGAGACTATTTTCCCTAATAATTTCTCATTTGTTTACGATTGATTATTTTTAGTAAAATCAGTGTCATTTATTGATAAAATGTATTTGTTAAAAATAACTTGAAATCTTTATAAATCTCATTTCATTTATAAAACTCGTTGACTCAACTAATTTTTATATCGTTTTTCTCAAAATATCTCGTCTCTGAAAATTTATAGTTTTAACTCGATTTCCTAATTAATTATAAAATACTATACATTGAGATATTATATTTTATTTATATTTTGAGTAACGAATTTAGAAATATATTAAAGTTACGATAACGACGATAATAATAATAATAAAATATTAATTTCGTTAGAAATGCTATTTTATACATTTCACTAATTCTAATATCTTACGTATTTTCTATAAGACTATTTTTAGTAAGTTTCTAAAATTAGTAAGTTTCTATTTATAGAAAGTTTCCTTTTTAATATAAATTATTTATTCATTTTATCCTTATATGATTTATATTGATTATATCTTTTGAATATCGATAATGGCTTGTTTTGGAGTTATGGAATAAATTCAAGTGTGGGGTTGGAGTAATAATCTGGGGTGTACGTTTTTGCCATCAACTATAAAGCTGGTGTGTCTATGTTGAGACACATTGGTCGTTGAACTGAGCATGGTTTGTGCTCAGGAGTGTGTATGTTTTGACCTTAAACTTAGATATCGCATCGTGTAAGTCGCCGTCGGGTTGAACTGGATTACGGTTGGTGTCCAGGAGGGGTGTACATTACTTAAGCCAGGACCTCGCTTCACGCAGTCCTGTTATAGTTGAGTTGCCTAGTTAGAGACCGAAGTCTGATTTGTTTTGACTAAGTTCTCGAAAGTAGCTTAGTATGGTCCTAGTGAAAGTCTAGCCTTGTGCACACTGATCGAATTTCCATAACGCCAGTTTTGATATTATTATTATCGATCGATTTTGACTTGCAGGTTGGCAAGTGCTTTAAGTTTTGCTGAAAACTTATTTTTATTATATCGTTTTAATGCTTTCTCTTTTTAAATATTTTGATATAATAATACTATTATTTTTCCATATGATATAATTTGGCTGGGAGAACGTCCGAGTTACTCCCCACTGACGTGGCTGTTATGTTTATAACATGACAGGTTTTTGCTGCTTGGTTTTGGGTGTGAGCTAGCGAGTAGCGTGGATCCTACTCTTTCTCTATTCATGTAATTTATGGATTTGTATAACCCGTTTGGAGATTTTTCTATTTAGTCCTTTTGTGAAAAGTGGCCCTTGTATTGACTTACCATTTCTTTCAATAAGATATAGTCTGTCAGTGTGTTTTAATCCCAACTCTACCGTGTTTCCGCCACTGTATTGCGTTAGATTTTCTAGGGGATTACAGCACACTTTTGACCTAATCTCATATATATATATCCCATCAGTATGGAGAAACCCAAAAGGCGAGTGTGTCAGACCTAATCCAAAAGACTGACGTAAGTTATTTCTATCAGTATTATCAGGTACGCTTCCGCTACAGCTTATTACAGTTTATTACCGATTAATTTAGTATGAAGTTTCAGTCTTGAGTCAGATTAAATCTAACAGTGCACCGATCCATTTTTTTTGTCATATGCATATGTTAGAACTGCCATTGATCATCAACTTTTGTACGGGTGATTGTGAATAACGGTTCATTTGTCCTGAAATTATCAGTTGTAGACTTGCTACCACGTATTCCTTACGTTCATACACTTGAACTTGAAATTCCCATCTTCTTTTCTTCACCTTCTAATCACCCTTGTTCATTCGTGCACTATACTTTGTTGGGAACGAAAATTTCGACTTTCTTCACTTTTTTCCCTTGTCTACTATCCTTTTTCCTTTCTCCCTTCCCCTTCTCCCTTCCTCTTTTTTGTTCCTTATCTTCTAAGATCCATCCTCAAATAAGACTTTCTTTGTCATCTAGGTCCGGTTCTTTTGGACTTATATTCAGACACTTTCAGTTCACTTCAGACATATCCAGTTCAGTTCAAACACATTTTGTTCAATTTAGTTTGGATAAGTTGACCCAATTTCGAAACTGAAATATGAGCTATATTATTTATCATACTTTATTAAATTGAGTTTTGGTGATGTGGATAGCTAACGTCACTCGAAAAGAGTTCAAATATATGGATATGGATTATATTGGATTCATTAATTAGAAATAATTTAATAATTTGTTAGAATATTTCTTTTGTGAAATTAATATTAACTAAGGTGTTTTAACACTGATCCCCAAATAAAGCTACCTTAGATGACCTAAGCCCGAAAATGATAGAAGTGAACCCGAAGTGAAATGACCTGCCAACGGAAAACTCGAAATGGCTTGACCAAATACAACCAATAAACGTGTGTCTGACACGACATAACCCAACCCGATCCTGAATCCCAATCCAATTGAACCAATTGTCACCTCTAAGTTCAAGTGACTTTAGGTTGAACTACTCCTATGGGAAGGAAGTGAGCAACTTGTTCCATTTCATTTGAGTACATTTTTAAAATGTCTGATTGACCCAATAATGGCAATAGAAGAGATATTTAGTGGAGTGTTAGTCAGTCGCTTATCCTGCATGATCATCTTATATCATCATACGAAAGAGGAAATTCAGTTTACGACACCTTGGACAGAGTATGTAATTGTTATTTTGGTCACTTTATGTTCCGTAATCAGAAGGAAAAACTATTCACATATAGTGGGCATTCTTTGTACATCATGACACACTCATTTGACATCACTACGTAATCCCGACTGTTTTTCCGTCAAGGAGATTAAATGAAAAGTACAAAGTTATTCTCATTTTTAAGAAGGGCAGAGGCAGCCAAGAGAAAAAGTGAGAAATACAAAGTTATAAAAATTGAATGAAGATTAGATAATTAAGAAAAAAAATTGAATCTTTTGGGTATAAACCAGAGAACACACGGGAGACAGCACACAATACACCCAGAATTACAAAGTTAGAACAATAATTAACAGCTGTAAACAAATTTTAAGAAAAATAGTGTAAATGAGAAATAGGTTGAAAAAAAAAAGATGAAATGGATTGTAATTAAAAAAGATGTATTGTTTCTGTTCATACAAACCCTTCTGTTAAAACTTATCAAATCAAACGAATCCCCGAACAAAATCCAGAGATCCGTCACGCGTTCGGGCATCATGCTGGACCTTTCTCTCCCTTCTTCCATTTCATCATGCTGGACCTTACTCATAAGTACAATTATTAAACTAAAGACACCATAGTAAAAAAAGGATGAGGTGACAGATTTTTGTTCTATAGAAGACGGAACTTTGTCGGGGAGAGAGGCTTAAACGATTGGGACTACAGCTGCCTCTACTATTAGTAATATCCATCTGTATGAAAAACATATGAGTACTCATCAGGAACAATAACAGCAACACCAGGGCCTTAGTCCCAAAAAGATCCCATGTATGTGATCTAGTCTAATGCATTAATTAGTTAAAACGGAGAGACGATTTCTAAATTGATCCAAATCATCCAGGGTTGCATCAAGTCATCAACCAACTTCATAGGAAATGGAAACAAACAACAACGATGATTCACGGTCCTTTATTCTATATTCAAGCCATCGCCAACAATAGACATGCATCGATGCGTGTAATTAAACTGTCACCATCTTGTGATCCTAATTAGAGTTCTATACCACCTGCAAATTTTTAAGCTAAAATTAACGGCATGATAACAAGATTAAATATATTAAGCACTTTGATATCATTAGATCTGACTTTTCTACATTTACATGACGCTAATGACTTTCTTGATTGATTAAAGTGTCTTTATTACAAGCTACCTTTAAAAAGAGAACCACCCCCATCATATGTGTATGATCATCAATGACGCTCTGTAGTAACAGGAAGGTATATATATACAACCTTAATCAAACCAAAACATAACAGTAAAAAAAGAAAGAAAGAAAACGGAAAATAGCATACCTGACCCAAATTGGCCTTGGGAACACGTTGATGCACTGCATCTTCAAGCTATTTGCCCTATGGATGCATCACCTGATATGATCAACGAGCCTGATTGAGCTGAGATCGTAGGTATGGAGTTATGGATAGTTGGGTTCTTAGCCAAGGCAATGACGGGTGGAGGAACGACCATGGCGACGGAGACCTAGAATCAGACTTACTAACATTTGAAGTGCAGAAGCAAAGATATAAGTTCTAAAAAAAAGTTGGTAGAAACAATAAAAGAGAACAAAGAGTTAATCACTAACCACCGGAATCATCAGGTGCTTACAAAAAGGTTTTCACATAGAAGGGTGAGAAGGGGACTTAAACAAGACGTTACAAGCACAAATTAATTACCTAAACTGCACTTTCAATTAAGGGTGCATATTTTGCTCCAGTAATTGCATAGTATGTTTTTCAATATATGCGAGTGGATTTCAAAAGTAGGAAATGACCTGAAAGGAGGAAGTCATAACTCACGTTAACAGATAATGAGCAAGCTGGAGTATAAGTACCAAATATCGGTAGTAGCCTACGCATGTTCTCAGTTAGCTAGTTGTTTTGGTCTTATCTTGTTGTTTGCGCTTAAATGTGGTTTCTGCTTGATTGCTTGTAACTTCTTCAGGTTATCGTCTCTCCAACACAGAAACACCCCTCCCATCAGGGTCGTCTCGGTAATTTCGGGGGTCCGGTACGAAATTTCAATTGTAGGGTCCTAAATTTATATCCACATTAATATAATAAATAAACTTTTTATATATTTCATTTTTCAGCGAAATAGGACTTCAGTAAGTATTTTAATTCATAATGTACCTTTCATATGATGATTTTCGTAGTATATTTCACAGAATCTAAATAATACTAGGTGTATGAACTAATTCATAATACGAGTAATTGTTATATGATCAAGACTCAAGAGTTGTGGTTTAAATGTATTTAAAAGCAATTGTTTCAAATCATACCCTCCTAGCAGCTAGTCAGTTACTCCCTCCAACTTTAATTAAAATATACTAGGAAATAAAGAAAATCAGTTACTCCCTCCGACTTTAATTAAAATATACTAGGAAATAAAGAAAATAAAAAAGGGAAAAAATGCACCCTTGAGGAATCAAGCACGCGTCCTCTTGGTAAGAGGATGAAAGACCCCATTAAACAATTACCACCAAGTTACATCAATCAGCATGTTTATCTTAAACATAAATTAATATATATTCTTTATATAATCTTTTCAATTGGGCCCTTTTAGTTTGGAGGCCCTGTGCTGTCGCCTATCTTGCACGGGCCCAAGGACGGCCCTGCCTCACATAACCACACTTCAGTCTACACAACATCCAACCATGTTCCTAAAACCTAACCTAAACAATTTAGCTATCTATCTTCTCACCGATCCTTCTATATATAATATTGTAAGTCCGTAAACGATGTTGAAAACTTCAATCTAGATCAATTTCAAGTATCATCCCTCAAGTTGTGAGTCACAAACAACTCATGAATCTACAAATCAAATACATCAAACACACAAATCAAATGATCACAGCTTCGCTAATTGCTGATTAAGTAATCAGCCTACGCTTCTGCTCCACTTCAAACTGCCAAAGAGATGATAACTCATTTACACGCTCTATATATAACGCTGTAAGTCTGTAAACGATGTTGAAAACTTCAATCTAGATCAATTTCAAATATCATCCCTCAAGTTGTGAGTCTCAAACAACTCATGAATCTACAAATTAAATACATCAAACACACAAATCAAATGATCACAGCTTCGCTAATTGCTGATTAAGTTATCAGCCCACGCTTCTGCTCCACTTCAAACTGCCAAAGAGATGATAACTCATTTACACGCTCATCTGTTGGGTTTTGACCCTCGTATAAGTTGTCATCAAATTATTACTCCAAATACCTTCTTCAACGTCTAAAGTTACTAAAAAAACCCCAATGTTTCCCACTCCTTCGTCACAAACTATCTTCCCATGCTCATAATCGTTTTGACATTTAATTTCCTTGTCCTTTAAACTCTTTAACTCCAACCCCTTCAAAAATTCATAGCTAGGTCCTCAACTATAAGGCGTCACCTCGCAACAGACTCACTTAACGTTGCCTACTCCCTGACTTAACAGATGCACTTAACTCAAAATTCAATCAAATAAAATAAAAAAACAAAGAATTTTCATGCCTGAACCTACATTTCAGTAAACAACTGATTTTTAATGTCCGAAAAATGTTCAGAAAGCATGATATGATGATTTCTCTTATTTAAATTTTGCTAATGGGCACTACCAAACTCAAGCCTTTTAATTATAACCTGAAAACAAAGCCAATAATGTTTGAAAGAGAGCCAAACTAACCATCTTTGCATTGACAGGAGCTCTTTCACGGTTTCACCAGCCATGTGTGAAGCAATTCGAGCAGCAGTTTTGTTGGTTGATCCAGCCTTTGCGGCAGCAGTAGTTCTTCCATGTACTGAGGCAGAAGCAGCATCTACTATACTAAACACCTGTCTATTTTCAGCTTTTCCATTTAACTTGGGATCATCTACTATACGTGATCTTGCAGCTAATAAAGACATGAGTGCGGTAGCTCTCTCTTGTTGAGCCTTGCTTCCACCTCCTCCAAGCAACGCGGCCTGCTTAGCTTTTTCAGTTCCAAGTTCGGCAAACATCTGCTTGATACCACCCGTTGCATTAATGTTATATGCTGGATCTGATTCCATTTTCATCATTTCTATCACACAAGAATAATAATAATAATAATAATAATAATAATCATGACGTTAAAACCATGCGGAAAAAATCAAAAGGAAGCTGATTACTACTAATAAAAGTGTGATAACATATTTACACATTACCTTCATCATCAACTTTCAATTCCCTTTTGACATGATCAAACTCCTCGAGAACTTTTTTAGTGTCAATTTCATTTGGATTCTGCACAGAGAACACATGTTCTCAGGCAAGAGCTTTAAAAAGAAGACAGTCACACAAGCTGAATAAATTCAAGCAGTTACTCACCTGAATTGTTATAAGATCCTCTTTAGTGAATGGGTCATCTGTAAGCAGCTCCTTCCAGTTTTTTGTTTTAATGTTCAGTTCTTTGATTTCCTACACAAGGAACGCAAACAGGTCAAGGTCTAAGGTACGAACTACGAACGGTGCCAACTGAAAAGGTGGAAGACTTGAAGTTGAAAGCAAATTAGAACAACATTAGATTAACATAGATTTTCGTGGCATGAAATACATGTCAAATTGGCTTGTAAAACTACACCATTTTTGGATGAACAATAAATAACCGAGTAATTTTCTTCAAAATCCTAACTTCCAGTTCCACTTAATGAAAAGATTAGACAAATTGTAAAATCATCACAGGAAAGTACATTTGACCAACCTCATAACAAAACACGTTTCCAAAATTCTTCACTGCAATAATGTGCGTAAATTCAGTGAATACCTTGTTCAAAACCGGGCAATGAAAATCACCTACAACAAAGATCAAATGAATATAAAATATTAGCAACCAAATCAAGTATAATAATAATAATAAGAAGAAGAAGAAGAAGAATTAAAGGCATAAAAGAATCCAGATTAAATCCAAATTGACACTAATTATTCTCCCTATCCTCATTCATCGCCTCTCAAAGGATCTTGTTTCAACCTAAACAAAATTATGTATTCCGAACAAATTACTACAACAACATTTGAACCTTAGTCCCAAAAGGATTTGTGATTGGGTAATTCGGTACAAAGTTGATAGACTAATTGTAACATTCGCAACTAAAACATACATGTAGACTACCAAATGGAGTCACATAGTGACGAATTTGATAAGAGATGTAACGGAAGATTAGGAGAACTAAATGATAGATATGGTCAAATAGCGACTTCGCATGTAATGGTGCTCGTGCTTAGATAAACTGATCTTAAACACATGATAGGACACTCAACCATGTGATCACTCGAACTCCTCAATCCGTTCTTCCTTTCTATGATTCTATCCCTCCGTCGACACCAAATTAAACCGGTAACATACTACCATTACATCGCGTAACAGAGAATCTATACTCAATTACTCATTGTCGGATCATTCTGTAGTTAGGGTGGAGGAAATCAACAGTTGCTAGCGCGAATTTAGTACTAATACGAGATACACAGGGAAATAAGAACGACGAATAAAAGGAAAATTAAAGGAGATAACCTTCGGAATTCTTGTGAAAATTAAGAGGAATAAGATCAGGAAGCTTAAGCGGAGCTCCGGTCACCGGATTCTTCCCGTACTTCCGTATATACGGAATTATATGCCTAAATCAACCAGACAATTCAACAATCAACTCAGTCCTAATTACTGATTTTTAACTCAAATTCAAAAAAAAATCAACTTTTATTCAAGGGCTTGTAAAAAAATTAAAATTTAAAAAATACCTGAAGTTGGTTATCAAGTTTAGCAACAGGATCAGTCATGTTATGACCATACACATCAAAACTCAATGAAGAAAAAATGGCACAAAGAACACATCAACAATTTTTGAATCAAAAACTCAGATATGATGATGATGATGGTGATCGATTCTGATGATGGCGATCGGTGATCTGCGAGAAAGTGGAAATGTGATGATGATAATAAAACAATCCCATTTACAAAAACAAATTAAAGGAAATGAATTTCACACAAAAAAATAACACCAAAAACATATGTTTAGGGGGAAATTTAGAGAGGAAAGGGAACAAAACGAGAAAGCAGAAAGAAAAAACGAAGAAGACTGAAGTAGATAACTGAGGAGAAGGAATTAGAGCAAGTACAATACTAAACTACAATACATGTAGCTTAATTTGCCATGTCACAATTTTAGAGCTACAAGGTTTTGATAGCTACACACCTCTCCAATGGTGAGCAACAAGATTTTGTAACTTGCATGGTCCCACAATACCACTATCATCCAATAAAAATTAAGTTTTTTTTAAGCATGTAGCTTTGTAGAGCAAGTGTTGCTTTCAAGCATATTCAAAATTTCCATCTCCAATAGTATGGTTGTAGCTTGATATTTTACTTAAATTGCAAGCAAGTCCCTATTTTCTACTATTGGACTTGCTCTTACGCTTCCTAAGAGCAGCACTGTAGCTAAGGTGGTTGTTGTTCCTAGGGGAGAATTTTTGGGTTGTTTGTGTTTTTTTAGTACTAGTTTTTTTGCGTACGATTCGTGTATGTATTTTGATGACGCATATTGTTGTCATTGATTGTCGAATTGTTGGCATAATTCAAACTATTGTTTGAGATTTTTTTTCCTTTTTGTCATACGTTTATAGTTCCAAGAGGAAATTATCTACTAATCTAGGAAGTACGCGTTGTAATATCGTCTTGCGTAAAACAAACCGATCTAATACGAAAAATGTTAGTCTTGGCTTTTTTCCCGCCATTCAAAGCAAGGTATGAAAAAGGGCCATAGTTGAAGGTACACTAAACAAAATCACAAAATTAAGTGCGTTATACAAATTCATAAAAACATATTTGCGGGCCACCTCGATATGTTTACCGCTTAGCAGCGCTGAAGCTATCATATATGCCCTTTGTATCTCCTTAGACGAAAGTTCATCGAAGCTGTATGGAAAGTCTTGTAATGCATTTTTGTTGATGTGGACCATTGTTTTATTAGGAGAAAACAATTAGGAGATGACTAAAGTATACAATCCCAAATAATAAAAAATTATCCCAATAGAAAATTATTAGGAGCAGAATAATATCCCAAATAATGCATTATCAGGAGTATACAATAGGAAATTCTTTAAATAATCAAATATTGCAGAATGACATGACTAAAACAAAATCAGGAGAAAACAATCACAAATAATACAAAATTACTATCGCGGATCTAGTCTTGCAGCAAACTTATTGATTATGCTCATGCTATTAATGGGCAATCTAATTACAAAGTATGCCTAACTCCATGTGGAAGTCTAATTGACTACCCAAGCCAACCATACATCCAAAAACATTATCTCATGATTTGCTCCATGAGTCAGTACCTTATTACTTCACACTATGAATAACAACCACCCAAATGAGTAAACAACAACCAGAAAAATCCCAAAAGGCCAACAAAAGACCAAATCTTGCAAAGCCAGAAAACAACAGGCAGCAGATGAGGGAAGTGAAATAACTACATAAACTCACTAATCATAACTGAATATGGCATTAAAGATGAGTATTTAGTAAGCTGCTAATATAGTCCTACAAGTAAACTCGTGAAGATAGTCATTATGTGTCCAAGACGCCAGCATATGAGTCTGTGTCGGTGGCCATTAAGAATGCTGGAATATGAGTCTTGTAAAATTAGTTTTTCTCTTGCGCCACCTCCACCACATTCAAATCATAAAATTCGTTGTTTAATAGCTGCGTTGTTAGTGTTGTTTTATAACTTGTTTTTTTCTCTTGCGCCCTTAACTCCACCCCACATCTACGTGCGCGGTGTTGTTTTATAACTGTGTTGTTGGTACGTGAAGCTATATTTGCAGTAGATTTTAGTGTACATTATATAACTGAATGTGTATATATTTCACTCGACAACTTAGATAAATTTAAAAGGTTTCTATGAAACAACATCGAACATCGAGATGAAGCCCATATAACAGGATATATGGGAGCTCATCTAATAAACTTCTTCTCTCTTCCTCTCATCCCATCTTTTCCCGACTACAAAGATAAGTCTTCCTCCTCCTTTAGCTACCTCCTCGGCTCCTCCCCAGTCCCCACCCATTTCCCCTTGACCTACTCCTTATTCTTCCTCTTCCCTTCGCTCGTCATCATTATCATTATATTCCCCCTCTTCCTTCCCATTTCCCTTCTAATTGTAACAATATCGCTAAAGAATCCGACTTTTAGAATTTATCTTCGGGTTCCTCACTTGAAGTCTACTAAGATAAGTTTGTCTCTTCCTTTTCTTCCTCCATTTTCACTTCCTTTGGCCCTTAGTTTTGACCACCTTCTCACCTCTATCATATAAGATTCATCTTTAAATATAACTTGCTTTTGTCATGTAGTTTAGCGAGGCATGATTCCTTAAACACCTTCTACCCCGCTTATCCTTCACCCTCTCCTCCTCCACTCCCTGACAGGTGAACTTTTAAAACATTTCAATTTCATGGTCAAACGCGAACTCATCCTCATCATCTAAGATCCATGCTTAAACTCCTACCCCTTCTATTCTTTGCCCCTCCTTCCTTATTCACTAACGGGTGGACCTTTTAAATGGTTCAATTTTGTAACCACTCGCAAAAGTTTATTTAAGTTTTTGTTTACCCTTTCCATTCTTCTCCCTTCTCCTTCCGTCATCTCTTCCCTTAATGTTCTTCCTTATCTTATTCTCACTCCTTTCACACTCACCCTCCTCCTCCTCCTCCTCCTCCTCCTCCTCCTCCTCCTTCTTCTTCTTCTTATTCTTCTTCTAATGTGTCTCCACTCTCTATCTACCAAGATCAATTTTTGGTGGAAATTAACTTTTTCACATTTCATTCTTCTCACCTTTATCATACAAGATTTGTCATGTAGTTTAGTGACACATGAATCCTTAAGTTCCTTCTACTTTGCTTATTCTTCACTCTTTCCTCCTACACTTCCTGACTGGTGAACTTTTTTAAATAGTTCAATTTCATGGCCTCATACCCCTTTTATTCTTCTTCCCTCCTCGTTACTTACTAACTTATGAACCTTTTAAATGGTTTAATTTCATGACCAACCGTAAATGTTTATTTGAGTTTTTGTTTACCCTTTACATTCTTCTCCCTTCTCTTTCCGTCTTCCCTTCCCCTAATGGTCCTCTTTATCTTACTTCTACTTCTTTAACACTCTCCCCTTCTTCTTCTTCTTCTTCTTCTTCTTCTTCTTCTTCTTCTTCTTCTTCTTCTTCTTCTTCTTCTTCTTCTTTTTCTAATGACTAATGTCCTTCCGCTTCGTGTTCATCCTTCTCCATCTACTAAGATTAATTTTTGGAGGGAACTAACATTTCCAAAGTTCATTCTCCTCACCTTTATCATAAAAGATTCATCTTTAAATATCACTTGCTTTTGTCAGCATGTACTTTAACGAGACATGATTTCTTAAACTCTTACCCTGCTTATTCTTCAATCTCTCCTCCTCCTTCACTTCCTGACTGGTGAACTTTTTTAGACCGAAAAATCAAGAGAAGGATCTTCAATCCCAACTAATTAATCAGAATGACTAAAGCAAAATCAAGAGAAAACAATCCCAAATAATTCAAAATTACAATCGTGGATCTAGTTCTGCAAGCAAACTCATCGATTTTGCCCATGTTGTTGATGGCAATTTAATTACAAAGCATGTCTAACTCCATCTGGAAGCCTAATTGACTACCTCAGCCTTACATCCAAAAACCTCATCTCATGATTTGCTCCATGAATCAGTACCTTATTACTTAACACTATGAATAACAAACACCCAAATGAGTAAACAACTATCCAGAAAATTTCAAAAGGCCAATAAAAGACCAAATCTTGCAGCCAGAAAACATCATGCAGCAGATGAGAGAAGTGGAATAACTATATAAACTCACTAATCATAATTGAATATGACACTAAAGATGAGTATTTAGTAAGCTGCTAATATAGTCCTGCAAGCAAACTCGTGAAGATAGTCATTACGTGTCCAGGACGCCAGCATATAAGTCTGTGTCAGTGACCGCTAATGCAGATGGCAGTCAAGTTTCGCACTATGAGGCCGTGTTGCAGAAATTAGTGGATCTGTACTCGAAGTTCTATGGAAAGTAGGTAGACAGACCGGAGCTTGTAATGACATTTGCATAAGGGGTTTTGTCTTCGTACCGGTTTAATTATGTGCATGAATCTGTTGCGTCAAACTGTTGTTTCATGTAGTTAATATTATGTTGTTTCCTGTTTAGTTTGTAGGATTGCAATGTACCTGTATTTCCTAATCTGACTCCCACTAAATAACAATGTTTCATGATGCATTATCTTCGATTTGTACTGCCATACTCATTGGCTTCTGTCATGTGTAATTAAGGCAGAAACAAGGTTCCGGTGTGGCAAGAAGTGATTGTACGAATGATACTTGGGTGGTCATTTTAGACGATTAATAGTTCCTGACAGGCAAAAAACTCAAGTCCAAAACTAAATCGTCATGCTATATACAGTTCCCACATCAAAGATCTGGTTTAGAATGAAGTCTATCTATGGAAACAACAACTGTATTGGTGCAGGGGAAAAATGAACACCTAAGTTGAAAGCAGAAATCATTTATGTAACACCCCTTATTTTATAAATTAAATTGAATTGAATTAAAGTTATGTTCGTATTTTTATTTTGTGTCCGATTTAACTCGTAGTTTTTAAAAATTTTATAAAACGAATTAATCGTTTAATCGTTTGAACTCCTAAAATTCCATTTGTCTCGAAAACTCTTCTTATATTTAAAATACATTTTTATTCTTGTTTTGATTTATTTTATACATTTAATTTAATTCTTATTGAACTCCTGTCTCGACGATTTGAATTCTAAACTCTTTCGATTTAAACTTGAATTTATATTATTTTGAAGCGAAACTCGTTTTCATAAGCTTCGTTAAATCATTTATTATTTTCCTCGATAAATCAACTTAATTCATTTTCGTCGTACATTCGTTACTTTTCTCATGAAGCTTTATTTTTATCGCGAAGGTTTATTTTATTCTCAAGATAAACTCAATTTTTCCCTTTCGAACTAACATATTTATTTTCCTTAACTTCGAGCCCGTCTCGAATATTTCTACTTATTTATTATTCTTTCTGTCCCAAATATTTATTCTAACCCTGGAAAATATTTTACTTCATTAGTACTTTATTCGGCCCGATTACTTTTTTTTTCCTAACCTGATCTTAATTCGATTTCTTTCGTGGGCCGACTTAAAACTCGACCCATTTATTGATGAACACCTTTATCTCGTCTAGGGATGGCAACGGATCCGGGATCCGATCCGGATCCGCAACATCCGGTCCGCACGGATCGGATATGAATCCTAAATTTTGAGATCCGTTGGATATGGATCCGGATCTGGATCCGGTATCTTTAAACGGATCCGGATCTGGATCTTAATAAATAAATCCGGATCCGGATCCGCAAATCCGTTTTATTAAAAAATTAACAATAATAAAAAAACTTAGAACTTTAATTTGTGTTTTTTTGGTTATTTCTAATACTCTTTTCTTTTAGTTTATTAATTTTTGATTATGAATCTTTATATTCAATTTTATTTGTAAAATTATGAGAATTAATATGGTCGCAAATACGCATTAATTAAAAAATTTGTAGAATTTAAGTAAGAAATTGGATCCGCGGAACCGATCCGGATCCGGTCCAGATCCGGCGGATCCGGATCTGGATCTACATTTTTGGGACTCGTCGGATCCGGACCGGATCCGGATCTGCTACTAGGAGTGCGGATCTGGATCTGGATCCATGCGGATCCGGTCCGATCCGGTCCGTTGCCATCCCTAATCCCGTCCAAGGTTACTGATAACCCATTTGTTAAACTCTAACTTCCTTCCACTTTGTTCTCAACTACCAGCCTCCTTCACACATTCAACCCTAATCACCCTTCACCCTCATCGCACTCCCTCGCCTCTCTCTCTGTTCATTTGTTGCCGCCGCTGCTGCTGTTTCGTGCGGTGCTTACTGCTGCTGCTGGCATTTCTTTGTTGCTACTGCCCTCTTCTATCGTTACTTCTGGAATTCGTCAAGGTAGTTCGTCCTCTTCCTGCTTTACGATGATGCTCGCTGATCTCGTGTGTACTGTGTCGGCCTCGTTTTTGTGTGTTGCTATTGTTGTTCACGTTTTTATTTTCGTTGTTTGATGTTTGTTTCCGTATCCTTCTTTTCCGTCTTCGTTCTACATCTGCTGCATGTCTCACTTCTTCTTATTCTTCCTTTTCCTGCACTTCTTCTTCTTCTTCTTCTTCTTCTTCTTCTTCTTCGTTTCTTCTTCTTCCTTGTCGGGTCTGTTGATGGTCCGTTTTGCTGCTGGTATTGACGTTAGTTCTGCTGCTATGTTCTATCCTTTTCCCTCTTCGTTTTGATGTTGCTAATGCTAGTATCGTACTGTTCGTTGGTTGTTGTTGCAGCTTGTCCGTTTTCTCCGTCCTTCTTCTCTATTTTCTCCTTCGGCCTCCTTTTTCTTCTGTCATTTTGTCTTTCTGCTGCTGTATGCAACTGTTGCTGCTGCGTTTTTCTCTCGTCCCCTGTTTTCGGTAATTGTTGCCTGTTGTTTGTTGCTTTGCTTGTTATTGTTGACCGAGTTCTATGCTGCTGCTGATGCTAGTGTCGTTACGGCTACTATTCCGTTTCATTATTCTTCCTCTTCTTATTTCATTCTTGTTAAATCGGTAAATTCCCGCTCATTCCCCTATCTCGTTCTAGAACCTAATCCTTCTTATTTTCGATATCGATTCCCTTCTCTTTTCTTACGTCGATCCTTTCCTCGTCCCTCGTTTAGTTAAAGTTCCATTTGTTTTTCGTTCCGTTTAGTCTTAGTATCAACCACTTGTTCCGTCCTAATCTTGGTTGATTTTGTCTCCTTTTGTTTATGTCGTACATTTTTCTTGTTTCCCGCGATGAATCTTGCTGAGAAGACCTATGATTCTACAACTGAGAGCTTAAAGACGGTACTATCAATTTGGAGCTTGGACTGATCAAGGTCAAGAATGTGATCGTTTCGAAGTCATCTTAAGGTAACTTCAGCACGTTACTCGATTTTATATCGTATGTTTTGAGTAGTAGTATGTAGTAAATATTTTAGCTTCGGTTTTCTAATTTTAGCTATTTATTATTGCTAATTATATTAATTTTAAATCGTATTTATAAATATTTTTACAACTTTCGATATCGTTTTATAAATCGTTAGTAATTTAATTATTTACGATCGTTATAATATTTCGTTAACTTATAATTTTCACTCAAAATCGTATTTTTATATTTTAATCGAAATTTGTATACTTGTTAATAAATTAATTTCTGTTTTACGATTTATTCTAATAAATGAGAAGATAGTCGATTTTGTTTTAAATATATTTTTAGTCGAGACCATTTTCACTAATAATTTCCTATTTGTTTCCGATTGACTATTTTTATTAAAATCCGTATTATTTATTAATAAAAAAAACTATCTGTTAAAAATAATTTGAGTTCTTCGTAAATTTCATTTATATAGTTCGTCGACTAAATTAATTTTGATACCATTTTCTTAAAACATCTCTTTTCTAAAATTTATAGTTTTAACTCGATTTCCTAATTATTTATAAAATACTATAAAATGACTTATTATATTTTATTTATATTTTGAGTAACAAATTTAGAAATATATTAAAGTTACGATAACGATGATAATAATAAAATGTTAATTTCGTTAGAAATGTTGTTTTTATACAGTTCACTCGTTTTAATCACCTACGTATTTTCTATAACAATATTTTTATTTTTAGTAAATGTCTAAATTAGTAAGTTTCTGTTTATAGAAAGTTTCCCTTTTAATATAAAATGGTTATTCTTTTCATCTTCATATTATTTATAATGATTATATTTTTTTTTATATATATCGATAATGGCTGTTTTGGAGTTATGGAATGAGGACAAGTGTATGGGTAAAGTAATACAGTCTAGTGTATACGTTTTGCCATCAACTATAAAGCTAGTGTGTCTATGTTGAGACGCATTGGTCGTTGAACTGAGCATGGTTTGTGTTCAGGAATGTGTATATTTTGACCTTAAACTTAGATATCGCATCGTGTAAGTCGCCGTCGGGTTGAACTGGATTACGGTTGGTGTCCAGGAGGGGTGTACATTACTTAAGCCAGGACCTCGCTGCACGCAGTCCTGTTATAGTTGAGTTGCCTAGTTAGAGACCGAAGTCTAATTTGTTTTGACTAAGTTCTCGAAGCTAGTTTGAGTATTATCCCAGTGAAAGTCTATTCCGTTGCACTGATTGATTTCCATAATGCCAATTTGGTTTTTTTATTTTTATAATTGCCGATTGGTTTTGACTTGCAGGTTGACAGTCGCTTTAAGTTTTCCTAAAATCTTATGTTACTATATTGTTTTAATTGTTTTCCATTTTATCTATTTTGATATAGTAATACTATTATTTTTCATATGATATAATATGGCTGGGAGAACGTCCGAGTTACTCCCCATTGACGTGGCTGTTATGTTTATAACATGACAGGTATTTGCTGCTGGGTTTTGGGTGTGAGCTAGCGAGTAGCGTGGATCCTACTCTTCTTTATTCATGTAATTTATGGATTTGTATAACCCGTTTGGAGATTTTCCTTTTTAGCCCTTTTGTAAAAAGAGACATTTGTATTGACTTACCATTTCTTTTATTAAGGTATAGTTTGTCAATGTGTTTTAATCCCAACTCTACAGTGTTTCCGCCACTGTATTGCGTTAAATTTTCTAGGGGATTACAGTTGGTATCAGAGCATTGTTGCTCCCGACGCTTACACCTAATTCTAGGAAAAATACTCGTAAATGATTTGAATATTAAAAGAATATTTGTGAGAGATGGGTAGAAACCAAAATAAGGACTTAACTGTTAGGATTGTTTGTTCTTGTAACTCAATGACTAGCATTGAATATTTGTTTCTTTTATCGAGAAGAAGATGAAAGAACAAGATGTTGACGCGATGCTGCTCTAGATCGGGACAAGACCTACTTAGAACTCTCAACGCTTGCTGACTCGAGTGGACAACTTGGTGCTCCAAGAAAGATGTCGTTGGTGACTTTTCAGCTCCAATCCAGTTTGCTCAAGCTACAGGTCAGACGATCACGGGTAGATTCTTGTTCCATGATGTTGCAGCAGATCCAGAAGGACCGGCCCAAGACTTGCGAGCTCGTTCCTCTACAAGAAGATGAAGTAATCCTTTTAGTTCCCCCGTGAACCTTAGAGGTCCGAAGATTCTCCTCTCTTTTTAAATCTTACTTATTTAGGATCGTTGATTCTTTTCTTCCTGCCTCTACTTATTCTAATACTTCTCTTATAAATTCCCATCTTCATTCTTGTGATAAATCTTTGATTAATTCCCTTATATTACCATCTTCCCTCTTGAGATTCTTTCGTGTGACCGATTCTGTCTTAGTAAACCCCGTGAGAGTTAAGTTATAAATGTTTGAGGTTTAGTAAATCCTTGTTACCTGATTTGAGGATTGTGAGTCTACCCTATCTTCTAAGCAAGTAAGAAATTCTTGATGATTGATTTGAACGTCAAATTGTCGATTAATGGAATTAGGTTTGTACTTTAGACACTGAACCTTGGGTTGTAGGATTCTTTGATTATTATGGAGTACTTAGAGTCGAATATATTTTGGAGTAGTAAGAGTATGTCATATTTGATGGATACCTGGTACCTAACCTGGAACCGAACTAAGTGTAACTGATAATATTACTTTGAGATTCCTACCTAATGCTTATTTGATGGCTGCGTCGTGAATATTCGGGATCATAGAGTATTGGTTAAAGTGTTAGGCTGAGTGTTGTGGTACCATTGAAGGTTTTTATCAATGTTGTTAGAAATTTTGGTTGACATAGATTACCCGTATTTCTTGTGGATTAGATCGTTGATCGTTGTTTAGGGTTGTAACCAATGAAATTTGGAGTTGAGTGATCTAACTTGGATAAATGGTTGTTAACTTTGAAGAAGAGAAACATATTGCACAATTAGAGGTTGGATTTATCGCGTTGTTTTGAGGGATACTTAATGCGAATCATCTTGATGGATTTATAGTTCAGAACCCTTAGATCAACGATATTGTGGCCGCTGAGTAAATAAATATTTTGGTGGTTTCGCAGTTATGAGATGAAGTTTGATGGAATTTTCATAAACCTTACCCAATGACGTGTTTGAAGATGTGAGTGTTTGCGCTATTACCTATAGATTTGAGCGTGTATGAGGATTCATTGTGCTTTCCCAACTTCTGTACTTGTGGCATTATAAATATGTTGATGACCATTTTTGAGGATTTTGTACCCGAGCTTTGTTAAATTGGTGGACCTCGTTTAGTGTTTCTTACTCGAGAAATTTGGAGTATACTTCGAGTTTAAACCTTATGAGCTTTGGATTTAGGAACCTTGTCATTTGATAGTTGTGTGTGTTTTGATGACCGTTGGAATTTTATTTGATGAGATTAGATTGTACAACAATTGTGGATTAGTATCGTGTCGTTTGAACGATTGGATAATCACGTAAGACATTTTTGGAAATTGTGACTGAATAGTACCACCTAATGCATAATATTGAACTTAGTATTATTTGATGGAAATTAGGAACCAGTGTTGTGGGAGTCGTACCGGGAATCACGAGATGGTTAATTTATTCCGTAATCCTTGAGAGCTCTTTTTGACTCTCAATTTCGTCCTTCCCGAAAACTTTTGTTTCGATTTGTCGTTGACTCTGACTCTATTTATCCGTTTACTTTTTTCTCGAACCTATCACCTGAAAAGTTTGACTAATTTAAAATTTTGGGCAATCGTAAAATTTTTAACATTTGGAGTTATAAATTTCAAAACTTTATACTTCGTTTTTTTGGTTGATAACACGTATATTTTGTCCTTTTTCAAAATGCCTTAATAATTTATTTTAAAGTATTTCGAAATTTTTTCAATTTTCAATTTTCAAGCGTGTTTAAATTTTACGAAAACTTTCGTGATTGCTAATATTTTGATTTATATAAGATTATTATGTAAAACGGTTTAACATTTTTTTTTTAAAAAAAAACATTGTATGTCTAAGTTTTTATTATATTGTCGAAATTGTTAATCATAACGTTCTACTATTGCTTTGAAAATATTTGGGTACTCTTCTCCCTCGAGTTCGTTTACAAATATTAGTTATTGTCATTATTTTATAAAATAAATTTTTTTAACTTGCGATTTTATTAATTTAAATTATTTTAAACTTTGGGAATTGAGCCCAACTCATCTCGAAATAAATTTTGTCTTCGATTTCGATTTCACATCACGTTTAAAGTTGTAAAAAATTTTAACCCGAAATTGTGAAGCAAGTTAAGCATTCACCTTTTGTTCAAACTATATAACTTTGTTTTCAGTTCTATTATTATATTTTTGTTAGTTTCGAGAATGAAACTTCTTTTTAGTGGGGAAGATTGTAACACCCCTTATTTTATAAATTAAATTAAATTGAATTAAAGTTATGTTTGTATTTTTATTTTGTGTCCGATTTAACTCGTAATTCTTAAAAAATTTATAAAACGAATTTATCGTTTAATCGTTTGAACTCCTAAAATTCCATTTGTCTTGAAAACTCTTCTTATATTTAAAATACATTTTTATTCTTGTTTTGATTTATTTTATACATTTAATTTAATTCTTATTCAACTCCTGTCTCAACGATTTGAATTCTAAACTCTTTCGATTTAAACTTGAATTTATATTATTTTGAAGCGAAACTCGTTTTAATAAGCTTCGTTAAATCATTTATTATTTTCCTCGAGAAATCAACTTAATTCATTTTCGTCGTACATTCGTTACTTTTGTCATGAAGCTTTATTTTTATCGCGAAGGTTTATTTTATTCTCAAGATACAGTCAATTTTTCCCTTTCAAACTAACTTATTTATTTTCCTTAACTTCGAGCCCGTCTCGAATATTTCTACTAATTTATTTTTCCAAATATCCTTTCTGTCCCAAATATTTATTCTAACTCTGGAAAATATTTTACTTCATTAGTATTTTATTCGGCCCGATTACTTTTTTTCTCTCTCTAACCCGATCTTAATTCGATTTCTTTCGTGGGCCGACTTAAAACTCGACCCATTTATTGATGAACACCTTTATCCCGTCCAAGGTTATTGATAACCCATTTGTTAAACTCTAACTTCCTTCCTCTTTGTTCTCAACTACCAGCCTCCTTCACACATTCAACCCTAATCACCCTTCACCCTCATCGCACTCCCTCGCCTCTCTCTCTGTCCATTTGCTGCCGCCGTTGCTGCTGTTTCGTGCGGTGCTTACTGCCGCTGCCATTTCTTCGCTGCTACTGCCCTCTTCTGTCGTTACTTCTGCAATTCTTCAAGGTAGTTCGTCCTCTTCCTGTTTTACGATGATGCTCGCTGATCTCGTGTGTACTGTGTCGGCCTCGTTTTTGTGTGTTGCTATTGTTGTTCGCGTTGTTATTGTCGTTGTCTGATGTTTGTTTCTGTATCCTTCTTTTCCGTCTTCGTTCTTCATCTGCTGCATGTCTCACTTCTTCTTATTCTTCCTTTTCCTGCGCTTCTTCTTCTTCTTCTTCTTCTTCGTTTCTTCTTCTTCCTTGTCGGGTCTGTAGATGGTCCGTTTTGCTGCTGGTATTGACGTTAATTCTGCTGCTATGTTCTGTCCTTTTCCCTCTTCGTTTTGATGTTGCTAATGCTATTATCGTACTGTTCGTTGGTTGTTGTTGCTGCTTGTCCGTTTTCTCCGTCCTTCTTCTCTATTTTCTCCTTCGGCCTCCTTTTTCTTCTGTCATTTTGTCTTTCTGCTGCTGCGTTTTTCTCTCGTCCTCTGTTTTCGGTAATTGTTGTCTGTTGTTTGTTGCTTTGCTTGTTATTGTTGACCGAGTTCTATGCGGCTGCTGATGCTAGTGTCGTTACTGCTACTATTCCGTTTCCTTGTTCTTCCTCTTCTTATTTCATTCTTGTTAAATCGGTAAATTCCCGCTCATTCCCCTATCTCGTTTTAGAACCAAATCCTTCTTATTTTCGATATCGATTCCCTTCTCTTTTCTTACGTCGATCCTTTCCTCGTCCCTCGTTTAGTTAAAGCTCCATTTGTTTTTCGTTCCATTTAGTCTTAGTATCTGTGGACATGACATAGGTCCATCCCGACGCGGCCACGCGCGGGTTTGGGGAGGCGAATGAATCTCCATATGAAACGGATCGAATGGAAATTTAAATCGAAGTGGAGTCGCCACCGAACTTTGTGGGAGTTCGGGCCCGTTCGAACCCACTCTATGTCGTAGCGGGCCATGCACAAAGTATGACCCATTTTCGATGTCAGAGCTTATTGGGTTCGTCCCTTAGCATTTGATACCGATACCGACATTATCGGATACCGTGTATTGAATGACTCTTGTGTGCCAATGGATTCGGACATCCGGAAACCATGGTTCTGAGTAAGGGGTGAGGGTACGTGTTGGGAAGTTCACAAAGAACACCCAACCCCGCCCGCACATTAGCGGCCTCTACTAAGATATCGTTTGATGTTTTAATACGCGCGTTAGTAATACGATGAATGATATGCAAACATTGTTTTCCCTAAACATGCGAATAATTGAATGGGTTGCTAGGTCGATTTAATGCATCCAAAATTAACGTCAAAGTTGTTTTAGCATGCGAATTTCGTTTTAGTATAATAAAACAAAACAAAAGGTGAAAGTAAATCGCTAAAAACATGAACAAACGAGTTAGTAACGACTTGTAAATTTAATAAAAGATGTAGATGTAACGATATGAATGATTTTGAAAAGTTTATGACACGTGATGGATTAAACATGTGTTAAACGAGGTCGAGAAAATATTTTATCGAAGCTTTAAAATATGCCAAGAAAACCCGCTGTTTCGTTAAAGAAACGATATTCGAAAATTTAAAACGAAATTTTTGTATCGCGTTATCAGGAGTTCGCGCGCCTCGCTCAGGAAGGGCGTAACTCGCGCGGGTCAGGCGACTCGCCCGGGATGCGTGCGGGTCGCGTGACGGGCTGCCTTCAAAATCATTTTTTTAGAAAATCGATAGTTTTATTAAATCGCGTACAAATATAGCATAATTTATACTCGACTTAATTTTGCGATATTCGTTATATTCGATATTCGATTATGAAATCGATATCAAATATTCGGAATGATTTTTAGAAAAGGTGAAAAAAAAAGAGTTTTGTAAGTTACTTTGAAAATCGAACTAAAAAAGCAATGTTGATTCTCTCCGCATTAAAATCGTCGTAATTTGTTTTTAAAATTATGTGACAATTGTTTAGCATCAACGAGATTAATTTAGTTCTTTTTAGATACGATATTTGACTATAGAGTCAATATCGTATTTTAAGAACGTTTGTTTTATATGAAAATAGTTTGTAGTATCGATATTATAGAAAATAGAAGATGTGACGATGACCCATAATAAAAACGGACCGACGACCAAAATAAAAAAAAACGAGAGGGAGAGAAAGAGAAAGGAGAAGACGGGATTGATTTTACACCCTCAACCTACATGCTTTGTATTCTCGGAACGGGGCTCGTCAGAATGTGGCTTAGACACAGGAGCGTCGAGATAATGTCAGTGAGTTGTGGTGGTTTTGTTTTGGACGTGTAGGGTGTCGGGTGAGGTGGCCGGTTCCTTCGGGTTTAGGCAGCATGATCTCGGGTTGTAATATCGGTCTTTCGATGCTACGTGTATGATTTGAATGTATGTATTGTGTATTGATTGTTGATGTTTTTCTGTAGTTATGATTGATGTATCAGGTGTGTTATTGTGTTGTGCGAGGGGCCTATTTATAGGGGAGTTCCCGACCTTGGCTAGGAGAGGTAGTTAGATTAGAATTACTGCTTTGGATAGGAAATGTAAGAAGTCGAGAGGAACAAGAACTCCGTTTCTTGGTGGAAAAGTCACGGAATTCGGCTTAAACAAGGCTGCTCGGCCGAGTATCCTTATGCTCGGTCGAGTGTTTGATCGGGTGTTCGGATAGGATTCCTATTAGAGATCGAATTCTACCCTTAACGGAATTGTTTAATATTTTCTGTAGCTGACTTTTTGTAGTGTTCGAGTTCAAGCCGGATTGGCGGGATGACACGGCAGATTTTATGCCTCGGAAAATATCTTTGACCGGGGTTTGACCCGGTCGCTAAAAGACGGTTTTGCCCCTGGTGTCGGATTCGACCCAAATTAGTTTTATTTGACTCGAAATGACCCGCTGGGCCTGAATTTGAGGTTGGTTTTGTGAGTTTTGTACTCCGTAAAAAGCCCAAGCCAAATGCCACTGATTTTGAGCCCATATTCGAGAAAGTTAAAGCATGTTTGCGTCCGATCATCATCGGGTGTTCTTTGGAAACTACTATAGACACCTAATGCCCAAATGTGGGTGTCTACAGAGCCCCCACTCTGACTGAGGCTTGGACCGGGCGAAAGTCAGAGTAGCTACCAGGCCAATCGAGGATTAGGACCTGGCAGACTTCCGGTCGGGTCGCTTATAGTCCATTAGACTTGCGTAAAAGGGCTCGCCAGCCATAAGATAGAAATGTACCTGAGCTGGTGATGATAACTCCGTGGGAATTTAAACTTGTCGCGTAAGTCCCGGGTGTACCTATATATGGGTCCATCACTCCATCCCGTGAAAAAATGCTGCCTTGGGCTTTTCGCTGAGGAGTTAATCGAATGCCCCTACTTGAGTCGTTCCTGTATATAATTATGCGAAACTTTGCATGTAACATTTTTAGGAGAAATGACTCGCACTGGGGAATATAAATTTTTGAAAAAGATTTGGTTTTTTGAGTTTGAAGAAAAAAATTTCAAAAAATTAGAGAATTTTTTACTCTGAAAAGGAATAGAAATGCTCGGGATGACTTAGCTAGACTTTGAGATAAGGCCTGTATGCTAAATCCTCTGGAATTAGGAATCCTAAAGTAAAGAGGAAAGTTTGGGTTTAATGCTATAAATACCCATGTCTTGCTTTTATTTTTCTCATAATTCTCATAATTCCCTCCCTTCTAAAGAGAAAAAAGTCCAGAGAATCCTTAATCTTTTTAAGAAAATTCCAGCCATGGGAATTGACCGCTTGATCGGAATGCTACAAGATTGGTCCCGATACTTTAGAGACGCTGATAAAGTTATTCTGAATCAGAATGGTATTACTCAATTGTTCACAATCCGCCAAATGCAAGTGGATCGTCACTTTCTAGATGCTTGCCTGTCGTACTGGGACAACACTTATCATGTTTTTGGCTTTCCTCGAGGCGAAATTTGTCCTATTCCCGAGGAAATTGCTGCCGTAGGAGGGTGGAATCCCATACTTCGCCCTGCTATCCCGTTTTCAGTTCGCGACCCGAGGAGAAAGTTACGAGAATTTTTAGGGCTTTCTCACATGGAGGTATCCCGTATGCTGGAAGGAGATACCGTTTCTTTGATCGACCTAGCTAAAAAGTTCATGAACCCACACGACGTCCGGGTCAGGCCAATACATAGCCGTAGGGCCTTTGCTTTTTGTATACTCCATGTTTATGCCTTCGAGGGTCATATGGATCTGTTATCATGCATGGGCACGTCCGACTTTTCACTGTGGCTGACTTAATGGAAACGGAGCACAGTCCGGCTTGGCTGATTACGGGAGAAATTATCCAAGGCTTGGATAATCGTAAGAGGGATTCGTCGGTCCGGCTGACTGGGAGTACCCGTCTTCTTCAGGTATATTACCTATTTTTATGATTTTTCCGCGATTTTCTCGATTTTACCGCGATTTTCGTTTTTTAAATTTTTTTTTCTCACGATTTTTTGCGCGGTTTTCTCGATTTTCATGATTTTTGATTTTTCGCGATTTTTCCAGCTTTGGCTATTCGAGAGGCTATCAATCGTGGATCCTCCTCTTGACATGAGCCGATATCGCCCCAATCAAGTGATGACGAGGAGACGGACCATTGGCTTTTCTCGCCATAATACTCAAAAATATTGGGACGAAGTGCTGTCTTTTCATGGAGGCCCGTTGATCCGATGGACCGTACTCTGGTGGCCCATTTATGTTTGGACCGGCTTGGAATCGAGAGATAGGGCACGATATCAGGTGATCCTATCGTTTAGGCAGACAAGTCACCTTTATCCCGATTGCATACTTAGGCAATATGGTCGGGCCCAAAGAATCCCGGAAATCGAGGCAGTCGTGAGCGAATCTACTCAGCTGACGGATGTGATGTGTGACACCTGGATGCAGCGGTGGTATACCCGGGCTACTTGGCCTGTTTATAAGACTCTTCACTCAATCTGGGTATCGGATTCTTATGTGAAATGGACAAAGGCGGATTCTACCAAAGCCCGTGCTGCCCTGAAGACCGATGAGGCCTTTGACCTGCTGCGTCGAGAACAAGCTAAAGACAATAGGGATTTCTTTGACGAGGGTGAGAACCCAGCTACCTTGGTTCGGTTAATGTTGGGTCAGAAAGGAAAATCTAGGACTCAAGCTGAAGGGTCCAGTACTAGAGGTGCACGGGGGAAAGTGAGCCCCCAGACAGATTTGGAAAGGAGACTCGGCCCAAAATTAAGGGTTCAGGACCGACTTGGTCCTAGAGACAGACTACCCTAGCACGTACGGGCTCGGATTGGACCAGTGACAATGGTAGAAGACCCGTTGCCGAAGAAACGGGTTCGAGCTAAAGAGGTTCCACTCGTGATCCGAGAATGTTCGCCCCCGCCCCGTCGACCTCGGGCTCCGCGTGACCCAAAAAACAAGGGGAAAATAAAAATACATGAGCACTAGCCTCCTTAATTTTATTATTTAAGTACTATTATTACTTTTGTGCTGTGATTTTTTGTTGTTTTTTTTGTGATGTATTTTTGAAATTTCCGAGTTTTTTTATAAATAAAAGACATATTAGTGAATACCGTTCCCGTCTTTTCGTTATTGCAGTGGTTGTACCCTTTTGAGGGGTTGCCTAGGTATCCACAAATAGCGGAATCAAACCAACCGTAGTTCGAATATAGATTTTTTTGCAATTTTTCGAAATACATCAAGACTATTAGTTCGAGATGTTCGACAGTAGGATAGATAATCCTAGCTTATTGACTTGCTTATAATTTTTTGAGAATTTATAAATAATGAATTTTTACAAATTTTTGCAAATGGCATTGAGATTGGGTTTATGGATAGTAACGCTTCAACTGATCCAAGTTGGTTGGGTTGACGAATTCGTTCCCGTCCAAGTCTATCAGCATCACTGCCCCTCCTGACAGGATCTTCTTTACTAAATACGGGCTGGCCCAATTGGGTTTGAATTTTCCTCTTGGGTCGAGTGGCAATAGGGCCCGGACGGATTTCAGGACTAGATCCTCTTCTTTGATATTTCTGGGCCTAACTCTTTTGTTGAAAGCCCGTTGTATTCTCTTTTGATATATCTGAATATTGTTAAGGGCCCGAGATCGCCGTTCGTCCAAAAGAACTAGCGAATCGTATCGGGCCTGGACCCAATCTGCTTCCGGCCCTTGGCTCTCAAATAGAATCCTGAGTGATGGTACTTCTAGCTCGACCGGCTGGACCGCCTCCATCCCTTACGTTAAATAGTATGGAGCTGCTCCGGTTGCGGTGCGAATTGACGTTCGGTACCCCCATAGAGCAATAGGAATTTTGTCGGGCAAATCCCGGTAATTCTTAGCCATCTTTTTAAGTATGGTGACAATTGTTTTATTGGGTGCCTCTACCGCACCATTTGTTTGGGGACGGTAAGGTGAAGATGTATGCCTTTGGATTTTATATTTTTCCAGTAAAGTGGCGGTTTCAGCTTGGAAATGGGTCCCGTGATCACTGATGAACTCGTGCGGGATCCCGTATCGACATATAATCTTGTTTTGGATAAATTTAGCAACGTGCTTGGCGTTCAAGATCCGATATGATTCGGCTTCTGAAATAGTTGATAGCTACCAAAATGCACTACTACAAAATTAGTCATAGACATGACCTAATAGACATAGGTTAAACGAAAAACCCACATCTATTTTTAATAGACATAGGTTATTTAAAAACCTATGTATATAAAAGAAAATATACATAGGTCAAAATTAAAATCCATGTCTATAAATTATAGACATAGGTCCAAGTAACCTATGTTTATAATATATGAATAGATGTAGGGCATATGAAGACCAAGTATATTCAAGTAATCGAAAACTTTTGCGGGGTACTAATCCACATAATCAAAAGTGCATATAGCAGTATAACACATTAACACCCCTCGTCCAGAAAACCCTAAATCTTCACCCAAAACGAGCTCCCTCAGCCATGGAACGCAGCTCCCTCAGCCGACCGCCGCCAGTTTCCGCCCTCACACCAGCTACCTCACCGCCGACCACCTCCACTTCGCGCCCTTCGCATCTTCGCACCTCACTACAAAAAACAGATGAAATTGCGGCGGACCTTTTGCGGCGGACTAAATATCCGACACATGTTTCTACTCACGTCGGATTCGCGTCGGATTGGGCGACGCGAAGGACTTGCGTGGGAATAGCCCACGCAAAATGGACGCAGGGTAAGGGCGCCCAAGGGTGGGAGTTTTGCGCTTAATTATGCGGCGGAAAATCCGCCGCATAGTATGCCTTATACCGACGCAGGGGGACATTAATTTTAAAAAAATTAATCCTGCGATGCGGCGGACAATCCGACGGATAGATGTTGACACGCGGCGGATTTCGCGTGGGATTGTCCGCCGCATAAGTCTTCCATATATAAAAAAAAAAGTCGCGGACACACATAAAGAACCAGCCCAAAATCGATTTCCCCAAATCGATTTCCCCAAATCGATTCCCAGAAACCCTAATCTACCCAATTCCCCTCCCCCTTCCCGTCTCCCCCACCGGCCGGCGACGACTTCCACCGGCGACAAGTCCACCGCCGGCGCCACTGCCGGCGCGCCCTTCCACTGCCGTGTCCTCCCCCCTGCCGCGCGCCCTCCTCGTCTTCGGTTCATTTTTCCGTCTTTTCTCCATCAAAGTATGTTCAAACTGTTAAATTTTTTAAATATTTGTTATTGTTAATGTTATTGTTGATTAGGTTATTGTTGTTGTTGGTTGTGTTAGTGTTAGGGTTAGTTTGTGTGAGTGGTGGGTTGTGTTAATTTAATGGTGGTAGTGTTGGTTTGTATGAAATAATATTGGTTGTGTTAGTGTTGTTATTGTTGTTATAGTGATGGTAGTAGTAGATTTAGAGGTCAACTTGCTGATTAGTATTGTTGCCCTGTTGCTCTAATTTTGCTGTACTTGATCATGGATGTTAGTTGTATTCAGTTCAGTTGTGTTCAGTTCAGTTCAGTTCAGTTCAATTCAGTTCAGTTCAGTTCAGTTCAGTTCAGACACATTCAGTTCAGTTCAGTTCAGTTCAGACACATTCAGTTCAGTTCAGTTCAGTTCAGACACATTCAGTTCAGTTCAGTCAGTTTAAGTCCAGGAGAACAGGGTCTAATACTACTAATCTAGTACTACTAATACTACTTAACTACTACTAATCTTCTACTACTAATACTACTAATATACTACTACTAATCTACTACTACTAATACTACTTAACTACTACTAATAATACTACTAATCTACTAGTACTACTAATTTACCACTACTAATACTACTCCTACCACCACTACTATTAATCTACTACTACTACTAATACTATTTAACTACTACTAATAATACTACTAATCTTCTACTGCTACTACTAATACTACTAATATACTACCACTACTACTACTAATCTACTACTAATACTACTACTACCACCACTAGTACTAATTTAATATTACTAATACTACTTAACTACTACTAATAATACTACTAATCCACTACTACTAATCTACTACTAATACTACTACCACCACTACTATTAATGTACTACTACTACTACTACTTAACTACTACTACTACTAATACTACTAATCTACTAATACTACTAATACTACTAATAATACTACTAATCTACTACTACTAATACTACTTAACTACTACTAATCTTCTACTAATACTACTAATTTACTACTACTACTAAACTACTACTACTACTACTACTACTACTTAACTACTACTACTAATACTACTAATACTACAAATACTACTAATATACTACTAATAATACTACTAATCTACTACTACTAATACTACTTAACTACTACTAATAATACTACTAATCTACTAGTACTACTAATACTACTTAACTACTACTAATCTTCTACTACTAATACTACTAATATACTACTACTAATCTACTACTACTAATACTACTTAACTACTACTAATAATACTACTAATCTACTAGTACTACTAATTTACCACTACTAATACTACTACTACCACCACTACTATTAATCTACTACTACTACTAATACTATTTAACTACTACTAATAATACTACTAATCTTCTACTGCTACTACTAATACTACTAATATACTACCACTACTACTACTAATCTACTACTAATACTACTACTACCACCACTAGTACTAATCTAATACTACTAATACTACTTAACTACTACTAATAATACTACTAATCCACTACTACTAATCTACTACTAATACTACTACCACCACTACTATTAATGTACTACTACTACTACTACTACTTAACTACTACTACTAATAATACTACTAATACTACTAATACTACTAATAATACTACTAATCTACTACTACTAATACTACTTAACTACTACTAATCTTCTACTAATACTACTAATAATTCGAGGCGTACATCATGACCAAACATGCTGAGGTTAGATCATGTGACGCAGTTTGGAGCAAATATGAGTCATTGTTCTCCACTTGGCTACGAGATCAAGTACGTGAAAATGATAGTTGTGACTTTAAGTTACTCGAAACTGTTTATTAAAATAATTTATTGACTTATTATATCTTCATGAAAGCCTGAAGTGCTGCTCGACCCCCTCATGAAAACTCTTGCGACTGGCCCTTCTTCACGGGTGAAGACTTGGAAACGTTATTCAGTGAATGGGTACAAGTTTTGTGCTTTCAAAGATGGTGTCGACGTCCCTAAATCTACAATTAGTAACGGGGTCTGTGTGAGTTCCACGGAAGGGTCAGATTATTATGGAACACTAGAAGAGGTGGTTGAACTCCACTATTTTGACAGTGACAGGACCTGTAAACCCGTACTATTCAAATGTGATTGGATTGATAACTCTGCACAAGGAGTTAATGTTCATAAGTTATACAATCTTGTAGATGTGAATCGCTCAAGAAAACTGCGAGGGCACAATCCTTTTGTGTTGGCGTACCAAAGCGATCAAATTTGCTTTGCCCCTTATCCAAAGGGAAAAAAGGATACACAATGGTCGGCGGTGTTTAAGATCAAGGCGAGGTCACAAATTGACAACCCAATCACCGACGATAACGTATACCAAGAGGATGTCGTTTCTAATGTACAACCACTTTCATCTATTGTAGTTTCAGACACTGATGACACTGATGAACTTGAGGAACAAGTAGGGAACGTTGGTGAAGAGTATGGGGGCGAGGAAGAGGAAGAGGAAGAAGATGAGTTTCACAATTGGATCGTGCCTGAGGGTGAGAGTGAGGATGAGGGTGAGGAACAGGTTGTAATAGAAGCAGATGAGGAAGAGGTGGACAGTGAATGGGATGATGATGAGATCGAGGAAGACGGTTTCAATGAAGTGAACACGGATGAGGAGAATGATAGTAGCGACGATGAGTAGTGTCCATTATCATTTTAATACCGTAACTTTAATTTGTTTATTTTCATTGTAACTAATAAAAAACATTTTAAGCAAACAGATGTACGTATTATAGATTGGTTAATGTATTACATTTTCTGTGTGTATGTACCTTCCGTATTGTACATTGTTAATGTTTTTTCATGTTTTGCAACTATGGTTCTCGTAGCGGAAACGTAATAATGGCAGGTGCTGGGAACAACGACGATATACCGGATGCCGATAAGAAATACCTTTCGTGGAACGAAAATGGCGTTTGGTAAGAATTCCCGTACTGTATGAATGTTTTCATTTACGATGGAATATAACTCGTTAAATTGTCGTTGTAGGTGGGAAGATAGCGACATTGTCAATTACCTACGCGAGTCCATCGTCGGCACTTACATGAACACCCCTGGCGTTTATAGGAACTGGACTGAGGCGCCTCAACTGGCGAGGGACGCCATGTACTCCCACTTCAAAGTGAGATTTTTTTTTTGGGCTAATACATGAACTATTTATGTAATTTGTAAATTTTCTAATAATTTGTTTGTTTTTTGCAAACAGAAACGGGTGAAGATCGATCCGGGTTATGAGCTGCGAAACGCGTACGAGGTAAGGATCAAGAAGCGTCTCTCCGACATCTTCCAGAGAGCAATGAAGGCGAAGGAAAGGCCTACTTGGATCCCGGAGAACAAGTACCAGGAGCTGCAACGTAGGGCAATGGATCCTAAATTCCTGAAGAAAGTAGAAGTGAACAAAGCGAACCGTCGTGGCGGAAACAAAGACGGAGTAGCGAAAGGGACCAACTGCCTAGGGCGTAATAGCGCGACAAAAGCTTTCAATAAAATGGTATGTGTTATGAAAATAAATTATTAGTTTTTTATGTTCAATATAACATGGCTTGTACGTGTTCTGACATTTTATTTCGAAGGGACCGAATGCGACCCCGATTCAGCTGCTTCACAAGTTAAAGAAGAACAAGAAAGGTCTTTGGGTTGATCCCACTGCAGAGGAGGTGGACGTAAGTACTCCGACAATAGAATTCAAATCATATTAAATTATCTCAACTTCATCATTTGGTGTTAAGCTATATAATTTAACATTTGAATGTCATTTCAGCAAAAATTTGTACAAGCGAGGGAAGAGGCAATGTCCCAAGGAGGGGAGGCGATATCACGTGTGGACGAGTTTCGCTTATACCATGACGCCTCGGGGGGGTTCAACAAGAAGAAACGTGTGTTCGGGGTTGGAAGTGCAGCCAAAGAACTGTTCAAACCGTGCATGAACCATACCAGCCGCGGTTGATGACTCGTACGTACCCACCGCCGCCACCCAGCAACGGACCGAGAACATGAGAATGAAAGAGGACTTGAAGAAAATGGAGGAACGGCAGCTGCAGCATGAGCGCGAGATGCAGGACCAGAGGAGGACGATAGAGATGCTGAAGGAGAGGATCGCTATGTCCGATGAAGGCTGCAGTTCTATGCCACGGGGTCAGAGGCGTGACGACAACGCTGACGATGGTCACGCATTTGGTAGTAACATGGAGGTAGACCCGTCCCATTAGGTAGACTAGGTAATATGTATTTTCTAATTACTAGTCCTCGAACTTGTTAACGGAATATATATTAGTTTCTTGGGAATTAGGTGGACTTGTGAACTTGGGGATTAGGTAGACTTGTGAACTTGACTTGGGAATTAGGTAGACTTGTGAACTTGGTAACTTGGTAACTTGGTAACTTGTGAACTTGTGATTAGGTAGACTCGGTAATATATTAGTTTCTTTTCGATCATTGAGCATGTTCTGCTTCTGCGTGAAAGATTCGATGTGGAATTTGCTCGGGAGGAGCACATTTGGTTGCACGTTGTGTGCTTTTATTTTTTTCAGGTCGATTTTTTGTTTTGGGGACGTTTTACATCCAGCAGATTTTGCCGTACAGACCCTGTTTGCAAGGGAAAATCCCACGCAAAACTGGACGCACACCCAGTTTTTGCAAGGGAAAATCCCACGCAAAACTGGACGCACACCCACTTGTTGCAAGGGACAATCCCACGCAAAACTGGACGCACATCCACTTTTTGCAAGGGAAAATCCCACGCAAAACTGGACGCACACCACTTTTTGCAAGGGAAAATCCCACGCAAAACTGGACGCATACTTATCATTTGCGTGGGAATATCCGCCGCAAACCATCCAATTTCCGCCGCTTAAACAGTTGACTTCAAGTCCCCTTTGACCTTCCTAGTGTCGCCTTTTCCGCCGCATGTCCCACGCGAAACATTATGCGGCGGCCGATCCGCCGCAAGTGTTCCTCTTTGCGTCCAAAATTAATGGCGGCCTTTCGCGTCGCGGAATCCGCCGCAAACTTGATTTCGCGTCGGAATTTCGCGATTCGCGGCGGATTTTTCCGCCGCGACAGACCCTTCATTTTTGTAGTGCCTTCGCACCGTAGTCACGCTCCAGCTCTTCCGCTGAATTATACTCGGTTTGTGCTAATTTCAACATTTTGGTATGTGTGTTTCTTCAATTTCAATTCTACTGCCTAATTTATCATTCCTTTCAGCTCCATTGTAAACCCTAGGGGTTTCTATTTCAATGTTTATGCTGTTCTGTTCTATTTCAAAGCCTGTGTCATTTTGTTAACGCTGTTTTCTGTTAGATTTTAAGACTGTATTATATTTCATAATGATAAATGATTACAATGAAGCCTATAAATACATGAGTTAGATCTATACAATTGATACGGGAATCAGTTAATTAAGTATACAAAAGATATGAGACTAATATACAAAAGATATGAGACTAAATGTGATAACATATAATACTATACATGGAATATGCAATGAGAATACAATCGTGATATATGATATTGCCATCCTTGAGATATGGAAAGAATAAAGGAATATTATGGAATATTCCTAACACGCTCCCGCAAGATGGACGATCCTTCGGAGAGACCGATCTTGAGAACTAGATCAGTAAACCGCGTACGAGGTAAGGGTTTTGTAAGAGCATCGGCGAGTTGATCGTTGCCGGAAATGTGTTGGACTCGTAGAGCACCGTTAGTCACTAGCTCACGAACAAAATAAAATGCTAGAGCAAGGTGTTTCATTCGGGAGTGAAAGACCGGGTTGGCAGAGTAGTTGGTGGCACTGAGGTTGTCACAATATATGACAGGTGGTGTTTTAATAGGAAAGTGTAGTTCCGTTAGTAGGTTTTGCAGCCAAAGTAGTTCGGAGGCCGTAGTGGCAACGACACGGAATTCAGCTTCGGTGGTGGATTGGGCTAGGGCTGTTTGTTTCTTGGAAGACCAAGATATGGCGTTGCGTCCTAGGTAAGTGAGGAATCCGGTTGTGGAACGGTAAGTGGTTTTATCATTTGCCAAATCAGCATCGTTGTAGTCATGAAGGGTTGATGGTGAGTCTCGGTGCAGGAGAAGGTCCATGTGAACCGTTCCTTGTAAGTATCGAAGAAGTCGCTTTAGAGCGGTCCAGTGATGATCTGTGGGATGTTGCATAAATTGGGCTAGACGGTTTACAGCAAAAGCTAGGTCGGGTCTAGTGAACGATAAATATTGAAGACTCCCGATTATAGCACGGTAGTCACCTTCTTTGTGAGCTGGTGATGATTCATCTTTGTGAAGTACCAAGTCAAGTGACATGGGAGTGGGTGTGGGTTTTGCCTCAAGCATGTGGTGTCGGTGCAATAAGTCGTGGATATATTTGGATTGTGTGAGTAAGATTCTCGATTTAGTTGGTGTGACTTCGACCTCTAAAAAATATGACAAAGCACCAAGATCTTTGAGTGCAAATCGGGAAGCAAGTTTGGACACAAAAGACGCAACACGAGTTAAGTTTGGACCGGTGATTATTATATCATCGACATAAACCAGTAGGTAAATTTTATCATGTGGTGTCATGGTAATAAATAAGGACGGGTCAGCAATTGACCCTTTGAACCCATTCTCGAGAAGGTACTGCTTGAGGGTGTTGTACCAAGCTCGAGGGGCTTGTTTTGGATCGTAGATGGCCTTGGTGAGTTTACAGACATGGGAGGGATTGTGGGGGTCCACAAACCCGGGTGGTTGTGACATATAGACGGTTTCACTCAATTTGCCTTGAAGAAAGGCGTTGTTAATGTCAAGTTGACGAAGTTTCCAATTATTAGTTAGAGCTAAAATTAAAAGGAGTCGAACTGTAGTGGGTTTTACAACTGGGCTGAATGTGTCGGAGTAGTCGACACCGGGTCTTTGTAGAAATCCTTTGGCAACGAGGCGTGCCTTGTATCGGTCTATAGTATTATCAGGTTTATATTTAATGCGATATATCCATTTGCAACCAATAACATTAAAGTGAGATTCCCGAGGGACAAGAGTCCAGGTTTTATTTTTGCACAACGCTTCATACTCGGCTAACATAGCATCCCGCCAATGAGGAACAACAAGAGCTTACTTTGTGGTGTTGGGTAATTGAGAGGGAGGTGTCAAGGTGGCTAAGTTGGCATATTTGAGGTTCGGTTTCTGGATATTATTAGAGAGACGGGTTGTAGGGCGAGACGGATGTTGGGTTATTGGGTCAGCTAGATCTAGGTTTTCATTAATGGAGGAGTTAGGTGGGGTAGGTATTGGGTCCGGGTTGTCGGTGGTGACAAGGGCTGTGAGCCCGTCGGAAACCGGCGGCAGATTGGCGACCGGCGTCTGATTGGTGGTGGGGTGGTGGTTTTGGGTGGAGACAGGGGCGGTGGGGGCGTCGCGGGGTGGTGGGGTGGTGGTGTTTGTGGCGGGGGGGGGGGGGGGGGTGTTGTCGGGGTGGTGGGGTGGTGGCGTCGGGGTGGGGTGGTTATGTTGGTCGCGGGGGGGTGGGGGGTGTTGTCGGTGTGGTGGTGTTGTCGGTGTGGTGGTGGCATCGGGGGGTGTGGTGGCGTCGGGGCGGTGGTGGGTATGCCGGAGGGGAGGGTGTTTCCGGCGGGTTGGGTAGGGTTGGTTTGGGTTGGGCTGGATTGAGTAAATGGGTTGTGTGAGTGGGCTGGGTTGGTTTGGGTTGGGCTGGATAGGGTGATTGGGTTGTGTGAGTGGGCCGAGTGAGGAAGCCAAGTTATGGTGGGCTGATGTGTGTTATGGATGTGTCTTGAGTCAAGGGTCTGGAATGGGAAACTGTTTTCAATAAATTTGACATGTCTAAATACGTAAGTTTTATATGTGGTAGGGTCAAAGCAATAGTATGCGCTTTGTGTGGGGGAATAACCTATAAAGACACATGGTGTGGACCAGGGTTGGAGTTTGTGGGTGGTGTAGGGTCGGAGCTAAGGATAACACAAGCATCCGAAGCACCGAAGTTTGGTATAGTTGGGGGTGTGACCGAAAAGTACAAGAAATGGTGACCTATTCTTTAATGTGATTGTGGGAAGTCGATTAATTAGGTAGACTGCTGTCGAAAAAGCATGAGGCCAAAAAGAGGTCGGAAGGTGGGCGTGAGTGAGAAGAGTGAGCCCGGTTTCGACAATGTGTCGGTGTCGGCGTTCGGCATACCCATTCAATTCCGGAGTATGTGGTGGTGTAGTTAGGTGTCCTATCCCATTATTGACAAGGGTGTGAGCCATTTTAATATATTCTCCACCATTGTCGGAATAGAGTTGTAGTATCGGTTTTTTGAAAAACTTTTCAACTAGTAGTTTAAAACGAGTGAATATGGTGGTAGCGTCAGATTTACGTTTAATTGGGCATAACCAAATATATTTAGTGAAATGATCCACAAAAATAATATAATATTTGAAGGAATCATACGATGGTACCGGGGAGGACCAAACATCTATAAAAATTAATTCAAGCGGAGATTTGGTAATTATAGTAGAAACAGAAAAATCCAACTTATGACTCTTGTGGATATTACAAGAGTTGCAGGTTTGACTTGCAAATTTATTATTTGAAAAATTAAACGTAGAACTTAAACAATTAAAAACTTTAGTAGATGGATGTCCGAGACAATGATACCAATCTGGACTGGGTGAGACGTTGTTGATGTAGGCGGATGGTGAGGCAGAGGGTAGCCACTCATATGCTCCCCCGATCGATGGTCCGCGGAAAACGATTTTATTCGTTTTGGAATCCTTAAATATAAAATAGATGTCAGTAAATTCAAAAGTAAGGTGGTTGTCACGACAAAGTTGCGAGACAGATAATATGTTTCTAGATATTGAAGGAACGCATAAAACATTAGAAAATAGAAGTTTATGATTAGTTGGGGTAGAAATATGAAACGAACCTATGTGAGAAATGGGTAAAGCCGAGCCGTCACCGATAACGAGTTCGTCACTCCCGTCGTACGGGGCATGGAGAGCAAGATTAGTGAGATCGTTGGTGACATGGTTGGTAGCACCGGTATCTACCAGCCATGGTTGTGAGGAGACGGGTTGTCGAAGGAGATGGGTTCATCACGGGCGTTAACAGTTTCAGTGACGGGTTTGTAGATCTTCTAGTCAAGACCTTTTTGTATTTTTGCTGTGATGTCCTCGGTATCCATGGGTTTACCGAGGATGGCAAGTTTGTCGGTACATGTTTTAATAGATTGCATGTACTCAGTTATGGTCATGGTGTCGGTTTTGGATATAGAGTCGAGGCGATCTTTTATCTGGAGGATGTGGCCACGGGATGGGTTGGCATAGGTTTTGGACAAGGTGGTCCAAATAGCATTAGAGGTGGGTAGACGTGTGACTAGGCCGTGGGAGTCGGCACCAAGCGTGTTGAGGAGAGCACCTCGGATGAGTTGGTCTTGTCGTTTCCATGTTAGTGCCGCGGGGTTTGGTATGTCAGCCGGTTTGGTGTCTTTATTGTCGTGTTTGGGATAAGGTATTGTATCCGTTGGGCATGGATGTGAGCCATCAACAAACTTAAACAAATCGTATCCAAATAGCATTGCTTCAATCTTTTCTTGCCATTGCATGAATTCGATTGGTTTGAGTTTGTCAATTACTGATAGGTTTACTATCAAAAAAGGGATTTCGGGTTGGTAGGGATTAGGGAGTTGGTTGCTCGTTGCCATTGTTGTTAGGTAAGGATGATATGGATCTTAGGGCTCTGATACCATGTTAGATTTTAAGACTGTATTATATTTCATAATGATAAATGATTACAATGAAGCCTATAAATACATGAGTTAGATTTATACAATTGATACGGGAATCAGTTAATTAAGTATACAAAAGATATGAGACTAATATAGACTAAATGTGATAACATATAATACTATACATGGAATATGCAATGAGAATACAATCGTGATATATGATATTGCCATCCTTGAGATATGGAAGGAATAAAGGAATATTATGGAATATTCCTAACATTTTCTTCTCGTTCCTTATGTTTATTTGAGCTATTTTTTGTTTAATTAGTGGTAATTTCACTGTTTTGTTACATTAGATTTCATTTATTAGTTGATTGTGTGAGTTTTGGATCGTTGAATGTTGTTTTTAGTCCTGCTTATCAATTTTGAAGCCATTAATTTTATCGTTTTTCAATCTATTTTTCGATTTGGTGACTTTATTAATGGTCTCATGTAATTCTGGACTTTGCATTTGTTATTCTTGGAGTGTGCATTGGTTTTTGAATGAAGTGGAATGGTTGATTAAAGAGTGTATCGCGAAAAAGTTGTAGCTGAAACTTATGATATCTTAAGTGTTTCTGAGATGGTATGTACGTATTCTTAGACTCTTAGCTAGCCTTGTGGGATAAAAAGTCGTTTTGTATTAGAGGATCTCACATCTCGACCCTACCTATATAAGTTTTTGATTTTTGTGTACTCTGGATGGCCTGATTCTCTTTGCTTGACTGAAATTATAGTATTAGGAATAACGTTTCTGAGATGGATTCATCGCAGAGCATTTCCGAGATGCTTTAATTCAATGCTTCAGATGGCGTTAGAGGGACTAAAGGATTCCAAGCATAAAACTAAAGATACCTCTATACCTATAAATGATCTTAGCTGGTTTGAGACCATTGAGTTATCCTTACATTTATGTAATGATGAATTTATTCGAGCGCTGAATAAAGATTGGATAGATGAAGATCGTGCTACCAATGTTTTCTCTTAGTCCCAACATATCCCGGAACCTAAATTACCAATTGTAACTAATGAATGAATAACATGCCTCATGGATTAACAATTTTTTTTTAAATAATCAGATGTGTACTGGACTTGTAACATGCATACATGCCTCATAGATCCTTATAGTTATCCTCCATCACCATTCTTAGGATTAAATAAATGATTATATATAATGCAGGATTGTGGTGGATTTAGTTTAGTTGGTCAATGTTTTCTATGATTAACTATTTCTATATGCATGACTCTGATTATGATCTTTCATTTATTTATACTACTATTAAGAATTAAGAATAGGAATATAGGATAGGATCAGTCTCTACAGTTTTAGAGCATGTGCTTTTTTCTATGTTTATGATTTAGAGTTTTAATTTAATGTCGTAATTCACCTTTTACTGTTTTGATTGATTGAACCTTCTTAATTTGTCTCCGTGGTGGCTGCTAAGCTGGTGCTGACCGTTCAGTTATTATTTGAACAATTTAATTTGATTTAGTTTTGTTTGCATCAGTGATATCTGATGCTGACCGTTCAGTTCAGTACTGTTCGTTAATAATTATGTGTCTTGTTTGTGTCCTATTTCTGTTCTCTTTTTAAGTTCTTGCCATCTTAGTTGTTTGCTTGCTCTGTGACCTTGTCATTCAACTCGACTGGCTGAGAAGATAACAAGTTCCCAAGGACTTGTCTTCATTGTCTTTTTGTTACTTATATAGCCTGTCTATTGACAATCTTATTTAGCTCAACACAGTTCTATACACCAAAGTTCAAATATATCTCGATATGGATAGTGAGAATTCAGCTTAAAATCAACACGCCTTCATTCTTATTTTGTTGTCGTCGTAATATTCTGTTTTCAACGTTGAAATGCAAGGTGCTTTATTGAACTGCAAGAGACAAATTTATTTTGCAAATGCAAATACTATTAGAGAGACAATGTCAAGGGGTGTCCAAGTGATGATCGCCACTAGAAAGGTATGATTACTCAACTCTACACTTCTTAATAATCACTTGATCACTTTTGTGCCTTGTCTCTGTGTGCATTATGCTTCACGCATTCTTTGCCTGTTCCTTTTTAATTTAGTAAATCTCCGGTCTCCAAATCTATTTTTCAGTACTTGTTTATTCTTTTATTTACATTCAGTCTCATCTCACTCTAAAATTTGAAGCTTCCTTATTAGATAGGTTTCTATTCTCTTCTTTTGGTTATAAATTCAGCTTACTCGTCTTTATTTTTTCCAAACTCAAACAAGTATACTATCTATCTATCTACTACGAGTAAAGTTAAGAAGATGGGGGTGTTTATTATTCAATGTTTTTGTTATTGTGATATCTTTATTAGGTGTATTATCCAAAAGCCAAGGCGGCAGCAGCAGTAGTAGTGTACAAATAGTAAAGGGACTATCATACTCTTATTACTTCACTAGTTGGCCTAGATTTGAAGCCATTGTTAGAGACCATCTATCTAAGGTTTTTAAGCAGGATATTACTCAATCCGTTGGCTTACTTCGCCTTCACTTCCACGATTGCTTTGTTCAGGTTTAACTACGTACTATCTAGCTTCTGAACTCTTACATTTACGTACGTACAATATACAAAGTATTATTTAGCTACATACTCGATCATCACAGTGTATATAATGCGTGGTACGTATGTACGTGCAGGGATGCTCGAGCGTGTAGTCGACTTGTTTCTTGCGCTGACCTCACCCTTCTCTGTTTATCTGGTACAGATCGGAGTACTATATATCCTCACTCTTATCTGTTTATATACCGAGTATATGCATTCTTATTCTTATTCTCATATAAGTACGTACTCCTGTCCACCACTTGCTTCAAATTTTGTTGAATTACGAACTCATCATTTTAGCGGCGTTGTTAATAAATTGAACTCTTTTGATATTATTGGAAGTTTATTTCTTTTCAAGAGGAAACTGGAGAAAGTGATTTGTTAATGGGATTGGTGAATGGTGACCTGGTAAATTATGAATGTTGAATTGAATGTGCAGGTGGAAGCCAGCCAGAGATGAATTATTATTGGGAAAGTTGTCCAAATGCAGAGGAAATCGTGAAAGAAGAGGTGACGACGTTGTACGAGAAGTCATAAAGTCCCAAAGGGAATCGAATTATTATTGGGCCGTTACATACCAAGATTTCAAAGGAGAATTTCGCAAAGGGAATCGAAGCCATAAAGTCCCAGGTAGGAATCTTCTAAAGCTACTCAAAATTTCAATTTTTTGTAATCTGAAGTTTGCTACCAAATTATTCATTAGATTTTGTTCCAAGTATTGATTAGATTTCAAAGTCCTCTTGTACTTTTTTTGTTTACTTTCATTGTTTGTGTGTGCAGACACTAGAAGAAGCTATAGAAATAAACAACTCGGTTCCCCAAGGATTGAGTAGTTCTATATTCACCAAAAGACCTGAAGCTATCTTTAAATGGATCGGGTACATGCTCTATCTTTTCTACACATGTATTGATTTTATTCCAATACATAGCATACATTTCTTTTAAGATCACGTCAATTAAAATTTGGGTGACTTCAGGCCTTCGGGAAGTGACTGTGGAATAGTGAATGTAAACATACCGACCAATGGTGTTGAAATTGGAGGTGCTTTCAGGGGTGAGAAGGCAACCGGTGGTAGAAGAGAAGCAGGTAGCGACTCGTGGAAGCAATACATGGGACGTGCTACCTGGTACATCTTTTTTCGATATGATTTTCCCCTTTTCTAATGAGATATGCTACTCTGCCAAGGAATCTCTCTTGGATCCCTTCTTTACTCAACTGATACTCGAACATGCCACATAAAGAAATGTTGATGAATAGAAATAGAACACCATCAGTAGCAGTGTCTTAATTCTAGTCGCTTTATTAGTATCTCTAGTGTGGAAGGAAGAGAGATAATGTTTTATTGCTGTAATTAATTGTTTTTTTATTAATAAAATTTAGTTACCATTTATGTGAAAGCGACGCCTATTTTTTTTTTTTTGTAATTTAGTAGTTCAATAGACATAGGGCGTCCCAATAACCCATGTCTATACTATGACAATAAACATAAGGCAAACAAATAACCCATGTCTGTATTTATAAATAGACATAGGGCGAATAAAAAACTCATGTCTATTGTTTTTATAGACATGGGTTAATTTTGAAAATCTATGTCTAATATAAAAATAGACGTGGGTTATTCGAAAAACCTATGTCTCTGATTTCGATAGACATAGGTTATACGACCTATGTCTAAGAATTTGACAATAGATGTCACTCAACTTAACATGGGTCGCGAAACCCATGTCTATTAGTGAAAACGACCCATGTCTATTTGATGGTTTGTAGTAGTGATGAAACAATGGCCTCCTGTTCCGGAAGGGTTCACCTTGCCAATTATATCTATACCCCATGTTGAAAATGGCCATGGCGATGTCATGGTGTATAGTAGGGATGACGGCATATGTTGTACATTGGCAAAAATTTGACAGTTATGACAGTGTTTGACATATAACTGACTGTCAGTTTCCATGGTGTTCCAATAGTACCCGAGTCTCATGATTTTTCGGGCTAGCATATGGGCGTTCATATGCGGACCATTTTCACCATCGTGCACCTCGGACGCAACCTTCTCAGCTTGTATTTTATCGATACATAGGAGAAGAGCCCCATGCGCCGTATTTTTGTATAACGGTCCGTCGTCCGTACGAACAAATTGGGTTGCCAATCTTCACAAGGCCTTCTTGGCCCGGTTTTCAGATCCTGGGGGATATTCTCCCGATGTCAAGTAGGTCAGGATATCTTGATACCAAGGTTCTGGATCAGTTATTTCGATGTCTTGGATAGCGTGGATATATGCCGGATCGGTTCGTCTTTCAACGCAGATCGGCATGCTGGTTAGGTGCTCCGGGATGTTTAGTAAGGATGCCAATTTGGAAAGTGCATCTGCAAATTGATTTTCCTCCCGGGGTAGATAGATATACTCTACCTTTTGGAATTGTTTTTCGAGAACCCTTACTCGCGCTTGGTAAGCCACGAGGTTGGCATTCCGAGTTTTCCATTTTTGGAGAGCTTGATTGATGACTAGAGATGAGTCACCGTGGACCCGGAGGTTTGTTACTCCTAAATCCGCGGCGGCTTGCAACCCGTGAATGCATGCTTCATACTCGGCTGCGTTGTTACTTACATCAAAGTCCAGTTTAATGGATAACGGTGTATGCTCTCCTTTTGGTGAAATCAAAAGAATCCCGACTCCGAACCGTCGGAAGTTGGATGCCCCGTCGAAATACAAATCCCATGTCTCTGTGTCAGTATGTAATATGTCTTCATTTGGGAAGGCTCAAGTATCGGTGTGCCCCTCTTCAGATATTGGACTATCGGCGATGAATTCGGCTACTACCCGGCCTTTGATGGCTTTCAACGGTACAAACTTGAGGTCGAACTCAGCTAGCATTAAAGTCCATCTAGATATCTGACCGTTAAGGATGGGCTTCTCGAACAAGTACTTGATAGGATCCATTTTGGATAGCACATGTATTTCGTGACTAAGCATGTAGTGTCGGAGCTTTTTAGTGGACCAAACCAAGGCTAAGCACGTTTTCTCGAGCATTGTATACTTGCACTCGTATTCCAGAAACTTTTTACTGATGTAGTAAATAGCCCGTTCTTCTGAATCGACCGTCTGGGCCAGCATAGCTCCCATGGCTGTCTCAGTCGTTGTTAGGTATAACGACAAAGGCAAACCGTGTTGAGGTGGTATTAATACCGGCGGTGCAGACAGAATTTCCTTGATTTTATCGAAAGTTGTTTGACATTTATCGTCCCATAGTGTTCGTTCTCCTATCTTCAGTTTCTTGAAAATGGGTTCACATACCATGGTTAACTTTGAAATGAACCGGCTGATGTACTGGACTTTCCCGAGAAATCCCCTTATTTCTTTTTCGGTTTTGGGTGGCTGCATCTCGGTAATGGCCTTGATCTTAGCTGGGTCGACCTCGATGTCGCGCTGGCTGACGATATGGCCCAGCAGTTTACCTGATGTTACCCCGAAACTGCATTTTTGAGGGTTTAGCCTCATGTTGTATTTTCGTAGTCGGGTAAAGAATTTTCTTAGGGCCGCTACGTGCCCTTCTCGGTCTTTGGACTTAACAATCATATCGTCCACATAAACCTCCACTTCCTTATGCATCACGTCATGTAATAGGGTGGTGGCGGTTCGCTGATAAGTGGCCCTGGCGTTGATGAGCCCAAATGGCATAACGGTGTAACAGTAAGTACCCCAGGGCGTGATGAAGGTGGTCTTACTCATGTCTTCTTCTGCCATTTTGATTTGATTGTAACCGGCATACCCGTTCTTGAATGATAGAAGGGCATGATCGATCGTGCTATCTACTAGTATGTCGATATGTGGTAACGGAAAATCGTCTTTTGGGCTAGCCTTATTAAGGTCCCGGAAGTCTACACATACCCGTACTTTACCATCTTTCTTGGGTACTGGCACGATGTTTGCAATCAAGTCTGGATATTCAGACACTTGAATAAAGCCCACTTTGAACTGCTTGTCCACTTCTTCTTTGACTTTGAGAGACCATTCGGGCCTCATTCTTCGGAGCTTTTGCTTTACCGGCTTATATCCGTCTTTGATGGGTATATGGTGTTCAGCTATCTCCCGACCTATCCCCGGCATGTCCTTGTAGGACCATGCGAAGACGTCCTTGAATTCTTGGAGGAGATCCGTGAATTGTTTTCTCTCCTCGGGATCTAAAGATAAACCCAACTTAAGCATCTGGGGCTCTAAAGTGGTTCCCACGTTAATGGACTCGGTTTCTTCAATTACCGGATCTCGGGACTCCCTTTGTTCGAGCTGCTCGATCAGATGTGGAGGTAAAGGTACCTGTTCGTCGGGCTTCTCAATGTCATTGCATATAAAATTTTTGGATTTGAAAGAATTTTGGAAATAAGACAAGTCGTAAGCGGAATGGATTTCGTTATTATTGATAGTAAATTTTGAAAAGAGCTCGAAGAGAGCGGCCATCTGATCGTTGGTCAGTGGCGGGATAGAGAGAGCCCTGGGGACAGACCCCGGGGCTCCGGTGGGTGCTAAAAGAGGAAGAGGTGTTACAGACTCGATCCAAGTACTGGAGCCTCTAGACTTGGACTCAGACTCCGACTCTGACTCTGACTCAGACTCGGACTCGGACTCAGTGTCCCGCATATCTCCTTCACCGGTAGTCAGTTTGTAGACTCGACCTTGGCTGTCGGTCCACTTGATAGTCTTTTTCCACGCCCTTTTTCCGGTGTCTGCACCGACTTCGGAGATCAGATTGGTTGGATCGAACCTGCTACTGCGGAGGATCAGGTTGACCAATTCTTCCTTAGGGGTCGGGATGACCTTGTCCTCCCCGAATAGGAGCCCCAGCATAGGCTCAGTACCGTCAGTGCCCTCTTTAGTTTGAATGAGGGCGATTATGTCGTCGGGGATATAGTTGCATTCCCGATATGTGATACTGGGTTGGTAGAGGCCCACTTGAACAACCCCGAACACTGGAGTGACAAAGTAATCAGTCAGTCTTGGGCTGTAAGGGCCCAAGTAGGTACCATTGAAGATGTTGGTGGCTTTCTGAATACCGGCCTGAACCACATTTTCTGGGGTTATAGCATACCCCAAGCCGAATTTTGACTCCTTATTGCTTAGGACCTCGAGGATCTTGCCAGCCGATAGATCGGGCCTCGAAGTAGCCCCTGGTAGGTAGCCCATATTTTGTAGCATCGTGTCGATGCTAGTAGTGAAGTAGGGTCAGAAAAGATATTCTTCCTCGATCATTCCCACGAAGTCGAAACCTCGTGGGTCGGTCTGGCCCGCGGTGTTGCAGCTTGCCACGGTTATGGGGGTGGCTTCGAGAGTGATGACTTCGTCTTGTAGGGGCAGCTTGACCTTCCTGTGGAGGGTGGAGGATACGGCTTTGACCGCGTGGATCCAGGGCCTCCCTAGTAGCAGGTTGAAGGATGAGGTGACATCAATCACCTGGAATTCTAGCTCTTTCTCGATTGGACCTGTTATAATAGTTAGCTTAACAGCCCCAGCAACTGATTTTGGGCTTCCGTCAAAAGCCTGAATAGTTTGCGCGGTCGGAAGATAGTCAGCCTCGGTAATACCGAGGGCCTTAGCAGTCCCTAGAGGAAGGACGTTTACAACGGACCCATCATCAATCAGGGTCATGGGGAGATATTTGTCCCGGCAGATCACTGTGATGTACAAGGCTAAGTTATGAGTGACCCCGAACGGTGGGAGGTCGGATTCGGAGAAGGTGATGAGTGGGCCTTCTTCCTTGGATTTGCCCTTAAGATGGGGCAAAATAGTGGCTACCATTTCAGTGGGGGTAACCAGTGAGTCGACCTTGATTTCGTCGAGAGCCTTAGTAAGTGCTGCCCGATGCTCTTGAGAACTGACCAAAAGCGGCCATATAGTAAGATCGGTTCGAACCCTCTTCAGCTGCTTGACTAGGGCCGTGTCAGCGTTTGGTTCCTCGAGGACAGGTTCCGGGATGGCTTACGGAGTAGAAGAGCCGACCGTAATGGTGTGAGTGCTGGCCAAGGCCTTGGTTTTAGCCTTCCGGATTTCTTCGATGGTGATGGGGACAGCCTCCCCCTTAGCCAGGTAAACGTCGTCTTCCTCATCGTTCCATATCCTGTTAATTTGTGGGATGAAAGGAGAAATGAGATGAGAACAGTTGATTATTTCTCCGGTGAAAATGGCGTGAGCACTAAAGGGGTTCTCCTTGTTGCTCGGCTTGTCGCTGGGCAGCGGTATCTTCCCACTTTCGATTAGATCCTGGATAAGATGCTTCAATTTTCAGCATTTTTCGTATCATGCCCATTACCCCGGTGATACTGGCAATAGGCCTGAATGTTATAGCTTTTGGATCGTTTCTCGACCGGGACTTCCGGAGTTGGGCCTATCGGCTGGATCAGGCCCTTGGAGGAAAGCCTTTGTAAGGCATGAGTATAGGTGGTCCCTATATCTGTGAATACCCGAGTTGGAGTATTCTTTTTGGATGAGGTGTCTAGTGAATTGACCTCGTCAAAGATGCTGCGGGTTGCAGCTGTTGTTACGGGCTTGCTGGCGGACGAGCTGGCCCCTTGGTACCCTTTGGCAGAGGCCTTAGTAAGGTTCTCTAGCCTTAGGTCATCTTCGATACTTGTACCCATTTCGGTTAAGGTGGCGAAGTTGGGTATGACAGCGTACCGGAGATGGACCCGGTAAGAGGGGAGGAGATTCTTCACGAAGGCCTCCACTAGCACTTTTTCGCTGGGCTTGTCAACCAGCTTCATGCTTTCGGCCCTCCATCTTTGAAGGTATTTGGTGAAACCTTCCTTGGGCTCTTGGGCCATGACTTCCAGAGTACGCATGGTAGTCTGGATCTCGGTGTTGTCCACGTAATTTTGGGCGAACTCCGTTGCTACATCGTCCCAAGTCTTGTATTTCTTGGAATCGAGCCTGTAGTACCAGGCTTTGGGATGTTTCTCAAGGGAGGAAGCGAACATGTGCTTAAACATAGTGGACTTCACACCCTTGACAGCCATAAATTCTTTGAAAGCCCGGATGTGATGGACCGGGTCTTCTGTACCCTCAAACATTGGTATTCCCGCAAGGTTAAGGTTGATGGGCAGCTCGTCGGTAAGGGGCGAATAAGCCCGAGCATTCTCCGTATGAATGGTGTTGTTGGTCGTCAAATGGACCTCTTCTTGCAGCTTGTGGACCACGCTGTCCAGTTCAGCTAATGGTCCGGTAGTCTCGGTGCTACCACTAGGGGTCCCTTGCTCCAGGACACTTACACGGGTAAGGATAGCAATCTGGTCTTCCCTCATGGCCGACAATTGGCTTTCCAACTTAGTCAATGCGGCCGTCAACTCATCTATGGCTTGCTGTGTCATGGCTCGGGTGAAGGGCGGCCTGTCTGTAAGAGTACCGCGGAATCAGTAACCAACCCAAATCCTGGAATAAAAGCACATCCCGAGCAAAAGAAAGACTAGAAAGGAATTGACTCGAGAAAAGAACACTTAGACGGGTGACTCGTACAAGGTGGGCCTCCTTTAGGATTCGGCATGTGGGCCGAGTCCTATTCGAAGGAAGGTCCACGTGAGATATTCCCCAGACTTTCTAGACTCGAGTGTGTAACGGGCCATCCTTTGTAGGAGTACGTCCTACGTAGGTGGGCCTTGCCTTAGTCTAATAAGGCGGACTGGGATAGGGAGGAAACCCGTGATGTAGGATAAACGGAGTTTCGACGCTAGAGACCTTTGACTACTTACGACACGACCCGACACTGCTAAATACGGGAAGTCCTAAGAAGAGGGAGATTTTGAAAAAAAAGATTTTTGAAAGCCCGAAAACAAAAAATTCGGGGGAGGGCCCGATTTTAAAAAAAAAAACAGAAAATCGTATCGGGCCATGGGTTTGAAGGCTCGAAAATATTTTTGAGTTTTGAAATGGGCGGAATACCGGCTAGAAAAAGGCTATTTTGAGTAAAATCATAAGTCCTAAATTCGGTATATGTCCCGGGTTTTGAGATTGGATATTTTGAAAAGGATGCAATTTTTGGAAAATGACTGTTTTTTTGAAAACGACTCGGAAACCAAGTAGCATATAGTCACGCAAGCATTATAATGACACCATGTATGCTTTATACTAAGTCTCGGTCGGTCTATAAAGGGTCTATACCAGTGGACATAGCCTATCCGAGAATCGGGGCGGACTTCCTAAGTCGAGTTGAGCTTAGAACATGCCGTAAAACCGCTACGAATCTGCTATGAACACTTTTTGACATATCCAATTTTGACTACATCAACGGCATAGTGGGATGTCGGTCACCAGTACCGGCCCGGGAAAAGATGGGGTTATGCATGAACCGTAAAATTAAAACATGTATTGTACTAGTCAAACGATTTCTATTCGAGTCCCACCTGAGGATGCCGATGGTAAGTCACGCATCAGTTAATCCCCAGCGAAGTCGCCAAATTGTGGACATGACATAGGTCCACCCCGACGCGGCCACGCGCGGGTTTGGGGAGGCGAATGAATCTCCATATGAGAATGGATCGAATTGAAATTTAAATCGAAGTGGAGTCGCCACCGAACTTTGTGGGAGTTCGGGCCCGTTCGAACTCACTCTTTGTCGTAGTGGGCCGTGTACAATAAAATACGGCCCATTTCTGATGTCGTAGTAATACGATGAATGATATGCAAACATTGTTTTCCCTAAACATGCGAATAATTGAATGGGTTGCTAGGTCGATTTAATGCATCCAAAATTAACGTCAAAGTTGTTTTAGCATGCGAAGTTCGTTTTAGTATAATAAAACAAAACAAAAGATGAAAGGAAATCGCTAAAAACATGAACAAACGAGTTAGTAACGACTTGTAAATTGAATAAAAGATGTAGATGTAACGATATGAATGATTTTGAAAAGTTTATGACATGTGATGGATTAAACACGTGTTGACCGAGGTCGAGAAAATATTTTATCGAAGCTTTAAAATATGCCAAGAAAACCCGTTGTTTCGTTAAAGAAACGATATTCGAAAATTTAAAACGAAATTTTTGTGTCGCGTTTTCAGGAGTTCGCGCGCCTCGCTCGGGCAGGGAGCGACTCGCGCGGGTCAGGCGACTCGCCCGGGATGCGTGCGGGTCGCGTGACGGGCTGCCTTCAAAATTGTTTTTTTAGAAAATCGATAGTTTTATTAAATCGCGTACAAATATAGCATAATTTATACTCGACTTAATTTTGTGATATTCGTTATATTCGATATTCGATTATGAAATCGATATCAAATATTCGGAATGATTTTTAGAAAAGGTAAAAAAAAAAAAGAGTTTTGTAAATTACTTTGAAAATCGAACTAAAAAAGCAATGTTGATTCTCTTCGCATTAAAATCGTCGTAATTTGTTTTTAAAATTATGTGACAATTTTTTAGCATCAACGAGATTAATTTAGTTCTTTTTAGATACGATATTTGACTATAGAGTCAATATCGTATTTTAAGAACGTTTGTTTTATATGAAAATAGTTTGTAGTATCGATATTATAGAAAATAGAAGATGTGACGATGACCCATAATAAAAACGGACCGACGACCGAAATAAAAAAACGAGAGGGAGAGAAAGAGAAAGGACAAGACGGGATTGATTTTACACCCTCAACCTACATGCTTTGTATTCTCGGAACGGGACTCGTCGGAATGTGGCTTAGACACAGGAGCGTCGAGATAATGTCAGTGAATTGTGGTGGTTTTGTTTTGAACGTGTAGGGTATCGGGTGAGGTGGCCGGTTTCTTCGGGTTTAGGCGGCGTGATCTCGGGTTGTAATATCGGTCTTTCGATGCTACGTGTATGAGTTGAATGTATGTATTGCGTATTGATTGTTGATGTTTTTCTGTAGTTATGATCGATGTATCAGGTGTGTTATTGTGTTGTGCAAGGGGCCTATTTATAGGGGAGTTCCCGACCTTGGCTAGGAGAGGTAGTTAGATTAGAATTACTGCTTTGGATAGGAAATGTAAGAAGTCGAGAGGAACGAGAACTCCGTTTCTTGGTGGAGAAGTCACGGAATTCTACTTAAACAAGGCTGCTCGGCCGAGTATCCTTATGATCGGTCGACTGTTTGATCGGGTGTTCGGATATTCCTATTGGAGATCGAATTCTACCCTTAACGGAATTGTTTAATATTTTCTGTAGCTGACTTTTTGTAGTGTTCGAGTTCAAGCCAGATTGGCGGGATGACACGACAGATTTTATGCCTCGGAAAATATCTTTGACCGGGGTTTGACCCGGTCGCTAAAAGACGGTTTTGCCTCTGCTGTCGGATTCGACCCAAATTAGTTTTATTTGACTCGAAATGACCCGCTGGGCCTGAATTTGAGATAGGTTTTGTGAGTTTTGTACTCCGTAAAAAGCCCAAGCCAAATGTCACTGATTTTGAGCCCATATTCGAGTATGTTAAAGCATGTTTGCGTCCGATCATCATCGGGTGTTCTTTGGAAACTACTATAGACACCTAATGACCAAATGTGGATGTCTACAGTATCAACCACTACTTGTTCCGTCCTAATCATAGTTGATTTTGTCTCCTTTTGTTTATGTCGTACATTTTTCTTGTTTCCCGCGATGAATCTTACTGAGAAGACCTATGATTCTACAACTGAGAGCTTAAAGACGGTACTATCAATTTGGAGCTTGGACTGATCAAGGTCAAGAACGTGATCGTTTCGAAGTCATCTTAAGGTAACTTCAGGACGTTACTCGATTTTATATCGTATGTTTTGAGTAGTAGTATGTAGTAAATATTTTAGCTTTGGTTTTCTAATTTTTGCTATTTATTATTGCTAACTATATTAATTTTAAACCGTGTTTATAAATATTTTTACAACTTTTGATATCGTTTTATAAATCGTTAGTAATTTAATTATTTACGATCGTTATAATATTTTTGTTTGTTATCGTGACACTAGTAACTAAATAATGTCGATTTCATATTTTAGTCATATTTCGTTAACTTATAATTTTCACTCAAAATCGTATTTTTATATTTTAATCGAAATTTGTATACTTGTTAATAAATTAATTTCTGTTTTACGATTTATTCTAATAAATGAGAAGATAGTCGATTTTGTTTTAAATATATTTTTAGTCGAGACCATTTTCACTAATAATTTCCTATTTGTTTCCGATTGACTATTTTTATTAAAATCCGTATTATTTATTAATAAAAAAAACTATCTGTTAAAAATAATTTGAATTCTTCGTAAATTTCATTTATAAAGTTCGTCGACTAAATTAATTTTGATACCATTTTCTTAAAACATCTCTTTTCTAAAATTTATAGTTTTAACTCGATTTCCTAATTATTTATAAAATACTATAAAATGACTTATTATATTTTATTTATATTTTGAGTAACGAATTTAGAAATATATTAAAGTTACAATAACGATGATAATAATAAAATGTTAATTTCGTTAGAAATGTTGTTTTTATACAGTTCACTCGTTTTAATCACCTACGTATTTTCTATAACAATATTTCTATTTTTAGTAAATTTCTAAATTAATAAGTTTCTGTTTATAGAAAGTTTTCCTTTTAATATAAAATGGTTATTCCTTTCATCTTCATATTATTTATAATGATTATATTTTTTTTTATATATCGATAATGGCTGTTTTGGAGTTATGGAATGAGAACAAGTGTATGGGTAGAGTAATACAGTCTAGTGTATACGTTTTGCCATCAACTATAAAGCTGGTGTGTCTATGTTGAGACGCATTGATCGTTGAACTGAGCATGGTTTGTGTTCAGGATTGTGTATATTTTGACCTTAAACTTAGATATCGCATCGTGTAAGTCACCGTCGGGTTGAACTGGATTACGGTTGGTGTCCAGGAGGGGTGTACATTACTTAAGCCAGGACCTCGCTGCACGCAGTCCTGTTATAGTTGAGTTGCCTAGTTAGAGACCGAAGTCTAATTTGTTTTGACTAAGTTCTCGAAGCTAGTTTGAGTATTATCCTAGTGAAAGTCTATTCCGTTGCACTGATTGATTTCCATAATGCCAATTTGGTTTTTTTATTTTTATAATTGCCGATTGGTTTTGACTTGCAGGTTGACAGTCGCTTTAAGTTTTCCTAAAAACATATGTTACTATATTGTTTTAATTGTTTTCCATTTTATCTATTTTGATATAGTAATACTATTATTTTTCATATGATATAATATGGCTGGGAGAACGTCCGAGTTACTCCCCACTGACGTGGCTGTTATGTTTATAACATGACAGGTATTTGCTGCTGGGTTTTGGGTGTGAGCTAGCGAGTAGCGTGGATCTTACTCTTCTTTATTCATGTAATTTATGGATTTGTATAACCCGTTTGGAGATTTTCCTTTTTAGCCCTTTTGTAAAAAGAGGCCTTTATATTGACTTACCATTTCTTTTATTAAGGTATAGTTTATCAGTGTGTTTTAATCCCAACTCTATAGTGTTTCCGCCACTGTATTGCATTAGATTCTAAGGGATTACAATTTATGATCTTAAATGAAGAATCCCCAAATAGTTGTTCCGGTTCCTTTTTTTTCCTGGATATGTTTGTAAAAAGTGAGGGGGGAAAATCGTTTAGTAATGTCAGTTGCTGGCTCTATTCATTGCAAGACTTATGCCAAACACATACTTTTCATGCAATATAGTCTAGGAAAGATATGACAGTGGACAAAATTCATCTTCATCCTTGCCTTACTGTAAAAACGTCATCCAAATTTTACCTTAAACATACTGTAAAAACATCATTCAAAACGTCTCCTTAAAGTTCTAAACATCCCTGAAATGTCAGGAGTAGTATTATAGGCGGAGAATGATCACATCAGTAAAGATCGAGCTTAAAGAGCTCATCTTTACCAAGTTTATTAAGATCTATTGTGCTAGCATGTGGCTATGTCAAAAATTGACAGAAGTCGAGCATCATTTCTTGTAAATACATCATAATTTTCGATTGCGGAATAGACGTGTCTCAATAAAGCAATAAAAATATACGTGCTATATTATCAAATATGCCACGAACTTAAGATGGATAACTCGTTCTAAGGGAGACGTATATGTACGACCACGAATAATTTAGACCTGGTCTTCTAAAAAACACAGCCGAGGTAGCTGTTTACAAGTATGGATTTTATTACAACCCTGGGAAGCCCCTACATGTTTACTCTACACTGTTTTGTTTTGATGTGCGTGAAGATTCTCTACCTGATGGGACTCAACAATGCGTGGATCTACTTGTCTAGGCATGCTACCGTGCAGTATTCAATATTTTGGGAAATGTGAAAGCAAATTACCACTGCATGTTTATGGTATGCGCGCAGACGATTAGAAATAAATCATACTCCCTCCATCCAAGTTTAAACTTCATGGGGGAGTTGGCACAAAAATTAAGGGTGTAGTGAAATGTGTGGTGGAAAATAAAAGTTGAGAGAAAATGTGGGGTCAGAAATTATATTGGCCACAAAAATCAACCAAAAGAGGAAATGTTGTGAGTAGGAAGTTTAAAGATGGACAAACCAAAAAGGAAAGTAGGAAGATTAAAAATGGATAGAGGGAGTATATGATATGTGAGATGGCGTTTTGTTGGTTTTGCCTATTCAAATTTTGTATATGGTGAACATCATTGTAGCCACTTTCTAAGTGTACGTCAACCGTCTTAATTGATTCCTTTAGTCTTCCATGTTTTATCTATAACAGAAGAACGATTAACGAGTAGTCGATGTAGGGAAATATCCAATACAACATCCACATTAGTCATTCACATAGGATTTGGTAAGAAGTTAGGTCTAGCTGTAGTCATGTACTTATACTAAATGTGACATTTCCTATTCTTCCCCTATCTTCCCCGATATTCCACTTTATCCTTTCCCCTTCCTCTTCTTCCCCTTCTCCTTCCCCTTCTTCCTCTTCTCCCCCTCCCCCATTCTCCTCATCTAAGTAATACGACTCTCTCTTGTCATCTCGCTCAGTGAGAGTGTCGGTTCTTTAAATATTACCACCTCTTTTGTTCTTTGCTACCTCATCTCATAACCTTCTTCTCTTTTCTCCTTAGTGCTCTTCCTCTTCATGTTCCCCATTTCCCGTTTACTAAGACCAGCTTTCTTCATCCTTCACTTTCTCCACATTCTCTTCTCTTTCGTTTTTCCTTGTTCTCCTTACTTAGCTTCTCTTTCTACTCATCATCATCATCCAAGATTCATTCTTACATATGACTTTCTTTTGTCATCTAATTCAACGAGGATTCGTCTCTTCCACTAATTTCACCTCACTTGTTCATCATGTCATTTTCTCTCATTCCCCTGTATCCTTGTTCTCATAATGCGACGCCTCTTCTTGTTGCTCATTTTCCATCTACTCAGATAATTTTTCCGTCTTCTCCAACTTTCTGCTTTCTTATTCCCTTTCTCCTCCTTCCACTTCAAGAAAAACATTCGTGGGCGGCCGTGTTCTTGCGTCCAAATTTTACAGTCTCTCATCATCTAAGATTCAATCCTAAATATGATTGTTTTTGTCATGTAGTTTAGCGAGCGTGTCATTCCTTGAAGTCTTTATACCCATATGATTCCTGACCCCTCCTCCCGCACGCTCTCTTCTCTTTATCACCACAGTCCTCCTCCTTAACACTCCACTTTTTATGAAACACCTCACATTGATTGAAGATGTCCTATTTATGAGCTTTGCTTAAAGGGATTTGAAGTACTACTCATATCAACAAAGTGCACTTTCTTTTCTGGTTTGTCCATGATAAGAACTCTGCAGTTAAGCGTGCTTGACTGGGAGCAATCTTAGGATGGGTGACCTCCTGGGAAGGTTTCCGGGATGCGCATGAGTGAGGACAAAATGTGCTGGAAAGGACTCGTGTTGGTCTGTGGGACCAGTACAAAGCCTGGCGGGCTACCGCAGTTAACATTTCCGGTCCTAGGATTGGGACGGGGTGTTACAAATGGTATCAGAGCAACCCTGCGACCGTGCATTTGGCACCTAGCGGGGGTGGATTCTGGGTCAGCGGTTATGCTGCCAGGCGCAACGAGGACGTTGGGTTCTTCAAGTGGGAGTGATTGAAACACCTCACATTGATTGAAGATGTCCTATTTATGAGCTTTGCTTAAAGGGATTTGAAGTACTACTCATATCAACAAAGTGCACTTTCTTTTCTGGTTTGTCCATGATAAGAACTCTGCAGTTAAGCGTGCTTGACTGGGAGCAATCTTAGGATGGGTGACCTCCTGGGAAGGTTTCCGGGATGCGCATGAGTGAGGACAAAATGTGCTGGAAAGGACTCGTGTTGGTCTGTGGGACCAGTACAAAGCCTGGCGGGCTACCGCAGTTAACATTTCCGGTCCTAGGATTGGGCCGGGGTGTTACATTTTATTCCTTCTTTCTCCTCTACTAAGAACAATTTTCATCCTCTTTCAAATCATGTTCACGCTCCTCTTCTCCTCCATATCATCTAAGATTTGTTTCTAAATATAACTTTTTTTATCACTTAGCACATGGAGAGTGTTATCCTTTAATTCCTTCTAACCCTTCCCATTATTCACTCTATCACAAGTTCCTCATTCAGGTAGTGGAGAAGCCACTGTCTTCTACTACAAGATGTAATCTATCTCCATTAATGCCCCCCCTCCCCTCTCCCCTAATGCTCATTTAATCCTTCCTCTTCCACTATGTCCATTTTTCATCTTCCTCCGCCAACCCCTTACCTTTCTCCCTCTCCTCTTCCACCTGTTGTTATCCTTCCTGATTAAATTATCGTAAATATGACTTTATTTTGTTATTTATTTTAGCGAGTTGTCATTAAATATGACTTTCTTTTGTTATCTATTTTAGCGAGTGTATTCTTTTCAACTCTTTCTACCCCTCTCGTGCTTAATTTTTCTCTTCGCTACCTCCACCATATTTCCTTCTCATTCCTCTTTATTTCTCTTCTTCTCCTCTTCCTCATCACTTAAGATCACTCCTTAAATATGACTTCTTTGAAGCTATTTTGATGAGAGTGTCAACCCTCATCTCCTTTTACACCTACCATTTTCAACATCTTCTTCTGATCTCTTACTCTCCCTTCTTCTCCCCCCTCTTCTAATGCTCCTCTTATTCAAGTTCATACTTTTTCATCTATCCACTAAATCATTTTTGATCCTCCACCACCTCTTCTCACATCTGTCAGCCTATTCTAACCAGAATTCTCTCTCTATTGCGCACACGGTCACACCCCCACCCTCCTGATTCCCGCACATACCTATACCAAAATTTTGCGTCATCTCTATCAACGCCTCTATAAACTTTCATAAAATACTATACTTTTGTCATTCAGACCAGTGAGTCTGTCGACCCTTCAACTACTTCTACATCTTCCCTCACACTCCCCTTCTCCTCCACTTCCTCTACCTTAATGCTCACTCTCTTCCCGATCCTGTTTCTCAATCTACTAAGATTAGTCTTCCACATTCACATGTCTCACATCCTCATGCCTTTACTTTTCCCCTTCTTTTCGGCATCCTTACCAAAAAAGTAATTATATTTGACTTGCTTTTGTTATCTAGTTTAGTGAATGTGACCCTTTTCTCTTCTTCTTCCTCTACTTTATCCTTTCTCCTTCCTTTTCCTCCTCTCCTTTTCGTCCTTAAATATGACTTGTTTTTGTCATCTAGTTCAATGAAGGACTGAGGGTGTCGTCACCTTAACTCCTTATGCTCCTCTCATTTTTAGCCTCGTTCTTCTCCCTCTAACGTTCTTTCGCTTCATGTTCTTCTTCCCCTCTCTACTAAATTCATTTTTTCTCTCACTGGCTCTACCACGTTCCCTTCCCCTTCCCAAACACAACCCTCTCCCTCTGTTGCTCGCACTCCCACCCCCTTGATTCATATTCATACCTAATCCCAAACTTTTGCGACCATCCCTATCAACCACTCTGCACCCCCTAAATATATTTCTACTATACTATCTAATTAACCTTCATAATAGGCTAGTTTAATTTTCCTTGGATACTTATCTTAGTCAATAGTTCACGTTTATTTTATTTACGACCTGTCTCAAACAATATACTCCTCCATCCAGACCGAAGGTAACATGGACCCACTTTTCTTCTCAACAAAAGTGTGTATATTGTAACAACCCGGATTTTCCAGACTTAATACATAAGTCCATAATATGAAACAGTGGAAGATATGATACATATCCGAGTCATTACTATTCTCAACTAATTAGATTACTTTACAATAATTATGAAAGTACTTAAATATTACATTTAATTGTAACAATTTATGAAGAAATAGAAATACATTTTAGTCCCATCTTGAGCTATCTCCAACCTTGCCCGTCTGAGGAATGGTCGGTCTCCCTTACTCTGACGATTAAAATATTTTTAAAAGAATTTCATAGAAAAACAAATCGTCAGGTGGGTAAATTATCAAAATTTAATATGAATAAAATATTAAATCAAACATAGATCAAATAACAGTACATAAATGCACAACTAATAACACATAATTTTAGAAACGTAAGAAATGTTTAAAGTGCCGTATTATTTTAGAAAAGTTTTATCACGATATACCGGCCAATTATTGTACAAGTTCCGAATAACTTTCGTATTTGATACTTGTACAATAATAATATACCGCCAATCACACCGATACCAGGGGGCTTACATTATTACCCCTGTTTACCGTGGTGACATAAACACGTTTAAAACAAAATTCGTTCTCTCATCTCCAGGGTCGAATGCCGGTACGTGGGGTTGTTACCCACACCACAGACTACTCTCCACCTGGTCGGTTATCCCCGAAGCCACGCTCCAATTGTCGACACTCGGGAACCCGGGTGCGATCCACCTAACGCGTACGGGACTGATCAGGTTTCCACCTAAAGTATGGCCACACTCCCGCCTACTCTCGAGTCAATGACAAGGGCAGCCAAAGACCTTTCGTACGCTACGGACGATTTTATACGGTTAAGCTAAGCGCTATTCTTCCAAGTTATCTCGTACACAATAGAGACAACCTGCTTTCCCGCTCAAAGAGATTTCGAATAAAGTCCTAAAAATGCCCAATAAAATATAAAACCATTTGAAATTTATTTTATTTAGAAAACGTTATATGTTATCCAACTCAAATTCCATAGAAAATTCCTCCTCTTGTAATTAGATACGAAGTAACAATAGCCAAGTAGCACGTAGTCAAATAAAAGGTCTCCTTACGGGTTGTCCCTATTTGTAGGCCAGGATTTGGCTAACGAACTTGGTTAATAAGTCACTTAAATAATCTCGAAGCTACATATGATTATACTAATACTAATACTAATATCAAATAAATTAAATAAGGTCATTTAACATAGTTGTGATGATAATAGTAAACTCGACTTGTGTGTCATTTTCATTACTTCGGAATAGGTAGTCCCTGGCCTCACACCTTCATTAGAAGGTCCGAAGTGAACTTACTCGTTTCTAAAATATTATGTTCGACTCATAAGACGTTTCTATTATAGTAGTCCCAGGAAAATAATGACAAACTATTCCAATCATACTATATAACTAAAAGAACAACCTCTAAAAGATGCTCTGCCACATGTCGCGTTCCTGTTAAAAGTTTTCCCGCCAAAGTGCAAAATAATCATGGACTGAATCTCCATTACTAATTGTGTACAAAAGCCTGCATAAATAAAAACGGCCCAACTAGCCATTCATATCACTCCAGTATGTATGGGTATATACTTACTATATAATATACCAAAAAATATATGCAGTAGCACAAAATATTCGTACACTACATATAAGGAAACAATACAACAAGCATATAACTGAAAAGATTGCATACCCACATAAAAAAAATCATAAAAATATGTAATTTAAAAATATACGAGATATATGTAATGTATATAAATTACCATGTACATAAAAACATTCCAATTGAAAAAAGTTGTATATGCACATATCTATACCAAAGTAACCAATCATAAAAAAAAAAATCATAAAAAAATGTAATTTAAAAATATACGAGATGTATGTCATAATTTACATAAATTAACATGTATCTCATGATTTACATATATGTCATGTATATATAAACGTCCCAATTGAAAAAAAAAATATATGAACATATCTACATCAAAAGTAACCAAACATAAAAAGAAAACTGGATCATAAAAATATGTATAATTTAAAAATATAGGAGATATATTCCAATCGGTAATTCACATATTTACCATGTATATAAAAACGTCACAATTGAAAAAGTATACATAATACCATCTATACCAGATATATCAGATATACGCACATATTACCATGTATATATTTACCAAGTATACATATTTATCATCTATAACAAAAGTAACCAACCATAAAAAAGAAAAAATCATAAAAATTTATAATTTATACATATATGAGATATATGTTGGTGAGTAATTTACATAATTAACATTATTACCAAGGTCATACGTCCGTATTTAAATGCACCAAATCTCCTACCCGAAGAACTATCCACTGTAAACCAATAACAAACCATGACATCGAAATTTAATATGATATCTGACATCTCTCCAAGCCGTGAAACATGGAGGATTAATCCGTCAATTTGAAAACCTGCTGAAGGAAGGAGAGATGTATACTATCTCAAACTTTGGTGTTGCTCATAATATACGACAAGTATAAGACCGGTAAAAGTGATTTCAAGATCAATTTTTACCGGACCACCTCTGTGAAGCCATGTGATGAGATTTCTATTCTTGTTTACGGATTTCAGTTCATAGACTTCAATGATATCTTAACAACACATATTCCCGAAAATGTTTTAATAGGTTATTCCATATAACAAATCAAATTTAATTTTAAATGCAGATTTTCACACGCCTAACTTAACTCCGCATATTTGTTACTCTATAAGAGGTTATTCTATATCCAACTCTTTCTTCACCTCGTGGCTCATTATTAATCCGGATATAGATGAAGCAAGGGAAATACTGGCGAGGTGAGGTGTTCTAACATAATGCAAACTGTAGACAGTAGAGTCGTAATGCAAATACTCATCGGAGATGAAAGTTTACGATGTTCTATTAACGTTAATGCTTTGATGGGATTACATTTTTTTGGTGAAGCAACCAAAATCACACTCTAACTAACTTAATTCATTTGTAGTGTCGGTGTAACACCCGCTATTTTTCCTAGCATATTTATTCTTTCCGTTGGGACTCCGTCTTAACTCTGTCACTTTTCGGCCTCATATTTCATTTTTTTACTAAGCTCTATTTTAATGTTTGAGTTTAAGGATATTTATTTATATTTAAAAGATTTTTATTCTATTAAATCCATTTATTTAGTTTTCTTCGTAGACTAATTAATTTTCTGCGAAGAATTCTATTTCTCTTCGAATTGACGTTTTTAAGCTCGGATTTAAGTCATTCCTTTTCCTAAAAATGTTTAAATACATTTATCTAATATTTTCAACTAGTAAATATTTTTATTTACAAAAATTTAGTCGTTAATGATTTTATTACAAAGCTTCGCGATTAATTATTTTCTTACGCGAAGTTTACTCGAATTACTTTGAAATGCTTTTAACTATTTTACGATTATACTTTTTATCAACTTATAAATAATCTAAGGCCATTTTCTCACTTTTTGGACCGACTAAGCCTCTGGTCAGGAATTTTATTACGTTTTATTAATACGTTTCATTTTATCACGTTAAACCGTAAACGTATGATTATTTTTCTTCCATTTATTCCTTGCATTATTGTCAAACTTTTCATCCTCCCTTGCTTGTTCATTTTGGCTGGCCATATGTGGTAGAGTAGCATTGTTTTCATCAAATTTTAATAGCATTCAAGCTTAGGAAAAAAAAACCATCCATTTCCTAACATTCATTCTTACAATTAAACATCAAAAAAATCCTTTCTTTCTTCTCATTTGGCCATGACTCCAGCAGCATCTCAAGGCTAATTCTTGCTTCAAATCGAGTCATAATCGTCTCGTTTTCATCGTCAAATTAATCGTTATTCCGATCCTTCCGTTAAGGTAATAAGCGATGTGGTTTTCGATCGTTATTCACCTTGATTTTCTTAGTTTTTCTCATGGTATTTTTCTGCCATGATTTTCATGTATGGTAGGATTTGTGGACGATCCCGAGGCCGACGAGTATATTATCGTTTCCGATTTGGACTAAAGGTAACGTTGATGTTACTCGGTATTTCATGATTTTAATTGTGTATTTGCATGTATAATTTTTATATTTCATTTTTGACAATATATGTATGTCATATAATCTGGAAAATTTTTAAAATTTGAAAATTTGCATGTTTCGGTATTTTTATCGCTTTTACGAGATTAACGATTAAATTGTTATATTAATTTGTAAAATCGTAATAATCGGCCTAAACATGTAATATATGTTTATATTCTGGAAAAATATTGTTTTTGATGATTTTTGATAATTTAGTATTTTTCTGATATTTTTGATATCGATTATTGAATTATTACCGTTTTCGGACAAAAACGATTAAAAGCCGATTTTTAGTTCTAGTACTTAACCATTTTATTTTAATCTGATTTTTTACGTGGTGAAACTTTCTGGTGAAATAGAAGTTTCTGAATTTTTTCATAATATTTCGGAATTGTTAAGTGGATGAATTAATTAATCACTTTAAATCATCGTTTATCGTTAAAACCGTGTTTGTTGTTTAAATTCTCGATTTTTGGTCTTTGGTTTAAATCTGGAAAAAATTTATGATTCTGATGATTTCATATTAAAATGTAATTTTAGGATTTTTAGTGCCTTAATAAAATGTTAGGAACGATAAGTTTTATTAATGGAATCGTTAATTGTGAAAACGGGTTTTAAAGACGGTTTTGATGGGATTTATTAAAGCTGGAATTTTTGGAAATCTGGAAAAATAGTATTTTCTGGAAAATCATGATTTTTAAGTTTAGTAATAATTTTTGGATATTAATACTCTTAATTACTATTTTTATTAATCGTTATTGTCGAGATTAGACGATTAACGAGAAAACGCTTTAAAAACCGAGTTTTAGGATTCTGGAAAATTTTATTTTCTGGACAGAATATCCATAAATATATTTTAACTATTTTACGTAATTTTTGTACTATCTATTAAAGTCTTTAATTAATAAGTATTGATTTTCGGACAAATTGTGATTTATCGTTAAAATGCTTCATCTTACCTAAAAGAAATATTTTTTCAGCAATTTTGAAAGTATTTAAATCTGATACTTTAAGAGTTAAATCATCCCTTAACATTTTCTAAATATATTCAATGGTTTAATTAAATAAAAGACGTTAAAAGATTTAATTTGCCCTTTGCCGTAAAATCCTATTTGTAATCGTATTGTCGTAACTAATAATAATTAGGGAATTTTAGCTTTGTAAATTTTGAAAACATTCTGATTAGTATTATTAAAATGTTTAAGACATTTTTAATCATTTTATACACTTCTACGATATTTCAATAATTTCATAAACTCAAATGTTCTTACTTTAATAATTAATATCGTTAAAGCCGAAAGTATTAGTTTTATAAATCTATATCGTTTACTAAAAATATGGTATTAGTATGAACTAATATTTTCACTATTTTGATATAATGCTATTTTTAGTAAAGTTTCTAAAAATAGAAGTTTCCTAAAATAGAACGTTTCCTCTTTTAGAATATAAATGTTTACTTCTTTTATCCTCATATTATTTATATTGATTATATCTTTTGAATATCGATAATGGCTTTGTTTTGGAGTTATGGAATAAGGACAAGTGTGAGGTTAGAGTAATATATTCTAGGGTTTACGGTTTTGCCATCAACTATAAGGCTAGTGTATCAGGAATCGGTACATTGGTTGTTGAACCGGGTGACAGGTATCCCGGGAGTTGTGTACATTTTGACCTTAAGCTTAGGCCTCGCAGTAAGTCGCCGTCATAAGTTGAACTGGGTGACAGGTAATCCCAGGAGGGGTGTGCATTATCTTGAACTAGGGCCACGCATTTATAAGTCGCCGCTCTATTATGGTTGAGTAGCCTAGTTAGAGACCGAAGTTTGATTTGTTTGAACTAAGTTCTCGAAGCTAGTTTTTAGTATTCTCCTAGTGAAAGTCTAGCCGTCTACACTACTCCTATCCATAACGCCATTTTGAATATTTTTATTATTATCGATATAATTTGGTTGCAGGTTGGCAAATGTTTTATGTTTTCTTCGGAAAACTCATTTTTATTATATTGTTTTGATACGTGAAGTTTTTCACTGAAAGTTTATTTTTATTATAATGTGTTTTACTGTTTTCCATTTTTACTATTTTTATATAATAGTAATTACAGTTTTAAAATCCTGTTATACGGCTGGGAGAACGTTGATGTTGCTCCCCACTGATTGTGGCTGTTATGTTTTTAACATGGCAGGTATATGTGTTTTCCTTCGGGTGGGCTAGCGAGCAGTTATGGATCCTGCTTGTTTTAATCAGATCACTGTATTATGGATTGTTAAAACCCTTTTTATGGATTTTATTTATTTATATATTTTGTAGCCATTTTTATTTTATGGCTTATGTATTGACTTACCATTTTTATTTAATCAAGACATAGCTACAGTGTGTTATAATCCCACTTCTACAGTGTTTCCGCCACTGTATTGCGTTAGAATTTCTAGGGGATTACAGTCGGTCAGGGTGAAGTGACACTGGAATTGACACAACTACCTAGCAGCTCAACTTCAATGGAGGACGTATTCACCAAGAAATCTGTGATTAAAAAAATAGAAGATATTACAGAAATTAAGACGGTAACTTTGAAAAACAATTAGGGTCATTAATATCCTCATAATATTAACCTGGCCATCTGACTGAAATGGAATGTTCAACTGGCAGGCATGTTATATTGCATGTTATATTGCAGTTCTTGCAACTCCAATGCACGTCGAAGCATCAAGGAATTGATTTTACAATTCTTGTGGTGTGTGTGATGGTAAAGTTGATATCGGAGAGGAAGGGATGTTCTATTGTGAGCGGTGCAACAAGTTATATCGTGCTCAACAACTTAAGGCTGCTGCACTACAAATCATATAAACTCTACCTATTTGCTAACCACAGGATGAAATGAGATGTGAATCACATGTAATTAAAATATAGGTTGCTCTGAAATTGACTTATTTTTGTTTTGATGGCAGGAGCTCTTACTACTGGATTACTAGAAGATTTCGCAGAAATTGATCCTAGACTGTCTCCATCGATTATAGTCAATTGTCGTAGTATAGCACCTGAATAATATCATGGACGGTGTTAGCTATGTACGCACACTATCTTTAATTAAGTTTGAAATAAACGGTACTAAGTTATATTTGCACGAAATTACCTTCCGTCTAAACTATTTCAACTTTGGCTCTTGATGTACATGTTCTTCACATTCTTCATGGTCTTAATAAATGAGTACTTGATTGAAATAAGTGATACTAGAAAGAATTTCTGGGAAAGAGATTTACAAGCATATCAATTCTAGGGATTTAAAATCAAATTGGGAAAATGATAGTAGAGTAGAGTTTTCTGGGAAATTTTTGTATATGACTTGCAACTTGCAAGGATGAAGGCTCCCAATTTTTTTTTCGGTCCGTTTGAGGAAATTGAGAGTATAATGGGAGGCTCCCAAATTTGGTGGTATTTTTTTGTTTGTTTTCTTTTCGTTTGGAGTCGATCTCTCTTAAGACGGGTTATCCGTCTTAAGTTTATAATGGGTCAATTAATACCCTACTTAAATAGAATAACACCCCATCTTTACTCATTCTTAAGTTTTTAAACAAGATTATAAATGTACATTTACCAATGTTAGTGTTTTGACCGATATACAGACGAGCTTTATTTTAAGAGTTTTTGGTGACTGTAAACGGTATTTTAAGCTTTAACAAAATCATATTTGAATCATACAATCAGAATCCAATAATTTTTGACGCCGTGCCTTGGCACGGGTCCTAAACTAGTATATATATAACCAAAATACACTCATTTAATTTAAGTAAGTTAACATACCACTTAATTTAATAGTCAGATAATATTATTTATGTCATAATAATTTGTCAACAATTTTTTCCCAAGTTACTATGATCTTCGATATACCTAAGTTAGACGTCAGATTATATATATTTATTTAACTTTTCCTTTTCCTTTGGGAAAAAATTATTAATTCATGTGGAAAAGTTTTACAAATACCTATTAACTAACTTAGACAAAGAAAATCAAAGATCTACTCTTTTAGAAAAATTTGCTAATATTAATATTGTGATCAAATATAAATAAATCATCTCTTTTTAATGTATCAACCTTTGTCAAATTTTTTTTTTTCAAATTATCCACTCCTCCAAAATTAAAAGAATAATAAATTGATTGATGATTTCTTTACTACACCAAACAAAATAAGGTAAGAAAATTCGTCATCACCATTATTATTACTATATTACACGACCAACACTAATATGAACCAAACAAAAGTTCATTTTAACCACTAACCTAAGTGATAAATTATAAATTAGTATAAGTGCAGAAAAAAATAATCATATAATTCACATGCAAGCCTAATTAGTCACATAAAATCCACTTACAAATCAATTATCAATTTATTTTCAAATAAACATGCAATTAGAAATTTTATCAAGTAATAAATTAAACTGAAAAATCCATTTTATAGAATGGATTTATTGACGATTTACCCACCCTTTTAAGAGGGTTTTTAGTTGAAAGAGAAGTAGATCTTGAATCTTGAATTGAGTCCACTTGAGTCGAGCAAATCGATCTCGGTCTCCGCAGCTCCCTTCCTTCTCGGCACCAATAGGTATCAAAAATTCCATACACCACAATTTTTCCATTAATTACAACACTAAAAATTTTAGAATAATTTATCCATGAGTAAATTTTAAGTTTAAATGTTATCATATTGTTAACATGCATGTAGGAATTTATATTTTTAAAATTTGACTAAAAAAAATTTAAAATGAAATACTAATATTTTTGATGTAAAAATCATCTTTTAGGCCAAAATTGATCCTCAAACTATCATGCATGAAGAATTTGAACCCTAAAATTTAGCATACGAAGAACATAAAATCCGTCCTTCTAAAAAGAAAATTACTACCAATATAATATAAAAAGATGGTGGCTAAGTTTAAAGACAAGGTGGAGAAATTAAAATGTTGGGATTCAAGATTAACACCTTGGGAGGTAGATGGATCGATGAGCCTCCTTCGTTTCTTCATTCGTTAATTGAATATGGAGAATCAATGGTTTAAGGGAGGAAAAAAATGGGGGTGACGGTGAAATGGGCAATTAAGGAGGAGAATAGAGGTGTGAGAAGGAAGTATGTGTAACTTGTGGAGTACAAGAACAATACGGAGTATTGGAGTAACATGAGGGGTTATGATCATGCGTGGGTTGAAATTAAGAAGAGTTAAAAGGCCCACGTATGGATCTCGATTTTGGGATTCGAGCACCGTGTCATTATTAGCTCCATTTTCATTTGATAATATTCAATTTTCAATACAGTTGCAAAAATACGACGAATAAATTTTAAAATCCTAAAACATTTAGGCTAACATTGGATGACGAATCCAAATAATTTAGAATGCGGGTGATGTATTTGCATAGGTAAGTCTCGACTAATTGATTACTTAGGTAGGTCACAAGCTATTACTCCGTATAAATTTTGTATTATCAGTGATACTAATGCGAAACTATATTACCTTAGCATGCGAAGTAAGGAACGTTGTCAACCGAGTTTGAGACAATAAAAATATTTAAATAGTTTGAGATGAAATTATGACGATTAATATAAATATAGGGTAAATAAGACATATTATACAGTTGTTTCATTACGAACGTATTTTAAAAGATATATAAAATATAACATAACAACATTTAGGTTGAAACTATACTTTTATTTATAATCTTTTTAAATTATACTATACTCTATGAATAGTAGAAAATACTTAATAAGGAATGGTTTGATATAAATGTCAAGTAAATTATAGGATTAGGAAGGTAGAGTGTCAGGTTTGACCACTGACTTTTTCAACTCAATTTTTATCTACCAGCTGTCGGAATCTATCTTCGACCTCTTCTGAAAAATTATACTCCCTCTCATTCTTTGGAAAAGCACACTTTGAATAAAATATACCACCCACTTGAATAAAAAGGTGTGCTTTTCCAGTGAATGAGAGGGAGTAGTACCCACTCTCCTATTTGAAACGAGTATTGGAGTGTGCAAGTGTGATAATTAATGAAAAAGTTATGATCGACTTAAGTTGTCTTTAAGTTGAGCAAAAAAAATTTATTATAAATACTAGTAAAAGAATATAAATATATAAATAAAATGACATGTTACAAATTTTGAAAGAAAGGATAAAATGAGAAAATTTGTAGAAATCGAATATGAAATTTATATCTATCCCACGAAAGACGGTCTGGTAGTTTCTAAAATAGAACAAAATATAACGTAGAATAAGAAAAATTTATAAAAGATTGTTAAAAATACGGGGTGTTACATATATATACACAAAAAGTGTGTATATTCCTTTCCTCCTCCACCCCCTCCTACGACTTCTACTCTACTCTGATCTGATTTGGATCGTTCAATCAACTCTTTCTATAGTCCCTCCTCATACCTATTCTAACATCGTCAGATGTAAAATGTATGCTCATCAACTGAGATTGAGCTTCGTGTCATCTCAAATTCTACTTTAGAGTTGTGTTTGTTTCGTTCTTTACTCTTTGAAATAAGTGGACCGCTTCCCCTTCATGAATTTTGCATTTATTATCGGATACAACACAAACGGTAAGATTACCAGCTGCGTTTGACTTCCAAGCTGAAGTCCCTTAACTACCAAATCATGGCCAGAATACTCTAAAATGCCAACTTTGGGAAGCATCTTTTAAGGATAATATAGAGTAGTTGTAGAAGTGAAAATCAAGATACAACGATAAAAGTAATAGTGCCACATTAACTTAAGGTTATTTTTTTAGTAAATTTAGTTTCAAGTAGGACTAATTCAATAATTGTTCGTATCATGTCAGCAACCTTTTTTTCTGGCACCGTGTTTGGAAATAGTATGTGTCAAGAACAATCATGCTGGCAGAGGGGTAAACTTCAAAAATATGATAAGATGGTAATCGATAATACATATTTAGCACAAGGTTTTTTAACTACAAAAGTAATACTCCCTCCGTTCCAATGAATTGTTTGCCTTTGCTTTTGGCACCAAGGGAAAGATAACCAATGAAGAAGTGACATGTGGACTCAAGGGTCAAATTGCATATGAAAAATATTCCTAAAATAGAAAGGCAAACAATTCATTGAGACGCCCCAATATGGAATAGACAAACAATTCATTGGAACGGAGGGAGTAGATTGATTACCTATGAACAATGAAAACGACTTTACATGTCTAAAATTAAACTATGGATGGAGTCATGGAACTCTGCTCCAATAAAGAATGGGCGATCGGGAAGCCTTTTTTTGGATTGAATTTTTTTTGATTTGGCAACCAACCCTATGTTGTTAAAGAATCACTAACGCGTAGCATACCAGCCAATGTGTATACATCCTCGAAAGCCTAAATAATCGATCGGATTGTTTCCAAAATAGATGACAAGCGAGCCTGAAACTTAGATCATCTTACACGACTTGATCTTCCAAGGAACCTCCAAGGCTTAACCTCAAACTTCCAGAAACTATATTTAATCAAAACAAAACAGCAACAGATTAGAAAGAACGAACCCAAAAAGGTAGAAGCTCAAATATAGACCTTTCAGTGCCTTTCGAAGAAGCGGATTGGATAGATTTTGCACAAAAAACACCTTCATCACTTGTCTAGTCCTCTTGTCCGCTTGCTTGGGTGCCATAGAAGCTTGAACAAATCTAAACAAACTCGTACCACCGAAAATAAGCACACTCTAACTCACAATAATAATGCAAATATACACTAAAGTTTACTCAACAACAATGAAAAACCACCACTAACTCTAGACTCCTAAAATGCAACAAAATCTTTTAGATTTTGGAGACGACCTAAGAAAATCAATCAAAATGTGGCTTAAAAATTGGCATATGGTATTATATTTAAGAAAAAAACATTGTGTACATAGAGGGAACATAACAGAGAAGCAGTAATCTATTCAATTCATTCGACAACAGACAGTAGCATCACGACAACTCGTATGCTAGTACGAAGTATGATATGAACAGTAAAGCAAAAAAATGGGCTACTAACATTGTCAACTTCTACCGTCCCTTTTCTTCGGCTATGGTCAAATTGGGTCAGGTTGGTATTAAGAATACTAATATTAGATTGGAAATTCCACAGTTCATCTTCAACCTCCATCAATTGCAGAGAAGAAAAGGCAAGAGTTTACAAATAAATAAAAGAGAAGTAATGTCACCTGTTTTCTGAAGTGTGACTAACTTTGCTTCTTGGACCTTTTCTAACTAGCATTAGAGTCTAAAACAAAGATATAAGGATTTTCAGAATCCAAAACATATGATGACTACAAGCATAAAAGAGAGGGGAAAAAAGGTTTACTCTAATGCAATATTACATTGGCTGATTTCTCGTCCTGACTCTTCTGAATTATCTTCCTCGTCATCCTCACTGTCTCTCTCTCCCTTCACCTGAAATGCACATTTGTCATCAAAACTAACCCAACACTCTCAGCCGTAGACTATGATGATGGTTGAAAATAAGTGTTGCGACAAAACCAAAGAATTATGAAGAGAATTAATTGAAAGATAAGAAAAGAGAGTGATCAAAAAAATAAAAATCATACCTTCAAATGAAAGTTGAGTAATGGGTATTGAGTTCCGTGCGAAATAAGGACGCAAGTAATATTGGAAAAAAGGAAGAGAGTAACTCAGAGAGAACTTGTTCCCGGTAAAAAAAAAACAATTGCATAAACTATGGGTTCAAAATTAAGAAGAGTTTGTGATACGAGTAAACTCGAACCCGACACGATTGTGCTTGGACCGAACAAAGCCCACAATGAGACGATGCACTCACTCGGGGTATTCGAACCAAGCCCAATAAAGTTAGGCGTGTGCATGCTTACCCATGTCCCAAATATGGTCTAGGTGCATTAGAGAAAATAAAGATTATGGAAGATATGTGGATGATATCAAGCGTGATCCTTACTCCAAATAATCAGGAACAATCTTCTCATATTTGGCAACAAAATGAATGAGTATCAAGGTTGATTTGATATTTATTTCATGGGAGATATGCGTGAGATCTACCACCCAAATAAAGAGGCAATCTTCTTTTAATTAGGAAGTAAGAATAATAATGATATCTTCAATATCATTTCAAGATATACCTAAGATAAGATATTATATTCTCTAGATTAATTACTAGTTTTAATTTGATTAGTATCTCGTAAAATATATTCGAGATTATATTTGTGTAAGGCTATAAAATCCACGTTCCATGTTAGCATAAGGCATTGAATGATTAAGCAATAAAAATTCAGCAAAGTTTTTGATTTATCAAACCTTGTGAAAACTCATTTCGAGAAAGTACTTCGAAATCGCGTCGAGGAATTGGTGCGCCAATCTCTACGTTATTAGTTTCGGATTCAAGGTCGAATTCGGGCTAAATATATTTGGTTACGTTTGTCTTTTATTTCATCACAAAAATCCTTACGTAATTCAAAGTATTTTCTTTCCTAAAATAGACGTGCCACAAAACACAAAATCCAGGAAGACCTTAACCACGAACCAAGGTTATATTAACCTTAGTTCAATTTCACTCCAAAATCCACGTCATCACTCAAGGTTACATTAACCTTCGATCCAGCTTCATTTCTTATTCTAAACCGCTTCCGCATTCGCCTCATTTGGTATCAGAGCCGTGTTTAGCGACATGGGAGATAACGAAATCAACGACAACAATGTCAACAATGACGCAAGCAGCTTCAATACTGGAGGGAGTAATGACGACAATCTCATCCAACAATTGCTCCGTGCCTTGCGCAATTTGCCCGAGAACAGACCTGGGGGAGGTGCCAGGAGATTCGTGGATGTGCCCAAACCCCATGACGAATTTAAAGTCACGGAGTTGCCTGAATTCGGGGGAGGCATAGATCCGGAAGAATACTTGGACTGGGAGCGTCAAATCGAGAGGATGTTCGAATTCAAGGATGTCCCCGATGAGAAGCGTTGCAAGTATGCTATCTTGAGGCTAACAAAAAGTGCGTCCCTATGGTTCGAAAGTATGAAGACTAGGCGAGCACAGGAGGAAAAGCCTAAGATCCGATCATGGGAGGAACTCAAAAATAAGTTACGCAAGAGGTATGTTCCTAGAAGTTACAAAATCGACTTATATCGTAAGGTAGCCGAATTGAAACAAGGGACCATGTCAATTAGTGCGAATATTGAGGAGTTCGAAAAGACATCTTTAATGTGTGAGTTAGAAGAACTCGAGGAACAAAAGATGGCTAGGTTTTGTAGGGGATTAAATCGTAACATAGCTGATGTGGTAGATTTACATCCTTATGCGTCGTTTGATTTATTATGCCCTTTGTGTTTAAAAGTAGAGGGCCAACAAAAACGACGAACTACTCCAACCACTAAAACAAACACTTGGACAAAATCCGAAACACCCAATAAATTCGGAGGGTCTAGTTCAAGTCAAACCCCAAAATCCGTAGTTGCCACCCAAACAACACCTAAAACAGACACTAAATCCAAAGACATGTCTAGGGTCCGTTGTTTTAAGTGTCAAGGATTCGGCCACTTTCAAAGCGATTGTCCTAATAAAAGAGTCATTACATTAAGAGAGGCAATTAGCTATCGCGATGAATTGATGGAGGGTTTTAGTGACGAGGATGAACCATCATATGTCACGAATGGGGATGAGTTAGAGGGGGATGACGTGCTCGAGTTTGTAGCACCAAGTCATGTTGAGTCTTTGGTCTTACGTCGTACTTTGCACACCGTTGTTGAACCGGTTGTGGCCGAACAACGTGACCAAATCTTCCGCACTAAATGCTTGGTCAAAGACAAATGGTGTAATGTGATTATTGATGGGGGGAGTTGTACCAACGTCGCCTCACAAGACATGGTTAAGAAATTAACCCTAACCACCACACCACATCCGAGACCCTATACCTTACATTGGCTTGATGATGGGAACCAAGTTAAGGTGACTAAACAAGTCTGCGTTGGTTTAACGATGGGTCCTTACAAGGACGAGGTGGTTTGCGATGTTATTCCTATGGATGCTTGTCACATGTTACAAGGCAGGCCATGACAATTTGATCGCAATGTCCTTCATAAAGGACGAAGCAACGAGCATGAACTCATGGTGGATGGTAAGAAGGTCGTCCTAAGGCCTATGGCGCCGAAGGAGATTCGTTCGTTTCATTCTAATCGTACTAACAAGCCGAGTTTGTCAATGTTTGCTAGTGAAAGAGACGTGGAGCAGGTTTTGGCTAGAGGAGAGCAAGTGTACGCGCTTGTGGCATCTAACCTGTCCACAGTTTCAAGAGAGAATAACCTTGACCAAGGTTACATTAAACTTGACCAAGTTTACTCTAACCTTGACTCTGTTGAACGCGTTAAACCACTATTGCGTGAGTTTGACGATGTTTTTCCAGATGATTTACCAGCGGGTTTACCTCCATTGCGTGGAATCGAGCATCAAATTGATCTCGTACCCGGCACGCCGTTACCAAACAAGGCGGCTTATCGGAGTAACCCCGAAGAAACCAAAGAACTCCAACGACAAATTGAGGAGTTAATGGAACAAGGGTACGTAAGAGAAAGCATGAGCCCGTGCGCGGTTCCTGCTTTACTCGTCCCTAAGAAAGATGGCACATGGAGAATGTGCATCGATAGTAGAGCAGTGAATAACATCACCATAAAATATCGATTCCCGATTCCGAGACTCGATGATATGCTTGATGAACTTCATGGCTCAACCATCTTCTCCAAAATCAATCTTCGAAGTGGTTATCACCAAATTCGAATGAGAGAAGGAGATGAATGGAAGACCGCATTCAAAACCAAACATGGTTTATATGAATGGCTGGTCATGCCTTTCGGCCTTACTAATGCACCAAGCACTTTCATGAGGCTTATGAACAAGGTTCTAAAGTCCTTCATTGGAAAGTTCGTGGTCGTGTACTTGGACGATATCCTAGTATACAGCAAGGGCATTGAAGAGCACCTACGACACTTAAGACAAGTGTTCGAAACGCTAAGAATGCAAAAACTATACGGCAAAGCCGAGAAGTGCTCATTCTTGGTCGACAAAGTTATATTCCTTGGATACGTTGTATCTCGGGATGGAGTTGCCGTGGATCAAGAAAAGGTGGAGGCTATTCGTTCTTGGCCTGTCCCTAGTACGGTGACTGAAGTACGATCATTCCATGGATTGGCTTCATTCTACCGGCGGTTTATTCGTGATTTCAGCACGGTCATGAGCCCAATCACGGGTTGCTTGAAAAAAGGAGCGTTTGATTGGAACCAACAAGCTCAAAAAGCATTCGAGAAGATCGAGGAGTTGCTGTGCAATGCACCTATACTCGCTCTACCCGACTTCTCTCAACCGTTCGAAGTTGATTGTGACGCAAGTGGCGTGGGAATTGGGGCTGTTTTAATCCAAGCTCAACGACCCATTGCTTACTTTTCGGAGAAATTGGGGGGCGCTCGTTGTAATTACTCTACATACGACAAAGAGTTCTACGCGATCGTTCGAGCACTTGACCATTGGAGTCACTACCTTCGCCCTAGTCATTTTGTACTTCACTCGGATCACGAGTCTCTCAAGTACATACATGGGCAACAAAAGCTCAACCCGAGACATGCAAAATGGGTTGAATTCCTTCAATCATTCCATTTTTCATCAAAATACAAAGAAGGCAAGAGTAATGTAGTAGCTGACGCTTTATCACGAAGATATGCGCTACTTACCACGCTCGAAGTGAAGTTACTAGGGTTTGAGTTAATCAAAGAATCCTATGTACTTGATGATGAACTAAGGGAGATATTCGAGGAATGTCAAAAAGGTGGATACAAGGAATACACGATACAAGAGGGTTGTCTATTTAAGGGAAATCGACTTTGTGTTCCGAAGCATCCAATTCGTGAATTATTAATTCGCGAAGCACACGGTGGTGGTTTAGCCGGACATTTCGGGGTCTAGAAGACGCTCGACATCTTACACGAGCATTTTCATTGGCCGAAAATGATTGGTGATGTCCAAAACATCATAGGCAAGTGTGTTACTTGTCACATGGCGAAAAGTTCCTTTAAAGCAGGAGCCTACATGCCATTACCAGTCCCAGAACGACCATGGGAAGATGTGTCGATGGACTTTATTGTGGCCTTACCTCGTACTCAAAGAGGAAGGGATGCAATTATGGTGGTCGTTGACAGATTTTCGAAGATGGCGCATTTTGTGGCTTGCCATAAAACGGACGATGCTAGTAATGTCGCGGATCTGTATTATCGCGAGATCGTCCGTTTACATGGAGTCCCGAAGACTATTGTGTCCGATCGTGACTCAAAATTCCTGAGTTACTTTTGGAACACACTTTGGAGAAAGGTCGGTACTAAGCTACTGTTTAGCACTTCGCATCACCCTCAAACCGATGGGCAAACGGAGGTGACAAACCGTATCTTAGGGACTATTCTTCGAGGTTTGGTGAGTAAAACTCAAAAGGATTGGGATCTTAAGCTTGCACATGCGGAGTTCGCTTATAATCAATCTCCCACCTATGCAACTAAGCACTCTCCCTTCGAGGTAGTTTATGGGGTTAACCCGTATTTACCTATCGAGTTACTCCCCATCCCTAAAGGGGAATTTGTTCACAAGGACGCGGAGGACAAGGTTAAGGCTATGACAAAGCTACATGATCAAGTCCGAGCTAGAATCGAGGAGGTGAACGATACCTACAAACGGCGAGCTAATAAAACACGACAAGCTAAGACATTCCAACCCGGGGATTTAGTTTGGTTGCACTTGCGCAAGGAAAGGTTTCCGGGGAAAACGAAAGAACAAGCTCATGCCGCGAGCCGAGGGTCCATACAAGGTCGCTGACAAAGTAAACGACAATGCTTACAAGATCGAGCTTCCGGGAGACTATGGAGTCCACGCTACATTCAATGTAGGAGACTTAAGTCCGTACTTAAGCAATGATGGCCTTGCAGAATTGAGGTCAATTCCTTTCGAAGAAGGAGGGGATGATACGAGTAAGCTCGAACCCGACCCGATTGTGCCTGGACCGAACAAAGCCCATAATGAGACGATGCACTCACTCGGGGTATTCGAACCAAGCCCAATAAAGTTAGGCGTGTGCATGCTTACCCATGTCCCAAATATGGTCTAGGTGCATTTGAGAAAATAAAGATTATGGAAGATATGTGGATGATATCAAGCGTGATCCTTACTCCAAATAATCAGGAACAATCTTCTCATATTTGGCAACAAAATGAATGAGTATCAAGGTTGATTTGATATTTATTTCATGGGAGATATGCGTGAGATCTACCACCCAAATAAAGAGGCAATCTTCTTTTAATTAGGAAGTAAGAATAATAATGATATCTTCAATATCATTTCAAGATATACCTAAGATAAGATATTATATTCTCTAGATTAATTACTAGTTTTAATTTGATTAGTATCTCGTAAAATATATTCGAGATTATATTTGTGTAAGGCTATAAAAGCCACGTTCCATGTTAGCATAAGGCATTGAATGATTAAGCAATAAAAATTCAGCAAAGTTTTTGATTTATCAAACCTTGTGAAAACTCATTTCGAGAAAGTACTTCGAAATCGCGTCAAGGAATTGGTGCGCCAATCTCTACGTTATTAGTTTCGGATTCAAGGTCGAATTCGGGCTAAATATCTTTGGTTACGTTTGTCTTTTATTTCATCTCAAAAATCCTTACGTAATTCAAAGTATTTTCTTTCCTAAACTAGACGTGCCACAAAACACAAAATCCAGAAAGACCTTAACCACGAACCAAGGTTATATTAACCTTAGTTCAATTTCACTCCAAAAATCACGTCATCACTCAAAGTTACATTAACCTTCGATCCAGCTTCATTTCTTATTCTAAACCGCTTCCGCATTCGCATCAGTTTGCATATGTGAAGCGTAAGATGAGTTGCTCGTGATTTGGGTTCAAAAATAGTCAATAAAAAAAACAAAAAATGGTGGATGTGGTCTAAAAAGGAATGGATGAGTTGCTCGTGATTTTGGTTCAAAAACAGTCTATAAAAACGAAAAAAAATGGTGGATGTGGTCTAAAAAGGAATCCTAACTAAAGCTTGATAAAAGACAATGGCTTCTTTATCGAAGGCCTAACATAGACATATTAAGGTTACTATTCACGTTAAATGGTGAAGAAACTGCCCTTTCCAAATCAAGAACAACTCTTTTAGTACTCACTTGCAAATTAAAATCTGCTACTTCTTTGTCTTAGAGAAGCCAAGTATGCCTCCTTGGAGCATTTTGCATTTTTTCCAACTCCTTTGCATAATTTTCTACCTACACACAAGTACTATGCAATTATACCGGCCAATTACAACACATTAACAAAAATACTCCTGATAGAGAATAAATAAGGAAAAAAAAGACGGAAACGTGGCTGTAGTTGAAATCAACATCATCAACTAATAAAAGGAGTGAAAAGTTAGTAGTGAAGCCTAAAAAGAGAGTAGGGAGGCACTTGCAATCACACTCACACCAAGTCCTAATGACACGACTTTTAGGTGAGTTACGTAAATAAAAACGGAATAAGTAGTGCATAATAAAAACGGAATAAGTAGTGCATACTCCATAATAAATTACTCCCTGATAAGTTACTAAAAAACTTAGGTACTCACTGAAAAATTCAATGTAGTTTCTGGTCCCCAGTACATAAGGCCCGCCAGATCATAAGCCCTCACCGCATCCAATTTACTATTATATACTCATACATTTACAAAGCTTGCATCTTTCAAGTCAGAACTATCTAAGAAACTCATTCATTATTACATTAGAAGTACTCAAATGAAACAACAATTCATATTCATATTCATATGAGTATGAATACACAATACAAAGTAAAGAATACAGATTACCTTTCTACAGCCCGAAACCAGTGACGATAATAGCAGGCATCCAAATCTGACAAACAAGAAAGTGAAGGTTAAAATATATAAATGGAAAAAATTAAAATGGTTAATGGGAGTTGAAAGGAAGCTAAATTAACATGTTCATTTTGATGAAATTAGGGTTATACTCTTACCAATTATATTATTACCTACCACTCCATGATTGAATGAAGAGATGATCATCATTTGTATGGTGGTTCATGGCTGTTGGTGCTCGCCTGAGATCGACGGAACAACGGAGCTCGATTTCATCTTGGGAGGTGCGAGGTGAGCTGGGCAGGAGGGTCTATGGTAGTCGAACCACTTGGATTCGATCAATGGTGGCTTAAGTGGTGGTGAGTGACGGAGGTGGGGCGGAGATGGTGAAATGAAAGGACAAAGAGGAGGGGGGGATGGGTTTTGGAAAACAGGGATGTACATCTGAAAAGTAGGAAGCGAAAGGGATGGGTGAGAATCAAAGGGGAAAAGTTGAGCAGTGAACTGTCAGCTACATAATAATGTACTGAACTGTACTGATACACCTCCTCCTCCGTCTTCAGGCAAGTCGAAGGTCCATAGAGTGAGGTTGTCTCTCAATAGCTGCATTATAAGGGTCAATACTCCTCACTCAATGTGTCCAGTTCTGCAATGGCTTCATCGAATGCTTGTTTGGCCAAATGGCATGCCCTGCGTTAAGTTGATATCGATGCAATGATTAACTTGGCAAGTCAGAACAGATCTCATGTGTTTGTGTTTGTGTTTGTGTTTATACCTTTCTGGAGAGTTCATAATTTCGTAGTAAAAGACAGAAAAATTGAGAGCAAGACCGAGTCGAATGGGGTGAGTAGAAGGCAGGTCTGTATTAGCGGTTTCAGAAGCCGCCTAAAATGAAACATCAGCATTGTGAGATCGAAAGATCAAAACAAAAGAGTAGAATAGCATGAGTGCACGACCATTGTTTCCGAGCTTAGGAAGAATGGAGTATTATATAGGAATCAACAACCTCATAGCCCTTCAGTGATTGGTCAGCAGCTTCCTTATTTTCATCATCTGTTTTAAATTCAGCAGGATACCGGTATAGTCACCCTTCCTGCAGTTCATCATTAATCCACACATGGGTAAGAATACAACAACAACATCATAGCGTTAGCAAGGTTTGATTTCTCGGCCAGTTTAGGTTTGCTTTCCAACAAGTTTTTCTATATAAGCATATGCAAGTGGGGGATCGGTAGCCTCATGCTCATTCGGTACCATACAAAACATGCTTTATAAAGGAAACATAAACGATTGGCTCGGACAAAATTAAAAAAGGGATATGTAAACCATAGTTGACGAATTCATATGATTAAACCCTTATCGATTCAGGATTCGGGATTCTTGATTCCCTCTTGTAGAAGAAACGGAGTATATCAAATGTAATTTCAGTAAGCAACACGATAGAATTTACTCTTAATGATGCCCGCTTTGTAGGGTGTGTGATCGTAAACTATTCATGGACATAGAGAGTAGACAGCAGAGGAACGAAACCCTCATCGAGAAACCTGACTAAATGAATCAATTGAGGCAGGAAAATCTGAGTTTAACTAATGAGCATGTTTATCTACTCACATTCCTTAGAAGACAGATACTGGAATAACGAGATTTCACACGTCAGTATGACTTACATAGTTACATCTTGTAGTTGAAGACAGTGGCTTCTCCACTACCTGAATGAGGAACCAAATGTGCATCAATAATGTCCAAGATATCCTGGCATATTTTAGTGAGTTCATCCTCGACTTTCTGACGGTAACCCTTGATGAGTTTGACATTGTTCTCATTTCCTTTCTTTTCTTCCTTTTGTTCAACTGAAGACATTATACACCAAGATGCTCTTCGAGCACCAATCACATTTTTGTAGCCCACCGAAAGAAGATTCCTCTCCTCCACTGTCAACTCAACATCGAGTTTTGCTACTGTTTTCATGCACTCGACCATTTCTGTATAAGAAATTAAAGTCAGATCAGATGAACTGGCATCAAACATGGAACTAAAAGCCCAAAGCATTCGGAAACAAAATTGTTTTTTTGAACGTGATCAACTTGAATTGAGCATTTGAAAAGTGAAGTGCGTAACAATGATGAAGATGACGGACGAAACAAATCAACTGTAAAAAACTCTTCAAAAACGTACATTTACATCTCAAATAAATCAAACAATTTGTCTTTCACATAGTGCGATAAAATAAACAATCAAATCAACAAGAAGTGAGAGAAAGCTCTCCGAGCTTCAGCAATGGCGAAGTATCGGAAAGTTAACAACTCAGCTTCAGCTCGAAGCGGCTCAAATCAAAAACACAAAAATAGTAGTAATAATTCATCATCTAATACTCACAAAACTAATATCAACTCTAGTAACAAAACTTCTAGTACACACAAATTGCGGGGCAACAATGGCGCGAAACTGAATCCTAACATTATAGAGGAAATTGAGGTAATACTGGAGGATGTAATAGAAGTAGAACTCCTAGATGAGTCTGAAACTGTTGATTCCAGGGAAAACAAGGAGACTCCCCTGCTCCAAATTACACCAGAGGATGTTCAAGAGGAGCTTCAATTTTGGAGTACTGCGGTATACGGGTTTGTTGTGGGTGCTAACCCGCCGTGGAGCGTTCTTTCTGGATTTCTGCACAGAATATGGAAGAATTTGAAGATTGACAAGGTATCTTTTCTACCGAATGGTATTTTCCTGGTACGATTTATGGATGCTGAGTCACAACAGAAAGCTCTATTATCAGAACACTTGATATTTGATAATAAGCCGGTGATAATCCATGAGTGGGATACTAATGCTGAATTGACAAAATATGAGGTAAAGAAGCTCCCAATTTGGGTGAAGTTGCTGAACCTGAATGTTAAATTCTGGGGAACGAACTGTTTGCGTAAGATTGGGGGCATTATAGGTACAGTGGTGCGTAATGTTCCTACCACAGATCAGCGCCAATTTCTAGGGTATGCAAAATTACTCATAGAAGTTGAGATTGGGCAAGAATTTCCAGAAATGGTGCGTTTCCTGGATGAAACTGGAGTGGAACAACAGGTCAAAGTGGAGTACGATTGGCTCCCCATTCTTTGTCATAGATGCAAGGGGATGGGTCATAGTGAAGTTCAATGTCGTACTAAAGCTGAAACAGTTAAACCTAAGAAAATATGGCAGCCTGTTGAGAAACCTAAAGTCCCTGATATCCCAATGAATGCAGCTACTCCAGCGGTAAATCAGATGGTTGCGACTAGTGAGATGCCTATCACTAGGATGCCTCTGAAGACGAGAACTGGGGGTATTTCTTACTTGGCTGATGGTCTGAGTTTTCTGGAAATGCTAACATCTTCAGGTGGGAAGAAAGACAAATAGAAGGTAATCGATGATGAAGGGGGGGGGGGGGGGGGTAGGAGATCATTCTACTCTACCACCCCATGGATAACATTGGATTTTGGAATGTTCGAGGTATGAATAAAATCACGAAGCAGAAAGAGATACGATGGTTTATGCATAATAATAGAGTACATCTTTTTAGTCTATTAGAAACGAAAGTTGAAACTAATAATTGGCAGTCAGTGAGCAATATCTTTACGGACTGGTCTATCATAACGAATAATAATACTCATAAAGGGGAACGCATTTGGTGTTTATGGAATCCGAGAGTTTATCAAATTGATATAGTAGATGTGCGAGACCAAGCTATTCATATGAAAATCAATATAATTGGATTGGCTGCAAGTTTTTGGTGTACCATGGTATATGGTTTCAATAAATTGGCCGAAAGAAACAATTTGTGGGGCTATTTGAGACAGTATGCTCAAAATTCTCGTGGCCCTTGGATAGTTTGTGGGGATTTTAACAATGTCCTTACTAATGATGAGAAGATTGGATTGCCTGTTACTAGAGCGGAGATCCTACCTTTCCATGATTGCATCCATGATTGCCATCTCACTGAGCTTAAGACTATAGGGTCGTGTTTTACATGGAACAATAAACATGAACCAGGAAGTAGGGTCTATAGCAGATTGGATAGGGTCTTAGTCAATAGCGACTGGTTCATCAAATACCCAGATTCTTATGTTAATTTCATGGCAGAGGGATTATTTGACCATTGTCCGGGCATAATAACATTGGATAATCTGGGTTGGAAAAAGAAGTACTTCTTTAAGTACTTTAATATGTGGTCGAAGGCTGGGAACTTTCAACAATTAATTAAGGAGGAATGGGAGAAACCAATAAATGGAAGCCCTATGTTCCAACTTGTTAATAGACTCAAGAGCATTAAACCTGGGCTGCGAGAGATCAATAGGACACAGTTTAAGGAAGTGGAAAACCAGGCTAACATTATGGAGACAGCACTTCAGAGCATTCAGAATCAACTAAGGCTGCAACCTGGCGATAAAAATCTTATGTTATATGAAGGGGCAATAGCTAAACCGTATGCCTTATTAGATAAAGCTCGGTATAAATTCCTGCAGCAGAAGGCAAAATCGGAGTGGATGGAGATGGGTTACATGAATACGGCTTATTTTCATGCCTCTATCAAGCAAAGGAGGGCGATAAATAAGGTTATACAAATCCAAAATGATAAGAAGGAGGTACTTACTCATCCTGATGACATACAACAGGCTTTTCTTTCCTATTTTACTGGTATATTGGGTACTAGTAAGCAGGTTGAAGGGGTGCATATGGCAACAGTAAGGAGGGGTAATACTGTGACGATGGAACAGATGATTAACCTGATGAAACCTCTTACTATGACTGAAGTTAAAACAGCTATGTTTAGCATCAAGGGAAATAAAGCTCCGGGTCCCGACGGATTAACAAGTCAGTTCTTTAAAGATACTTGGCAGCAGACTGGAGTAAGCGTGTTTGAAGCTGTAAACAATGTCTTCACACATGGAAAATTGTTAAAGCAAGTGAGTAATACGTTGATCACTCTTATCCCCAAGATAGCTCAACCTACTAAGGCGAGTCAATTTCGGCCTATAGCCTGTTGCAACACCATATATAAATGCTTATCAAAGGTTATTTGTGCACGTCTGAGTGACATTCTTCCTGAACTAATTAGCCCCAGTCAAAGTGCTTTTATTCGAGGAAGAGACATTGTGGAGAACATTCATATTTGTCAGGACTTAATTAGACTGTACAATAGGAAGAGTTACTCCCCTCGAGCTATACTGAAGATTGATATGCAGAAAGCCTATGATACAATAGAGTGGAGTTTTGTTCGAACCATGTTAGAGGCACTGGACTTCCCACTGAAATTCATCGATATTATTATGGAATGCCTTACTTCCCCCAGTTATACATTAACACTAAATGGAGTCAACTTTGGGTTCTTCAAGGCAAAAAGAGGTTTAAGACAAGGGGACCCTCTCTCCCCCCTATTGTTCACCATTTGTATGGAATATTTGAGTAGAATTATGATGGTTATTCAGGATAAGAGTGACTTCAGATTTCATCCCCTATGCAAACAGGTAAAACTCAATCACCTTTGCTTCGTAGATGACTTGATGATTTTCTGCAAGGGTAATGTTGCGTCTGTTAGATGGATTATGAGGGCCTTTGAGCTGTTTTCCAATGCTTCTGGACTTGTTATGAATCAAAATAAGTCTAGTATCTACCATAATGGGATTCGGCATCAGGAGGCTAAGGATATTGAAGCTATTACTGGATTGTCCACCGGGGAGCTTCCTTTTAAATACCTTGGGATCTCAATGTCCCCAAACAAAATATATGTTTTAGAGTGTCATATCCTTTCTGAGAAATTGTTAGTAGAATTCGAGGACTGGGGGCGCGAAAGTTGTCATACAGTGGTCGGCTGATTCTTGTACAGGCTGTTTTGAGTGCTTTGCATATGTACTGGGCACGGATATTCATTATTCCGGCTTCAGTAATCTCTCAAATCAGTACGGTCTGTAGAAATTACTTGTGGAAAGGAAGTGAACATTACCAATCTCCTCCCCTAATTGCTTGAGAAAGAGTTTGCAGCCCAAAGAGGGAAGGGGGGCTAGGTCTTAAAGACTTACATTGCTGGAATATGGCGGCTATTGGTAAGTATGCTTGGTGGGTGACTTGTAAGGCGGATCATCTTTGGGTAAAATGGGTACATTCCATATATATACGGGACCAAGATTGGGATTCCTATCAACCTAATCCTAATTCCAGCTGGCCATGGAGAAAGATCTGCTGGATGAAGGATATTTTTTACTCCAACAATCTGTTACCTACCCTATTGAGACAACATAGACAGTATGAGGTGGGAGAAGGTTATAATCATTTAAGGGTCCAAAGAATGAAGGTATCTTGGGATAAGCTTGTTTGGAATAGACTAAACATTCCAAGACACATCTTTATAGCCTGGTTAGTGTGCCAAAAACGACTCCTCACCAAAGACAGACTTGCAGGAATGAGCATCGTGGTAGATCACAGATGCTACATATGTGGGGGAGACAATGAAACTCATGAGCATTTATTTAGCAATTGCATTTATGTAAAACAGTGCTTCAGATTGATCTCCAATTGGCTGACCCAACCCATCCCTCATATTGATACGGACGAATGGTGGAGGAGATATCGTGGTAAGTCCCTGCTCATGAAACAGATCAGCGCAGCGTGCATAACAGCAGTATGGTACCATGTTTGGCGAAATCGAAATACGGGAAGGATCTCGTTTAAACTAGAACGCCCTGAATGGTTAGTAGGTATTATTAAAAAGTAGATAAGTATTAGAGTCAAGAACGTTATAGGTAACATTCCGAGTAAATATCATACTCTAATCAATAGATTGATAGAATAGATAAGTGATGTATAATGAAGGCCTAATTGTTTGTGGTGACTCTTTTTGAAATTAATATACTTACATTTACACCAAAAAAATTTGTCTTTCACACAACAAACAATTCTTATGAAAACAATAGCTTGGCCAATTCATCAAACAATCCATCAGCATGATTACAAAAACTCGTCGAATTTGTCGAAGAAATCAAACATTTAATCAAATCGTATTACACAGGAACCTAATCTGACAAAAATTACACAAATTGATTGAAGCATAGTGAATTCAAGCTTTAGATCAAGGCTAGGAACCCTTCTCCTTCCACGTTCATCCATATGAAATCATTGAACACTTCAAACCTCACATATTTGATGTACAACAACATTTGAGCCTTAATCCCAATATGACTGGGATCGACTGACTTGAAGCATCCTTCAAAACTGTTAATACACCTCACAGAACTAAAGCTATTCCAGCAATTGCCGAATTCCAATCCTCTATAGACTATCTAACAGAAATTCCTCTGAAAAAACTCAGAAAACATCGTCACTGTGTGCTTATACCAAATCAAATCAAGAGGCCAATTACCCAAACTTATCAGCGCATAATATCCTAAATCCCCAATTACTCCAAGGGGAGAAAACCATCATGTTAATTCACTATATACTGTATACATTAGAAACTAATGCTATAATCAAACTATCAAAAGAACCCTATTCTATCAAATCAAGAACCCAATTTTCGAAATGTATTAAGTATCAACTTAACACTCAATTCATATACAACAAAAAAGATTAAAATTTGGGTACAAAAAATGATAACCTGAGAACCCCTTGCATAAATATTGCCATGAAAATCAATTTCTGCATCAAAAGGAGGATGAACCCACTTGTGAGGTTATACGTGAACAACAACCGTATGAGAACTGAGCAAAAATGAGGGTAAATTAGGCATTTTCCCAGGCCATTTGAGCAAAAGCATATAATAGCGACATTTATAACAATAAATTATGCAAGTACCCATTGAGCTATTCTTATGAATAATTTTTTTGGTTTGTAAAATTTCTGAGATCGGCAAACACAACAAATTGACCCAGATTAAGAAACAAAACCAAAACCCTAATCCTTACATAGTAAAAATAAAATTATTTAACAGGAATAATACCAACTTTGGGTGTTATTCCATCAATAAAATCTACTTTAATTAATACGGGAATAAAACCAACTATGAGACATATTACACGCGAATGAAATTGCCTCTTAATTGACCGGATAAAGACGATTTTTGTGGGTCTCATACTATTAATTAACACATATCTTCATATTTTTCATTGCCACACCAAAATCGTTCCCCTAAAGCAAATTCTCTCTCCTCATAATGCTAAAACTACCACATTTATTTGCTTCATCAACAAACGTAAACCAATGATAAGCTAGTCGTATACCTATCAAAGATAACCAACTTAGGTCTAACTAAAAATATAGCTAGGGAAGTCAGGTCGAATCCACAGGGAGACAAATAAATTCTACTTGCAATTAAAGTCTATCTAAGAAGCTAAATTGGGGGTTTTGTTGTTGTTTTAACTAATCTAAAAGTAGTGAAGGAAAGAGAATTAAAGGAGAAGAATAACTAAACTAAATAGAATGAATTAGGATGAATTAATATATGGAGAGAAAACTAGGATTGTCGGTTCACTACGAATCTCATATGGTCATGGTCTAAGTCACAGGTCTGTCGCAGATATTGGTCTAAGGGGTATTGAAAAGGTCCTTCCGGTCCGCTATTCACCCTAGGATTCGTCTAAAGGCTTCCGATCTTATTAGGGCAAACTAATGTGTTGTAGCATGTCTAACTTTTACCAGGTTTCCAATCTTAGGTTCAAGTTTACCAGATTCAATTAATCAATCATGCGCATTAACTGACTAATCGCGATTATATGCTACAAGTGACAACTCAGACACAATATTATTGACAGATCTATAAATTATTTAGCGACCACATTCAATTCGCAGATCCCCTAAATCCTAGCGAAGGAAATTAGCTACTCATGATTAATTTAAGAACAACAATAGTAATAAAAGATTTTACTAGATTAACCAGGACGAATAATAATAAAATTACGACAAGCATAAAACAACGGTGAAGAATAATTAAATACGAAGAAGAAGAACAATCAGGAATGAAGAAAAAGGAAGAAGGATAAAATTACCAAAAGGAATGAAGGCGATTCGAATCCGAAATTCTTACAATAACCGAGTTTTTAGAGGAAGAAACTAAACTAGGAGTAGTTCTAAGAGAATGAGAAAATAGATAAAAGTAGAGAAGAATAAAGTTGAGAAGTTGTGAAGAAGTTAAGAGATGATTTCTAATGTGGCTCCAAAGCCCTATTTATACAAATTGAACTAGTTTAGAACCCGCACAAATGTGCGGTATATACCGCTTATCATCATTTATAAGAGAAATTTTTTATTTGATAATGGTATGAAATAATAATTTTTTTTATAATGTTTATAAAAAATATACTTAAATTTAATATTAGTTTGTTATAAAATGATATATCAATTATTGTAATTACACATGAAAACTTGGGAGTATAAATGATACTACTTGAAGAAAATATAAACATGAATGTATTTGCATGGTTTTTAAATAATTGTATTATTCATAATTAAAAAAATTAAAATTAAAATATTGTTGTAATGATGTGTTAAACCTGAAATATATGTTATTAATATTAGTATTAAATAAAGAGGTTAATAAAGGGAAAAACTTACTCTTTTAGTTAATATAATTGATTAATTACTATTTTAATTAAATTAAGTCAAATAATAGTCTAAATAAATATTTTCAATTTTTATTCTAAATTTTTATATTTTTTTTTATTTATCATAAAAGTTAATTTGTATAAATGGAAATTTTGTAAATATGATTTAGTTGTTGATTTGTTTCATTAATTATTTATCCCCATAATTAAAAATTAAAGGTTTTGGAGGGAAAATTTTTAATGTGAGCTCGCCACCTAAGCAGCTTCTATTCTCTTAGTAGTAAAGAGGATGGGTTAAAAACTGTTTTAGGAAACTCCTTTGTGTTTAGGAAATTTCTTGCTGATCACGAAACCTGCCCACAGTCCAAGAAATAGTCGGCCGACTATTGTAATATTCGGTCGACTAATCACTCATCAACTTGATCTCTGCAGCTCCAGAATAGTCGGCCGACTATTGTAATAGTCAGTCGACTATCGTCATGGTCGGCCGACTATTCTGATAGTCGGTCGACTATCGCTCTGTAACACCCATGATTTTTATAAATTAAAATTAAATTATAATTATGTTCGTATTTTTATTTTTACGATTTAACTCGTAACTCTTAAAATTATTATAAAACGAATTTATCGTCTAATCGTTTCAAACTCCTAAAATTCTATTTGTCTTGGAAACTCTTCTCATATTTAAAACATATTTTGTTTCTACCTCGAATTATTTTATACATTTTAATTTATTTCTTGTCGGAAATCTATTTCGACGATTTAAGTGTTAAATTCTTTTTATTTTATTTTTTTTAAGCTCGAGTTTCTATTTTCAGCTCAAAACTAATTTTTATTAAGTTTCGTCAAAACATTTATTACATTTTCTCGAGAAATCAATTTAATTTACTCTGTCGAAGATTTATTATTTATCGGAAAACTCTATTTCATCGTCTAAATATTTATTTCTATAAACTTCGTTTCCATTTCGAATAATTTATTTATTCATTTTATTTGACGGCCCGATTAATTTTAATTTTATTGACGCGTTTCAATTCGACTCTTGTGTCAGTCCACTTATCGTTACGGAATTTGTCTCCTACCCAATTCGTTTAAATAATCCGTATCTATGACCCGCTTCTTTGTGTGATGACTCAGCCCCTTTAACTCCTCATTCATCCCCATTCACCGATTGATTCCCCTTCCTTCTTTTTTTTAATACTCTTCCACCGTTTCTTTTGTTTTCCCATTCATTCTTCATCCTCCTTCCCTCTTCTTCGCCTTCTGTCCTCCCCATTATTTATACCTCCTCTTTCCTCATCGTTTTTCCCTCGCTGCAACTCCATCATCCCCGATCGACACCTGTTCGTCGACACGTTTGTCCCTCCGTTTTCCCGTCCTGTTGCTGCTTCTATGTCGCTTCTTTCTCCACCTGCTGCTGCTGCTCTTTACTGCTGGTTCTGTTGTTGTCGACTTATTGGTGCAGTTGGTACGTTTTCACTGCTGCTGCGTGTTACTTCTGTTGTCATGTTTTTGCTGCGGGCATCTGCTGTTACGATTCGAGTTCTTGCTCCTGTTTGTGGATCGTTACTGTTGCTGTTTTGTTTCTGTTGCCTCAGCTGTTTACGATTGTTTTATGCGCTAGTGTGCTGATGCTGCGTTTTGTTTTTTTTTGCTGCGGTTGTTGGTTTTTCCGTCTCTCGGTCTGCCTTCTTTGTCGTTGTTCTCTTCTCTTCCCTTCATCTTTTACTGATGCTGCGTTATACTGCTACTGTTTCATCATCGTCGTGGCTTTCTTTCGTCTTCTTGTCTTGCTGTCTTCTTTTCGTCCTCTATCTTTCAATTTTCAAGTTCTGCTGCTGTTTCCTCTTCTTCTTTCGTTGTACTGCAGTCCTTTTCTTCTTCCTCTCCTGTTTTCGTTCATTGTTTGCCTCTCGTTTGCTGCTGTCCACTGTTTTCTTTTCCGTCTTCTCTGTTTGGTTGCTGCTGTTTGTGAAGAATGCTATTGTTTTGACGTTATCCTTTTCCTGCTACTCCTTCTTTAGTTGTTGGTGTCGTTGCAGTCACTCTTCTCGTGCCTCCTTTTCACTCGGTTTTGATGTCGAGTTCGTTGTCTGATGAGATGTATTGCTACCGATTCATCATTATTTGTTGCTTATACGAGTTTGTTCCGCTCGGTTCGCATCTCCCCATTTTGGTAGCTGTTGTGCAATTGTTTTGTTCAGATTCATATCTGATTCTCAGTAGCCCTGTTTGTACTTGACTTCCGTTAGCGTCTTCAGCCTCGATTCATCTTCTATTCCGTTTTCTTTGTCCTCACTCCTCTTATTTCATTCTTATTAAATCAGATTCCTACTCGTCCTTATTTCGTTTTCCCTGTTTCTGTTTCTATTTGCCTCGATTCGTAGTGGAGCATACTTGGAAGGCTAGCGGTTCACGTCACAAAGCTTAAGGCGTGCTATTGAAGAATTAGAGCCCGGATTATGAAGTTGACGAGTTCGAGATCGATTCAAATATTGACTCAAGGTAACTTTAGGACGTTACTCGGTATTATATCGTATGTTTGAGTAGTAGTATGTAGTAAATATTTTAACTTCGGTTTTCTATTTTTAGCTATTTATTATTGCTAATATTATTAATTTTAAATCATATGCGTTATAAATATTTTTACAACTTTCGATATCATCCTCTAAGTCGTTAGTAATTTTATGGTTTATAATCGTTGTAATACTTTGTTGATTATCGTGACACTAGTAACTAAATAATATCGATTTCATATTTTCGTCATATTCCGTTAATTTCTAATTTTTAACTCAAAATCGTATTTTCATATTAAAATCGAGATTTATATATTTGTTTAATAAATTAATTTTCGGTTTACGATTTATACTAGTAAATGAGAAAATAGTTGATTTAGTTTTAAATACATTTTAGTCGAGACTATTTTCACTAATAATTTCCTATTTGTTTCCGATTGACTATTTTTATTAAAAATTGTATTATTCATAAATCAAAGCTATTTCTTAAAAATAATTTGAAACCTTTATAAAATTCATTTCATTTATATAACTCGTTGACTCAATTAATTTTGATATCGTTTTTCTTAAAATATCTCTTTTCTAAGATTTATTGTTTTAACTCGATTTCCTAAATTATTTATAAAATACTATATAATGACTTATCACATTTTATTTATATTTTAAGTAACGAATTTAGAAATATATTAAAGTTACGATAACGACGGTAATAATAAAATGTTAATTTTTATACATTTCACTTATTTTAATCACTTACGTATTTACTATAAGACTTTCTATTTTAAGTAAGTTTCTAAAAATAGTAAGTTTCTATCTATAGAAAGTTTCCCTTTTAATATAAAATGGTTATTCCTTTTATCCATATCATTTATATTGATTATAATTACTTTTGACTATCGATAATGGCTGTTTTGGGTTATGGAATAAAGAGAAGTGTGGGGTTAGAGTAATATAGTCTGGGATGTACATTTTTGCCATCAACTGTAAGGCTGGTGTGTCTTTATGGGGCACATTGGTTGTTGAACTGAGCATGGTTTGTGTTCAGGAGAGTGTGCATTGTTCCTTAAACTTAGATATCGCATCGTGTAAGTCGCGTCGGGTTGAACTGGATATGGTTTGTATCCAGGAGGGGTGTATACTACTTAAACCAGGACCTCGCTGCACGCAGTCCGGTTATAGTTGAGTTGCCTAGTTAGAGACTGGATTCTGTTATGAGTTAAGTCTACAGTTCTCGAAGCTAGTTTCCAGTATTATCCTAGTGAAAGTCTAGCCTTGTGCACACTGAACGAATTTCCATAATGCCATTTTTGAATATTATTATTATCGATTGAATTTTTGACTTGCAGGTTTGCAAACGTTTTAAGTTTCCTCCGAGAACTTATTTTATTATATCGTTTTTAATGTTTTCTCATTTTAAGTATTTTGATATAATAATACTGTTATTTTCCATATGATATAATATGGCTGGGAGAACGTCCGGGTTACTCCCCACTGACGTGGCTGTTATGTTTATAACATGACAGGTGTCTGCTGCTGGGTTTTCGGTGTGAGCTAGCGAGTAGCATGGATCCTACTCTTTCTTCATTCGTATAATTTATGGATTTGTATAAACCCATTTGAAGATTTTTACTTTTAGCCCTTTTGTAAAAAGAGGCCTTTGTATTGACTTACCATTTCTTTTAATAAGATATAGTTTGTCAGTGTGTTTTAATCCCAACTCTACAGTGTTTCCGCCACTGTATTGCGTTAGATTTTCTAGGGGATTACAGTTGGTATCAGAGCATTGTTGCTCCCGACGCTTACACCTGATTTTAGGAAAAACACCAGTAAATGATTTGAACATTAAAGAAATATTAGTGAGAGATGGGTAGAAACAAAGTAAGGACTTAATTGTTAGGCTTACATGTTTTTTGTAACTCAATGACTAGCATTGAATATTTGTTCATTTTGTGTCGAGAAGAAGATGAAAGAACAGGATACTGATGTGCTGCTCCAGATCGGAACAAGACCTGCTTAGAACTCTCAATGCCTACCGACTCGAGTGGACTACTTGGTGCTCCAAGAAAGATGCCGATGGTGACCTTTCAGCTTAGATTTAGTTCGCTCCAGCTACAGGCCAGACGATCAAGAGTAGATTCCTGTTCCATGATATTGCAGTCGATCCAGATTGAGTGACCCAGGACTTTCATTCTCGTGCCTCTGCAAGAAGATGAAGTAATCCATTTACTTTCCTCGTGAACCTTAGAGGTCCATACTTTCCCTTCTCGGTTTAGGTCTTTATCTTCTAGAATCATTGATTCTTTTCTTCCTGCTTCTGCCTTATTCCAATTCTTCTCTTTTATATTCTCATTTTCATTCTCTTGGTGAATCCTTGTGCCATCTACTCTCTTGAGATTCTTGGTTGGACCGATTTTCGTCTCAGTGAACCCCGTGATAGAGATTTAAGGTTTAGTAAACCCTGTTTACCTGGTTTGAAGATTGAGTTATACCCTATTTTCTATGGAAGTAAGAAAATTTGAGGATTGATTTGAATGGTATTATTTAGATTAATGGAATTAAGTTGATACTTTAGACACTGAACCTTGGGTTATAGGTTACTTTGATTATTTCGGAGTACTTAGAGTTGAATATATTTTGGAGTAGTGAGAGTATGTCATATTTGATGGATACCTAGTACCTAACCTAGAACCGAACCAAGTGTAACCGATAATGTTACTTTGGGATTCTTACCTGATACTTATTGGAAGGATGCATCGCGAATATTCGAGATCTCAGAGTATTGTTTAAAGTGTTAGCCTGAGTGTTGTGCTACCATTGAAGGTTTTCATTAATGTTGTTAGAGATTTTGGTGGACATAGACTTTCCGCGTTTCTTAAGGATTAGATCGTTGATCGTTGTTAAAGGTTGTAACCTATGAACTTTTGAGTTGAGTGATCTAACTTGGATAAATTGTTGTTAACCTTGAAAGGAGAAACATATTGCATTTGGAGGTTGGTTTTATCGCGTTGTTTTGAGGAATACTTAATGCGAATCATCTAGATGGATTTATAGTTCAAAACCCTTAGACCAACTAGATTGTGGCTTCGTTGAGTTAATATTTTGGTGGTTTCGCTGATACAATAATAAATTTGTTGGAATTTTTAGAAACCTTAGCCGATGACGTGTTTGAAGATGTGAGTATTTGCGCCATTACCTATAGGTTTGAGCGTGTTTGAGGATTTATTGTACTTCCCCAACTTTTGTACTTGTGGCATTATAAATATGTTGGTGATCATTTTTTTGAGAATTTTGTGCCCGAACGTTGTTAAATTGGTGGATCTTGTTTAGTGTTCCTTACTCGAGAAATTTGGGGTGTACCTCGAGTTCAAACTTTATGATCTTTGGATTTAGGAATCTTATCGATTACGAGGTTGGGTTTGTCTAATGACAGTTGGAATTTTAATTGATGAGATCAGTTTGTAAAACAATTGTGGATTAGTATCGTGTCGTTTGAACGATTGGATAATCGCGTAAGACATTTTTGAGGTTGTGATTGAGTAGTACCACCTAGCGCCTAACGTTGGACTTAACGTTATATAATGGAAATTAGGAACCCGTGTTGCGGCAATCGTACCTGGAATCATGAGATGGTTAACTTCTTCTGTAATTCCTTGGGAGCTCTGTTTGACTCTCAATTTCGTTCCTCCCCTTAACTTTTATCAAATCCTGCTTCTTCTTCGGCCAATTTTCCCTTAACTTCTTTATCGGGTTTGAAAATTTCTGTTTCGATTTGTTGTTGACTCTGACTCTATTTATCAGTTTATCATTTTCCCGAACCTATGTTATGAAAAGTTTGACTATTTTAAAATTTTGGGCTATTGTGAAATTTTAACATTTTGAGTTATAAATTTCAAAACTTTATACTTCGTTTTGTTTTGTTTTGGTTGATAACATATATTTCGTCAAATTTCAAAATACCTTAATAATTTATTTTAAATATTCCGAAATTGTTTAAAATTTTAATTTTGATTTTTAAGTGATCGAGATTTTATGAAAACTTTCTTGGTTGCAAATATTTTGATTTTTATAAGATTATTATGTAAAAAGATTTGATATTTTCGAAAAAACTTCGTACGTCTAAATTTTTGTTTTATTGTCGTTAGACTTTAAATCTGTTATTTAAAATGTTTGTGGACTGATTCGATTCTTATTTACTAACTACAAAACTTGATTTCTCAAATGTTTGTTTGGTCTTAAACAAAGTATTGTCGAGTTATTAATTAAAACGTTTTACAGTTACTTTGAAAATATTTGGGTAGTCTCCCCTCGAGTTCGTTTACAAATATTATTTATCGTCATTATTTATCGAATAATCTTTAACTTACGATTTTATTAATTTAAGTGATTTTAAACTTTGGGTAGCTAAGCCCAAATTATCTTGAAATAAATTTTGTCTTTGATTCGATTTCATATCACGTTTGAAGTTGTAAAAAAATTTTCTAAACCGAGATTGTGATGCGACTTGCATTCTCCTTTTGTTCAAATGATATAACCTTATTTTTCATTATATTATTATGTTTTTGTTAGTTTCGAGGACGAAACTTCTTTTAGTGGGGAAGATTGTAACACCCATGATTTTTATAAATTAAAATTAAATTATAATTATGTTCGTATTTTTATTTTTACGATTTAACTCGTAACTCTTAAAATTATTATAAAACGAATTTATCGTCTAATCGTTTCAAACTCCTAAAATTCTATTTGTCTTGGAAACTCTTCTCATATTTAAAACATATTTTGTTTCTACCTCGAATTATTTTATACATTTTAATTATTTCTTGTCGGAAATCTATTTCGACGATTTAAGTGTTAAATTCTTTTTATTTTATTTTTTTAAGCTCGAGTTTCTATTTTCAGCTCAAAACTAATTTTTATTAAGTTTCGTCAAAACATTTATTACATTTTCTCGAGAAATCAATTTAATTTACTCTGTCGAAGATTTATTATTTATCGGAAAACTCTATTTCATCGTCTAAATATTTATTTCTATAAACTTCGTTTCCATTTCGAATAATTTATTTATTCATTTTATTTGACGGCCCGATTAATTTTAATTTTATTGACGCGTTTTAATTCGACTCTTGTGTCAGTCCACTTATCGTTACGGAATTTGTCTCCTACCCAATTCGTTTAAATAATCCGTATCTATGACCCGCTTCTTTGTGTGATGACTCAGCCCCTTTAACTCCTCATTCATCCCCATTCACCGATTGATTCCCCTTCCTTCTTTTTTTTAATACTCTTCCACCGTTTCTTTTGTTTTCCCATTCATTCTTCATCCTCCTTCCCTCTTCTTCGCCTTCTGTCCTCCCCATTATTTATACCTCCTCTTTCCTCATCGTTTTTCCCTCGCTGCAACTCCATCATCCCCGATCGACACCTGTTCGTCGACACGTTTGTCCCTCTGTTTTCCCGTCCTGTTGCTGCTTCTATGTCGCTTCTTTCTCCACCTCCTGCTGCTGCTCTTTACTGCTGGTTCTGTTGTTGTCGACTTATTGGTGCAGTTGGTACGTTTTCACTGCTGCTGCGTGTTACTTCTGTTGTCATGTTTTTGCTGCGGGCATCTGCTGTTACGATTCGAGTTCTTGCTCCTGTTTGTGGATCGTTACTGTTGCTGTTTTGTTTCTGTTGCCTCAGCTGTTTACGATTGTTTTATGCGCTAGTGTGCTGATGCTGCGTTTTGTTTTTTTTTGCTGCGGTTGTTGGTTTTTCCGTCTCTCGGTCTGCCTTCTTTGTCGTTGTTCTCTTCTCTTCCCTTCATCTTTTACTGATGCTGCGTTATACTGCTACTGTTTCATCATCGTCGTGGCTTTCTTTCGTCTTCTTGTCTTGCTGTCTTCTTTTCGTCCTCTATCTTTCAATTTTCAAGTTCTGCTGCTGTTTCCTCTTCTTCTTTCGTTGTACTGCAGTCCTTTTCTTCTTCCTCTCCTGTTTTCGTTCATTGTTTGCCTCTCGTTTGCTGCTGTCCACTGTTTTCTTTTCCGTCTTCTCTGTTTGGTTGCTGCTGTTTGTGAAGAATGCTATTGTTTTGACGTTATCCTTTTCCTGCTACTCCTTCTTTAGTTGTTGGTGTCGTTGCAGTCACTCTTCTCGTGCCTCCTTTTCACTCGGTTTTGATGTCGAGTTCGTTGTCTGATGAGATGTATTGCTACCGATTCATCATTATTTGTTGCTTATACGAGTTTGTTCCGCTCGGTTCGCATCTCCCCATTTTGGTAGCTGTTGTGCAATTGTTTTGTTCAGATTCATATCTGATTCTCAGTAGCCCTGTTTGTACTTGACTTCCGTTAGCGTCTTCAGCCTCGATTCATCTTCTATTCCGTTTTCTTTGTCCTCACTCCTCTTATTTCATTCTTATTAAATCAGATTCCTACTCGTCCTTATTTCGTTTTCCCTGTTTCTGTTTCTATTTGCCTCGATTCGTAGTGGAGCATACTTGGAAGGCTAGCGGTTCACGTCACAAAGCTTAAGGCGTGCTATTGAAGAATTAGAGCCCGGATTATGAAGTTGACGAGTTCGAGATCGATTCAAATATTGACTCAAGGTAACTTTAGGACGTTACTCGGTATTATATCGTATGTTTGAGTAGTAGTATGTAGTAAATATTTTAACTTCGGTTTTCTATTTTTAGCTATTTATTATTGCTAATATTATTAATTTTAAATCATATGCGTTATAAATATTTTTACAACTTTCGATATCATCCTCTAAGTCGTTAGTAATTTTATGGTTTATAATCGTTGTAATACTTTGTTGATTATCGTGACACTAGTAACTAAATAATATCGATTTCATATTTTCGTCATATTCCGTTAATTTCTAATTTTTAACTCAAAATCGTATTTTCATATTAAAATCGAGATTTATATATTTGTTTAATAAATTAATTTTCGGTTTACGATTTATACTAGTAAATGAGAAAATAGTTGATTTAGTTTTAAATACATTTTAGTCGAGACTATTTTCACTAATAATTTCCTATTTGTTTCCGATTGACTATTTTTATTAAAAATTGTATTATTCATAAATCAAAGCTATTTCTTAAAAATAATTTGAAACCTTTATAAAATTCATTTCATTTATATAACTCGTTGACTCAATTAATTTTGATATCGTTTTTCTTAAAATATCTCTTTTCTAAGATTTATTGTTTTAACTCGATTTCCTAAATTATTTATAAAATACTATATAATGACTTATCACATTTTATTTATATTTTAAGTAACGAATTTAGAAATATATTAAAGTTACGATAACGACGGTAATAATAAAATGTTAATTTTTATACATTTCACTTATTTTAATCACTTACGTATTTACTATAAGACTTTCTATTTTAAGTAAGTTTCTAAAAATAGTAAGTTTCTATCTATAGAAAGTTTCCCTTTTAATATAAAATGGTTATTCCTTTTATCCATATCATTTATATTGATTATAATTACTTTTGACTATCGATAATGGCTGTTTTGGGTTATGGAATAAAGAGAAGTGTGGGGTTAGAGTAATATAGTCTGGGATGTACATTTTTGCCATCAACTGTAAGGCTGGTGTGTCTTTATGGGGCACATTGGTTGTTGAACTGAGCATGGTTTGTGTTCAGGAGAGTGTGCATTGTTCCTTAAACTTAGATATCGCATCGTGTAAGTCGCGTCGGGTTGAACTGGATATGGTTTGTATCCAGGAGGGGTGTATACTACTTAAACCAGGACCTCGCTGCACGCAGTCCTGTTATAGTTGAGTTGCCTAGTTAGAGACTGGATTCTGTTATGAGTTAAGTCTACAGTTCTCGAAGCTAGTTTCCAGTATTATCCTAGTGAAAGTCTAGCCTTGTGCACACTGAACGAATTTCCATAATGCCATTTTTGAATATTATTATTATCGATTGAATTTTTGACTTGCAGGTTTGCAAACGTTTTAAGTTTCCTCCGAGAACTTATTTTATTATATCGTTTTTAATGTTTTCTCATTTTAAGTATTTTGATATAATAATACTGTTATTTTCCATATGATATAATATGGCTGGGAGAACGTCCGGGTTACTCCCCACTGACGTGGCTGTTATGTTTATAACATGACAGGTGTCTGCTGCTGGGTTTTCGGTGTGAGCTAGCGAGTAGCATGGATCCTACTCTTTCTTCATTCGTATAATTTATGGATTTGTATAAACCCATTTGAAGATTTTTACTTTTAGCCCTTTTGTAAAAAGAGGCCTTTGTATTGACTTACCATTTCTTTTAATAAGATATAGTTTGTCAGTGTGTTTTAATCCCAACTCTACAGTGTTTCCGCCACTGTATTGCGTTAGATTTTCTAGGGGATTACAGTTGGTATCAGAGCATTGTTGCTCCCGACGCTTACACCTGATTTTAGGAAAAACACCAGTAAATGATTTGAACATTAAAGAAATATTAGTGAGAGATGGGTAGAAACAAAGTAAGGACTTAATTGTTAGGCTTACATGTTTTTTGTAACTCAATGACTAGCATTGAATATTTGTTCATTTTGTGTCGAGAAGAAGATGAAAGAACAGGATACTGATGTGCTGCTCCAGATCGGAACAAGACCTGCTTAGAACTCTCAATGCCTACCGACTCGAGTGGACTACTTGGTGCTCCAAGAAAGATGCCGATGGTGACCTTTCAGCTTAGATTTAGTTCGCTCCAGCTACAGGCCAGACGATCAAGAGTAGATTCCTGTTCCATGATATTGCAGTCGATCCAGATTGAGTGACCCAGGACTTTCATTCTCGTGCCTCTGCAAGAAGATGAAGTAATCCATTTACTTTCCTCGTGAACCTTAGAGGTCCATACTTTCCCTTCTCGGTTTAGGTCTTTATCTTCTAGAATCATTGATTCTTTTCTTCCTGCTTCTGCCTTATTCCAATTCTTCTCTTTTATATTCTCATTTTCATTCTCTTGGTGAATCCTTGTGCCATCTACTCTCTTGAGATTCTTGGTTGGACCGATTTTCGTCTCAGTGAACCCCGTGATAGAGATTTAAGGTTTAGTAAACCCTGTTTACCTGGTTTGAAGATTGAGTTATACCCTATTTTCTATGGAAGTAAGAAAATTTGAGGATTGATTTGAATGGTATTATTTAGATTAATGGAATTAAGTTGATACTTTAGACACTGAACCTTGGGTTATAGGTTACTTTGATTATTTCGGAGTACTTAGAGTTGAATATATTTTGGAGTAGTGAGAGTATGTCATATTTGATGGATACCTAGTACCTAACCTAGAACCGAACCAAGTGTAACCGATAATGTTACTTTGGGATTCTTACCTGATACTTATTGGAAGGATGCATCGCGAATATTCGAGATCTCAGAGTATTGTTTAAAGTGTTAGCCTGAGTGTTGTGCTACCATTGAAGGTTTTCATTAATGTTGTTAGAGATTTTGGTGGACATAGACTTTCCGCGTTTCTTAAGGATTAGATCGTTGATCGTTGTTAAAGGTTGTAACCTATGAACTTTTGAGTTGAGTGATCTAACTTGGATAAATTGTTGTTAACCTTGAAAGGAGAAACATATTGCATTTGGAGGTTGGTTTTATCGCGTTGTTTTGAGGAATACTTAATGCGAATCATCTAGATGGATTTATAGTTCAAAACCCTTAGACCAACTAGATTGTGGCTTCGTTGAGTTAATATTTTGGTGGTTTCGCTGATACAATAATAAATTTGTTGGAATTTTTAGAAACCTTAGCCGATGACGTGTTTGAAGATGTGAGTATTTGCGCCATTACCTATAGGTTTGAGCGTGTTTGAGGATTTATTGTACTTCCCCAACTTTTGTACTTGTGGCATTATAAATATGTTGGTGATCATTTTTTTGAGAATTTTGTGCCCGAACGTTGTTAAATTGGTGGATCTTGTTTAGTGTTCCTTACTCGAGAAATTTGGGGTGTACCTCGAGTTCAAACTTTATGATCTTTGGATTTAGGAATCTTATCGATTACGAGGTTGGGTTTGTCTAATGACAGTTGGAATTTTAATTGATGAGATCAGTTTGTAAAACAATTGTGGATTAGTATCGTGTCGTTTGAACGATTGGATAATCGCGTAAGACATTTTTGAGGTTGTGATTGAGTAGTACCACCTAGCGCCTAACGTTGGACTTAACGTTATATAATGGAAATTAGGAACCCGTGTTGCGGCAATCGTACCTGGAATCATGAGATGGTTAACTTCTTCTGTAATTCCTTGGGAGCTCTGTTTGACTCTCAATTTCGTTCCTCCCCTTAACTTTTATCAAATCCTGCTTCTTCTTCGGCCAATTTTCCCTTAACTTCTTTATCGGGTTTGAAAATTTCTGTTTCGATTTGTTGTTGACTCTGACTCTATTTATCAGTTTATCATTTTCCCGAACCTATGTTATGAAAAGTTTGACTATTTTAAAATTTTGGGCTATTGTGAAATTTTAACATTTTGAGTTATAAATTTCAAAACTTTATACTTCGTTTTGTTTTGTTTTGGTTGATAACATATATTTCGTCAAATTTCAAAATACCTTAATAATTTATTTTAAATATTCCGAAATTGTTTAAAATTTTAATTTTGATTTTTAAGTGATCGAGATTTTATGAAAACTTTCTTGGTTGCAAATATTTTGATTTTTATAAGATTATTATGTAAAAAGATTTGATATTTTCGAAAAAACTTCGTACGTCTAAATTTTTGTTTTATTGTCGTTAGACTTTAAATCTGTTATTTAAAATGTTTGTGGACTGATTCGATTCTTATTTACTAACTACAAAACTTGATTTCTCAAATGTTTGTTTGGTCTTAAACAAAGTATTGTCGAGTTATTAATTAAAACGTTTTACAGTTACTTTGAAAATATTTGGGTAGTCTCCCCTCGAGTTCGTTTACAAATATTATTTATCGTCATTATTTATCGAATAATCTTTAACTTACGATTTTATTAATTTAAGTGATTTTAAACTTTGGGTAGCTAAGCCCAAATTATCTTGAAATAAATTTTGTCTTTGATTCGATTTCATATCACGTTTGAAGTTGTAAAAAAATTTTCTAAACCGAGATTGTGATGCGACTTGCATTCTCCTTTTGTTCAAATGATATAACCTTATTTTTCATTATATTATTATGTTTTTGTTAGTTTCGAGGACGAAACTTCTTTTAGTGGGGAAGATTGTAACACCCATGATTTTTATAAATTAAAATTAAATTATAATTATGTTCGTATTTTTATTTTTACGATTTAACTCGTAACTCTTAAAATTATTATAAAACGAATTTATCGTCTAATCGTTTCAAACTCCTAAAATTCTATTTGTCTTGGAAACTCTTCTCATATTTAAAACATATTTTGTTTCTACCTCGAATTATTTTATACATTTTAATTATTTCTTGTCGGAAATCTATTTCGACGATTTAAGTGTTAAATTCTTTTTATTTTATTTTTTTAAGCTCGAGTTTCTATTTTCAGCTCAAAACTAATTTTTATTAAGTTTCGTCAAAACATTTATTACATTTTCTCGAGAAATCAATTTAATTTACTCTGTCGAAGATTTATTATTTATCGGAAAACTCTATTTCATCGTCTAAATATTTATTTCTATAAACTTCGTTTCCATTTCGAATAATTTATTTATTCATTTTATTTGACGGCCCGATTAATTTTAATTTTATTGACGCGTTTCAATTCGACTCTTGTGTCAGTCCACTTATCGTTACGGAATTTGTCTCCTACCCAATTCGTTTAAATAATCCGTATCTATGACCCGCTTCTTTGTGTGATGACTCAGCCCCTTTAACTCCTCATTCATCCCCATTCACCGATTGATTCCCCTTCCTTCTTTTTTTTAATACTCTTCCACCGTTTCTTTTGTTTTCCCATTCATTCTTCATCCTCCTTCCCTCTTCTTCGCCTTCTGTCCTCCCCATTATTTATACCTCCTCTTTCCTCATCGTTTTTCCCTCGCTGCAACTCCATCATCCCCGATCGACACCTGTTCGTCGACACGTTTGTCCCTCTGTTTTCCCGTCCTGTTGCTGCTTCTATGTCGCTTCTTTCTCCACCTCCTGCTGCTGCTCTTTACTGCTGGTTCTGTTGTTGTCGACTTATTGGTGCAGTTGGTACGTTTTCACTGCTGCTGCGTGTTACTTCTGTTGTCATGTTTTTGCTGCGGGCATCTGCTGTTACGATTCGAGTTCTTGCTCCTGTTTGTGGATCGTTACTGTTGCTGTTTTGTTTCTGTTGCCTCAGCTGTTTACGATTGTTTTATGCGCTAGTGTGCTGATGCTGCGTTTTGTTTTTTTTTGCTGCGGTTGTTGGTTTTTCCGTCTCTCGGTCTGCCTTCTTTGTCGTTGTTCTCTTCTCTTCCCTTCATCTTTTACTGATGCTGCGTTATACTGCTACTGTTTCATCATCGTCGTGGCTTTCTTTCGTCTTCTTGTCTTGCTGTCTTCTTTTCGTCCTCTATCTTTCAATTTTCAAGTTCTGCTGCTGTTTCCTCTTCTTCTTTCGTTGTACTGCAGTCCTTTTCTTCTTCCTCTCCTGTTTTCGTTCATTGTTTGCCTCTCGTTTGCTGCTGTCCACTGTTTTCTTTTCCGTCTTCTCTGTTTGGTTGCTGCTGTTTGTGAAGAATGCTATTGTTTTGACGTTATCCTTTTCCTGCTACTCCTTCTTTAGTTGTTGGTGTCGTTGCAGTCACTCTTCTCGTGCCTCCTTTTCACTCGGTTTTGATGTCGAGTTCGTTGTCTGATGAGATGTATTGCTACCGATTCATCATTATTTGTTGCTTATACGAGTTTGTTCCGCTCGGTTCGCATCTCCCCATTTTGGTAGCTGTTGTGCAATTGTTTTGTTCAGATTCATATCTGATTCTCAGTAGCCCTGTTTGTACTTGACTTCCGTTAGCGTCTTCAGCCTCGATTCATCTTCTATTCCGTTTTCTTTGTCCTCACTCCTCTTATTTCATTCTTATTAAATCAGATTCCTACTCGTCCTTATTTCGTTTTCCCTGTTTCTGTTTCTATTTGCCTCGATTCGTAGTGGAGCATACTTGGAAGGCTAGCGGTTCACGTCACAAAGCTTAAGGCGTGCTATTGAAGAATTAGAGCCCGGATTATGAAGTTGACGAGTTCGAGATCGATTCAAATATTGACTCAAGGTAACTTTAGGACGTTACTCGGTATTATATCGTATGTTTGAGTAGTAGTATGTAGTAAATATTTTAACTTCGGTTTTCTATTTTTAGCTATTTATTATTGCTAATATTATTAATTTTAAATCATATGCGTTATAAATATTTTTACAACTTTCGATATCATCCTCTAAGTCGTTAGTAATTTTATGGTTTATAATCGTTGTAATACTTTGTTGATTATCGTGACACTAGTAACTAAATAATATCGATTTCATATTTTCGTCATATTCCGTTAATTTCTAATTTTTAACTCAAAATCGTATTTTCATATTAAAATCGAGATTTATATATTTGTTTAATAAATTAATTTTCGGTTTACGATTTATACTAGTAAATGAGAAAATAGTTGATTTAGTTTTAAATACATTTTAGTCGAGACTATTTTCACTAATAATTTCCTATTTGTTTCCGATTGACTATTTTTATTAAAAATTGTATTATTCATAAATCAAAGCTATTTCTTAAAAATAATTTGAAACCTTTATAAAATTCATTTCATTTATATAACTCGTTGACTCAATTAATTTTGATATCGTTTTTCTTAAAATATCTCTTTTCTAAGATTTATTGTTTTAACTCGATTTCCTAAATTATTTATAAAATACTATATAATGACTTATCACATTTTATTTATATTTTAAGTAACGAATTTAGAAATATATTAAAGTTACGATAACGACGGTAATAATAAAATGTTAATTTTTATACATTTCACTTATTTTAATCACTTACGTATTTACTATAAGACTTTCTATTTTAAGTAAGTTTCTAAAAATAGTAAGTTTCTATCTATAGAAAGTTTCCCTTTTAATATAAAATGGTTATTCCTTTTATCCATATCATTTATATTGATTATAATTACTTTTGACTATCGATAATGGCTGTTTTGGGTTATGGAATAAAGAGAAGTGTGGGGTTAGAGTAATATAGTCTGGGATGTACATTTTTGCCATCAACTGTAAGGCTGGTGTGTCTTTATGGGGCACATTGGTTGTTGAACTGAGCATGGTTTGTGTTCAGGAGAGTGTGCATTGTTCCTTAAACTTAGATATCGCATCGTGTAAGTCGCGTCGGGTTGAACTGGATATGGTTTGTATCCAGGAGGGGTGTATACTACTTAAACCAGGACCTCGCTGCACGCAGTCCTGTTATAGTTGAGTTGCCTAGTTAGAGACTGGATTCTGTTATGAGTTAAGTCTACAGTTCTCGAAGCTAGTTTCCAGTATTATCCTAGTGAAAGTCTAGCCTTGTGCACACTGAACGAATTTCCATAATGCCATTTTTGAATATTATTATTATCGATTGAATTTTTGACTTGCAGGTTTGCAAACGTTTTAAGTTTCCTCCGAGAACTTATTTTATTATATCGTTTTTAATGTTTTCTCATTTTAAGTATTTTGATATAATAATACTGTTATTTTCCATATGATATAATATGGCTGGGAGAACGTCCGGGTTACTCCCCACTGACGTGGCTGTTATGTTTATAACATGACAGGTGTCTGCTGCTGGGTTTTCGGTGTGAGCTAGCGAGTAGCATGGATCCTACTCTTTCTTCATTCGTATAATTTATGGATTTGTATAAACCCATTTGAAGATTTTTACTTTTAGCCCTTTTGTAAAAAGAGGCCTTTGTATTGACTTACCATTTCTTTTAATAAGATATAGTTTGTCAGTGTGTTTTAATCCCAACTCTACAGTGTTTCCGCCACTGTATTGCGTTAGATTTTCTAGGGGATTACAGCTCGTTTCAGCGAAACAATTTTCCAGCTTCGTTTTGGCACGGTTTTGGTTCGTTTTAACTCTTTTGTCTTCCGTTCCTGCAAAAGGACAATACACACCACAAAGTAGCCAATTTGGGGCAAAATAATAGTTTTCACTATTCAATAAACACGGGAATGCGCGCATAAGAGGCATAAAAAGTGTATATAAAATACGCGCATCAAACCTCCCCAAACCAAACCCTTGCTTGTCCCCAAGGAAGCACAAAACTTTAACCCAATCCTAATGGAATGTATATAACTCATAGCGAAATATGCTTCAAAGTTACCCAAACCAATGTGCAACGATTAAAATCAATGTAAACAACCACATACAACAAGCTTGACCAATGACAACAATACTGAACCTTCAACCTTGCAAGACTCGTCTATGTCGAACTCTCACAGGTCGCTCATCACACAAAAGGGGTGATATTGTGAGTTTATGTAAAAACGGAAAGACAAAGCACTCACCTAAGCTGCGACCTACAAGAACATGCATGCAATCTAACATGAAATCAATCTCTAACAACCGTACATACGCATTCTATCGGGAAAGACACGTGCCAAGGACTTATATATGGTATAAAGTGAGGCTAATCGGGTAAGAAGGGGCAAAACGATATGGATATGTGGAGTTAATAGTAGTCAAGCTAGAATTACACCAACCATTAATAAACACTCCGTTCTCACCAAACTTCAGTCGAAGAAATTAGGCATAGCAAAAAGCGCCTTATCAAAATCGCTTCCCACTAATAACTATGAAATTAGAGAGATCAATTCTTTTCTCATAGCAAAAACACATTCTTCTTCTAGTTTCACTTCATTTTTTTTCTTCTTTCCTTTCTTTTCTTCTTTTTTTCCATTGAATTTTTTTCTTTTCATTTTTTTTTTCTCAATTCCCTTTTTTTATCATCATGATACCAAAATTACCCGGAAAAAACAATTCCGTCCAACTAATCTACTAGCTTGACTAGGGTAGGCAATATATGTCATGTAGTTAATAAACGGGTCAAACAGGTCAATTTGGCTATGTGAGGCTCATGGGAATTTATTAAAAGAAAGGATTTGCCTTTTTCGCACATGTCAAAACCACGAGTCAAATGCATACAGGTACCAAGAGACGAATGTCATGCTTATGCAGTTTGATGTTACATGTCTCATAACGAGTACTACTCTCAATCCTAGAAGAAACTGATCATTGTAGACACCCGCATTTTGCCTGCTAGTGTCTATAGCAGTTCCCGACAAACACCCGATGATGATCGGACGCAAACGTGACTTGGTATACTCGGATTTGGACCTGAAATCAATAATATCTGACATGGACTTTTAGCGGAGTAATAATCTCTCAAAACAGACCTCAAATCCAGGCCTAGTGGGCCGTTCCGAGCAAAATAAGACTAATTTGGGCCAAAACCGACACCAAAAATAAATCCCGTCTTTTAGCGACCGGGTCAAAACCCGGTCAAAGACGAACCCGTCACAAAAACCAGCCCAAGTGCACCTTCTAGAAGCTGGCGCCCAAATTAAATTCAAAAAAGATAACAAAAATCAATCAAAACAACAATATCAATTCCTTCCTATTTTATCTCGGTTTACCTGATCCACTCGATCGAGTGGATTGACCCACTCGGTCGAGTGGAGCGTCAAAAAACGGATCAGGCCCATTTTCTAGGGCACTCGATCAAGTACACTAGGGCCACTCGATCGAGTGACCCTAGGTCGTGAGGTAAAGTCTATAAATACCCCCTCAAACCCTTTGCATTTTCAGTTTTCACTAATGCAAAATTACCCTAAACTTTTACTTTAATTCACCTACACTACAAGCTTTAGTAACCCTAAGCATCACACACAAAAACCGAGTCCCTTGTCCCTCGAAAAACCGACAAACACACACATATACACATACACACCATAACTCGCATACATCCTCGATACTCCGACGTCCCGTCACTATTTACGAGTCCATTTCCGAGGTTCCTACTAAGCATGTATGTTGAGGGTGTCCTAAACCCCATTTCGATCCCTATTACTTTGTTTTTTCTATTTACGTTTTTGTATTATTATCCTAACACTAACTTTAACCTTAACTCTAACATTTCATTTTTCGTATGATAACTTTTACATTCTCGTTGCTAACATATTATTATACCGCGTATATATAAACTAGTATCAAAATTCGGTTTTAAATCCATTTGACTACGATATTTGCCAAAAGTCTGTCTAATCTCTTTACGAGCAACGACGGAGGTGGAGCCCTTTCGAGGAGCCCCGCCCCAATGTACTCAAGAGCGTGACGTGATCGCAATCGGTCGTAGTTGAACGTATTTAATTCCATTTCTATAATTAGTAAGGAACCCGTTGACACGAAAACCGACATCACGTAACCCGAAAGGGTTAGTTTCGATGTCATGACGTAGAGGGATGCATTCCGTCGCTAATTCAAAGTTTCTACGTAAATGCTATCATAAAATCCCGACAACGGTATTATAATCGTACATGTACACGATTATAGTACCGGAGGTCAAGTTAAATACAAATCGTGCGATATTTGTATTTAATTTGACCGACCGTCGATTTTAAACCCCAAAAACGAGACGAGTTGACACTCGTACAGGGACCACTCGACCGAGTACGTAGGCTACTCGATCGAGTAGCGCCCATAAACCTGGGCAGAACCTTCTTCGAGGACACACTCGACCGAGTCAGACCATGACTCGACCGAGTGGGTCCTGTAACCCAGAAAACCGAGAGCTTAAATGCAACATTTAAGCCTCGTCTTTTTTACGACTCTTAGTCGACACGTGTAAAGCCAATCACATGAATCCATTTTTCAAAACCCACGCTTATCACGACACTATAACAACTTTGATCGATTTTTCGACGTGATAAGTTGGGACAAGGCATCGAGACATGGGGTCGGGCTAGCATTACGCTTAGGTCCTATGTCTCCGTCCTCCGTTTAATACACAACGCAATGTGTATTTAATCGGGGTTAGTCCACCTACACATTTCACGGTCTAGTTTGTATACGGGTCCGTTCCTAGTTTTCTATTATTTATTATTTCGTTTGTATACCGTTTGCAATTTTTGTATTGGTCGGGTTGTATTTCCGCCCGTGTAACTTGTACGTTATTTACTTTCGAGCTTTATTTATTTATTTACTTATCGCTTTATAAATGAACCTCGCATGCTAAATCATTTCGACCGTAATTAAGATGCATTAAATGACGTAGTTCACATACTATTCATATGCTTAGCCCGAAAACGCTGTTTGCAAATCATTTAATCGTTTTACTAGCGCGCGCACACGAACACGAACGATGTCTTAGTAGAGGCCGCCATGTGCGGGCGGGGTTGGGTGTCCTTAGTGGGCTTCCCAACACGTACCCTCACCCCTTACTCAGAACCTTTGGTTTCCGGATGTCCGAAACCCTTGGCGCACGAGAGTCATTCTATATACGAAAGCAGGTTTAAACGGTATCGATATTGCAATGCAAAGGGACGAGCCCAATGAACTCTGAAATCGAAGTGGGCTTACTTTGTGTATAGCCCATGACGACATAGAGTGGGCTCGTATGGTTCCGAATAACCACAAAATTCGGTGGCGACTCCATTTTGACTTAAATTTCGAACCCGAGAACAATCTCACCACGAGATTCATTCGCCTACCCAAACCCGCGCGTAGCCGCGTCGGGGTGGACCTACGTCATGTCCACAATCATGAATGTCATCAGTTTAAAGGCTCTAATTCCTTACAAATCTGAGTAGTTTGCCAACAATGAGTCAAGTTTATTCGTTCAGTACCGTTAACCAAAGATGCAAGAATACCGCATGTGATTATATACATAAATTCTAACGGCGCACTAGGATAAGCAACTAATGAAGACATAAAAGCAATATCATCATCGCTACATAGCATTCCGACTCAACTAAGACTCGACTAAATGCAAAAACATATTTTTGATTTTTTTTGATTTTTTTATGCATGCGAAAATGCAAGAAATATGCAGATGGATGAAAACAGACAGAAGCATACCCTCCCCAAACCAAATCGCACAATGTCCTCATTGTGTACAGCAAACAATAAGAGGCAACAAAAAAATACGGGGAAGGAATGCAAAACGATGGAAGTGCAAAAAGAAAAAGAAGAACTACTTACAAGATGTATATACAAATGGAGACCTCCCCAAACCGTCCTAATCGGAGCTCTCGTCACCGCTCTCCTCCTGACTACCACCATCGTCAGCTCCATCATCGTCATCTCCCTCCTCGTCATCTCCCTCTCCATCATTTCTCTCTGCATTCCCGGCATTGTTACCATAGCCTCCCTCGGGATAGGTGTAGTAAGTCGGGTGCCAAGCTGTAGGAGAGATTAGGCCGACCTGCACTCCATTGTTGTAACATGGAAAATCGGAAAGTGCCTGATTTAGTTGTACCGTGGCTATCCGGTGGCACAACTCATTAAGCATTCCCGGGGCCGCCGCTTGGTCGAGGACCGTCGGTGTAACATACGGTGGAGGAGGCACAAAGTGAGCAGAAAATGCAGGCACATTAGAATAGTCAGTATATGGAAATGCATAAGGAGGCCGTGGTGGGCCCGAAGGTCCAGCCGCAAAAGATGGTGTATGTGAAGCACGGCTGGTCGATCGGCTACCACCTCCTCGAGATTGTCGAGAAGGTCGAGACGGTTCACCCGTCTCGGCTGCGAAGTGTCTGGGGGTCTGAAGATCCCTCCTAAGTGGTAGCAAATAGGAGGGATATGGTGGTGGGTCCCGTTCAGGACCAAAGGGGAGATAGGGGAAGGGGGTAAGAGGTGGTAGATTGTAAGGAAGTATAACCGATTCATCCTTTGCTATGCGCCAACGCAAATCGGGACCTAGCCAATGAAGACTCCAAAGGACAGAAAAGTTCAAAAGGCGACTATTGAGTCGCTCGGCAGATGGAAGCTCGTGTCTTATAGGTTCCTCCCCGTACGGGAAGTCCGGAAATAGCCTACGACCGATGTGGGAAACGAGACCCCCACAATGAATGACAGAAATAAGCCCATTCCCGATATGTTGGAAATGGTGGGCAACAAGGGCGGCCACATTCATGACATATGGCCGCTCGCTATCGATGTTTAGATAGCCCGCTAGACTCTCTAACTCATCAGCATTAATATTATTCGGCTCAGTACGTCCGTAAATAGTGCACCCTATCAGAGGAAGCCAGTATCGGATGGCCGGGTGATGGATTTCGTTGCCCCGCTTACGACCCGTATTACGATCAGTAATGCAAGACCAGATTTCATTGGCTAGACGGCGAGGGGGATGAATTGAGTCCCCTTCGCTAGTAACACCTAAAAGCTGACCGAACTCGCGAACGGTCCTAGAAAAACTCGTGTTAAAGAGTCTAAAAAAAATGCAAGGTGTGTCCCAGTTCAAGTCACTAAAAAAATTGAAACTACTAAAAAACTCAAGAGTAAGACCCTTATATGTGAATTCTAGCATATAAATTAGTCCACTCATACCGGTACCATTAAGTAAATCAACAACAGGCTGATAAATGCCTAACTGTGGACATGACGTAGGTCCACCCCGACGCGGCGAAGCGCGGGTTTGGGTAGGCGAATGAATCTCGTGGTGAGATTGCTCTCGGGTTCGAAATTTAAGTCAAAATGGAGTCGCCACCGAATTTTGTGGTTATTCGGAACCATACGAGCCCACTCTATGTCGTCATGGGCTATACACAAAGTAAGCCCACTTCGATTTCAGAGTTTATGGGGCCCGTCCCTTTGCATTGCGATACCGATACCATCTACACCGGTATCGTGTAAAGAATGACTCTCGTGCGCCAAGGGTTTCGAACATCCGGAAACCAAAGGTTCTGAGTAAGGGGTGAGGGTACGTGTTGGGAAGCCCACTAAGGACACCCAACCCCGCCCGCACATGGCGGCCTCTACTAAGACACCGTTCGTGTTCGTGTACGCGCGCTAGTAAAATGATAAAATGATATGCAAACAGCGTTTTCGGGCTAAGCATGCGAGTTGTTGATTAACTACGTCATTTAATGCATCTTGATTCACGTCAAAGTGATTTAGCATGCGATGTTCATTTAAATAAATAAATGGCAAACATCAAATAATAGAAAACTCGTAAATAAATTACAAATTACACGGGCGGAATACAACCCGGAATTCACAATACGTGTAAATAATAAACGAAATGACAATAACGCGATATAATGAAAGGGACGGACCCGTATGTAAACTAGACCGCGAAATATGTAGATGGACTAACCCCGATTGAATACGCATTATGTTGCATATTAAACGAAGGACGGAAACATGAGACTGCGGCATATTGCTAGCCTAATCTCACATCCCGTAGTCTTGTCCCGACTTATCACGTCAAAGTGGTCAAAGTCGTTCTACGTGTCGTGATGTGTATAGTTTTGAAAATAGGGTGGTCGGATGATGGTCTAAAGTCGATAAAGAACGGGGCTCGAAATATGTGTCCAAGCCCTCGGTATTGCGGGTTATGAGACCCACTCGATCGAGTCATTGACTGACTCGATCGAGTGTGTTATTAGCGTGGCTACTGACCACTTTTTGGGGTGCTACTCGAACTGAGACCCGTGTTTTCCTTTACCTGTTCCATGTCTGGTATAGAAAGCCACAAAACTACCCCTAGTAGGAGCAGTATCGAATCCTATGACAAATCTAGGTAGTCTCCTAGTTTGGGTTCAAGACGGAAGGCAAGCCCATTTCCCACAATAAACACCCCTCCAATAAGACTGATCAATCCCTACCTTAGGCGTTAGTCTGACCAGAAGCAAAAAAGAAGCATCGTGACTCTATATGCTTGATGCCAAAAATACCCAACTCGGGACGATGCTCCCACTAAGCCTGCTCGGAATTATGATGACAATACCGAGATCGAAATCACCATGCTTACCGTAGAGTACTCCACCGTGAGTTGCACTCACCAACTAGGCTTACACCTTACAAAGGTTTAGCTCCACAAGCCTAATCCAACCGATGGGCCCACCCCCATATCCACCCACAACATCAAAGGGAGGGATAGCCGTGAAAAAAAAAACTGGACAAAAAACAGAAGTCCAAAGAAAAAAAAGCAAAAGGCCGAAACAAAAGAGCTGGCCATGATCAAAAAAGAACTATCAACATTCCCCGACCAGATACGGTCATCTCCTCGACCAGATACGATCAATCCCTTGACCGGGACACAGTCAACTCAAGTGAAGGATCCCACGACCGGGGCTAAGAGGTCAACCCAAAAAAAAAAAAATTCAAATACCCATGACCGTGGTCAACGTTCAACTCAAGTGAAAGTCCCTTGACCGGGGTACGGTCAATTCAAAAATTATCAATGCCTATACCGTCCAATAGGGAAGAGACAATCAAGCTGGTCAGCTAACACCACACTTAGCCTTCCCACATTGCAACCCTCAAGACCTTCTCGAGACCCAGGCTAAGAGACAGTCCGGAATTTTGAGGATTCTAGCTCCATAGGATACACCCTAACCATTAGGGCCAGACATGGAAATCAGATCCCGCATTATCAAACCTGCGCTGATCGAAGTTCGAGTCATTTTTACTCGACTTCCCCCTTTCCTACCACATTGCAATACCTTACCCTCGAAGCTTTAGCTCCACAAAATCGAGCTCCAGATTTCGAATTATCAAAGCCACTTGCGACTTAGCTCCACATTTCCAAAAACATCCAAACCAGTTACCAACCCCAAACACGGGAACTCAACCTGCGGTCGGCATAGAACATGCCCAAATAGTTCACACCACCTCTGGGGGCTACCCCGGAGAACGCTCACAGTCACAGGATCAATATCCTAACTGTTCCAGCCCTTTGATCAAGACATCATTGGGAATGCACCTAGCCTACACCGTCGATACAGGCTAGTTACACATAAAGCCCTAATAAACTAGGCACCATAATATATCTTCCAATCCACTGAACTACGGCTTGGTTTGATTTCACTACACGTGAATACGTAGGCAGCCTTTTAACAAGGGCACAACCACCCATATTGACACACGTTCAAAAAGCTCTGTCATTCCTATCACGACACTGTCATGTTCTCAACAACTAGCTTTGTCGTCCTGGGGGCTTCTCTTAGGCAGAAGACTCTCCATCCACTCACAAAATCCAAAGACTTTCAAAAACTAGCCTCCTTTCTATAGAGTGTCCTAATACTCGGCTCAGTCGAAGACGAGAATCCGTCAGGGACTCGAAGCAACACCCATTTTGGGACTATACCCCAAAACCAAAGATCCAAAAAAGCACTAGACTATAGCATTGCTACTGCTAAGCCTTGTCATGCAAAAACAGTCTCATTACAGACTAATGCAATCCCCCTATTGCACATTCTTCCCATTTCGATGTTCGACCGTGTTGCCACTCGCCTAGGCTACGGAATAGCGCAGCTTAAGAGTCTTGTCATCTTAGGTGGCCCACCCCCCTACCGAGTCACAATCCAACCCCTCGAGAGTCCAAGTCGTGTCTGTCAACTCGTCATCCTGTCACGTCTAGAGTCGAATCTGTCGGTACCTCCCTCCTCAAATTTTCACTTCAAAGTTTGCAAAACTTAGCCATTTGATAAAATCCTTTTCGACAAGGTCAAATTTCGGTCTATTTAAACTGCAAATTTCTACCCCTTTCAATTTTGAAACCTATCTTCTAGCACGTGAGTTGCTTTCAGGACTACGATTTCAAAGTGAAGTAAAAATCATTTTCCCCAGCGCAAGCCAGTCTATAGATGCTAACTGCATTTCCTATGTGTTATCTTGCTACATACCATGCCTGCTATTTCTGCCTATGTATCTAACATTTCAGGTACCAGCTAGTACTTCCCAACGGAACAACAAAGGCGGTGTTTCTCCTGGAATGCTACATCCAAGACGTGATATGTCGGCATACGGGTACACCCAAGACTTCAGAAGCAAGTCCCCGCGCAGCTACTTTTCTCCCCAGCGAGAGTCTGTGTTTTGTCTATGTGTTACATACAAGTTGTTATGTGTCAGCATACAGGTACACTCCAGACTTCAGAAGCAAGTCCCCGCGAAACTATTTAATTTCCCCAACGGAGTCAGCTTTCCCCGGTGTGCTACATCCAAAGTGCGATGTGTCGGCATACGGGTACACCTGCTCCCCAAAAGAGGCAGGCTTTACTCCCCACGGAGCATCATCATCAGCTCAAAGGCGACCCAAGGCTTCAGAAACAAGCCCGTGCAGCTCCTATATTTCCCCAGCGGAACGCCCAAGGCGGCATTTTCCCAAAATGATACGGGATGGGCCCACACAGGCGCGCCCAGGACTTATGCTACAAGTCTGGTTCCCCGCGAAGCTATCATCATCAGGACAGGTATGACCCTCTGCTTATGGCTGGCGAGCCCTTCACGCGAGTCTACTGGACTATAAACGACCCGACCGGAAGTCTACCAGGTCTTAACAGGCTTGGTAGCTACTCTGACTTTCGCCTTGTCCAAGCCTCAGTCAGAGTGGGGGCTCTGTAGACACCCGCATTTTGACTGCCACGTGTCTATGGTAGTCTCCGAAAAACACCCGATGATGATTGGACGTCAACGTGACTTAGTATACTCGGATTTGGGCTCGGAATTCATAATATCCGACATGGACTTTTTAGCGGAGTAAAATCTCACAAAACAGACCTCAAATTCAGGCCCAGTGGGTCGTCCCGAGTCAAATAAGACTAATTTGGGCCAAAACCGACACCAAAAATATTTCCCGTCTTTTGGCGACCGGGTCAAAACCCGGTCAAAGACGAAACCGTCTCATAAATCAGCCAAGTTCATTTGGCGCACAAATCAGAATTCAAAAAAGCAATCAAAACCAACAAAATCAAATCTTTCCTTATTTCTCTCGATTTGCTTGACCCACTCGATCGAGTGGATTGACCCACTCGGTCGAGTGGAGCGCCTTGAACTGGGCTTGGCCCGTTTTCAAAGGCACTCGATCGAGTACACTAGGGCCACTTGATCGAGTGCCCCTAGGTCGAGGGGTGAGGCCTATAAATACCGCTTCACCCCCATGCATTTTCAGGACTTTTGGACACTCACTTTTACCCTACAATTTCAGCCACATTTCACCCCACTTCAACCCTACTTCATCACACATCAAAGCCTTAGAAATCCTAAGCAATACACACAAATACCGAGTCCTTCGTCCCTCGAAAAACCGACGTAATACACATACACATCCATACACACCATAACTCGCATACATCCTCGATACTCCCAAGCCTTGCCGCTATTTTACGAGTCCATTTCCGAGGTCTATACTAGCATGTATGTTGAGGGTGTCCTAAACCCTTTTTCTATCTCTTTTCTATATCGTTTTTATGTACATTTTTGCATTATTGCATCGTAGTAACACTAACACTAACACTAACTTCTTTACATTTTTCATCTTTATTTTTCATCTTTTTTTATCATCTTTTTTTACTAATGTTATTAATACCGTGTATATATATTAATACTAAAACCGGTTTTAAAACGTTGGACTACGATGATCACTATTGGTCCGTCTAATCCCTTTACGAGCAACGACGGAGGTGGAGCCCTTTCGAGGAGCCCCGCCCCAATGTACTCAAGGGCGTGACGCGACCGTGATCGGTCGTAGTTGAACGAATTTAATTCCCTTTCCATAATTGGTACGAGACCCGTTGACACGAATACCGACATCACGTAACCCGAAAGGGTTAGTCCCGATGTCGTGACGTAGAGGGATATATTTCGTCACCAATTCAAAATTTCCTAATCTAACACAAACGTTTTCATAAAACTCCGGTGACGATATTATAATCGTTCATACACGATTATAGTACCGGAGGCCGAGTCAAATACAAATCGTGCGATATTTGTATTTGATTCGGCCGATCATCGATTTCAAGTCATAAAGCGAGGCGAATTACCTCTCGTACAGGGGGCACTCTACCACTCGGCATTGACTCCCGGCTAATGTCGACCCGACGCCTTGTGCTTCCCGAACGTTGTCTTTTTCGCGCATCCATATTGACCTGAAATAGCTGAAATCAGACTAGTGTACTATACACACAAAAACCCCCAAATCAATTGAACTAAAAACCTAATTTCAAAACTGAATTTAGGATAAAAACATTATAATGTGAAAGAATTAATTGATTTGGGTAAGCAAAAGAGTAATAACATAAATTTGAGAGAAGCTAAGCCGAAAATCTGAAACTCAAGCAGCCCGAAGCGTCGCGACATAAACCCAGAAATCGCGCAAAAATTGCCTGACAGAACGATAGTCGTCCGACTATCGAAATAGTCGTCCGACTATTCGGATGGTCGGCGACTTCGGCGGACAGAAGAGAACGAAGCAGCGAAAGGTAAACGACAATTTCTAGACGGAAAACAGAAAATGAAGCACAAGAAAACTTACTTGAATGGTTGGAAGGTAGTGGCAACTTCAATTAAGACAAGAACTTAGCAAAGGATGAAAAGATTAGAGAAGAAAAAGGAATGGAGAGAAGGAGATGGGTAAAGGTTGAAGATGAAGAGGGTGAGGGTTTGAATAAGGAGGATGAAGATAGGTGATAGGTTGGAGAAGTGATAGAGAGGGAGTAGGGTATAGGAGTTACTTCTTATTATTTTTTTTTCAAAATAAATTAACTGAAGTAAAAGAGTAAAGAGAAAATATGACTTATGCAACGAAAATATTCAACCAAGGTGCGCGATATTTGCCTGAATTGTCGACCGACAATAGGAATAGTCGTTCGACAATAATAATAGTCGGCCGACTATTAAAAATAGTCGGTCGACTATTCTTGCCCAGCTCCAGTTTTCCGTCAACAGCCTGTTCTCTGCAAAACTCAATTTCAACCTTTAGACCCTCGTTCTCACCTCACAAAACCTATAATGCAGAAAATTAAATATGCTCTAACTAACTAAATGCAGGTACAAATGTTTTACAACCCGGGTTGCCTCCCGGTTAGCGCTGGTTTAAGGTCCCGCACGACCGTAGTCACCTTGCTCAGTTAGTGACTGTTTCGAGGTACAAAACCTCGACTTCTCCTCCTGTCTCAGCTTTCTCGTGGTAGTGCTTTATTTGGTGACCATTGACCTTAAAGCGATTTCCCGTGGAAGAGTTTTCAAGCTCGACCGACCCAAATTTAGAAACTGAAATTACCGTATAGGAGCCGGACCATCTGGATTTTAATTTTCCAGGAAAAAGACGAAGACGAGAATTAAACAATAATACCTTTTCGCCCGCTTTAAACTCCCTCGGAATGATACGCTTATCGTGCCACCTTTTTGTCTTTTCTTTGTAGATACGGGCACTATTGTAGGCATTCATCCTAAACTCCTTGAGCTCATCTAGTTGTAAAAGTCGATTTTCGCCACACAATTTTGGGTCAAAATTCAGCTCTTTAACGGCCCACCAAGCTTTATGCTCCAACTCTACGGGTAAGTGACAGGACTTCCCATAAACCAACCGATAAGGTGATGTACCAATCGGTTTCTTATAGGCGGTCCTATATGCCAATAGAGTGTCATCTAGTTTCAGGCTCCAATCTTTTCTTGACTTCGAGACAACTTTTGCCAAAATATCCTTAAGCTCCCGGTTGGAAACTTCAACCTGTCCACTAGTTTGGGGGTGATACCCCAAACCTCTACGATGCATAACACCATATTTAGATAATAAGGCAATAAGTTGTTTTTCTTTAAAGTGCGTACCTCCATCACTAATGACGACTCGGGGAACGCCAAAACGTCGAAATATAATCTTCTTGAAAAGTTGGATGACGGTCTTAGCGTCACAATGGACCGAGGCAACGGCTTCTACCCACTTAGATACGTAGTCCACAGCTACTAAAATGTACCTATTACCTCGACTTGTCGGGAAGGGACCTTGATAGTCGATGCCCCAAACATCGAAAATTTCTACCTCCAAAATACCGACCTGAGGCATCTCATGCCTTCGGGAGATATTTCCTGTCCTCTGACAAGCATCACATTCTGAAACAAATGACTTGGCATCAGAAAACAAAGATGGCCAATAAAAACCTGACTGAAGTACCTTAGCCACGGTCCTAGCGGGACCGTGGTGACCACCATAAGACGAGGAATGACAGGATTCCAAGATGGCATTGGTTTCCCAATGCGGTATGCATCGCCTAAAAAGTCCGTCGGCACACTCCTTAAAAAGATATGGATCGTCCCAAAAATATTGCCGAACATCATGTAGGAACCGCTTCTTTTGTTGATATGACAAATCAGGCGGCATTATTTTACCTACAAGAAAATTAGCATAGTCAGCATACCATGGAGTATCCATTATACCAATAGCCATCAAAATATCATCAGGAAAAGAATCATCTATCGGTAAAGTATCCCCTTCGTCCTGCAATGGAAATCTAGAAAGGTGGTCCGCCACAGAATTTTCAGCGCCCTTCTTGTCCTTAATCTCCAGGTCGAATTCCTGAAGTAGAAGGATCCATCGTAGTAATCGCTGTTTGGCTTCCTGCTTCGCGAGGAGGTACTTCAAAGCCGCATGGTCCGTATAAATTGTGACTTTCGATCCTATTAAATAAGATCGAAACTTCTCCAATGCATAAACCACAGCTAGAAGCTCCTTCTCCGTCGTAGTATACTTCACCTGAGCCTCATCCAGAGTTCGGCTTGCATAATAGATGGCATTTACTGCCTTTTCCTTCCTTTGACCCAGCACCGCTCCGACCGCATAATCACTAGCATCGCACATAACTTGAAACGGTAACTCCCAATTCGGGGCCTGAATAATGGGTGTTGTGACCAAAGCCTGCTTCAACCTGTTAAAAGAAGATAAACATTCATAAGAAAAAAATGAATGGGGCATCCTTAAGAAGCAATTGTGTAAGTGGTTTAGCAATTTTAGAGAAATCTTTTACAAACCGGCGATAAAATCCGGCGTGTCCAAGAAAACTCCTAACCCCCTTCACGTTAACGGGAGGAGGCAATTGCTCGACCACTTGCACCTTTGCTTTGTCTACTTGGATGCCTCGGTCTGAAACTAAGTGCCCAAGGACAACTCCCTCGTTGACCATAAAATGGCACTTCTCCCAATTCAGCACTAGATTGACCTCAATACATCGCTGCATCACTTTATCAAGGTTAGTTAAACAATCAGTGAAACGACTACCGTAGACACTGAAATCATCCATAAATACCTCCATAATAGACTCAATATACTCAGAAAATATCCCCATCATACACCTTTGAAAGGTGGCAGGGGCATTACACAACCCGAAGGGAATCCTGCGATAAGCAAAAACACCATGGGGACAAGTAAAGGTAGTCTTTTCCTGATCATCAGGATGGATCGGGATCTGAAAGAACCCTGAATAGCCATCTAAATAACAGAAAAACTTATGTGAGGCTAACCTTTCTACCATTTGATCGATAAACGGAAGAGGGAAGTGATCCTTTTTTGTGGCGGCATTTAATTGTCTATAATCAATACACATCCGCCATCCCGTTACAATTCTAGTAGGTATTAATTCATTTTTATCGTTTTTTACCACGGTCGTCCCGCCTTTTTTCGGGACGACCTGAATAGGACTCACCCATTTAAAGTGACCGACAGAATAAATTATACCTGCGTCTAATAACTTCATCACTTCTTTCATTACTACTTCCTGCATTTTTGGGTTCAACTTACGTTGACCCTGTCTAACAGGTCGGCGATCCTCTTCCAGTTCAATTCGATGCATGCAAATATCGGGACTAATTCCCTTAAGGTCATCTAGACTGTAACCTAATGCATTCTTGTTCTTTTTAAGAACGACCAACAAAGCAGAAAGTTGGTTCTCATCTAATTTATTACTTACGATGACGGGATAAGACTCAGAATCGTCTAGAAATACATACTTAAGATGAGACGGAAGAGGTTTCAGGTCGGGTTTGGTTACCTCTACAGCATAAGAAGTATCTACCAACCTATTTACCACTTCTCCGTCGATGCTCGTTAGTTTCTGTGTATCTCCTAAAATATCCCACACAGCATCATCGTTAGTCTTATTACCTGCACAAGTGTCTAAACATGTCAAAGCCTCGAGCGGGTCCCGACTCAGGGAACCCGTACAAACATCAAGAATAACTTCATCGATAATATCTAATGAATAACAAGTATCCTCGATCATAGGCTTAGCTAATGTGTTGGCCAAATTAAAGGTCACTTTATCATCCCCCACCTCTAAAGTCAAGCGTCCGTGCTTGACATCTATAATAGCCCCTGCAGTATGTAGAAATGGTCTACCTAAAATTATAGGAATCTGAGTATCCTCAGCCATATCTAAAACAATGAAATCGACAGGTATAAAGAATTTACCTATCCTCACAGGGACATCCTCTAAGACTCCGAGGGAACGTTTAACTGACCTATCATCCATCTGAAGAGTCACACTCATGACTTTAAGCTGACCCATATTCAGTTTCTCGCAAACTGAATAGGGCATGACACTGACACTTGCACCCAAATCACATAGAGCTTTATCGATTACATGGGTGCCTATGGTGCATGGTATGGAAAAACTACCCGGGTCTTTCAGTTTGGGTGGAGACTTACTCTGAATTAGAGCACTACACTCGGCAGTAAAAACAATAGTCTCATGTTCATTAAAGTTCCTCTTACGGGTCAGAATATCTTTCATAAATTTTGCATAAGAGAGTACCTGGGTAATTAATTCCGTGAAGGGAACGGTTACCTGGAGATTTTTGACGACCTCCATAAACTTACTAAACTGATTCTCGATCTTCTTGTTCTTCAACCGGCTAGGAAAAGGAACTTGAATTTTGATCTGTTCAGTGGCTTTATCTTCTAGAACACCTGTTTCCACTTCAGCATCAGACGGCTTATCAGCAGCGACCGTCTCGGATCTGGATCCTGTCTCTGGAATAGTCGGCCGACTATCAGGGATAGTCGGTCGACTATCAGGGATAGTCGGTCGACTATCAGGGATAGTCGGTCGACTATTTTCCTCCTCACCTGCAGTTTCTGTTAATCTGTCAATGATAGTCGGCCGACTATCTGAAATAGTCGATCGACTATTATTGATCAGTCCGTCATTCATAGCAGTTTCAGCAGTTTTTAACGATACATCATCATCTATTACATCCTCAATTACATCATCTACAATAACGGAATTACGATAGCTAGGCATCTTGGGCTCGTCATAATTAAGGCCGCTACAAAGCTGAATCGCGTTGGCCGTATCATGCTGTTTCTCCGGGTGTGACGGTAGTGTGCCCGGTTGCCTAGCAGACTGATTTGTGGCAAGCTGCGCCACCTGCGTCTCCAACATCTTGATCTGTGCATCTTTAGATTGGTCACTTTTCTGCATCTAGATAATGAGAGATTGCATCATACTCTTCAATTCCTGATATTCACTAGGAACTGGAGCCGGAGTCGCGGGCGGTGGAGGGAGAATAGCAAGAGGTTGAGTCGACGGTGGAAGAGCTAGAGGCTTTTGGAAGCCTTGTTGTTGTCCGCGATGGGGCGGAACATACGCTTGTTGCTTCGGCTGAGGAATTGGGTTCAACACATTCTAGTTCGTCCAACTAAAGTTTGGATGTTTCCTAGTCCTCTCGTTATAGTAATTAGAATAGGGATTACCTTGCTTGAAGTGTTGAAAAGCTAGAACTTGTTCCATCCCGGTCATACATTCCCCCGCGCTATGGCCTCGGTGCCACATCGCTCACATATAACCTCTTGTTTGATCATGGCATGGACAGTTTGCTGATTCGACTCGTTCCTATGAGGCGGATTCTGAATTTTATCGAGACGGGCATGAAGATGATCAAATTGAGCCATAATCTCGCTAGTTTCAGCTGCGGCTACCCGAACACTTTCCCTCGGATTTCCGTACTCGGCTTTGTGCGTAGCCATCTCCTCGATCAATTTCCAACCCTTGTCATCATCAACATTGTTTTGGAAACGTCCGTTAGCTGCACCATCAAGAATAGCACGATTATCATCAAATAAACCGTTATAAAATTGATTACATAAAAACCATGGTTCAAATCCGTGGTGAGGAATAGAACGGACTAGATCCTTAAATCTAGTCCATGTTTCATGATTAAATAAAATTACCAAATGGAATGAAGGCGATTCGAATCCGAAATTCTTACAATAACCGAGTGTTTAGAGGAAGAAACTAAACTAGGAGTAGTTCTAAGAGAATGAGAAAAGAGATAAAAGTAGAGAAGAATAAAGTTGAGAAGTTGTGAAGAAGTTAAGAGATGATTTCTAATGTGGCTCCAAAGCCCTATTTATACAAATTGAATGGGTTAAAAACTGTTTTAGGAAACTCCTTTGTGTTTAGGAAATTTCTTGCTGATCACGAAACCTGCCCGCAGTCCAAGAAATAGTCGGTCGACTATTGTAATAGTCGGTCGACTAATCACTCATCAACTTGATCTCTGCAGCTCCAGAATAGTCGGCCGACTATTGTAATAGTCGGTCGACTATCGTCATGGTCGGCCGACTATTCTGATAGTCGGTCGACTATCGCTCGTTTCAGCGAACAGCAATTTTCCAGCTTCGTTTTGGCACGGTTTTGGTTCGTGTTAACTCCTTTGTCTTCCGTTCCTGCAAAAGGATAATACACACCACAAAGTAGCCAATTCGGGGCAAAATAATAGTTTTCACTATTCAATAAACACCGGAATGCGCGCATAAAAAGCATAAAAAGTGTGTATAAAATACGCGCATCAAGCAACAAAACTCATCTACCTTCACCGGAACTGTCCTACTAAGCTTTCCAGTGTAAACCAAACCCACCTCATGTTTGATAAATGAAAACCCATAACAAAACTTCAAGGTCACAAGGCTCCAAAAGTCAACCTACGCTTTCAATCAAACCAATTAAAAAAGAACACTAATTGGACACTTAAACCCCTAAATTAAACCAATAAGAAAACCCTAAGTTAAACCCAGAAAAATCGAAAACCCTAAGTTAAACCCAAAAGAATCGAATTGGGGGAAATGAAAACAATCCTCACTGTTGACATTGTCGAAGCAAAGGATGGAGGAATGAACTTGACAATACCCATGAAAATTGATTTTTGACAAAATTAATGGTAATTGACGAATGTACAAAAGTTTGAGGAAGATAAACCAACAAAACTTTCAAAAAAAATTACCTTCGACGAAGTGAATGATGAATGATGACTTGACGAAGTGAATGATGAATTGGAACAGAAGAAGATGGAGTATGAAGTATGAAGTTTGATGAAGTTAAAAGTGAATGAGTTACTTTACTGTCAGCCAGTAAAACTGATATTAGTGTTAATATTAACAGGTGTAGGCGGTAGCAGGTAAGCGTATTTCATTCGCGTGTAATATGTCTCATAGTTAGTTTTATTCCCGTATTAATTAAAGTTGGTTTTATTGATGGAATACCACCCAAAGTTGGTATTATTCCTGTTAAATAACCCAAAAAAATGTAACAGAGCCTTGTCCGGAGTGGATGAGAAAAGGGTGTCCTTGATGAGCGTCACCACCGAGCTAAACTCTGCAAGTGCCTTGTCCGGGTTGTACGAAACCACTGTGGAAGAGAAACTCATATGACCCATAAGCATCGAGAACTAATTTGAATGACTGCTACTTAATACCAGAAATTACAAGAAAAAGGCGTGCAGCCCATCAGCATCAACAAGAAAATTGAACGGATCACTTGGAAATAGTATATATGGTATTGCAAGGAAAGTCGTGTACATTCAGTTACATTTTACTTAGACTCGTAGACTGACGCTGAAGGTGGTCTTCTCATGCAAGAACCTAAAATATGAAAGCGGTACCTTCTAGACTCGTAGGGCACAAGGAAGTGACAGGCCTGGATGCTCTATTAATGACAAGGGCTCGAGACATGTCCTAACTGTCCCCAGGTATGATAGGATCATGTGCACTCAACTCTTCTTCCCTTGCCCCCCTCTTGACTGATGCATTATCTCCTTGAAGAAAAGGGCTACATGAAGGATTGACAATTGCCAGATCCAGACACCCGGAATCTAAAACAGGAAATTTTTTAGACGGGTAAATAAATGACTGAAAATGTGTTTGCATCAACGTGTGATACTGAAACTCACAAATATATTAATGTGAATAAATAAGAGGGATCTAAGATATTAGTAACGTAATATTAATGTAATCCTCTAGAAATTCTAACGCAATACAGTGGCGGAAACACTGTAGAAGTGGGATTATAACACACTGTAGCTATGTCTTGATTAAATAAAAATGGTAAGTCAATACATAAGCCATAAAATAAAAATGGCTACAAAATAAATAAAATCCATAAGAAGGGTTTTAACAATCCATAATACAGTGATCTGATTAAAACAAGCAGGATCCATAACTGCTCGCTAGCCCACCCGAAGGAAAACACATGTACCTGCCATGTTTAAAACATAACAGCCACAATCAGTGGGGAGCAACGTCAACGTTCTCCCAGCCGTATAACAGGATTTTAAAACTGTAATTACTATTATAGAAAAATAGTAAAAATGGAAAACAGTAAAACACATTATAATAAAAATAAACTTTCAGTGAAAAACTTCACGTATCAAAACATATAATAAAAATGAGTTTTCCGAAAAAAACATAAAACATTTGCCAACCTGCAACCAAATTATATCGATAATAATAAAAATATTCAAAATGGCGTTATGGATAGGAGTAGTGTAGACGGCTAGACTTTCACTAGGAGAGTACTAAAAACTAGCTTCGAGAACTTAGTTCAAACAAATCAAACTTTGGTCTCTAACTAGGCTTCTCCACCATAATAGAGCGGCGACTTATAAATGCGTGGCCCTAGTTTAAGATAATGCACACCCCTCCTGAGATTACCTGTCACCCAGTTCAACTAATGACGGCGACTTACTGCAAGGCCTAAGCTTAAGGTCAAAATGTACACAACTCTCGGGATACCTGTCACCCGGTTCAACAACCAATGTACCGATTCCTGATACACTAGCCTTATAGTTGATGGCAAAACCGTAAACCCTAGAATATATTACTCTAACCTCACACTTGTCCTTATTCCATAACTCCAAAACAAAGTCATTATCGATATTCAAAAGATATAATCAATATAAATAATATGAGGATAAAAGAAGTAACATTTATATTCTAAAAGAGGAAACTTTCTATTTTAAGAAACTTCTATTTTTAGAAACTTTACTAAAAATAGCATTATATCAAAATAGTGAAAATATTAGTTCATACTAATACCATATTTTTAGTAAACGATATAGATTTATAAAACTAATATTTTCGGCCTTAACGATATTAATTATTAAAGTAAGAACATTTGAGTTTATGAAGTTATTGAAATATCGTACAAGTGTATAAAATGATTAAAAATGTCTTAAAATTTTTAATAATACTGTAGACACCCACATTTTGACCGCCAGGTGTCTATAATAGTTCCCGCCAAACACCCGATGATGATTGGACGTAAACGTGCTTTGATGGACTCGGATATGGGCTCGTAATCATGGACATTTGGTTTAGACTTATTAAGGAGTACAAATCTTACAAAACCAACCTCAAATCCAGGCCTAGTGGGTCGTCTCGAGTCAAATAACTCTAATTTGGGTCGAATCCGACACCAGGGGTAAAACCGTCTTTTAGCGACCGAGTCAAAACCCGGTCAAAGATTTTCCCGAGACACGTGAGTCAACCGTGACACTTCACACGGTTGATTCATACTCAAATTCCTACAAAATTTCAGCTTCGTTAAAACATTAAACAATTCCGTTAAAGGTAAAATTCGACCTCAAGTAGGAATTCTATCCGGAAACCGAATCAGACATCAACCGAGCTCCAAACACTCGGTTTAGGCGTCCCAAGTCAGCCGAAATACTCCTCCACCAGCCGAGATTCATGACTTCTTCACCAAGAAACGAGACTTTGATTTCCTCTCGAACTCTCGTGTTTCCTATCCAAACCGGTATTTCTTGTCACACAAGCAAGGTTACCTCGGTTCCTATAAATAGGACCTCTTGTCCAACACAAAAGACACGGTTTTTACACACAATTAACACCAAAAAAACAGCCTCGTATCACGGTTTACACATCCTACACCCTCGATATCTAGCAAATCCCGACACCTTTTCGAAGAAACCCCGAAACACCGACAAAACCCCCCACCGTACCGGCCAAACCCGACGTCCAACCACTCGTCCAAACCGACACCCTAAACTCATCCTCATCATCTCGACGCTCCCAAGTCTAAGCCACTTTCCGACGAGCCTTATCCCGAGAAAACAAAGCATGTATGTTGAGGGTGTAAATCAAACTCGCTTCTCCTTCTTCTCTTCTCTTCTTCTCGTTTTTTTATTACGGGTCTTTCGTCGGTCTTTTTTATTTTCTAATATCAATATTATTAAAATCTATTTTCATATATCGAACATTCTTAAAAATATGATATCGATTTTCAATAATCGAATATTGTATCGAAAAGAATTATATTAAGATTTCGACGATGTTAAAAATCGTTACACCTTTTTTTCGTTCAAAATATTTTTTTTCTTAAAACTTTTCGTTCAAAACAAGCTTTTTTTCAAAACCTTTTCTAAAAGTCCTTCCAACTATTCGATACCGATTTCATAATCGAATATTGAATACGACGAATATCGAAAATATGAATCGGGTATAAATTAATCCATATTTGTACGCGATTTATAAAATTTAATGATTCTCGACAAAAATAATAAAAACGGGCAGACCCGCACACGAGCCGCGCCATGCCCAGGCGACTCGCGCACGGGCCTGTGACCCGGATCGTTTTTTTTGCCTTTTCGTTCGTTTTTTATTATTTATTCTACGATACGATTTCTAAAATTTATATCTTTTCTAAAACTATTCCAAATATTTGATATTGATTTCGTAGTCAACTATCGAATATAACGAATATCGAGAATATTAAGTCGAGTACGAATTATGCAATATTCGTACGCGATTTAATCGAAAATTTCCAAAAAACCGCTTTCGAAAACAGGCCGCCACGCGACCCGCCGACGTCCCGGGCGAGCCGCGCGGCCGGCTGCCACGACGCGTCCTTTTCTCGTTTTTTTTTTATTGTTTTTCGAACTTCGTTTTTTATACAAAACAGCGTTTTAGCAATATTTTTCAGATTTTGATTAATATTTATTTTCTCGATCTCGTATATTTATTTACTATATTATTATTCAATCGTTACTAACTCGTTTTCTCGTGGTTGTAGCAATTTATTTTCATATTTTTGTTTTATTAGACTAAAACGAATTCACATGCTAAAATAACTTTGACGTTATTAGTTTAATATGCATTAAACGACTTAGCAACCCATTTATTTATTTTCCTCACATATCCTAGGAAAATAATCTCTGCATATCATTCAATCGTCGAACTAACGCGTGTACACAAAATCGAACGATATCTTAGTAAAGGCCGCTAAGTGCGGGCGGGGTTGGGTGTTCTCAATGAGCTTCCCAACACGTACCCTCACCCCTTACTCAGAACCGTGGTTTCCGGATGTCCGAGACCATTGGCAATGAGAGTCATTCAATATACGATAAACCGCTCAAGTCGGCATCGGTATCGAACTGCAAAGGGACGAACCCGATAAGCTCTGACATCGGAAATGGGCCATGTTTTAAATATGGCCCACTACGACATAGAGTGGGTTCGAATGGTTCTGAATAACCAAAAAATTCGGTGGCGACTCCTACTTCGATTTAAAATTCTATTCGATCCATCTCATATGGAAATTCATTCGCCTCCCCAAACCCGCGCGTGGCCGCGTCGGGGTGGACCTATGTCATGTCCACAATTTGGCGACTCCACTGGGGATTAACTGATGTGTCACTTACCATCGGCATCCTCAGGGTGAGACTCGAAAAGAAATCGTTCGATTAGTAATGTACACGTTTTAGTTCAATGGTTCATGCATAACCCCGTTCTATCCCGGGCCGGTTACTTGTGACCGACGTCCCACTATACCACGGTGCATTCCCACTTGGGTGCACTAAAGACTTCGATGGCGGAACTCGCATGGGTTTTACGGCAGATTCTAAGACCAACTCGGCTTAGGAGGTCCGTCCTGATTTGCGAGAATACGATCGTTGTTGGTATAGACCCTATTCGACCGACCGAGACTTAGACTAAGAGCATACATGGCGTCGTTATACTGTTTCCATGACTACGTGCTACTTGATCTTCTTTGGTCTTTTTCAAAAACCGTCATTTTTCAAAAAACTTACATCTTTTCAAATCCATTCTTTTTTCAAAACCCGGAAAGCTGCCGAATTTAGGACTTACGATTTTGACTCAAAATAGCCTATTTTTAGCCGGTATGCTGTCCAAACCTTTTCAAAAAGCCCGAAATCTCGGCCCGATAACCTCTTTCTCGGTTTTAAAAAAAAATCGGGCCTTCCAATCCGACCTTGCTCGGTTTTCAAATCCAAATTCCCTTTTCAAAACCCTCTTCTTCTTAGGACTTCCCGTATTTAGCAGTGTCGGGTCGTCTCATAAGTTAGAGTCTATAGCGTCGAAACTCCGTCGATCCTACATCAAGAGTTTCCACCCCATCCCAGTCCGCCTTATTTGTCAAGGCACGACCCACCTTCATAGGACAAACTCCTACGAAGGGAAGCCCGTTTACACATTCAAGTCCAAAGTTTGGGGATTAACTCACACGTAGGTCTTTCTACTCACAGGACTAGGCCCACCTTGCCGAAATCCTAAAGGAAGCCCGTCGTCCACGAGTCACCCGTCTAGAAGTCAGTTTTTGGTCTTTTTCTAGCTTAGTCTTTTCCTTGCTCGGGATGTACTCTTTGGTTCTAAGATCTGGGTCAGTTACTGATTACGCGGTGCCCTTACAGACAGGCCACCCCACACTCGAACCATGACGCAACAAGCCGTCGATGAATTGAAGACCTCATTGACCAAGCTGGAAAACATGATCACGTCAATGAGAGGGGACCAGATCTCCATCCTCACCTGGGTAAGTGCCATAGAGCAGGGAACTCCTAGTGGCAGTGTCGATACTACTGGGCCTTTAGCTGAATTGGCCAGCACAGTCCACAAACTGCAGGAACAGGTCCATCTGACAACCCAAAGCTCCATCCATACGGAGAATGCTCGGACCTACACCCCATTGACCGATGAACTACCCGCCAATCTCAATCTGACGGGTCTGCCAATGTTCGAGGGTACTGAAGACCCGGTCCACCATATCCGGGCTTTCAAAGAGTTCATGGCCCTTAAGGGGGTCAAGTCCAACATGTTCAAGCACCTGTTCGCTTCTTCTCTCGAGAAGCACCCAAGAGCCTAGTACTACCAGCTCGATTCCAAGAAATACAAAAGTTGGGATGACGTGGCAACGGAATTTGCTCGGAACTACGCCGACAACACGGAAATCCAGACCACTATGCGCACCCTGGAAGTAATGGCCCAGGAACCTAAGAAAGGATTCACGAAATATCTCCAACGCTGGAGGGCTGAAAGTGTCAAACTGGTCGATAAGCCCAGTGAAAAAGTGCTGGTTGAAGCTTTCGTCAAGAACCTCCTTCCAGCTTACCGGGTCCATCTCCGGTACGCCATCATACCTAGCTTTGCGGTCCTAACTAAAATGGGAACGAGAATCGAGTTTGATTTAAGGTTGGAAAGCCTCACTAAGGCCTCCACCAAGGGATACCAAGGGGCCAGCTCATCAACAAGCAAGCCCGCAACTACTGCTGCCACTCGTAGCATTTTTGACGAGGTAAATGCACTTGATACCTCATCCCAGAAGAATACCACTCCCCGGGTATTCACCGACATAGGCACCACCTATGAGAATGCCCTGCAGAGGCTATCATCAAAAGGCCTGATCACCCCGATAGGCCCAACACCTGATCTCCCGGTCGAACGTCGCTCCAAGGCCTACAACCTCCAGGCCTACTGTCACTACCATCGTGGTAAGGGGCACGATACCGAGAAATGCTGGAAGCTAAAACACCTTATCCAAGATCTCATCGAGAGCGGGAAGATCCCTTTGCCCGGCGGTAAATCCAACAACAAGGATAACCCGTTGGCCACTCACGCCATCTTCTCCGGGGAAATAATGGATTGGTCACACCTCATTTCTTCATTTGTCCCGCAAATAAACGGGATCTGGTGCGACGACGAAGACGACGTCTACCTCACAAAAGGGGAAGCTGTCCCCATCACGCCCGAGGAAATTCAGAAGGTTAAGTCCAAAGCCTTAGCCACTAGTCAAGCCCTCATCATTGCCGAGCCACTTAGGGTCGAGCCCGCCCCAGAAGAGCCAACTGCTGAAAAGGCTCTTATAAAACAGCTAAGCAAGACTCGAGTTGACCTCTCTATATGGCAACTCCTAGTTAGCTCCCAGGAACATCGAGAGGCACTCACTAAGGCCCTCGATCAAGTCAAAATCGACTCCATGGCTACTCCAGCTGAAATGGTGGCCACAGTTCTACCCCACCTAAAAGGGAGATCCATAGAGGAAGGCCCACTGATTACTTTCTCTAATGCTGATCTACCACCATTCGGGCCAGCCCACAACATGGCCCTCTACATCACGGTCATATGCCATGGGAAGTACCTACCCATGACCCTAATAGACGACGGGTCAGCGGTCAATGTCCTCCCCTTGAGGACCGCCAAAGCCCTCGGCATTATCGAGGCCGACTACATTCCTACGGCTCAAACCATACAGGCTTTTGACGGAAGCCCAAAGTCAGTAGCTGGAGCCACAAAACTCACTATCATAACGGGCCCGATAGAGAAAGAGCTGGAATTTCAAGTGATCGACGTGACTTCCTCCTTTAACCTTCTTTTAGGAAGACCTTGGATCCAGGCGACCAGGGCTGTGTCCTCCACCTTGCATCGGAAAATCAAACTACCTTTGCATGACACCGTCATCACTCTAGAAGCCACACCTATGACTGTGGCTAACTGCAACACCTCGGGCCGCACCGATCTCTGGGGGTTCGATTTCGTAGGGGCCATCGAAGAAGATCATCTCTTCCGTCCTTACTTCACGGTCCACCTTGACCGGATGTTGCAGAATCTGGGCTTTCTACCAGGGGTTACATCAAGGCCCGATCTCCCTGCAGGAAAAATCCTCGAAATTCTGGACAATGGGAGGACTCAAACAGGCTTGGGCTACACCCTAACCCCGAAAAACATGGGTCAAACTGGAGCCAGCAAGACTATCTTTGTCACGCCAGTGTTCGAGACTGTCCAAACTGGCCTATATCGGCCCACACCCACACGCCCTGGGACCCACTTGGCCCAGGACTGCAACTACATACCGGACGACATCTTCGCTCTCATCCAGTCCGAAGATGCTAAGAATGCTGAGCCCGCGCTAGGGCTACTTTTTGGAGAGGAACTCGCGGTCCCAACACCGAAGGAAGAGCTAGTCAGCCTCATTCTCCGCAGTCGCACCTTTGATCCATCTAAGCTAATCTCAGAAGTAGGGTCCGGGACCAGAGCTTGGAGGAAAACTGTCAAATGGACTGACAGTCAAGGAAGGACTTACAAGCTGATCACAGGAGAAGGAGAGATGCCAGAATCTGAGTCTGAGTCGGAGTCCGAGTCAGAGTCTAAGATTGAGTCTAGTGAGTCTGGTGCTAGGGTCAGTCCTGTAACTCCCCCTCTCCCTTTAGCCATTCATGGTGCCTCGGGGTCTGTCCCGGGCACCCTGCCTATCCCGCCACTGACTAGCGATCAGATGGCAGCTCTTTTCGAGCTCTTTTCCCAATTTATGATCAATAATAACAACCGTTCTGCTTACGACTTGTCTCATTTTAAAAACTTTCTCAATTTCAAAAATTTTATGTGCAATGACATTGAGAAACCCGACGAACAGGTATCCTTACCTCCACATCTGATCGAGCAACTAGAGCAAAGGGAATCCCGCAATTCGGTAATCGAAGAAACCGAATCCATCAACGTGGGAACAACCTTAGAACCTCAGATGCTTAAGATAGGATTATCCTTAGATCCCGAGGAGAAACAACAATTCATAGTTCTCCTTCAAGAATTCAAAGACGTCTTCGCATGGTCCTACAAGGACATGCCGGGGATTGATCGCGAAATAGCCGAACATCATATACCGATCAAGGAAGGGTTCAAGCCAGTTAAACAAAAACTCTGACGCATGAGGCCCGAATGGTCCCTCAAAGTCAAGGAGGAAGTCGATAAACAATTCAAGGCTGGATTCATACGAGTCTCCGAGTATCCAGACTGGGTTGCAAACATCGTGCCAGTAACTAAGAAAGACGGTAAGGTACGTGTCTGTGTCGACTTTTGGGATCTTAACAAGGCGAGCCCAAAAGACGATTTCCCGTTACCACACATCGATATATTGGTGGATAACACAGCCGATCATGCCCTTCTATCATTTATGGACGGGTATGCGGGATATAACCAGATAAAAATGGCAGAAGAAGATATGGATAAGACCACCTTCATTACACCTTGGGGTACTTATTGCTATACTGTTATGCCGTTTGGTCTCATCAATGCCGGGGCTACATATCAACGAACCGCCACAACTTTATTACATGACATGATGCATAAAGAGGTGGAAGTCTACGTGGATGACATGATCGTCAAATCTAAAGACAGGGACGGTCACATCACCGCCCTGAGAAAATTCTTCACCCGATTACGCAAATACAACATGAGGCTAAACCCTCAAAAATGCAGTTTCGGGGCAACATCTGGCAAATTACTGGGTCATATCGTTAGCCAACGAGGTATCAAGGTCGATCCAGCCAAAATCAAGGCCATCACCGAGATGCAGCCCCCTAAAACCGAAAAGGAAATAAGAGGGTTTCTCGGAAAAGTTCAATACATTAGCAGGTTTATTTCAAAGCTGACCATGCTATGTGAACCGATCTTCAAAAAACTGAAAATAGGGGAACAGTTACTATGGGACGACAAATGCCAAGCAGCCTTTGATAGAATCAAAGAAGTTTTGTCTTCACCACCAGTCCTGATGCCACCTCAGCACGGCTTGCCTTTGTCACTATACCTAACCACGACAGAGACAGCCATGGGGGCTATGCTAGCTCAAACGGTCAATTCCGAAGAACGAGCCATATACTACATCAGCAAAAAGTTTTTAGAGTACGAGTGTAAATACACCATGCTCGAGAAAACATGCTTAGCTTTGGTCTGGGCCACTAAGAAGCTCCGACATTACATGCTCAGTTACGAGGTACAGGTATTATCCAGAATGGATCCCATCAAGTACCTTTTCGAAAAGCCCATCCTCAACGGCAGGATATCGAGATGGACCCTAATGTTGGCAGAGTTCGATCTAAAGTTTGTACCATTGAAAGCCATCAAAGGACGAATAGTAGCCGAATTTCTCGCTGACAGTCCCATGACCGAAGAAGGACACACCGACACTTGGTCCTTCCCAGATGAAGACATTTTCCACACTGACACCGAAGCGTGGGACTTATACTTTGACGGGGCATCCAATTTCCGAGGATTTGGAGTCGGGATTCTCTTGATCTCACCAAGAGGAGAGCATACTCCCGTATCCATCAAGTTAGACTTCGACGTCACTAATAACGTTGCTGAGTATGAAGCATGTATCCACGGGCTACAAGCCGCCGCCGACTTAGGGGTCACAAACCTCCGAGTACACGGTGATTCATCTCTGGTCATTAATCAAGCACTCCTAAAATGGAAAACTCGAAATGCTAATCTCGTGGACTACCAGGCACGAGTAAGGGATCTTGAGAAACAGTTCCACAAGGTAGAATATATATACCTACCTCGGGAAGAAAATCAATTCGCAGATGCACTCTCAAAACTGGCATCTTTGCTAAATATTCCCGATCATATGACCAGTATGCCCATCTGTGTCGAAAGACGATCCGAGCCAGCATATATCCACGACATCGAATAAATCGAGATACCTGATCCCGAGCCATGGTATCAAGCTGTGTTGACATACCTAGCAATCGAGGAATATCCACCCGGAGCCGACAACCGAGCCAAAAAGGCCCTGCGAAGACTGGCAACCCAGTTCATCCGCACCGACGATGGGCAACTTTACAAAAAGACAGCACAGGGGGCTCTCCTTCGATGTGTGGATAAAACCAACGCTGAAAAAGTTATGGCTGAGGTACATGATGGCGAAAGCGGCCCACACATGAATGCCCAGATGTTGGTCCGGAAAATCATGAGGCTCGGATACTACTGGAATAGCATGGAAACCGACTGTCAACTGTATGTTAAACATTGCCATAATTGTCAAATTTTTGCCAATGTACAACATATGCCACCATCCTTGCTATACACCATGACATCACCATGGCCATTTTCAACATGGGGTATCGACATAATTGGGAAGATAAACCCCTCGAGAACCGGAGGACACTGCTTCATTTTGGTAGCAATCGACTATTTCACCAAATGGGTCGAAGCTGAATCCTATCGTATTCTCAACGCCAGCCATGTTGCCAAATTCATTCAAAATAAGATAATATGCTGGTATGGGATTCCCCACGAATTCGTCAGCAACCACTGGACCCATTTTCAAGCCGAAACAGCAGCCTTACTGACCAAGTACAAAATTCAAAGGCATACATCTTCACCCTATCGACCCCAAACCAATGGAGCGGTAGAAGCGGCTAATAAAACAATTGTCACCATACTCAAAAAGATGGCTGATAATTACCGAGACTGGCCCGACAAAATACCATTTGCACTTTGGGGATATCGAACCTCGATTCGTACTGCGACCGGGGCAACACCGTATTACCTTACATACGGCATGGAAGCGGTCCAACCTGTTGAGTTAGAGGTACCGTCACTCAGAATCCTACTCGAGAGTCAAGTACCCGAAGCTGATTGGATTCGAGCGCGATATGACTCGCTAGTCCTTTTAGACGAACGACGATCTCGTGCCCTCAATAATATCCAAATCTATCAGAAGAGAATCCAGCGGGCTTTCAACAAAAGGGTGAGGCCCAGAAACATCAAAGAAGGAGACTTGGTTCTCAAGTCAGTTCGAGCTTTACTACCAGTAGACCCAAGGGGAAAATTCAAACCTAACTGGGCTGGGCCATATCTGGTAAAGAAGATTCTATCAGGTGGAGCAGTAATGCTAACGGATCTGGATGGGAATGAGTTTGTCAACCCAACTAACCTGGATCAGCTGAAGCGCTACTACCCTTAACCCACCTCTCTCAATGTCATTTGCAAAAGTTTATTAAAAACATCTTTTTTTTCAAACTTTTTTTAAGACAAGTCAAGGGCTAGAATTATTTATTCTACTGTTACAAACATCTTGAACCAATAGTCTTGATGTATTTCGAAATTGCAAATTAAGTCTGAACTACGTTTGGTTTGATTCCATTTATTGTGGATACGTAGGCAGCCCCTCAAAAGGGCACAACCACTGCAATCGAGACAAGGAAACAGGAACGGTTCTTTAATAAACTTCTTTATTTCAAAAAAAAATCCGACAAATTCGGAGAAATTACAAAAAAATCGAAAAAATAAATAATACTAATACTTAAATAATAAAAAAACTAAGGCATTTTTCCCTTTCCCTTGTCCTTAGTTTCCTTTTCCATCCCCCGGCGTCGACGTGGAGGTGAATGCTCCCTAATCACCAAGGGAACCTCTTTAACCTGGGCACGTTTCTTCAAACTTGACTCCCCGGTCACCTCGTTATCACACGGGCCTAGCCTGTCTCGGACCGCTAGTCTCGGTCCAAGTCTTCTCTCCAAGTCACTAGCACCGGTATCATTAGCTCGAGTCTTAGTTTTTGACTTAGAACCCGACCCCGGCTCAGCAAAGGCAGTTGGAGTCTCCTCTTTATCAAAGAACCGCCTATTGTCTTTTACCGATTCCTGACGGGCCAAGTCAAGTGTCTCTTCAGTCTTCAAAGTCTTACGGGTCTCCTGGGATTCTTCAGAAGTCCACTTTCGATATGATTCAGAAACCCAAGTGGTTTGACAAGGGCGAGGTATAGTCCACAGGACACGGGTAAACCAGCGCTGTAGCCACGTGTCACACATAGCGTCCGTCAATTGGATCGAAACGCTAATAATTGCCTCAGTCTCAGGGATCTGCTGAAACGAACCGAACTGTCTTAGAATACGGTCCGGATAGATATGGACAGACCAGTCCAAAGACAAGATCACCAGATAACGGGCCTTGTCCCTTCTAACTAACCCCGTCAGCCTTGAAAGGAACCACCAGATGACATTCCATCTAATCAAAGGCCCATCGTGGAATGTTAGCTCTTCATCCCAATATTTTCGATTTATATGATGACTTGATCTTATTCGTCGGGACCTTGAGCCAATCTGACAGCTACGATATCTGGATATATTCACTGGGGGCTCTATGATTGACAGACGCTCGGATAGCCAGATCTGCAAAAATTTTCGGAAAGTCAAAAACTTCCGAAAAATCAAAAAAATCGAAAATTCGAATTTTCGGAAAATTCAAAAAAAAAAATTCGAAAAAAAGCAAAATTTTCGAAAATTGGAAATTTCGAAAATTTCGGAAAAATAAAAAATTTTCGGGAAATTTCGGAAATTTCGGGAAAGAATTTGGAAAATCGGGCAATTTTTCGAAAAACGGTTAAATACCTGCAAAAGACGGATGCCTCCAGCCAATTGTCGATCCGGGTCGAGTCTTCTAGCGTCAAGGCCCATAATAATCTCCCCAGTTATCAGCCAAGCCGGGCTGTGACCTGTCTCCATTTGGTCAACTATGCTAATTAGCCTGATCTCACCCAAGCACGAGTCAGCATCCATCCGACCTTCAAAGACATATCTATGCAGCATACAAAAGGCAAAAGCCCTACGCCTATGGGTAGAAGTCATTCTTGCGCCAACTGGGTGCATGAATTTGTCAGCCAGGTCAAATAGGGAAACTGAATCTCCCTTTACCATACGGGCTGTCTCAGCATGCGACAGGCCTAGAAAATCCCTTAGCCTCCTCCTTGGGTCAGGATAAAATGGGGGAATAGCCGGATGAGCACTAGGGCACCAACCGCCTATAGCTGCAATTTCTTCAGGAAGGGGACACATTTCTCCTCGAGAAAATGCAAAAACATGGTGGGTAGTATCCCAAAAGGATAAGCAAGCATCAAGAAGGTGCGAATCTACCCTAAGCCGTTGAAGTGGGAATAAAGCCACAATTCCCATTTGAGTTAGCTGAACTTTATCTTCATCTCGAAAATCCTGGGCCCACGCCTGAAGCATCGCAGTCAAGTGATCAATACCCATTGCAAGAATAGTTTCTTTTATTTATCCTAAAAGGTCTAAAGGGATTCTAAGATGAAAGAAAAGATTTGGGTTAGAATATGAAAAATAAAAAGCCAAAGCCCTCTATTTATAATAGGGAATATCCCTTTTCCTAGTCATCGCAGGAATAGGCTTTATATCACTTTCCCTACTTCACCTAGGCATACAAGCCTAACCATGAAGTTTCAGGAGTCCATGTCAGAATCCGATTAAGAATCAAAGTCATCCCAAGCATCCTTATTTCCAAACTTTTCAAAAAATTTCAGCATTCCTCTTTTCAAAAAATTTCGAAAAAAAAATCATCACTTCTTCCCCAGCATGAGTCTGTGTTTCACCTAAATGTTACATACAAATTATGTCAGCATACAGGTACACCCAACACTCCCGAGAAATTCTAAGAAAGATTCCCCAGTGGAAAGTCCAGGCGACATTTTATATCTGTAAACAGATATACCCATAGCTTCCAAGGCAAGCTCCTGCGCAATTCTAAGACAGGATGTACCTGTAAACAGGGATACCCATAGCTTCCAAGACAGCTCCCGCGACATAATCAGCATCAACCCAGGTATGATTTCTATCCTATGGCTGGCGAGCCCTTCACGCAGGTCTAATGGACTCTAAATGACCCGATCGGAAGTCTGCCAGGTTTTAATCCTTGATTGACCTGGTAGCTACTCTGACTTTTGCCTTGTCCAAGCCTCAGTCAGAGTGGGGGCTCTGTAGACACCCACATTTTGACCGCCAGGTGTCTATAGTAGTTCCCGCCAAACACCCGATGATGATTGGACGTAAACGTGCTTTGATGGACTCGGATATGGGCTCGTAATCATGGACATTTGGTTTAGACTTATTAAGGAGTACAAATCTTACAAAACCAACCTCAAATCCAGGCCCAGTGGGTCGTCTCGAGTCAAATAACACTAATTTGGGTCGAATCCGACACCAGGGGTAAAACCGTCTTTTAGCGACCGAGTCAAAACCCGGTCAAAGATTTTCCCGAGACACGTGAGTCAACCGTGACACTTCACACGGTTGATTCATACTCAAATTCCTACAAAATTTCAGCTTCGTTAAAACATTAAACAATTCCGTTAAAGGTAGAATTCAACCTCAAGTAGGAATTCTATCCGGAAACCGAATCAGACATCAACCGAGCTCCAAACACTCGGTTTAGGCGTCCCAAGTCAGCCGAAATACTCCTCCACCAGCCGAGATTCATGACTTCTTCACCAAGAAACGAGACTTTGTTTTCCTCTCGAACTCTCGTGTTTCCTATCCAAACCGGTATTTCTTGTCACACAAGCAAGGCTACCTCGGTTCCTATAAATAGGACCTCTTGTCCAACACAAAAGACACGGTTTTTACACACAATTAACACCAAAAAAACAGCCTCTTATCACGGTTTACACATCCTACACCCTCGATATCTAGCAAATCCCGACACCTTTTCGAAGAAACCCCGAAACACCGACGAAACCCCCCACCGTACCGGCCAAACCCGACGTCCAACCACTCGTCCAAACCGACACCCTAAACTCATCCTCATCATCTCGACGCTCCCAAGTATAAGCCACTTTCCGACGAGCCTTATCCCGAGAAAACAAAGCATGTAGGTTGAGGGTGTAAATCAAACCCGCTTCTCCTTCTTCTCTTCTCTTCTTCTCGTTTTTTTATTACGGGTCTTTCGTCGGTCTTTTTTATTTTCTAATATCAATATTATTAAAAGCTATTTTCATATATCGAACATTCTTAAAAATATGATATCGATTTTCTATAATCGAATATTGTATCGAAAAGAATTATATTAAGATTTCGACGATGTTAAAAATCGTTACACCTTTTTTTCGTTCAAAATATTTTTTTTCTTAAAACTTTTCGTTCAAAACAAGCTTTTTTTCAAAACCTTTTCTAAAAGACCTTCCGACTATTCGATACCGATTTCATAATCGAATATTGAATACGACGAATATCGAAAATATGAATCGGGTATAAATTAATCCATATTTGTACGCGATTTATAAAATTTAACGATTGTCAACAAAAATAATAAAAACGGGCAGACCCGCACGCGAGCCGTGCCATGCCCAGGCGACTCGTGCACGGGCCTGTGACCCGGATCGTTTTTTTTTGCCTTTTCGTTCGTTTTTTATTATTTATTCTACGATACGATTTCTAAAATTTATATCTTTTCTAAAACTATTCCAAATATTTGATATTGATTTCGTAGTCAACTATCGAATATAACGAATATCGAGAATATTAAGTCGAGTACGAATTATGCAATATTCGTACGCGATTTAATCGAAAATTTCCAAAAAACCGCTTTCGAAAACAGGCCGCCACGCGACCCGCCGACGTGTCGGGCGAGCCGCGCGGCCGGCTGCCACGACGCGTCCTTTTCTCATTTTTTTTTTTATTGTTTTTCGAACTTCGTTTTTTATACAAAACAGCGTTTTAGCAATATTTTTCAGATTTTGATTAATATTTATTTTCTCGATCTCGTATATTTATTTACTATATTATTATTCAATCGTTATTAACTCGTTTTCTCATGGTTGTAGCAATTTATTTTCATATTTTTGTTTTATTAGACTAAAACGAAATCACATGCTAAAATAACTTTGACGTTATTAGTTTAATATGCATTAAACGACTTAGCAACCCATTTATTTATTTTCCTCACATATCTTAGGAAAATAATCTCTGCATATCATTCAATCGTCGAACTAACGCGTGTACACAAAACCGAACGATATCTTAGTAAAGGCCGCTAAGTGCGGGCGGGATTGGGTGTTCTCATTGAGCTTCCCAACACGTACCCTCACCCCTTACTCAGAACCGTGGTTTCCGGATGTCCGAGACCATTGGCAACGAGAGTCATTCAATATACGATAAACCGCTCAAGTCGGCATCGGTATCGAACTGCAAAGGGACGAACCCGATAAGCTCTGACATCGGAAATGGGCCATGTTTTAAATATGGCCCACTACGACATAGAGTGGGTTCGAATGGTTCCGAATAACCACAAAATTCGGTGGCGACTCCTACTTCGATTTAAAATTCTATTCGATCCATCTCATATGGAAATTCATTCGCCTCCCCAAACCCGCGCGTGGCCGCGTCGGGGTGGACCTATGTCATGTCCACAAATACTAATCAGGGTGTTTTCAAAATTTACAAAGCTAAAATTCCCTAATTATTATTAGTTACGACAATACAATTACAAATAGGATTTTACGGCAAATGTCAAATTAAATCTTTTAACGTCTTTTATTTAATTAAACCATTGAATATATTTAGAATATGTTAAGGGATGATTTAACTCTTAATGTTTCAGATTTAAATGTTTTCAAAATAGCTGGAAAAAATAAATCTTTTAGGTAAGACGAAGCATTTTAACGATAAATCGTAATTTGTCCAAAAATAAAAACTTATTAATTAAAGACTTTAATAAATAGTACAAAAATTACGTAAAATAGTTAAAATATATTTATGGACATTCTGTCCAGAAAATTTTTTCCAGAATCCTAAAACTCGGTTTTTAAAGCGTTTTCTCGTTAATCGTATAATCTCGACAATAACGATTAATAAAAATAGTAATTACAAAACGATTTAAGTATTAATATCCAAAAATTATTATTAAACCTAAAAATCATGATTTTCCAGAATCTACCATTTTTCCAGATTTCCAAAAATTCCAGATTTAATAAATCCCGTCAAAACCGTCTTTAAAACCCGTTTTCACAATTAACGATTCCATTAATAAAACATATCGTCCCAAACATTTTATTAAAGCACTAAAAATTATAAAATTACATTTTATTATGAAATCATCAGAATCATATTTTTTCCAGATTTAATCATAGGACCAAAAATCGAGAATTTAAACGACAAACGCGGTTTTAACGATAAACGATTATTTAAAGTGATTAATTAATTCATCCACTTAACAATTCCGAAAACTTATGAGAAAATTCAGAAAATTCTATTTCATCAGAAAGTTTCACCACCTCAAAAATCAGATTAAAATAAAATGTTTAGGTACTAGAACTAAAAATCGGCTTTTAATCGTTTTTGTCCGATAACGGTAATAATTCAATAATCGATATCAAAAATATCAGAAAAATACTAAATTATTAAAATCATCAAAAACAACATTTTTCCAGAATATAAACATATATGACATGTTTAGGTCGATTATTACGATTTTACAAATTAATATAACAATTTAATCGTTAATCTCGTAAAAGCGATAAAAATATCGAAACATGCAAATTTTCAACTTTTAAAAATTTTTCCAGATTATAAGTCATACATATATTGTCAAAAAGAAAATATAAATATATACATGCAATCACATAAATAAAATCATGCAATACCGAGTAACAACGACGTTACCTTCAATCCAAATCCGAGTCTACGATAAATTCGTCGGCTTCGGGGTCGACCAAGAATCCTAAATCACATGACATACATGGTACAAAAATACCATGAGAAAACTAAAAGAATCAAGGTAAATAACAATCGAAAATAACATCGATTATTACCTTAACGAAGGGGAAAGAAAGACGATAATTTAGAAGGCGAAAATAGGACGATCAAAGCTTGATTATGGACGAAAATGGTTGCTGAAAATGGGCAGGAACACCAACCAAAAAGAGGGAGAAAGAAAAGGTTTTTGCTAAAATAAAATGGAAGAATGAATAAAGAGGAAAATGTGAAGAGATATGGAATGAATGGTGACTTAAAAGTTGATGAAAACTAGGTACATTCACCTCAAAAATTTCAGCCAAGAGTGAATGAGAGAGGAGTGTGAAAATTTTGTATTAATCCACCAAAATGAATGAAGAAAGAAATAAATATCTAATGTTTAACATAATAAAATGAAGTGTATAAAAAAATGTAGTAGGAGTGAGCCAAGGGGGGTCACGGTCCAAAATGTGGGAAAATGTCCCAAAATAATTTATAAGTTGATAAAAAGAAAATCGTAAAATTGTTAAAGGTATTTCAAAGCAATTCGAGTAAACCTCGTGTTAGAAAATAATTATTTACGAAACTTCGTAATAAAATCATTAAAGGCTAAATTTTCGTAAATAAAAAAAATATTTCTTAGTTGGAAATATTATATAAATGGGTTTAGACATTTTAGGAAAAGGAATAACCTAAATCCGAGCTTAAAAACGTCAATTCAAAGAGAAATAGAATTCCTCACGGAAAATTAATTAGTTTACGACGAAAACCAAATAAATGGATTTAAGAGAGTTAAAATCTTTAACATTAAAAATAAATATCATTAAACTTAAAACTAAAAATAAAGCTTGGTAAAATGATGAAATATGAGGCCGAAATGTGATAGAGTTATGACAATGTCATAACGAAAAGAATAAAAAAGCTAGAAAAATAGCGGGTGTTACAATTAATGTGAATAATATTAGGGGTGTGCAAAATCCGAGTCGGACCGGAACCCGGAATCACCCAAAATGATGGACCAGAACCCGGACCAGAATTTTTTATTCCGGGTCCGGTTTGGACCGGAAAGACCGGAATTATGCTTATTTCTTAAAAATTTTGGTCTAACCGGTCCAAACCGGTCCGAAATTTTGGATCGGAATTTCAAAAAAAAAATTGAAAATTCCAGGTCAACCGGTCCGGTCCGGTCTTGGACCGAAATTTTTCCGGTCCAGTCCAGGTTTTTTTAAAATTCCGGTTCCGGATCCAACCGGGTCCGGTCTAGGTCGGGCTCGGTGCACAGCTCTAGTACTCTTAATATGCTCCTAATGAATGATTTATTGAAGGAGAAGGAGAAGTAGAAAGAGGCAAAGATGATAAAAGGGATTGAGAAGAAGCAAAAACCTGCGATTTTGATGATGATATGACGAAGAAATTACTGGAATGTTCATAAAAAATCAATACCCAAAGTGTTTAAGCTTCTTAATGGCATGTTTGGAAACTTGGATTTGGATTTGAATTCCGGATTTGAAATGTTTTGAGCGTTTGGAAACCTTAGGATTTGGATTTGAAATTTTAATAAATCCAACCTAGTTCAAATTTGATTTTCTCAAATTCCTAGTATATGGGTAGTCATTTCAATTCCGTCACTTGTCGTTTCTTTGTTTTTTCGCATAATTTTGTCGTAGTATTTGTTTTCTTTATTTATTTTTTTCCCGAATTTGAACATTTACATTTTTCTGATGAAAAATTTTAAAAAATCAAAATTGGTGAACTTGACCCAACTTCACCCGCCCGAAATCCAAATCCAAATCCAAGGGTACCCAAAAACCATTTTGGATTTGGATTTAGATTTGAATTCTAGAAATTCAAATAGAGGAATTGAATTCTTGATATTCAAATCAATTCCGAGTACCCAAACGCAATGGAATCTCACTCATTTCTACCAAGTCCCTTCACCAACGCCAAATCCCTAAATCAAAACAAAGAAAATAATAAAAGCAAATATTAAAAGCAATCACAAAACTAAACTTGGGAAATCAACAATAATCAACAAGCAACAATGATAAACGGAGTGGGTGAGAAAATTAAAACGTACCAAGTTCGCTCAATAAGCAGGATTTCACGTTCTCTGGTGGCCTATGCATCCAGTCAATAAGATACATAATTTGTAAACGACGCCCACGCCAAGATGCACTGAAATCTATGAGTGTACTTTCTTTACCTTGACTTCCTTTCTAAATAGGAGCACTAACTTGTAATAGTACAGAAACAATAAGATTGAATTAACCTTTCACATACTGGAATAGAGGATCTCATGATTTAGGTAATTTGTTTATTGCAGTACTACTACATTTAAGGATTTGATGATTATACTTTCGCACAAGGTTGAAGTGAAGAGACCATTGACCCCATACACGAACACCTTGTCTTACGGAACATTCCTCTGAAATTCAAAAAATTAACTCGTTAATCAACTAAAACGCAATTAAATTGAACAAATCACGAGCTGCAAATGCATCACAAAGCAGATAACAAGAAATCGAAATGAAAGAGTAGAAGATACCAAGATGAGATCAAAGATACCCCGTATATGATTCTAAATTCAAATTTTCAATAAATTTACCTCTATACGGGTCGGATCGAGTTTAGTTATAGGAAATTAAACATTAGCAAAAACGTGTTAATATGGGCCATATACGACCCGAAACACGTATAAAAGTCGTATTTTATGCACAAAATAAACTTGACCCATATTTTATCCGAACTTCGAAACCCGATCGTCGTATATATAGGTGTTAGTTAAAAGTCCTCCGTACTTGATTTTTGTTTGGTTGGGTGGATAAATCATGCAAGCATCGTGACCATTGATTTTCCACAAACTCGCATGGCATTCATCCAGCAACTACTGGACCCTCCAGTAATTTTGGATACTGGAGAGGATCCGCTCGCGCTATAACATATAAGGCACAAAACAGCACTCAAGATCCAAAACCAACTATGATAACTACAGGATCTGGAAGACTAAGTTAATTTAAAGATTTTAAACAAGATTGAGAGGGTTGTTTGGTTGACCAATTTGACTCCTCCTTGACCAATTTGAGAATTGTTTGGTTGACCATAAGATTGAGAGGGTTGATTAAATGGTGTTTGGTTGTAACCTTGGTTTCCTTGAAAATTACCTTGGAACCCTTGATTGTATCCATGATTAAAATGATTACCATGTTGATTTTGGTAATTGTTGTAATTGTTAAGAACATGGAAGTTGTTACTTTGTTGATTGAAGTTACTCCTTTGATGAGGAGGCATATATGGGGGCATCCTTGGAGGACCTTGGTTAAAGGGCCTTTGTTGACTTTGATTGAATGGCCTCAATTGTAACACCCACTATTTTTCTAGTGCCGTTAATTATTCTGTTGTGACTCCGTCATGACTCTATGTCAATTTCGTCTTCTATTTCCTTCATCTTTCTGAATTCTTATTATTTTTTTTGAGTCAAATAATATTTATTTTTATTTTAAAAGATTTTAATTCTTGTAAACCTATTTATTTAATTTTCAATGTAAACTATTTATTTTTGCGCGTGAAGTTCTATTTTTCTACGAACTAACGTTTTAAGCTTGGAATTCAGTTATTTATTTTTCCTAAATATCAAAACACGTTTATATGATATTTCCAACTAAGAAATATTTTTATTTAAGAATATTTGACCTTTAATGATTTTATTACGAAGTTTCGTAAATAATTATTTTCCAACGCGCGGTTTACTCGAACTGATTTGAAATACCTTTAACAATTTTACGATTCATCTTTTTATCAACTTAGAAATTATTTGGGACATTTTTCCCATGTTTTGGACCGTGACACACCCATGTCACATTTTTACACTACAACTTTGTATACATTTCATTTTATGATGTTTAAGCCTTAGATATTTTCTTTTTCTCACCCATTTATTTTTGGCCTTAAACACAAACTCTTCACACTCCCTTCCTCTCTCATTTTGGCTGATTTGTGCATGTATTATGCCATAGTTTTCATCAAAATTTACTTATCATTTACGCTTTAGAAAACCATCCACTTTCTTATCATTCATTTTTCAAAAAATTAAACAACATTTCCTCCCTTTTTCTCTCTTGGCTGAGATTTTCCAGCAGCTTTTCTAGCCAAATTTGGTCTCAAATCGAGTCTCGATCGTCTCGTTTTCATCTCCAAAATAATCGTCATTCCGATCCCTTCGTTAAGGTAATAATCGATGTTGTTTTCGATCGTTATTTTCATTGATTTTCTTAGTTTTCTCATGGTATTTTTCCACCATGCTTTTCTTGTGTTGAAGGATTTTTGAATGATCCCGAAGCCGACGAATTTATAGTCGACTCGAATTTGGGTTAGAGGTAACGTCGATGTTACTCGGTATTTCATGATTTTAATTGTGTATTTGCATGTATAATTTTTATATTTTATTTTTGACAATATATGTATGTCTTATAATCTGGAAAATTTTTAAAAGTTGAAAATTTGCATGTTTCGATATTTTTATCGCTTTTACGAGATTAACGATTAAATTGTTATATTAATTTATAAAATCGTAATAATCGGCCTAAACATGTAATATATGTTTATATTCTGGAAAAATGTTGTTTTTGATGATTTTTAATAATTTAGTATTTTTCTGATATTTTTTATATCGATTATTGAATTATTACCGTTATCAGACAAAAACGATTAAAAGCCAATTTTTAGTTCTATTACCTAAACATTTTATTTTAATCTGATTTTTGACGTGGTGAAACTTCTGATGAAATAGAATTTTCTAAAGTTTTTCATAATTTTTCGGAATTGTTAAGTGGATGAATTAATTAATCACTTTAAATCATCGTTTATCGTTAAAACCGTGTTTGTCGTTTAAATTCTTGATTTCTGGTCTTTGGTTTAAATCTGGAAAAATTATGATTCTGATGGTTTCTTAATAAAATGTATTTTTATGATTTTTAGTGCTTTAATAAAATGTTAGGAACGATAAGTTTTATTAATGGAATCGTTAATTGTGAAAACGGGTTTTAAAAACGGTTTTGATGGGATTTATTAAAGCTGGAATTTTTAGAAATCTGGAAAAATAGTATTTTCTGGAAAATCATGATTTTTAATCTTAATAATAATTTTTGGATACTACTACTTAAATCATTTTGTAATTACTATTTTTATTAATCGTTATTGTCGAGATTAAACGATTAACGAGAAAATGCTTTAAAAACCGAGTTTTAGGATTCTAGAAAATTTTCTTTTCTGAACAGAATGTCCATAAATATATTTTAACTATTTTACGTAATTTTTGTACTATTTATTAAAGTCTTTAATTAATAAGTATTGATTTTTGGACAAATTACGATTTATCGTTAAAATGCTTCGTCTTACCTAAAAGATTTATTTTTCCAGCTATTTTAAAAATATTTAAATCTGAAACATTAAGAGTTAAATCATCCCTTAACATATTCTAAATATATTCAATGGTTTAATTAAGTAAAAGACGTTAAAAGATTTAATTTGACATTTGCCGTAAAATCTTATTTGTAATTGTATTGTCGTAACTAATAATAATTAGGGAATTTTAGCTTTGTAAATTTTGAAAACACCCTGATTAGTATTATTAAAAATTTTAAGACATTTTTAATCATTTTATACACTTGTACGATATTTCAATAACTTCATAAACTCAAATGTTCTTACTTTAATAATTAATATCGTTAAGGCCGAAAGTATTAGTTTTATAAATCTATATCGTTTACTAAAAATGTGGTATTAGTATGAACTAATATTTTCACTATTTTGATATAATGCTATTTTTAGTAAAGTTTCTAAAAGTAGAAGTTTCCTAAAATAGAAATTTTCCTCTTTTAGAATACAAATGTTTACTTCTTTTATCCTCATATTATTTATATTGATTTTATCTTTTGAATATCGATAATGGCTTTGTTTTGGAGTTATGGAATAAGGACAAGTGTGAGGTTAGAGTAATATATTCTAGGGTTTACGGTTTTGCCTTCAAAACTATAAGACTAGTGTATTAGGAATCGGTACATTGGTTGTTGAACCGGGTGACAGGTATCCCGGGAGTTTTGTACATTTTGACCTTAAGCTTAGGCCTCGCAGTAAGTCGCCGTCATAAGTTGAACTGGGTGACAGGTAATCCCAGGAGGGGCGGTGTGCATTATCTTAAACTAGGGCCACACATTTATAAGTCGCCGCTCTATTATGGTTGAGTAGCCTAGTTAGAGACCGAAGTTTGATTTGTTTGAACTAAGTTCTCGAAGCTAGTTTTTAGTATTCTTCTAGTGAAAGTCTAGCCGTCTACACTACTCCTATCCATAACGCCATTTTGAATATTTTTATTATTATCGATATAATTTGGTTGCAGGTTGGCAAATGTTTTATGTTTTCTTCGGAAAACTCATTTTTATTATATTGTTTTGATACGTGAAGTTTTTCACTGAAAGTTTATTTTTATTATAATGTGTTTTACTGTTTTCCATTTTTACTATTTTTCTATAATAGTAATTACAGTTTTAAAATCCTGTTATACGGCTGGGAGAACGTTGACGTTGCTCCCCACTGATTGTGGCTGTTATGTTTTAAACATGGCAGGTATATGTGTTTTCCTTCGGGTGGGCTAGCGAGCAGTTATGGATCGTTCTTGTTTTAATCAGATCACTGTATTATGGATTGTTAAAACCCTTTTTATGGATTTTATTTATTTATTTATTTATTTTGTAGCCGTTTTTATTTTATGGCTTATGTATTGACTTACCATTTTTATTTAATCAAAACATAGCTACAGTGTGTTATAATCCCACTTCTACAGTGTTTCCGCCACCGTATTGTGTTAGAATTTCTATGGGATTACATCAATTGACTCCCTTGGGCACGTGGCATCGGATTTTGGACATTTTGATTGCCATAAGAAAAATTAGGATGAAATCTTGTGCCGACATTGTAAGTATTGGAAAAGGGATCAAATTGGGGTCTTTGCCCATACACTTGTATAGCTTGGACTTCATTCGGCTCTTCAATATAAACTTCTTCATTAGGAATGCAAGAGCTAGAATCATGGCCATAATTGCCACAATGATCACATTGAACTTCCCATGTTAATTGCTTTGGAGGTGATGGTTGCCTTGGTGGAACACTCCCTTGAATTTGGTACATACCTCTAGGAGTAGGCCTTGAACTCATGGCATCCATTCTCCTTTTTAATTCTTCAAGTTCCGCTTGAAGCTTTAATTCATTAGAACTCGTGGATGAGTTCACTTCAACTTTCTTTCTAGAATCCCTTGATTGACCCATTCTAGAGTCACTCCTTGCTATCTTTTCAATACGACTCTTAGATGCCTCATCGGTGAGAGAAGAGAAGTCTCCTCCGGTGGCCGAATTGAGGTTTTCTTTGGTTCTCGATGAAAGGGTGTTGTAAAATGTTTGGGTAGTTAGCCAATCAGGTATTCCATGGTGTGGACATTTGCGCAACAAATCTCTAAATCTTTCTCAAGCCTCACTTAGGCTTTCAAATTCATCTTGTTTGAATGTTTGTATCTCCATGCGATATTGGTTAGTCTTTGACGGCGGGAAATATTTCTCCAAGAAGGCATTAGATAATTGAGCCCATGTTGTAAAAGTATTAGCGGGATGGCCTTGAAGCCATCTACGAGCTCCATCTCTTAAGGTCTTTGGAAATAATAAACGATGCAATTGGCATGAAGTTAATCCATTGAGACGGGCTCCTACTAATTTTTCTTTAAATGAAGCAATGTGCTCTTGAGCATCTTCTTGAGAAAAACCGTGAAAAGTGTCTTGTTGAACCGCATTTGTCAAAGAGGCTTTTAATTCATAGTCCTCGGGAATCTCTCCGAAATCGACGGGAGAAGGTGTTTCTTCATGTGTGAGTTGGGAATGAGAGCCTAGGGTTGCCATTTGATGAATTGGTGGTGATGATGGATTTGAATTTGGATGATTTGTAGGGGATGAATTTTGATTTTGTGGTGGAGTTTTCGGTGATGGTGGTGATGGTGGTGAATTTTGTGAAGTGGAAGGTATGGAAGGGTTATTTGGAGTGGGGTTATGTGATGTAGAAGGTGTAGAATGTGTATGTGGTAGGATGGGATTAAGGTTAGGAGGTGATAATGAAGGATGTGGAATAATAGTAGTTGAGTTATTTCCCCGAAAACGCAATGCTCTAAAAGTCCTTTCCGGCTCCAGATCGAACCACAAGGGCGATGACGTGTTCCTGGGCATAAAACTCAATTTAAACGATAAGACTCCTAGCACCTTGCGGCACTAGGGAAAAGAGATAAGGGAAAAGAATCAAACACAACAACTAAAAACAATACAATTACTTGCCGTTCCCCGGCAACAGCGCCACTTTGATCGCCTCCCAATCGGTTCGGTCGTTAACGAAGGACGGGGGATCAAACGATATTTATAAGACTCGAGATGACACACAAAAACAAACAAGTATTCGTGGTAAGTCGAGGTCGGTCCACAGGGAACAGATGTATTGACGAGTTTAAAGCGATGTGTTTGATATCTAGAGGGGGGGTTTCTAAGGGTCGAGTCTATGGTCGAGTCTATGCTAGAGGAATCACTACGAGAATGGCTAGGGGTAATTAATCTAAGGAAAGGCGTTGGGGAGAAGTCGGGATTCGGAACATGGAATGTAAGAAGGTCGGGATCGAGTTTTTGTTGCAACGTTGATAAAGGGAGAATGCCACCTTTCGGTTTCTTCACCCAACCCACCTGAAAACCCGCGTTCGCGGCGAAGAAAGGTAAGTCTCTTGTTATGGTAATTTCTACCCCGAGTTTCCCCATATTGATAGAAATGAGTCAAGGTCGGTCTAGTGGGCCGGACTAAAACAACAATGACACAACAATCACAAACAAGGTAAACCAACATGCAAGCAACCCACCAATACCCCTAAATTCAAATAATCCAAGTCTTCATCCCTAAACCCCCCAACAAGAAATCTACTCACTAATCATAATGAAAGACAATAAAACCTTAACTATGGAAAAACTAACTACAACATGCATATTAACTAGATCTAAGGAAATTATCAACAATATGATGAGAAAACTACAATCTAACAATTACCCACTAAACTGTGAAACTACCAAATTAATCTAGAGAATAATCTAGAATAACATGAACAAGATCTAAAGAAACTAACTACACTAAGATGATCTAGGCTAGATAATAATGAGAAAACTAAATTAAATCTAAACTAGAGATAAGAGAGTGGAAAGAAATGTACCAATTAAGATCTACAAGAAATAAGAAGTTTGCTTGCATGAATAAAGGTTGAAGCTTTGATGGAGATAGTGAAGAACTTGTCAATAATTCTTCAATAAACCAATAAATTTTTAATAAAACTTGAATAATCTTCTTACAAACTTGTAATCTAGTAAACTAAGTAGATCTACTACTAATTACTATGTAAACTACTAGATTTTTAGAGAATTACTACTAGATTACTACTAGATTGTTCTACTAATGGTGGATGATGGATACTACTACTACACTAATGGAGGATGCTAATGGATGCTTGGGCAACAATCTAGGGTTATATATATATAGTAATCCTCTTAATGGGTATTTAACCTAAAGCCCAAATCCAACTCTTGCTTCATTAGTGAGACAATCTCCCTTAGCATCTTCATGGGGTGAAACTTTGCCCTGCGGTCTTGACAATAATTCTCACCGGGTGAAATTTCACCCGGTCATATTTTCTTCCTTTTTTCGCGTTTTTGGCACTTCTTCCCATCGGGCGAAATTTCGCCCGGTCAGTTTCGCCCGGTGGGGAGTCTCGGAAAATCTTCGGGGATGCATTTTTACCGTAGGGTGAAATTTCGCCCGGTGGTGTCTCACCGGGTGAAATTTCGCCCGGTCATTTCACTGGCCTCTTTTCTTGTCTCATTCTTCGTTAATTGATTGGATGACTTTAAACTTTAAGTTGTGTGCTTTACTCTTAGGACGGTATTCTCCTTTCTTGTGCTCGTGGAAGCTCGATCGTGATTTCGATGCAAAATCCTATCAAAATCGATAAAAAATGTAATCCCCTAGAAATTCTAACGCCATACAGTGGCGGAAACACTGTAGAGTCGGGATTAAAACACGCTGTAACTATGTCATAGAAAAATTAAAATGGTAAAGTCAAACAATAGGCCTTAAATAAAATGGCCAAAATTTAAAACAATCCACAAAAGGGGTTTGAACAATCCATAAGACCTAATTATTAAAATAAATAAGTAGGATCCACACTGCTCGCTAGCCCACACCCGGAACATGTATACCTGCCATGTTAAAACATAACAGCCACAATCAGTGGGGAGCAACGTCAACGTTCTCCCAACCGTATGACAGGATTTTTAAAAACTGTAATTACTACTATAGAAAAAATAGTAAAAATGAAAACTGTAGAACATTATAATGAAAATAAGATTTTAGTGAAAAACTTCACGCATCGAAATAATATAATAAAAATGAGTTTTCCGAAGAAAACATAAAACATTTGCCAACTTGCAACCAAATTATATCGATAATAATAAAAATATTCAAAATGGCGTTATGGATAGGATTAGTGATGAAGGCTAGACTTTCACTAGGAGAATACTAAAACTAGCTTCGAGAACTTAGTTCAAACAAATCAAACGTCGATCTCTAACTAGGCTACTCAACCATAATAGGATGGCGACTTATAAATGCGTGGCCCTAGTTTAAAATAATATGCACACCCCTCCCGAGCACCATATATACTCAGTTCAACCCGACGGTGTCTTACACTGCGAGGCACGAGTTTAAGGTCAAAATGTACACACACTCCCGAACACCATATATGTTCGGTTCAACAACCAGTGTGCCCCATAAAGACACACCAGCCTTATAGTAGATGGCAAAAACGTAAACCCCAGAATATATTACTCTAACCTCACACTTGTCCTTATTCCATAACTCCAAAACAAAGCCATTATCGATATATTTAAGAGATATGATCATTATAATAATAAGAGAACAAAAGGGAAAAAGGATCGCCTTCCGAAAGAGGAAACTTTCTATTTTAGGAAACTTCTATATTTACAAACTTCTATTTTTAGAAAATTTACAAAAATAGCATTATATCAAATTATCAAAAATATTAATTTATACTTATAAAACTTTTTAGTAAACAATTTTGATTTATAAAGCTAGTACTTTCGGCCTTAACGATATTAACTCTTAAAACGAGAACATTTGAGTTAATGAAATTATTGAAACGTCATACAAGTGTTTATAAAATGATTTAGAAATGTCTTAAACATTTTAAATACTACTAATTAGGGTGTTTCCAAAATTTACAAAACTAAAATTCCCTAATTATTATTAGTTTCGACAATACGATTATAAATAGGATTTTACGGAAAATGTCAAATTAAATCTTTTAACGTCTTTTATTTAATTAAACCATTGGATATATTTAGAGTATGTTAAGGGATCATTTAACTCACAAAGTTTCAGATTTAAATGCTTCCAAAATGGCTGGAAAAATAATTCTTTTAGGTAAGACGAAGCATTTTAACAATAAATCACAAGTTGTCCAAAATCAATACTTATTAGTTAAAGACTTTAATAAATAGTACAAAAATTACGTAAATATAGTTAAAATATATTTATGAACATTCTGTCCAGAAAAGAAAATTTCCAGAATCCTAAAACTCGGTTTTTAAAAGGTTTTCTCGTTAATCGTCTAACATCGACAATAACGATTAATAAAAATAGTAATTACAAAACGATTTAAGTATTAATATCCAAAATTTATTATTAAACTTAAAAATAATGATTTTCCAGAATCTACCATTTTTCCAGATTTCCAAAAATTCCAGATTTAATAAATCCCGTCAAAACCGTCTTTAAAACCCGTTTTCACAATTAACGATTCCATTAACAAAATTTATCGTTCCTAACATTTTATTAAAGAACTAAAAATCATAAAATTACATTTTATTATGAAATCATCAGAATCATAATTTTTCCAGAATTAAACCAAAGACCAGAAATCGAGAATTTAAACGACAAACATGGTTTTAACGATAAACGATGATTTAAAGTGATTAATTAATTCATCCTCTTAAAAATTCCGAAAAATTATGAAACAATTCAGAAAATTCTATTTCATCAGAAAGTTTCACCATGTCAAAAACCAGATTAAAATAAAATGTTTAGGTACCAGAACTAAAAATCGGCTTTTAATCGTTTTTGTCCGTAAACGGTAATAATTCAATAATTGATAACTAAAATATCAGAAAAATACTAAATTATTGAAAATCATCAAAAACATCATTTTTACAGAATATAAACATATATTACATGTTTAGGCCGAATATTATGATTTTACAAATTAATATGACGATTTAATCGTTAATCTCGTAAAAGTGATAAAAATACCAAAACATGCCAACTTTCAACTTTAAAAAATTTTCCAGATTTTATGACATACATATATTGTCCAAAATAAAACATAAAAATATATACATGCAAATATACAATTAAAATCATGAAATACCGAGTAACATCGACGTTACCTCTAATCCAATTCTGAATCTACGATATATTCGTTTTCTGCGGGATCGCTTCGGAAGCCTAAAAACCATGAATTTCATGGTATGAAAATACCATAAGATCGCTGAAAAAATCAAGGTGAAAACGATTGGAAATGAAATCGATTAATACCTTAACGAAGGAGACAGAAAGACGATTAATTTGGAGATGATAATGAGACGATCAAGACTTGATTTTGAGACAAATATTGGCTGGAATTACCGCTGAAAACCATGTCCAAAGGAGAGGAAATGAAGAGTATTTGCCTTGAATAAATTGGTGAATGAATGAATAAAAGAGTATGAAAGCTTTATGCATAAATGAGACTTTAAAATTGATGAAAACAAGGCTACACCAACTTGATAAAAACCAGCCAAATTAAGTGTGTATGGAGTATGAAAAGTTTATTCTTAATTCACCCAAAATAAATGAGAAGAAAGAAAATATCTAAAAGCTTAATCCATGTTATAAAATAAAATGTAGTAAAAATATAATGTAGCGTGTGACATGGGAGTCACGGTCCACACAAAGAAAATATGAGTCAAAATTAGTTGTAGATTGATAAAAATAAGGATCGTAAAATTATTAAAAGCATTTCAAAGCAATTCGAGTAAACCTCACGTTGAAAAATAATTATTTACGAAACTTCGTAATAAAATCGTTAAAGGCTAAATTTTCGTAAATAAAAATATATTTTAGTTGAAAATATTATATAAATGTGTTTAGACATTTTTAGGAAGAGGAAAATCTTAAGACCAAGCTTAAAAACGTCAATTCGAAGAAAAATAGAAATCCTCGCGGAAAATAAATTAGTTTACGAAGAAAATCAAATAAATAGATTTGAAAGAATTAAATCTTTAAAAATTAAAAAAAAAATCATTAAACTCAAAAATAAAAATAGAGCTTAGTAAGATGATGAAATATGAGGCCGAAAAGCGACAGAGCGAGTTAGGACGGAGTCCTAACGGAAAGAATAAAAATGCTTAGAAAAATAGCGGGTGTTACAATCCTTCCCACTAAAAGAAAGTTTCGTCCTCGAAACTAAGAATAAGCAGAAAGGAATCAAGATTACCCCACTCGAAAACATGAGGATACAAATTTCGCATAAAAATTTTGCTGTAAAAGAAAATTTTACAACTTTTAAAGTGATATGAAATCAAATGCAAATATTTATTTCGAAAGGAATTTGGGCTAAGCTACCCGGAGTTTAAAATCTTTTAATTAGTGAAATCGTAAAGTAAAGTTATTTGATAAAACAATGACGCAAATAACATTTGTAAACAAACTCGAAGGAAATAGGATAACCAAAGTATTTTCAAAATGAAAGTAAAATATTTTGATTAAGAAATTCGATAATATTCCTTTTCTGATGAAACAAAATTTAGTTATGAGAAATCAAAAGTAGTCAGTAAAAATCGAACCAGTCGTCAAAAAATTTCAATAACAGATTCAAAAGTCCATCAACAATAAAACGGAAACTAATTTCAAAAAAGTTAAAATTTCGGAAAGGTTATCAAAGTAATTGTGAAAGTTTTCAAAAATGTTATCAAATTTGAACATACAAAATAATTTCGACAATGTTGAAACATTTTATGTCATAATCATATAGAAATCGAAGTCTTTGGAAATATGAAAGTCTTCATAAAATTCCGATCGCTTGAAAATAAAAAAAATTCAAATAATTTCGTAATAATTTAAAATAAATCATTAATGCATCTTGAAATAGATCTAAATATAAATATCAACCAAAGATAAACAAAAGTGAAGTATAAAGTTCTCAAATTATAATTCAAAAATATTTTTCACGATATCCGAAAAGTTTAAGTTTGTCAAACTTTTTACAAAATGGGGATTTTCACAACTAGTAATTATAACTCAAAATGTTAAAATTTTACGATAATCCATTTTTTTTTAAACTATTCAAACTTTTTATAAAATAGGAAGTTCGAAAAATGGTTAACGGATAAATAGAACAAGGATAAACAATAAATTAAAATAAGAGTTTTCAAAATCGATAAAGATCAAAGGGATTGACAGCAGTTACGGTAACAGAGTTCGAGAGAAGCAGAAAGAAGGACAAAGTTGAGAGTCAAACAGACCTCTCGAGGATTATAGAAGAAATTAGCCATCTCGAGATTCCTAGCACGACTCTCACAAACACGGGTTCCTAATTGGCCCATCAAATAACGCTAAGTCCAATATCGGTACAGGGTGGTCCTACTCAATCTACAGCCTCCAAAATTATCAACTGCCATAGCCTCCAAAATTAAGTCTTACATACTTATATAATATTTCAATTAGTACGGTAAAAATCCACAAATGATTTAGACAAATCTATTAATTAAGATTCCAACGGTTATCAAAATATACCCAAACTTGTAATCACTAAGGCTCATAAATTCAAAGCTCATAAGGTCTAAACTCGAGGTATACTTCAAATTTCTCGAGTAAGGAACACTAAATAAAATCCACCAATTCACAATGTCCGGACACGAAAACTTCAAAATGATCATCAACATATTTTTTTAACATCATCAATAGACAGAGGTTAGTAAAGTACGCCAAACCTTAAACACACTCAGCCTGACATGTAACGACAGATACTCACATCTTCAAACACGTCATTCGACTAAGGTTTCAGAGAATTCCATCAAATTTCATATCGTAAAAGCGAAACCACTAAAATATTTGTTAACTCAACGAAGCCACAATCTCGTTGGTCTAAGGGTTTTGAACTGTAAATCCATCAAGGTGATTGACCTTAAAGTATTCCTCAAAACAACGCGATAGATTCAACCTCTAATTTTGCAAGCAAGATGTTTCTCTTCTTCAAGGTTAACAACAATTTATCCAAGTTAGATCACTCAACTCCAAAGTTCATAAGTTACAACCTTAAACCATGAGCAACAACCTAATCCTTAATAAACACGAGAAATCTATGTCCAAAAAAAAATCTAACGACATTAATGAAAACCCTTAAATGGTACCATAACACTCAGGCTAACATTTTAAACGATACTCTATGATCCCAAATATTCACGATGCATCCGTCAAATAAGCATTAGGTAAGAAACCCAAAGTAATATTATCAGTTACACTTAGTTCGGTTCTTGGTTAGGTACTAGGTAACCATTAAAATATGATATACTCTTACTACTTCAATAGATTATCCAACTTTAAGTCCTCCAAATAATCAAGTAACCTATAACCCAAGGTTCAAAATCTTAAGTACCAACCTAATTCCATTAATCGACAATTTATCATTCAGATCGATCCTCAAAAGCTTACTAAGATAGATAACAAGGTATAACTCACAATCCTCAAACCACGTAACAAGGGTTGACCAAACCTCAAACATCTATAACTTTCACGGGTTCACTAAGACAAAATTCGGTCTAACCAAAGGATCTCAAGAGAAAGATGGTAGAGTAGAAGAATATAACAAGGATTCACCAAGCGGATGAAGAAGAGAATATAAAAGAGAAGAAATAGAAGAAATAGAGGAAGAAAGAAAAGAGTCGATGACCCTATATTACTAAATTCTTGAACCAGAGGAGAATCTTCGGGCCTCCAGAGTTCACGAGGGGATCCAAATGGATTACTTCATCTTCTTGTAGAGGAACGAGCACGCAAGTCACGGGTCGCTCCATTTGGATCTACTGCGACATCATGGAACAGGAATCTACTCTTGATCATCTTGCCTGTAGCTTAAGTAAACTGAACCGGAGCTAAAAGTCATCATCGACATCTTTCTTGGAGCACCAAGTTGTCCACTCGAGTCAGTAGGCGTTGAGAGATCTAAGAAGGTCTTGTCCCGATCTGGAGCAGCATCCTATCAACATCTTGTTCATTTGTCTTCTTACAACAAAAGCAACAAATATTCAATGCTAATCATTGAGTTTCAGGAACAGGAAAAACTTAACAAGTAAGTCCTTATTTGTTTCTACCCATTCCCAGTAATAATTTTTTTTTATTTACTGTTTAAATAATTTACTGGTATTTTTCATAATTTCAGGTGTAAGCGTTGGGAGCAGTGATGCTCTGATACCAACTGTAATCCCCTAGAAATTCTAACACAATACAGTGGCGGAAACACTGTAGAGTCGGGATTAAAACACGCTGTAACTATGTCATAGAAAAATTAAAATGGTAAAGTCAAACAATAGGCCTTAAATAAAATGGCCAAAATTTAAAACAATCCACAAAAGGGGTTTGAACAATCCATAAGACCTAATTATTAAAATAAATAAGTAGGATCCACGCTGCTCGCTAGCCCACACCCGGAACATGTATACCTGCCATGTTAAAACATAATAGCCACAATCAGTGGGGAGCAACGTCAACGTTCTCCCAGCCGTATGACAGGATTTTAAAAAACTGTAATTACTACTATAGAAAAAATAGTAAAAATGAAAACTGTAGAACATTATAATGAAAATAAGATTTTAGTGAAAAACTTCACGCATCGAAATAATATAATAAAAATGAGTTTTCCGAAGAAAACATAAAACATTTGCCAACTTGCAACCAAATTATATCGATAATAATAAAAATATTCAAAATGGCGTTATGGATAGGATTAGTGATGAAGGCTAGACTTTCACTAGGAGAATACTAAAACTAGCTTCGAGAACTTAGTTCAAACAAATCAAACGTCGATCTCTAACTAGGCTACTCAACCATAATAGGACGGCGACTTATAAATGTGTGGCCCTAGTTTAAGATAATATGCACACCCCTCCCGAGCACCATATATACTCAGTTCAACCCGACGGTGTCTTATACTGCGAGGCACGAGTTTAAGGTCAAAATGTACACACACTCCCGAACACCATATATGTTCGGTTCAACAACCAGTGTGCCCCATAAAGACACACCAGCCTTATAGTAGATGGCAAAAACGTAAACCCCAGAATATATTACTCTAACCTCACACTTGTCCTTATTCCATAACTCCAAAACAAAGCCATTATCGATATATTTAAGAGATATGATCATTATAATAATAAGAGAACAAAAGGGAAAAAGGATCGCCTTCCGAAAGAGGAAACTTTCTATTTTAGGAAACTTCTATATTTACAAACTTCTATTTTTAGAAACTTTACAAAAATAGCATTATATCAAATTATCAAAAATATTAATTTATACTTATAAAACTTTTTAGTAAACAATTTTGATTTATAAAGCTAGTACTTTTGGCCTTAACGATATTAACTCTTAAAACGAGAACATTTGAGTTAATGAAATTATTGAAACGTCATACAAGTGTTTATAAAATGATTTAGAAATGTCTTAAACATTTTAAATACTACTAATTAGGGTGTTTCCAAAATTTACAAAACTAAAATTCCCTAATTATTATTAGTTTCGACAATACGATTATAAATAGGATTTTACGGAAAATGTCAAATTAAATCTTTTAACGTCTTTTATTTAATTAAACCATTGGATATATTTAGAGTATGTTAAGGGATCATTTAACTCACAAAGTTTCAGATTTAAATGCTTCCAAAATGGCTGGAAAAATAATTCTTTTAGGTAAGACGAAGCATTTTAACAATAAATCACAAGTTGTCCAAAATCAATACTTATTAGTTAAAGACTTTAATAAATAGTACAAAAATTACGTAAATATAGTTAAAATATATTTATGAACATTCTGTCCAAAAAAGAAAATTTCCAGAATCCTAAAACTCGGTTTTTAAAAGGTTTTCTCGTTAATCGTCTAACATCGACAATAACGATTAATAAAAATAGTAATTACAAAACGATTTAAGTATTAATATCCAAAATTTATTATTAAACTTAAAAATAATGATTTTCCAGAATCTCCCAATTTTCCAGATTTCCAAAAATTCCAGATTTAATAAATCCCGTCAAAACCGTCTTTAAAACCCGTTTTCACAATTAACGATTCCATTAACAAAACTTATCGTTCCTAACATTTTATTAAAGCACTAAAAATCATAAAATTACATTTTATTATGAAATCATCAGAATCGTAATTTTTCCAGAATTAAATCAAAGACCAGAAATCGAGAATTTAAACGACAAACACGGTTTTAACGATAAACGATGATTTAAAGTGATTAATTAATTCATCCTCTTAAAAATTCCGAAAAATTATGAAACAATTCAGAAAATTCTATTTCATCAGAAAGTTTCACCACGTCAAAAACCAGATTAAAATAAAATGTTTAGGTACCAGAACTAAAAATCGGCTTTTAATCGTTTTTGTCCGTAAACGGTAATAATTCAATAATTGATAACTAAAATATCAGAAAAATACTAAATTATTGAAAATCATCAAAAACATCATTTTTACTGAATATAAACATATATTACATGTTTAGGCCGAATATTATGATTTTACAAATTAATATGACGATTTAATCGTTAATCTCGTAAAAGTGATAAAAATACCAAAACATGCCAACTTTCAACTTTTAAAAATTTTCCAGATTTTATGACATACATATATTGTCCAAAATAAAACATAAAAATATATACATGCAAATATACAATTAAAATCATGAAATACCGAGTAACATCGACGTTACCTCTAATCCAATTCTGAATCTACGATATATTCGTTTTCTGCGGGATCGCTTCGGAAGCCTAAAAACCATGAATTTCATGGTATGAAAATACCATAAGATCGCTGAAAAAAACAAGGTGAAAACGATTGGAAATGAAATCGATTAATACCTTAACGAAGGAGACAGAAAGACGATTAATTTGGAGATGATAATGAGACGATCAAGACATGAGTTTGAGACAAATATTGGCTGGAATTACCGCTGAAAACCATGTCCAAAGGAGAGGAAATGAAGAGTATTTGCCTTGAATATATTGGTGAATGAATGAATAAAAGAGTATGAAAGCTTTATGCATAAATGAGACTTTAAAATTGATGAAAACAAGGCTACACCAACTTGATAAAAACCAGCCAAATTAAGTGTGTATGGAGTATGAAAAGTTTATTCTTAATTCACCCAAAATAAATGAGAAGAAAGAAAATATCTAAAAGCTTAATCCATGTTATAAAATAAAATGTAGTAAAAATATAATGTAGCGTGTGACATGGGAGTCACGGTCCACACAAAGAAAATATGAGTCAAAATTAGTTGTAGATTGATAAAAATAAGGATCGTAAAATTATTAAAAGCATTTCAAAGCAATTCGAGTAAACCTCACGTTGAAAAATAATTATTTACGAAACTTCGTAATAAAATCGTTAAAGGCTAAATTTTCGTAAATAAAAATATATTTTAGTTGAAAATATTATATAAATGTGTTTAGACATTTTTAGGAAGAGGAAAATCTTAAGTCCAAGCTTAAAAACGTCAATTCGAAGAAAAATAGAATTCATCGCGGAAAATAAATTAGTTTACGAAGAAAATCAAATAAATAGATTTGAAAGAATTAAATCTTTGAAAAGTTAAAAATAAAAATCATTAAACTCAAAAATAAAAATAGAGCTTTGTAAGATGATGAAATATGAGGCCGAAAAGCGACAGAGCGAGTTAGGACGGAGTTCTAACGGAAAGAATAAAAATGCTTAGAAAAATAGCGGGTGTTACAAAAAAACTACCAAAAACACGTAAAACGCACAAGAGGGGCGCTAATGCGAGAAGTACACAAAATATGGCAATAATCGCACTCTAAAACTCGCAAAACGAGGGAAAAATGGGTCTAAATGAGGGGGAAAATGGTCTAAATTTAGCACACAACAACTCATTGTACCCGATGCTTGATTATAGGATCAATACCGAATACTTAGAGTAAAGTTTTAAAAAGATTTTGTTAGTTGTTTAAATCGAACTAGAACGAAATAGCTTTTCTCCGCGTTTATAGCGTCATAATTAATTCTTGTCGAATTAGATGACCTCTATTTTAGCATCAACGAAAATCGTGCTAGTTAGGTTTATTGACTAAATCGCTTATATACGACATCCAATTATTGAATTGGTATCGAATCTAAAGAAAGACGCTTTACGATTACTTGAATTAAAAAGGACTTGATTTGATTCCTTCCACATCCCGACATCGTAGTAAATCCTTGCGGATTGCGTGATGTCGGATCCGCATCAACGGGTTTCGACCTAATTTAAAAAAGATTTGAAAATAGTTTTTGTTGTATGCGATGAATGAAGACGATAACGACGATGCGATAATAAAACGTTATTGTCGATGTTGACTTGCTTCAACAATCAAGCGTTCGGGGTGTCGGGATAAGCGACCGGCAACGTCGGGTGAAGCACCCTTGTATATTCGGATTTTCTTATCCCGTCATCATTCACGCTCGACACGAATCCACAAGTATTTTAATGTCTTATATTAGTAATTATTATTGATATTAGAGACGCGACGATAAAAAAAATAAAAAAAACGAGACAGACAACGTGAGAAGAAGAGAGGGAGAGAAAGGAGAAATCGGGATTGTGCACCCTCAACCTACATGTTTCTTGTCTCGGATGTGACTCGCTTGATTGTGGCTTGCACGGGAGTATCGAGGTTTACGTAGGTTAAGTTATGGTGGTTTAGGGTTTTTGATTTCCTAGATGCTAGGGTTTAGTTTGAAGATGAGTAGTAATTAGGGTTGTGAAAGTTGTAAAGATGATGAAAAGGGATCTGTAAAAGTTGTGAGAGGGTGTTGCAAAGGAGGTGTATATATAGGCAAAGGCTAACCTTCCCGTCTAGGGTTACTCGACCGAGTAACCTGCTGACTCGGTCGAGTGACCCAAGTAACCGCAGTCGGGCCTGTTTGAGGGCCCACTCGATCGAGTGGGCTGACACTCGATCGAGTGGGTCAGTTGAAGCGCAAGGGTCCGGTTTTTTGGATCTTGAGTTGGGTATTTTGTGGGTCTTGTATTTGGGTTGGACTTTTGATGTTTGAATGGCTATTTTTGTGTCTCGGAAACGACTTTGACCAGGGTTTGACCCGGTCGCTAGAAGACAATTTTATTTCCGGTGTCGGTTTTGAGTCTTTTGACCCAAATTAGTCTTATTTGATTGGAAATGACCCACTGGGCCTGAATTTGAGGTCGGTTTTGTGAGATTTGTACTCCGTAAAAAGCCCAAGCCAGAAACTAATGATTTCGAGCCCATATCCGAGTGCGTAGAAACACGTTTGCGTTCGATCATCATCGGGTGTTTTTCGGAAACTACTATAGACACCTAACGGCCAAATGTGGGTGTCTACAATACGCGCTTTAGTTTTACGGTTCATGCATAACTTCATTTTTACCCGGGCCGGTACTGGTGACCGACGTCCCACTATACCGTGATATATTCCAAATTGGTTATGTCAAAGGTGTTAATAGCTAATTCGTATGGGTTTCGCGGCATGCTCTAAGATCAACTCGACTTAGGAAGTCGCGTCAAAGGTTTTATAAACCTATATCGTTTACTAAAAATGTGGTATTAGTATGAACTAATATTTTCACTATTTTGATATAATGCTATTTTTAGTAAAGTTTCTAAAAATAGAAGTTTCCTAAAATAGAAAGTTCCCTCTTTTGGAAAGTGATTCCTTTTTCCCTTTTGTTCTCTTATTATTATAATGATCATATCTCTTAAATATATCGATAATGGCTTGTTTTGGAGTTATGGAATAAACTCAAGTGTGGGGTTAGAGTAATAATTTGGGGTGTACGTTTTTGCCATCAGCTATAAAGCCAGTGTGCCCATTTGGGGCACATTTGGTCGTTGAACTGAGCATGGTTTGTGTTCAGGAGAGTGTGCATTGTGCCCTTAAGCTAGATATCGCATCGTGTTAGTCGCCGTCAGTTGAACTGGATACATTTGGTATCCAGAAGGGGTGTATACTACTTAAACCAGGACCTCGCTGCACGCAGTCCTGTTATAGTTGAGTTGCCTAGTTAGAGACTGGATTCTGTTATGAGTTAAGTCTACAGTTCTCGAAGCTAGTTTCCAGTATTATCCTAGTGAAAGTCTAGCCTTGTGCACACTGATCGAATATCCATAACGCCATTTTGATTATTTTATTTATTATCGATATAAATTGGTTTGCAGGTTGGCAAATATTTTTATGTTTCTTCGGAAATCCTTTTGATTAATTTGTTTTACGCTAAAGCTTATTTTAATATGCTGTTTTACTGTTTTCCATTATTACTATTTCTCCTATATTAGTAATTACTGTTTTAAAATCCTGTTATACGGCTGGGAGAACGTTGACGTTGCTCCCCACTGATTGTGGCTGTTATGTTTTAACATGGCAGGTATACGTGTTTGTTTTCCGGTGGGTGTGGGCTAGCGAGCAGTCTTGGATCCTGCTTGATCTTTTTAACAATTATGTCTTAAGGATTGTTTAACCTCTTTGTGGATTGTTTTAAATTTTAGCCATTTTTATGTATGGCATACGTTTGACTTTACCAATTTAATTTACTAAGACATAGTTACAGCGTGTTATAATCCCGACTCTACAGTGTTTCCGCCACTGTATCGCGTTAGAATTTCTAGGGTATTACACTATGTGCACTGATATAGACCCAATCTAGACCAACCGAGACTTAATGTAGAGCATACATGGCACCGTTATTATGCCTGCATGACTATGTGCTACTTGGTTTCCAAAGTCGTTTTCAAAATCCGTCATTTTCAAAAATGCATCTTGATTGGGGGTGGGCCGCCTGTCAATCCACTGCCTGCTATGCAGGCCCCGAGACGATTCCTGTCAGAGAGTCGAAAGACAAGCCCCCAGCAAGGACCAAGAGCAAAGCATGAAAGCGCTAAAGTCTGGCCGTCAGCCGCTGAGAGCGCAGCCCAACCCAGCCTGCCAGGGCTTAGCAGCCCCTGCCTGGAGACCGTCTGCCCTGGGAAGGACCCTGGCCAACAGGGCCGGGATCCCAGGGGCCCTCTCGTCATTTTGCCTAAGGTAATTGGGAATGGATGGGTGAGAAGCCGCCACTTGTCACTTTCCCATCCAACCATTCCTCTTCCTCTTCTCTCTCTTGTGGGAAGGTATAAATACCTCTCCATTTCCCACATGAGGGGGGTTGGATTTTCTCTCTCTAGACTCTTACTCTTAAAACGCCACCTAGTTCCTCACGAGCTAGGTTCGTAAAGGCACTTCACGGACTGACTTAGGCATCGGAGAGGGTTTCCTCGGATAACCTCCGAGGCCCTGTGCGTTTATTGTGCAGGGAGCAGGCCGTTTTCCGCCGGGAAAGTCCGACTCTAAGAGTGAGGGAAAGGGGAGATCAAGGGAATCAAGCAGTTAATCATCCATCATCAATTCAATTACACTACCCGGATTCTAGGCCGGGTAAATTGTTTCCGTAACCGGAACAATTTGGCGCCGTCTGTGGGGAGCTTACGGTTGTGCCCACGAGTTACCCACTAAAATCAACCACTCATAACCACAAAATTAAACACAATCATGCCAGAAATCGTCGATGACAGTGCAGGAGCGGGTCCGACGGTCCCTCCGGTGACCCCCCTGTACGGAATGCCGCTGTTGGAGAGGGTCCCTCCTGCCACAATCCTCGGGGTAGAGGGAACCAATCCCCTCGGTAGATCTAACACTGCTGTGACACCCGAGCTGGGGGCACGCCCTGGACGTGCTCTTAATCTGACCCCAGCTCAGATGGCACAGGCAGCCGCGTTCTTCTCTGCGATGCTGGATCAGGAGTTCACACCTGAGGACCTGGTGGGCAGGGTCGCATCGGCTCCTAGGCAACCGTCCCCAGGCAGCAGGGACGAGGCCGGGGGCACGAGGCGGACCGCCGCCAGAAACGCTCAGAGAAAAGCGAGAAGAACAGCCCAAGTGTATACGCATGTGCAGAGGCGCATTACCACTGACAAACCAGAACCACCTACCCAGCAGGCGGTCTCTATTCACACGACAGAATCGGCGTCTGGAGGGCAGGGAGGCTTATCTCAAGGATTACAGGAGCGCATGAGGCCCAGGGAGCCTGTGTCAAAACGCCTAGGAGAGAGGCCAGGCGGAGTTTTCTCCAGGCTAACACCTGCGGCCAAAGAACAGTCAGCCCCCGGCTTATCACAAAGCTTGCAATCCAGACTCAACCGAGGACAACCGCTCGAATCCAGATACCATCAGGGTGAAAACCTCTGCCACTCCCAGAGGAAGAGGCCCAGGCAGACCTCCTCGGGAACAGAGGACGAGGCAGCTAGCAGACCGCCACCGAGGCACCGCTCCCCCAGTACGAGGAAACCAACCCATAGACAATGGGAATCTCATGGTAACCAGTCTGGGGAAAGCAGGTCACGACTGGTAGGCAGGCCTACGAAAACCCCGTTGCACCCTGAGGTACAAGAGTACCCCATTCCAAAAATCAAAATGCCCACAATCAAATTTGACGGAACGACGGACCCTGAGGACCACCTGGCAGCCTTCGAGAGCCACATGGGCATGTATGATGTAGACGATGCCATCTGGTGCAAAGTTTTCCCTACCACCCTGGTGGGACTTGCGCAGGGGTGGTTCAGAGATCTCCGCCAGGGGTCAATCAGATTCTTCATAGAGTTGGCTGAAATTTTCCTTGAACAGTATGCCGGAAATAAGAGAAGACGACTTACTCGTTTCGATCTCATGACCCTGAAACAAAAGAAGGGTGAGAGTGTGAGAGAATACATGAGAAGATTCGATCTATCCTACCAGCAGGTTAGGGAGATCGACGATTCCACCACCGCCTACGCCCTGACAATCTCCCTACTTCCAGGGGAAATGAAAAACCAGATGATCAGGGCCCAGCCCGAAACCTTGGCCATGGCCAGGAAGATTGCTGAGGGGTTCATTCTGCAGGAGGAGTTCCACGGCCTGACGGACACCCCTGCAGGCCAAACAAAGCCTCAAGGGGGACCGCAGGGTGGAAGGGACAGAAGTGAACCAGGAAAGCAGAAAGAAGAAGGAGACACTCCCAAGAAAGAACGCCCAGTCTACCAACCCAGATTCGATAGTTACACCGCTCTGAACAAATCCAGGGCGGAAATCTTCGAACTAGAAAAAGAAACTGCCAAATGGAACCGTCCAAGCAAACCTCGCAGCCCAAAAGGCGACCCAAAGAAATTCTGCACTTTCCACGACTGTATTGGCCACACCACCGAAGAGTGCCGTCACCTGAAGGATGAAATTGAGAAATTAATCAGGAACGGATGGTTGGCCAACTACGCAGCTAAAAACAAGTCTCAGAAGGAAGTGTCTGAGAAACCTGAAGGGTCAGTGCAGAACCGGATGGTAATCCATGTGATTTCAGGAGACACCGAGGGCCAGCTCAGTCGAAGAAGTCAAAAAAGGCAAATGCGCGAGCTGAGAAACCAGATCTGCTACGCTGAGAAAGAAGGGAGCCCAAAGGGAGTGACACTAAGTATCACCCCTGATGATGCAGGACGGGTGATATATCCGCACAGTGATCCTCTGGTGCTGTCCCTAGAAATCAGCAACCACATTGTGCGAAGATGTATGGTAGACACAGGCGCATATACAAATCTTTTATACAAGGATGCTTTCGAAAAAATGGGCCTGGAAAAAAGGCATCTACGGCCTGCTCCCGGATCCCTGTACGGATTCAGTGGGGCCGGCGTACTGCCCATGGGCGTCATCGACTTGCCTATAACCTTCGGGGAAGGTTCCGCAGCCAGGAATGTCAGGGCAACCTTTGTTGTTGTGGACGCAAGGTCTGCCTATAATGCCCTGATTGGCAGGGCCACGCTGGATGAAATCGAGGCCGCAATCTCCATCAGAGCTCTCACCATTGCGTATGTCACGGACTTCGGGCTGGAAGGAAAGATACGTGGGGACCAGGAGTCAGCCAGACAATGCTACTCCGTGGCCCTACAAGAGCACGAGAGGGACAGAAAAGGAAAAAGAAAAGCTGACAGTTCCCCCTGCAGGGAAGGCGAAGTCCCAGTCGAGCACCCGACGCCCGACCGCCTGGAACCAGGGGGCGAAAGCATGCTGGTAGACTTAGAACCAGGAAGACAGGTCCTGGTAGGAACAGGTTTGGAGGAATCCTACCAGGCCGAACTGGTCAAACTTCTGAGAAAAAACAAAGACGTGTTTGCCTATTCTGCAGACGAGATGCCCGGCGTTGATCCCTCATGCATCGTTCACAAGCTGAACGTAAGCATGGATGCTCGCCCTGTAAAGCAAAAGAAACGAAACATGTCTGCAGAAAAAGACGCAGCAATCAAGGAAGAAATCGACAAACTCTTGAAAGCAGACTTCATTGAAGTCTGCGACTACCCAGAATGGCTGGCAAATGTTGTCATGGTCAAAAAGTCGTCTGGAGCATGGAGAATGTGCGTCGACTTTACGAACCTGAACAAAGCCTGCCCGAAAGACTGCTATCCGCTCCCTCAGATCGATCAATTGGTAGACGCCACCAGTGGCTACACCATGCTAAGCTTCTTAGACGCCTTTTCAGGCTACCACCAAGTGTACTTGTGGCAGCCGGACAGGGTGAAGTGTGCGTTCATCACTAGTTCGGGCACTTACATGTATAAGATGATGCCCTTCGGGCTCAAAAATGCGGGAGCTACGTACCAGCGTCTGGTTGACAAAGTGTTTGAAAAACAAAAAGGCAGAAACATTGAGGCTTACGTTGATGATGCCATCGTAAAAAGCAGGGAAGACAGGGAGCACCTGACAGACTTGCAGGAAACCTTCAATTCCCTGCGCGCTTACAAAATGAAACTAAATCCGAAAAAATGCACGTTTGGAGTACGCTCCGGAAAATTCCTAGGGTTCTTGGTCAGTTCTCGGGGTATAGATGCCAACCCTGAAAAAATTCAGGCAGTTCTAGACCTCCCTGAGCCCAAGACCATCAGGGACATCCAGCGCCTGACGGGACGAATGGCCGCCTTGGCACGATTCATAGCCCGATCAGCAGACAGAGCCACTCCTTTTTTCAAAATTCTGAAAGGAAACAAACAGTTCAAATAGGAAAGCGAGCAGAAAGAGGCCTTCGAGCAACTGAAGGACCATCTTAAGAGGCTCCCTACCCTGGCAAGACCAGTAGCAGGGGAGAAACTCTTCCTCTACATTGCAGTAACTAATATAACTGTCAGCGCGGTCATCCTGCGGGAAGAGGCAGGCACCCAGCAACCTATATACTTTGTGAGTCATGCGCTGGGGGCAGCTGAGAAGAATTATCCGATGGTTAAAAAAGCCGCCTACGCGGTCATAATTGCAGCCAGGAAACTCAGACCTTATTTTGACGCGCATCCAGTCATAGTCCTCACCGACCAACCCCTGGAAAAGGTGTTGGAAAAATTCGAAAAATCGGGAAGACTGTTGAAATGGGCAATTGAGCTGAGTGGGCTAGGTATCTCTTACCAGCCAAGAACAGCCATCAAAGCCCAAGCTCTGGCAGACTTTTTGGCTGAGTGCTCCCATTCAGGGGAAGAGGAAGCCCCCGCCCAGGAGTGGGTCGTATACACTGATGGGTCATCAACGGCCAACGGCGCAGGCGCAGGCGTCGTATTAACCAGCCCAGAAGGGACCGACTTTGAGCATGCTCTCAGATTCGTTTTCCCAGCATCAAACAATGAAGCAGAGTATGAAGCAGTACTCGCAGACATCAGGCTGGCCAAAGCCGCAGGGGCGGAACGAATTGTTTTAGCAACAGACTCCCAGCTCATCGCCAACCAAATCAATGGAGAATACGAAGCAAGAGACCAGGCAATGGCCGCATACCTAGAGATGGTAAAGGGAGAATTGTCCGGCCTGAAATCATATGAGGTCAAACAAATTCCCCGATCCCAGAACAGCAGAGCAGATGCCCTGTCAAAACTGGCAAGCTCCAGTCTGCAGGACATCCGGAGATCAGTATGGGTTGACGTTTTACACGAGAAGTCTACTGATCCCTGTCAAACGATAAATGCCATGGAAGAAGAACTGGAAAGCTGGATGACCCCTTTCGTCCAGTACAAGAGGCACGGTATCTTACCATCAGACTCGCTACAAAAAAGGAAGGTACAGGCTAAAGCAGCCTGGTTCATATTCATTAATGGAGAACTCTACAAAAAATCTTTCACCTATCCCCTGCTTAAATGCCTACGGGCGGATCAGGCCGCTGAGGTATTGGATGATATCCACTCAGGGATTTGTGGACACCACATTGGCGGGAGGTCGCTGGCCCACAAGGCCCTCAGGGCAGGCTACTACTGGCCCACCATGCTGGCAGATGCCAAGAGCCTGACCCAAAAATGCAGAAAATGTCAACTCTTTGCCCCGTCAATCCATGCCCCGGCCCAGGAGCTCAGGCCAATCCTATCTCCCATCCCCTTTGCTCAATGGGGGATGGACATCCTAGGACCCTTCACCGTGGCCACAGGGGGCAGAAAATTCTTAATAGTCGCCATAGACTACTTCACCAAATGGGTGGAGGCTGAAGCAGTGCCCAACATCACTGAGCCGGCTGTCCGGAAGGTAATCTGGCGAAATGTCATCACCCGGTTCGGTGTACCAAAGATGCTGGTATTTGACCACGGCAGACAGTTCGATAATGACCCGCTAAGGATCTGGCTAGAAAGCCACAACATCTCAGTCGCCTACTCAGCTGTCTGTCATCCTCAGACCAATGGACAGGCGGAAGCAGCCAACAAACAAATTCTGAATGGCCTGAAGAAAATGGTGGATGACTGCAAAGGTAGGTGGGCTGATGAACTCCCCAGTATACTCTGGTCCATCCGAACCACCAGGAAGGAGTCTACGGGCCAGACCCCATTCGGCTTGGTATACGGAGCAGAGGCTTTATTGCCAATTGAGACAAGGATTCCCTCTCTACGCTCCCTATAGTACAACCAGGCTGAGAATGAAGCTGCGATGGTTGAGGCCCTGGATTTGGTAAGTGAGATAAGAGAAGAAGCCGGTACTAATATCGCTGCCTACCAGCAGCGAATGAGGAAAGCTTTCAATAGCAAGGTCCGACAGAGGAACTTTCAGATGGGCGAGTTGGTTCTGAGAAAAACACAAGCGACTGGAAAGTCAAGAGAGCATGGGAAGCTAAGTGCCAATTGGGAGGGCCCATACCAAATAACTCAGGTTTTGGGTCCAGGCACGTACAGGATAGCCAATCTGGAGGGACAAGAGCTGAGCGCTCATTGGAACGCAGATACGTTAAAGAAATACTACGTCTGAGCAGGAACATAAACAGTTTTCACTTTTACTAAAAGTAAAAAGGCGGAGGACGATCAAAAATGTCGACGGCTCCGACCACCCCCAATGTCAAAAAAGAATGTCAAAAGGAATGAGAAGATTCGGATTTATACTCGTTGCCTGTTCACACTCGCGTCTTTCACACACAAACGAGCAGGGGGCAATAGGGGGAGGCCCCCCTGTTGCCAAAATTAGGAAAAGTGAACCCCCCAACGCAAACCAAAAAGCTACCCTGCTTACCTCTGGGCAGGCAGGGGGCAGGCCCCCTGGACTTTGAACGAAAAGCCAGGAGCAGGCCATACCAACAAGGACTGGGGGCAGGCCCCCCAACCTTGTATAAAAAACGCAAAAGCCACCCTGCTTACCTCTGGGCAGGCAGGGGGCAGGCCCCCTGGACTTTGAACGAAAAGCCAGGAGCAGGCCATACCAACAAGGACTGGGGGCGGGCCCCCCAACCTTGTACAAAAAACGCAAAAGCCACCCTGCTTACCTCTGGGCAGGCAGGGGGCAGGCCCCCTGGACTTTGAACGAAAAGCCAGGAGCAGGCCATACCAACAAGGACTGGGGGCAGGCCCCCCAACCTTGTATAAAAAACGCAAAAGCTACCCTGCTTACCTCTGGGCAGGCAGGGGGCAGGCCCCCTGGACTTTGAACGAAAAACGAGGGACAGGCCATGACAGGCGCGATCAAACAAACGAGAAGAAGATCCCTAAATTAAGACAGTTACGCCATGAAAAACAAAGAGAAGTATCCCACAAACAACCCATGAAGGGTGGAAAGATTTTTACAAAGTCAAAGAAAAAACCGAGTAGCAGAATATTACAAGAGAAACCATGAAACACTGATTCAGCACAAAGAAAATAAAAAGCTTCCATAGAAGAGGAGGCATCACGCAGCATCTTGGCGAGCGTTGGCGTCTGCTTCAGGCTGCCTGGCCACCCGGGCTTCATCCTTGGCAGAATAGAGGCTCCGAAAAGTGTCCTCGTCAAAAGAAGGGAACATCTCCCCAATCACCTCCATAACCAATTCCAGAGAGGAGTTGGCGCCGCTCGCAAAACTGGCCCCCACCGCTTCCTCAGTCTCGGCGGCCAGGGACTCTTTCTCTTTCGCACATTCTCCCTTGGCCTGTGACAGCTGCTCCTCCAAGACAGTCACCCTTCCCTTCACATGCCCCATCTCGGCCAAAGATATGTTAGCACGGTCCAACGATTGACGGCTCTCCTGCAGTTCGGCCCCCAACTTGGAAACTTCCTTCACAGCCATTTCCCCCTGCAGCCTCCAACGATCAGCCTGCCTCTTGGCCTCTTCCAACTCCTCCTCTTGCCTCGACATTTTTTCCTTCAAAGAGCTTATCAGGGAGACGTCCCTCTCTATCATGGCCAGACGGTCGGGAGGAGGAGCCCCAGGGGTAACTGTTAGCTCCTCATCACTCAGGCGGCTGAGGGCCGCCAGCTCCGCAGACGCCAGCATGACCTTGGAGGTACGCTGGATGTATTGAAGCACTTGATGAGAGGTGGAAGTTACCATCTTTGTAAGACGGTCGGCCAGGACAGCCCCAGAGTCAGAAAGCAGGCCCGAAACGTCCACACTATCCCCCGCCGTGTAGTGGAACTCCACATTTTCCTCTGGGAAGGGAATGCTAGAAGGCTCACGAGCAGGACGTTTCGCATCAGGGGTAGATATGTCCGCCTCCAAATCCACCACGTCGGCACTAGGGGGCTCCCTCTCCCTTTTCCTCCTCACTTCCAAGGGAACACTCTCCCCGGTCCCTTCCGAATCTCCAGGCTGCGTTCCCTGCGAGATGCGAGGGCCGGCTGAAGAAGCGCCCTGTTTTTGGCCAGGAGAAGGAGTAGCCCCTGAAGTAACCTCCGCCTCCCCCTCATGAATACTGGGAGTAGGAGTCGCCGGCTTCGACGGGGGCAGCCGGGGGGGGAGAGGCAATCTTCGACCTGCAGCGAAGTCCTTCACAAGCTTCATCAAGGCCTTACTTCCTTTCTTAAAGTTTGGCGGAAGAGAAGGACGCTTTGAAAGAACGTGCAATTCCTCGCTCAAGCCTAACCTCCTGACCTGCTTCTTGGTCCAGCTCCAAGAGTAGGAATCTGCAGAAAAGGAGAGGCGGTCATTTAGAAAGCAGGGAGAAATAAAATCCCTGGAAAATCGCGACAACAAGGAAATCCTAGAACTACCTTCAAGGCCACGAATCAGGCCCATGGGAAGCAGGTACTCGTCAGTGGTGATAAGCTCCGCGTGAGGGAGCCAAAAAACAGGGCAAAAGTTCCCATGTTTATCCGACACGATCTCAAACTTTTCTATCAAAATCTTCTCCTTATGGCTCAGCCTGACTTCCAGAGCCTTTCCCCCAACACGAGGATGATATTCCTCGCGCGTCTCCATGCGAGTATGAACATGATTCCTAAAATGTCTAGGAATTTTCCACCCCGACGCACTATGGACGTATATGAAATTGTTTTTCCAGTCTTTGAGACTGCTCATGGGTGGCCATACCAGGGCGTATTTTTTCTGTCTCAGCAGAGACCAGTAACCAGGGGAGCCATCTCCCCCAGATGAAGACACCATTTGGAGGCCAACCATGAAGCGAAGGGCGTCGATATATGGCCCCTCGCCATGGAATAAACATGTCCAAGTATAGGCCACTAATGCTCTAATAGCCGTCGCGGTCAACTGGGCAATGGCGACGTTCATCCTCCTGAAAGTATCCTCCAGGAAGGGATGCAACGGGAACCGCAGGCCGAATTCTAGGGCCTTGTGAAAGACGGCTACACAACCATCTGGGGGACAACACACTGTGTCTCTCTCCCCAGGGATCACCACAGTATACCCCTCCCCAAAATTATAAAACTGCTCGATGGCCTTAGACGCGTCACATTCCAAGATCAGGTCCCTATTTTTAGCCTCGGGATAGGTCTGTAAGGGAATCACGTACTTTTCTTTGTCTAGAAAGTAGGTCCTCCCTCTCTCCCTGCGGATGAGAGGACCGGCCACCCTGGCAGGGTCCACCTCCAGGGCTTCGTCATCAGAATCAATCACGTCAAAGGGAGCTGGGTCGGGTGACTCAGCACCCTCTCCCCTGTGATCGTCTCCCTCCCGGGGGCCAACCCCGGAGGAAGAAGCTACGTCACGACGACCATCGTCGCCGCCGCTAGTCCCTCCGAGCAGAGAATTGAGGGAAAGGGGGCGGGCTCGCGACATTTAGGCTATAGAAGGGAAGAAAAGAAGCGAAAGATTCAAAAAAGTTCTAACCTAAAAAACGCCGGTGAAGTTGTCAAAGATGGCGACGAGAGATGATCCTTGCTCCTCAAAGAAAGAAACGCTCGATCAAATTCAAGAAGTGTTATAGGAAGTGAAAAGGTTGAGAGGAGTAAAAGAAGAGAATGAAGGGGGAAATGGGTTTATATAAAAAGCCCAAAGAAGTTCGAAAGGTGGAATCCCTGACAAAACCTGCGAAGACCTTCCACGTGTCACACGCTGAGCACCGACTGCTCACCTTTCTCAAGAAGAGCCTCGGTAAACAGAAACGTCAGAGAAAAAGGTCAATCAATGACCTCATTCAAAAAAAAAAAAAAAAAAAAAAAAGATTCAAATACGCAAAATATCCATTTCATTAAAAACCCCGCAAGGGGAGGATACATCGTGAGACAGGCATGAAAGAAAAATTACATAAGGCTCGGAGAAGTTCCAGCCTGACAGAAATTAAAGGCCCTGCCACGCAGGCCTAGTCGTCCCCCAAATCTGGAGAATAATCTCCAGGACTACCGGGACTCCCGAGAGCCGAACCCCAGTCCCAACTTGGGGAACCCTGAAAAGGGTCAGTTGAAGCCCCGTCTTCGTCCCTATCTCTCAGGCAGCCGAGACCTTCGCTGTCGCCAGAGTCATGGCTACTGTCTTCCCAATCCCTTCCAAAAGGGACAGCTCGGGACTCGTCGCAAGTGCGACAACCTGTTTTCTTTACAGGCGAAGAAGGGCCCGATTCCAGGGAGGAATCGGTGTCGGAATTAGGGCCGAATTGTTCAGGGTGCAGCCATGGAAAGCACTCATGGCACCCCCTATCGTAGCAGCCCCCTCCCTGGGGGCACCGCCTAAATCTAGGCGCGGCAGGAGGGGAGGACCTCCTAGGGCGTTTGCCCTTCCTGATAGAGGCCTGTCGACCCCTCCGGCGAAGGCGAAGTCGTGAACGCCGGCTCCGGCGAACAGCTAGATAGGCGGCCCGTGCATATCTAAGCCTCCAGAACCCTCTGAAGATGAAGGACACATGTTTGACTCCACGGCGAACTACACTTTTCTTGATCCAAGTCATGTTTAGAATGAGGAAAATAGAAGAGATTGAAGAAGAAACGAAGTGCAAATGAGCAAGGAAGCTAAAGATTTTATACCAAGGAAAACTCCGCATTAATGAGCGCTCCAACCACCCTGGGAGGAAAGCCACCAATCAGGAACTCCTCACGGTTCCCCAAAATCCGCCCAGAAGAAAAAGGCAATCATTACGAAAGAGCTCCTGCCTCTTTGCATTCCTGATAGGAACAGTACAAAGTTCCATTGGGAAGGCGCGAAGCATTAAATGCTGCGATAGACCTGGAAGTCAACCCCCCCTCCAAGCAAGAGTCGTCAGCAGAGGAGAAGTCTCACTTCCCTCCTACTGACGAGGGCCAATTGATTGGGGGTGGGCCGCCTGTCAATCCACTGCCTGCTATGTAGGCCCCGAGACGATTCCTGTCAGAGAGTCGAAAGACAAGCCCCCAGCAAGGACCAAGAGCAAAGCATGAAAGCGCTAAAGTCTGGCCGTCAGCCGCTGAGAGCGCAGCCCAACCCAGCCTGCTAGGGCTTAGCAGCCCCTGCCTGGAGACCGTCTGCCCTGGGAAGGACCCTGGCCAACAGGGCCGGGATCCCAGGGGCCCTCTCGTCATTTTGCCTAAGGTAATTGGGAATGGATGGGTGAGAAGCCGCCACTTGTCACTTTCCCATCCAACCATTCCTCTTCCTCTTCTCTCTCTTGTGGGAAGGTATAAATACCTCTCCATTTCCCACATGAGGGGGGTTGGATTTTCTCTCTCTAGACTCTTACTCTTAAAACGCCACCTAGTTCCTCACGAGCTAGGTTCGTAAAGGCACTTCACGGACTGACTTAGGCATCGGAGAGGGTTTCCTCGAATAACCTCCGAGGCCCTGTGCGTTTATTGTGCAGGGAGCAGGCCGTTTTCCGCCGGGAAAGTCCGACTCTAAGAGTGAGAGAAAGGGGAGATCAAGGGAATCAAGCAGTTAATCATCCATCATCAATTCAATTACACTACCCGGATTCTAGGCCGGGTAAATTGTTTCCGTAACCGGAACACATCTTTTCAAAAACTATATCCAATTTCAAAACCCGGAAAGCTACCCAATTTAGGACTTATGATTTTACTCAAAATAGCCTATTTCTAGCCGGTATGCTTCCTATTTCAAAATTCCAAAAATATTTTCAAACCTTTAAAATTGCGGCCCGATGGCACTATTTTCGAAAAATCGGGCCATCCATCGGTTTTCTCGGGATTACTAAAATTCATTTTCAAAACTTTCCCCTTCTTAGGACTTCCTGTATTTAGTAGTGTCGGGTCTTGTCGTAACTCGTCGAAGGTATTTAGCGTCGAAACTTCATCGATCTTATATCACGGGTTTCCTCCCTATCCCAGTCCGCCTTATTTGACTAAGGTATGGCCCACCTACGTACGACATACTCCTACAAAGGAAGACCCGTTTACACATTCGAGTCCCAAAGTCTGGGGAATATCTCACGTGGACCTTCCTTCGAACAGGACTCAGCCCACCCGCCGAATTCTAAGGGCCTTTCACGAGTCACCCGTCTAGGTGTCTTTTCCGAGTCACTTCATTTTCAGTCTTTTCCCTTGCTCGGGATGTACTTTTGTTCCAGGATTTGGGCTAGTTACTGATTACGCGGTATTCTTATAGATAGGCCGCCGATAACTAGACACAAGCGCAAGATGCAAGAAACTTTGGACCAGCTGACTGCCTCGCTGGCTAAAATCGAGACCCAATTGACAACTATTAGGTCCGACCAAATAGCCATTGTCACCCGTTTGAGTGCCGTGGAACAAGGGATTCCTAGTGTTGGGGCTGAACCCACTGGGCCCATAGCTGAACTGGTCAGCGCGGTCCGCAAACTGGAAGAACAGGTCCATTTGTCAACGAACAACTCGATCCACACGGAAAACGCTCGCTCCTATTCGCCTCTAAATGACGAGCTACCCGCTAACCTCAACCTTACGGGCCTACCGATGTTTGAGGGTACTGAAGACCCGGTCCATCACATTCGGGCCTTCAAGGAATTTATGGCTGTCAAGGGGGTGAAATCCACAATGTTCAAGCACCTGTTTGCTTCTTCCCTCGAGAAGCATCTGAAGGCCTGGTACTACAGGATTGATTCCAAGAAGTACAAGACTTGGGATGATGTGGCAACGAAGTTCGCTCGGAATTACGCTGATAATACCGAGATCCAAACCACAATGCGTACTCTGGAGGTCATGGCCCAAGAGCCCAAAGAAGGTTTCACCAAATACCTTCAAAGGTGGAGGGCCGAGAGTGTGAAGTTGGTCGACAAGCCCAACAAGAAAGTTTTAGTGGAGGCCTTCGTCAAGAATCTCCTCCCTTCTTACCGGGTCTATCTCCGGTACGCTGTCATACCTAATTTCGCTACCTTAACCGAAATGGGTACAAGAATCGAGGATGATATAAGATTAGAGAGCCTTAATAAGGCCTCTACCAAAGGGTATCTAGGGCCAGCTCGTCCACCAGCAAGCCCACATCTGCAGCTGCAACCCGCAGCATCTTCGACGAGGTGAATCTACTAGATGCCTCATCCAAAAAGAATACTCCAACTCGGGTATTCACTGATATAGGGACTACCTATACATACGCCATACAAAGGCTATCCTCAAAGGGCCTAATCCAACCGATAGGCCCAACTCCAGAAGTCCCGATCGAGAAGTGATCCAAAAGCTACAATGTCCATGCCTATTGCCAATATCATCGAGGTAATGGGCACGATACTGAAAAGTGCTGGAAATTGAAGCATCTGATCCAAGATTTAATTGAGAGCGGAAAAATACCTTTGCTTGGAGACAAGCCAAGCAACAAAGAAAACCCCTTCAGTGCTCATGCCATCTTCTCCGGGGAGGTGATTGATTGTTCTCATCTCATTTCTCCTTTTATTCCACAAATTAATGGGATATGGTTCGATGACGATGATGACGTCTACCTAGCTAAGGGGGAAGTTGTCCTCATCACCACTGAAGAGGTTCGAAAAGCTAAGTCTAAAGCCTTAGCCACCAACCACCTAGCTGCTATCAGCTGTCCTTATCAAGCCACCAGCTCTAAGGACACCCCTATCTCAACAACCGTCACTGAACCTGCCAGGACGGAAGCTACCTCTGAGGATCCAAGCACTGACACGGCTCTAGTGAAACAATTGAAGAGGGATCGAGCTGATCTAACCATATGGCAACTTCTGGTTAGCTCGCAAGAACATGGGAATCACTTACTAAGGCTCTCGATCAAATCAAGGTCGACTCGCATGTTACCCCCGCTGAAATGGTAGCCACTATCATGCCCTATCTCAAGGGCAAGTCCAAAGAAGAAGGCCCACTCATCACCTTCTCCGAGTCTGATCTTCCACCATTCGGGGCCGCCCATAACTTGGCCCTGTACATCACGGTCATTTGCCGAGGGAAGTATCTCCCAATGACCCTGATCGATGATGGATATGCTGTAAACGTCCTTCCCTTAAGGACCGCCACATCCCTCGGCGTTACCGAGGCCGACTACCTTCCAACCGCACAGACTATCCAGGCTTTTAATGGAAGCCCAAAAACGGTTGCTGGGGCCGTTAAACTGACAATTATAACGGGCCCAATTGAGAAAGAACTGGAGTTTCAGGTGATTGATGTCACCTTGTCTTTCAACTTTCTACTCGGAAGGCCTTGGATCCATACGGTCAAGGTCGTGTCCTCTATCCTCCATAGAAAGGTCAAGATGCCTCTTCAAAACGGTGTCATCACGCTGAAGGCAACCCCCATTACCGTGGCCAGCTGCAACGCCACGGGCCCAGCCGACCCACGGGGATTCGACTTCCTGGGAATGATTGAAGAGGAATATCTCTTCAGGCCCTATTTCACCACTAGCATCGATATGATGCTACAGAACTTGGGTTACCTACCAGGGGCTACTTCGAGGCCATATCTTCCAGTCGGGAAGATCATCGACGTCCTAAATGACGGAAAATCACGATTCGGTTTGGGGTACGCTATAACCTCGGGAAACGTGGTCCGAGACGGTATTCAAAAGGCCACCAGCATCATTAAGGGCACCTATTTGGGCCCTTACAGCCCAAAACTAACCGATTACTTCGTTACACCGGTATTCGGGGCTGTTCAAGTGGGCCTCTACCAGCCCACCATCACATATCCCGAGACCAAATTGGCTCGGGAATGTAATTTCATCCCAGATGACATATTTGCCCTCGTCCAGACTAAATCAAAGGAGGGTACTGACAACGCCGAGCCTGTGCTGGGGCTCCTGTTCGGGGAGGACAAGGCCATCCCCACTCCTAAAGAAGACCTGGTGAACCTAATCCTCCGCAGCAACAGGTTCGATCCAACTAAGCTGATCTCTAAAGTTGGTGCTGACATCGGGAAAAGGGCATGGAGGAAGACTATTAGGTGGACCGACAGCCAGGGTCGAGTCTACAAGCTGACCACCGGTGAAGGAGACATGCCGGATACCGAGTCTGAGTCTGAGTCTGAGTCAGAGTCCGAGTCCGAGTCTAGAGGGTCTGGTGCTAGAGTTCAGTCTGTAACCCTTCTTCCCATAGTCCCTTCCACTGGAGCCTCGGGGCCTGTCCAGAGGGCACTCCTTATCCCGCCTCTGACCAACGATCAGATGGCCGCTCTCTTCGAGTTGTTTTCTAAATTTACTATTAATAATAACGAAAACCGTCCGCTTTCGACTTGTCTTATTTTCAAAATGCTTTCAAAAATTTTATATGCAATGACATTGAGAAACTTGACGAACAGGTACCTCTACCTCCACACCTGATCGAGCAGCTCGATCAAAGGGAATCCCGAGATCCGGTAATTGAAGAAACCGAATCCATCAACGTGGGAACCACTTTAGAGCCTCAGATGCTTAAATTAGGTTTATCCTTAGATCCCGAGGAGAGACAACAGTTCACGGATCTCCTCCAAGAATTCAAGGATGTCTTCGCATGGTTCTACAAGAACACCGCATACCCATCAAAGACGGGTGTAAACCGGTAAAACAGAAGCTCCGCAGAATGAGGCCCGAATGGTCTCTCAAAGTCAAATAAGAAGTCGACAAGCAATTCAAAGCCGGCTTCATACAAGTGTCTGAATATCCAGACTGGGTTGCGAACATCGTGCCGGTACCTAAAAAGGACGGTAAGGTGCGGGTATGTGTAGATTTTTGGGACCTTAATAAGGCTAGCCCGAAAGACGATTTTCCATTGCCACACATCGATATACTGGTGGAAAACACGCCCGATCATACCCTTCTATCATTTATGGACGGGTATGCTGGATACAATCAAATCAAAATGGCAGAAGAGGATATGAGTAAGACCACATTCATTACACCTTGGGGTACTTACTGTTACACCGTTATGCCATTTGGTCTCATCAACGCCGAGGCTACTTATCAACGGACCACCACAACCTTACTGCACGACATGATGCATAAGGAAGTGGAAATTTATGTAGAAGATATGATTGTCAAATCCAAAGACCGAAACGGGCACATCGCGGCCTTAAGGAAATTCTTTATCCGACTACGCAAATACAACATGAGGCTAAACCCTCAGAAATGCAGTTTTGGGGTAACATCGGGCAAATTACTGGGCCATATCGTTAGCCAATGCGGCATCGAGGTCAACCCAGCTAAAATTAAGGCCATTACCGAGATGCAGCCACCTAAAACCGAAAAAGAAATAAGGGGGTTTCTCGGGAAAGTCCAGTACATCAACTGGTTTATTTCAAAGCTAACCACGGTATGTGAGCCCATTTTCAAGAAACTGAAGATAGGAGAACAAACACTGTGGGATGAAAAATGTCAAACGACTTTTGAAAAAATCAAGAAGATCCTGCCTGCTCCAACGGTATTAATGTCACCTCAACCCGGCCTACCTTTCTCGTTATACCTAACAACGACTGAGACAGCCATGGGGGCTATGCTGGCCCAGACAGTCGACTCGGAAGAACGACCGATACAGAAACATGGGATTTATATTTTGATGGGGCGTCCAATTTCCGAGGGTTCGGAGTCGGTATTCATCTAATATCACCGAAGGGGGAGCATACCCCGTTGTCCATTAAACTGGATTTCGATGTGACTAACATTACAGCCGAATATAAAGCATGCATTCACGGGTTGCAAGCCGCCGCTGATTTAGGAGTAACAAACCTCCGGGTCCACGGTGACTCATCTCTAGTCATCAACCAAGCTCTCCAAAAATGGAAGACTCAGAACGCCAACCTCGTGGCCTATCAGGCGTGAGTAAGAGTTCTCGAAAAGCAATTCCAAAAGGTAGAATACATCTATCTACCCCGGGAGGAAAACTAATTTGCAGATGCACTGTCCTAATTAGCATCTTTATTGAATATCCCGGAGCATTGTTGTGTGCCAAATTTGACCGTCTTTCCTCCCATTTAGACCTGTTTTTCCTCCGTTTTGCGAGACTTGAGTGCGATTATCGCCTTATTTTGAGTAATTCTCACATTAGGGTCTCTCTTTTGCATTTTACGTGTTTTTGATAGTTTTCTGTCTATTTTGATAGGATTTTCGACCAAAAGCGTGTTTGAGCTTCTACGAGCATGAGAGAGAGGGAAATCGTCCGAAGAGCAAAGCACACGACTAAAAGTTCAAGTAATCCAATTGATCGACAAAGAAAGAGACCTGAGATGATCGGGCGAAATTTCGCCCACCGGGTGAAATTTCACCCGATGACATTTTCCACCCCCGAAGATTTTCGTAGACACTCACCACCGGGCGAAACGACCGGGCGAAATTTCGCCCACGGGGTGAAATTTCGCCCGATGGAGAAGACGCGCCAAAATCGCAAATTGAGAAAGAAATCTCACCGGGTGAAATTTCACCCGGTGGGATTAGTTCGTCAAGCCGCAGGGTGAAGTTTCACCAAATGAAGATGCAAAGGGTGAAGATCTAGCTTAAGGAAGAAGGATTGGATTATGGGCTTTAAGATTGTGTGACCCATTAAGGATTAGTATATATAGTAAACCTAGGGTTTCATTTCAACTTGAGCCTTAAGTGTGCCACTTTAGGAGTAGGAGTAGGGTAGAAAATCTCCATAGTAGTAGTAGTAGTTGTAGTAAGCTTCCATAGTAAAAACTCCATAAATCTAGTAAAACTTATTAGTTTTAGATTAATACTACTCAACAATCCTCAATCAAGTTCTTGTATTAGTTGAAGATTTGTGCTTTTATGTTGAACATTGAAGAATTTTGCAAGGATTGGTGACAAGTTCTTATATTATCTCTTTCAAGATTCAATTTTTATGATAATCTTCATCTTCCTCCTTTAGTTTCTCCATAATTGGTAGTTTCTTTTCTCTCACTTTCTCCATTAATTAGTCTTGTTTTTAGTTGCTTGTTAATCCATTGTTAGTGTTTTTCTCTCTCCCTTGTTTGTTTCTCCATAGTTTGTGTTAGATTAATTATTCCTCCTCTAGATCAAACATGCTTAGTCTTTCTCCTAGCCTCCATGGTGAACATTTGATTATGGGTAGTGAGTAAATCTAGTTAGGGGGCTAGGGGATGAGGAATCCTAGATAAATGTTTTACTTTGTGAGATTATTGCATTTGAGGGTGATATTGTCTTGATGGTATTGTTGTGTTTTGTTTGACTTAGCTTGATCACCTAGGTTGACTTGACTCACCCAGATCAATATGGGGAAACTCGGGGTTTGGGTAGTTCCATCTAGAGACCTTAGTTTATTCGTCGCGAAAGCGGGCTTGGACTTGGTTGTTAGGGAAACCGAAAGGTGGCACCTCCCTTATACACCTTGTGATAATTCTTGCGATGTTACACATTTATCTTGATTTCCGTCTCCCCGACTCTCCCTAACGCCTTTCCCACTAATTGTTTCTCGACTTAGCTCTCTCTCTCATCTAGTTAATCTTGCTCCTCTCGACCAAAACTCCTCCCTTCTCGATCCCAATCACTCCTAGACTTTGACTTGACCAACTACCCTCGACCGTCCCTGTGGATCGACCTCCACTTGTCACTACTACGTAGTAGTTAGTTGGAGCTTATAAATATTGTTTGACCGCGTTTGATAGGCGACAATTGGACGCGCATCAAAATGGCGCCGTTGTCGGGGACGGTGATCAGTTAGTTAAGTTTTAGTTTATTGTGTTTGGATAATTGTTTTTCTTTCCTCCTACCCTAGTGCCATTAGGTGCTAGGAGGCTCATCGTTTGTTGAGTTTTTGCTAGGTATACTCTTGATTTAGGTTACTTGATCCCCATTCGGAGAACAAGTCACTTGGAAATATTGTGGACCGAAGCAACTACTCAATATTGTGATCTTCCACCAATTTCTTCATTCCTCAACACCCCACCATTGAATAACATCCAAGGATTCAAGTATGGCTACACTTGGGGTCCCATTCTCAACCATCTATTGAAGAGATTTCTTCTCCCATCTTCATCGGAGCCATCCCGGAGAGTTTCGAGCTTAAACCTTCCTTCATCAACCTAATTCAACATCATACTTTTCGAGGATTGCCGGCTGAAGATGTGATAGAACATGTTTGTCTTTTCAAGGAAAGTCTTATTGGTGTCAAGCTTGAAGGTGTCACCGAGTGCCAACTACGCCGGATCCTTTTTCCTTGCACCTTGTGTGATGGAGCAAGGCGATGGATTAAAAGTTTCCCCAACAATACTTTTTGCACGTGGTAGCACTTGTGCAACACCTTCCTCGAAAAATACTTCCCACCATCCAAGACCAACAAATTCAGAAGGGAAAGTCAAACGTTTCAACAACAAGAAAGTGAAAGCATAGGTGAAGCCTGGGACCGATTTCAAACATTGCAAAGGAAGTGTCCGCACCACGGCATTCCTAGTTGGCTTCTACTTCATATTTTCTTCCACTCATTATTGGATAACGCCAAAGATAATGTCAATGCGGCAGCAAAAGGCGATTTCATTTTGCTTAATGAAATTGAGTCAAAGAAACTCATCGAAAGGATAGCCAAGAATGATGAATATTCCAAAAATGATCGACATGGAGAGCTAAGTGGTGAGTCAACGTCGTCAATCGAAAGGAGAGCCGATCTTGAAGCTAGAGTCGAGGAGTTGGTCAAGCAATTTGAAGTGTATGTTGCTAGAGCCAATTCTCCACCCAAGACTAGAACATCTCCAAAAAGATCGACTCCAACAAGAAGGGAGAGTTCACCAAGACGATCATCCACTTCACCACTCAAATTGTATCGCATTGAAATTCCATGTGATCATTGCGGGAGATATGACCACGACTCCGATTTGTGTATGAGAAAGAAGAATGCTTATCAAGCCAACACCCAAGGAACCCATGAAAAATCTTACACGAATAATCCTAATTTGGGAACCGAATCTTATTCCATGCCGAATCAAGGACCATATCCTTTTCCGGATCATGCAATTCCAAGGGCCCCCAATCAAAGGGTTTATCCTAATTCATATGGGTTCTACTATCAACCAAGACCTCCTCATGCAAATCAATTCAATCAAGGCCATCCATATTCTCAAGGACCACTTCGACCAAACTATGGTCCTCCTTTTGGAGCCTATCCTCTACGTAATCAAGGACCTCCAAGACATTTTCAAGGTAACTCTCAACCTTTTTATGACATTCAACAAACAATCAATTTTCTATTGAAAGAAAATGCGTCAAATCGAGCTAGACTTGAAGCTTTAGAGGCACGTTCTGCCTCGCAAGCTCGATCTTCTCAAGAGCCGACGAATTCTTCCAATCAAGCGTCTATGAATGCCATTAAGATATTGTGCAAAAAGGAACGGGTGAAACCCGTTGATCCACAAACTCTTACATCTCATCCCTCAATCAATAAATCCGATGAGAAAGTGGTCAAGGGTGTAACCGAAAGACCAAGAAGAGATCCATCCAAATATCTTGTAGGAGACCTTATTTACGTTATTGAACAAATTCCAATAGAAGACATGAATCTAGTCTCTAGAATTGAAGTACCACCCTTGAGTGACAAGCCACATGTCCCCTTCAATAACCAAGCTTTGGATAGTATAACCTTCACCGACCTTATCGAGAACATTGATATTAATCCTTCCATGCCCACCCCGTCCGAATATATTCGAGACATTATTTTGAAACCCACCGAGAGGGAAGAAGCTCCCGTTTCTCAAAGAGTCACCACAAAAGTTACAATTCCCATCAAGTTAGGTGATCCGGGTAGCTTTTCTATACCTTGTTCCATTGACCATGTCTTGATAGACCGAGCCTTGTGTGACCTTGGCGCCGACATTAGCTTAGTTCCCCTAGCCATTGCCCAAACCATCTATATCAAGGACTTGGACTACTTCCCAGTTAATGTGCAAATGGCCGATGGAACTACAAAGGAACCTTATGGACTAGCCCGCAACCTCATGGTTAACGTGGGGAATCTTTACATCCCCACCGATTTTTTTATTCTTGACATGCCTATAGAGGAGCGGAATCCTATTCTCTTGGGACAGCCTTTCCTAGCTACCGGTGGAGTAATTATTGATGTGAAGCGAGAGCGACTATCTTTCAATGTTGCTAATGATACGGTTCAATTTGTGCTTCCCGCATTCCTTCCCGAAAATTCTCAAGGGGAGTTATGGAATCAAATGGTGGAATTTCCATCCAATGAAGAACCATCCACTGAAGATCTTGACTATGATAACGAAGAAGACGATGGTGCCCTATTTATACTCGGTCCTACCTCCGAAGAAGGTATTCCGGAAGAATTTGCGATGCTTCCCGAGGTAGCACGGCTTATGGGCTTGCCGGAGTTTAGAAAAGAGTTCAAGATCGGTAACATTGAATTTGAAGATAATGATCAAGACCCTCCGGGTTGCTTCTCAAGCAACCCCGACTAAGCTCAAACAATTTAATTCGGTTTGGTGGTGTCCATAATAACCACCTTGTAAATATTTGTATATTCTTATCTTCTTTTATTTTTTGCAGACAATAGCTTTTGGATTTTTCTTTTGGAGCTCGCTTTTTAGGGTATCCGCAGGAATTGCGAAGATTTCTTTTGGAGTGTTTGGGTTATGCTACAAATGATTATGAGAGCTTTTCTCCATGTAGCTAATACATGGATCGAGAAAATTGGTTTTGTTGAAGAGCTAGAGTTGGTTTGGACCAAGTCGAAGAGAATTTTCGCAGCAAAAGGCTTATTTGGAGTGAAGGATCCCACCGGGTGAAATTTCGCCCGGTGGAATTCTGGCCCGAGTCCGTCGGGTGAAACTTCACCCGATGGCATTTTTGCTGGAATTAATGAATTGACGGAAACCCCATCGGGTAAAATTTCACCCGGTGGAATCTCACCGGGCGAAATTTTGCCCGATGGTGAAACTGCACGAAAATGACGAAAAGTGGTCCGAAGACCGTCGGGTGAAATTTCACCCGATGGTGGCCACCGGGCGAAATTTCACCCCGCGTCACCTATACCCAGCCAAACCCCCTTCCCTTCTTCATAATTACCTTTTTCCTCTCTCTCTCTCCCCTCTAACAAACCCCAAAAACCCCATTAAATCTCCAAATTCTACCACCTTAAATCACCTCTAATCCCTTCATTTCTTCACCAAATTTTAATCCAATCCCATGTTATTCATCCTTATCAAATTCCTATCATCTTTTAGGAATTTCTTTTGAGAAATCGTTCCAATTTTGACAACCCCAAACCCTAACCTCCATCACAAAATCACCAAATTTAATCAACAAGGATGAGGAGAGTCAAGCAAATGGCAAGGAAAAGGATATCTTCTATGCTCAATCGTAATTCGGGTTCGACGTCCTCTTCAAGATCCGACGAGCCGACCGAAGTCCGAGACAAATCCATCCTGGTGCCCGTTCAAACACAAGGCTTTGTCCCGCGTGAACAACCTGTTCCGCTTGAGGTACGCTACCCGTCTATTCGTCGTAATTTCCGTGATCCTGTTTCGGGTGTTTATTTTCCTAAGAAAGCCCACCTTAAGAAATTTAAGAAATTTTGGGTCTGTCGTCTCGAGCCAACTCGTTGGGCGGCTCGAGATGTACTTGAGCGTATGGGTATTGAAACGCAGGTACAAGCGATGTGCCGAAACCTTGGTCTGATTAAATTTTATGCCTCTAAGGAAGGAACTTTTCAAAAGCTGACGTGTGAGTTTTTCGCAACTTTTAAGCTTAGCGGTGAGGACAATACCACCGTCACTTTTCAGTTGCAAGAAACTTTATACGTCCTGAATTTGAGAGATTTTGGTGCATTGCTTGGTTTTCCTACTTCTGTCCTTGGAAGGCCTAGGGTGGGACATACTCGGGATGAAAAATTTGCCCGTGATCGATTTTGGTTTAAAATTACCCGCCAAAGGACTTTTAAAGGAGGGAAGATGCGTTCTTTCTCCATTCGGAATCCCATCCTCCAGTACTTGGCACGTATCATAGCCAATTCCTTCTTGTCAAGCTATGATACGCACCACAATCATAGTGCTACAGCTGTGCAGCTGTTAGAGGATGCGGTTCTGAATAGAGGCCCGTCTATCGACATGTCCGAGGCCCTAGCTACGCATTTAGCCCAGGTTGCGAAGGGCAACCGCAAGAGAATTTCTTGTGGTGGTGTTGTAACGATGATATCTAGAGCTTTGGGTGTCGATTTTAGCAGCATGACACCAGTAGACGGATCAGGAATTTATCTAGATGAAGTTTATTGCCCTTTCCTTGTTTGGCCCCAAAAAGGGGATTATAACAGTTTGTTTCTGTATAAGATTACTAAGCTGAGAGCCATTGCGATGCTTAATCCCGAATGGGTTAGGCTAGATGTTGATAAGAACTTCGACATGCCGAAGAGGTCCGGGGAGTACATTCGAGGTCATACCCGTGGTAAGGTTTATCAGATTGATTATCCCGAGGGACCTCTAGACTATGGTGACGATGACATAGAGGCAGTAGATGTGTCAGAGGAGGAACCGAAGGTTGAAACCTACCAGGATGAGGGTCATAGGACATTACCTTCGTCATCACACGGACCCTCTTCATCCCATCAGACCGAACCTCAGGCCTCACAATTTTTCACCCCCGACTTTTCAGACTTCACGCAACACCGACACTCCACTTTCACCCAGTCTACCCTGGCCCCAGTTTTCAGGAGGACGTCCACATGAGTCCTCCGAGACACTCCTCGTTCTTCGGATCGGAGGACTTTTACAACCAGTGGAGGGAAGTCTATGATCGTACACATCAGACATGGGAAAATTCCACCACATCACTCAACTTGGCCCAAAGCGCCTACAATGTGGCCCGGGATGCGCGCGATACTGCGCATAGTTCGTATATGTACTCTAGGGAAGGTTTTGAGTACGCCCGGAACAACTTTGAGATGGCCAGGAACGCTGCTAGGGATGCCCAAGCAGCGAGGTTGGCGGCGGAGGAGAACCAGAGGCCGTTGCAACAGCAACAACACTATTTTGATCGATTTTTCAGTGCGCCTCCGCCAGGGTCTTACTACCCACCACCTCGTCCCCCGGGTCTTATGTGAGTGGTTGAGTGTCGTCTGTGTTAGTGTGGGGGTGTAGGATGTCGGTTGTTAGTCGTCGGTAGTCATTTCTCCTATTCTTAGTAATCTTTATCAGTCTCTGCTGCGCCAGTTTTGGCTTTGATAATTTTGGTTGTTGGTTACTGTTGGTGGTGATATTTTTTGTTGGTTTGGGAAGTTGTCAGCCCCTCCGTGACCCTACTTGGGTCGTTACACACGTGAGATTTATTTGCATGTACCTTAGAGAAGAAGGACCTGATTGTATGCTCCTGGTCTTCGGTGACTTGATCGCACCAAGAGCATTTGAAAAATCCAAATTTCTCTTTTTCTTTTGATTTTTCCCGATTTGTGCGGAATCCGGGCGAGGTGACGTGATTACACCTACGCCCTTTCTCCACTTATCGATTTTTCTCTTTTTCCTTTTCATTTTCTTTCTATTTTCACTTCATTTTCTTTTTATTCTCTTCATTTTTGAAAAATACAAAAACATTTGAAGAATCAAAACAAATACAAAAACATTTGAAAAACCATAAAAATTCAAAAAGATTTTCCGTTCTATTATCTTTTTCCTTTTTTTTATTCTTCCCCTATTCGTGCATTGAGGACAATGTACAGTTTTAGTGTGGGGGAGGGATCTACAATCATTTTCTTCATTTTCTTTTTCATTTTTTCCTTTAAAAACCAAAAACCCGATTTTTTTTCCTTTTTTCGTTTTCTCTTCATTTTAGTTTTCTTTTCTTTTAGTTTTTGTGTCACTTCTATTGCTTTGCATTCTCCTTCTTATAGGTACACCACCGACCATTCAGCATAGGTGCATAAGGTAGCGAAAATGAAATGAAGACCGCGCGGTAATATCTTCTACCTTCGTTTTATTCTCTTCTCTTATGCATGGGAGTTTGGGCTTATATGCTATTTGGAGGTTCACTTGGTGAACATTTTGGAATTGGTGGTTGTGGATTGTGTTGATTTGATGAAGTTTGGAGTACTTGGCTATACTTGTGTATTTGTTTTGTTTCCTTGTGTTTTTGTAATTTTTGTGTCCTTTTTATTTTGTGTATAGTTTGTCTAGGTAAAGTTTTCGAAAATCCGATTTTGAGTTTAGGCCGAGTGTAACACCTGCTATTTTTCTAGCATTTTTATCATTTCCGTTATGACTTCGTCATAACTCTGTCACATTTCGGCCTTATGTTTCATCATTATTCCAAGCTCTATTTTCATTTTTGAGTCTAATGGTATTTATTTCTATTTTGAAAGATTTTAATTCTTTTAAATCTATTTATTTGATTTTCTTCGAAAACTAATTATTTTTCTACGAGGAATTCTACTTCTCTACGAATTAACGTTTTTAAACTCTGATTTAAGCTATTCCTTTTCCTAAAAATGTCTAGATATATTTATATAATATTTTCAACTAAGAAATATTTTATTTACAAAAATTTAGCCTTTAATGATTTTATTACAAAGTTTCGTAAATAATTATTTTCGAACGCGCGGTTTACTCGAATTGTTTTCAAATGCTTTTAATAATTTTATGATCCTTATTTTTATCAACCTACAACTAAAAAGAGACCTTTTTGCACCGTGACACCATGTAGTAAAACATTTGATTACAACTTTTATTTACATAACACTTTATGTTTAAACTTTAAAGTAAAAAAATATTTTTCTCTTTAATTGATTTACATGCTTAAATTACAAACTTTTCATGCTACCATCACATTCATTTTGGCTGAAATTTTAAGACTACATTCACATTGTTTTATCAATTTTAATGCTTCATTCATCCACCATCCTTTCATATTTTTCTTATTCATTTTTACATCAATTTTATTTTAACAAAAACCTCTTCTTTCTCCCTCTTTTTGGCTGTGTTCCTGCCCATTTCCAGCAGCCATTTTCATCCATAATCAAGCTTTGATCATCGTGTTTTCATCTTCTAAATTATCGATTTTCTTTTCCCTTCGTTAAGGTAATAATCGATGTTATTACTGATCGTTATTTACCTTGATTCTTTTAGTTTTCTCATGCTATTTTTGTACCATGTATGTCATGTGAATTAGGATTCTTGGTTGATCCCGAAGCTGATGAATTTATAATCAACTCGGATTTGGGTTAGAGGTAACGTCGATGTTACTCGGTATTGCATGATTTTATTTGTATAATTGGATGTATATTTTTATATTTTTGTTTTGATGATATATATATATGTCATATAATCTGGAAAATTTTTAAAAGTTGAAAATTTGTATGTTTTGGTATTTTTATCGCTTTTACGAGATTAACGATTAAATCGTCATATTAATTTGTAAAATCGTATTATTCGGCCTAAACATGTAATATATGTTTATATTCTGTAAAAATGATGTTTTTGATGATTTTTAATAATTTAGTATTTTTCTGATATTTTAGTTATCGATTATTGAATTATTACCGTTTACGGACAAAAACGATTAAAAGCCGATTTTTAGTTCTAGTACCTAAACATTTTATTTCAATCTGATTTTTGACGTGGTGAAACTTTCTGACGAAATAGAATTTCTGAATTTTTTTCATAAATTTTCGGAATTGTTAAGTGGATGAATTAATTAATCACTTTAAATCATCGTTTATCGTTAAAACCGTGTTTGTCGTTTAAATTCTCGATTTCTGGTCCTATGATTAAATCTGGAAAATTATGATTCTGATGATTTTATAATAAAATGTAATTTTATGATTTTTAGTGCTTTAATAAAATGTTAGGAACGATAAGTTTTATTAATGAAATCGTTAATTGTGAAAACGGGTTTTAAAGTCGGTTTTAACGGGATTTATTAAATCTGGAGTTTTTGGAAATATGGAAAAAATGGTAGATTCTGGAAAATCATGATTTTTAAGTTTAATAATAATTTTTGGATATTAATACTTAAATTTTTTTGTAATTACTATTTTTATTAATCGTTATTGTCGAGATTAGACGATTAACAAGAAAACCCCTTTAAAAACCGAGTTTAAGAATTCTGGAAACTTTTCTTTTCTGGACAGAATGTCGAAAAATATATTTTTGCTATTTTAAGTAATTTTTGTACTATTTATTAAAGTCTTTAATTAACAGTAATGATTTTTGGACAAAATTACGATTTGTCGTTAAAATGCTTCGTCTTACCTAAAAGAATTATTTTTCCAGCAATTTTGAAAATATTTAAATCTGAAACTTTAAGAATTAAATCATCCCTTAACATACTCTAAATATGTTCATTGGTTTAATTAAATAAAAGACGTTAAAGTATTTAAATTGGCATTTGCCGTAAAATCCTATTTATGTTCGTTTTGTCGAAATTATTAATAATTAGGGAGTTTTAATTTTATAAACTTTGAAAACACCCCGATTAGTAGTATTAAAATGTTTAAGACATTTTTATTCATTTTATAAACACTTGGAAGATATTTTAATAATTTCATAAACCTAAATGCTCTCACTTTGATAATTAATATCGTTAAGGCCGAAAGTATTAGTTTATAAATCTATATTGTTTACTAAAAATGTTGTATTAGTATAAACTAATATTTTTGATATTTTGATATGATGCTATTTTTAGTAAAGTATCTAAAAATAGAAAGTTTCCGAAAATAGAAAGTTTCCTTTTTTAGAATATAATGGTTACCCCTTTTGTTCTCTTATTATTTTAATGATTATATCTTTTGAATATCGATATTGTCTTTGTTTTGGAGTTATGGAATAAGGACAAACGTGAGGTTAGAGTAATATATTCTGGGGTTTACGTTTTTGCCATCAACTATAAGGCTGGTGTGTCTTTATGGGGCACAGTGGTTGTTGAACCGAGCATATATAGTGTTCGGGAGTGTGTGTACATTTTGACCTTAAACTCGTGCCTTGCAGTGTAAGACGCCGTCGGGTTGAACTGTGTATTTATGGTGCTCGGGAGGGGTGTACATATCATCTTAAACTAGGGCCACGCATTATAAGTCGCCGTCCTATTATGGTTGAGTAGCCTAGTTAAAGATCGAGGTTTGATTTGTTTGAACTAAGTTCTCGAAGCTAGTTTTAGTATTCTCCTAGTGAAAATCTAGCCGTCTACACTAATCCTATCCATAACACCATTTTGAATATTTTATTATTATCGGTATAATTTGGTTCGCAGGTTGGCAAATGTTTTTTGTTTTCTCTGGAAAACTCATTTTTTATTATATTGTTTCGATACGTGAAATTCTTCACCGAAAGCTTATTTTTATTATACTTTTTTTACTATTTTCCATTTTTACTATATTTCTATAATAGTAATTATAGTTTTAAAATCCTGATATACGGCTGGGAGAACGTTGACGTTGCTCCCCACTGATTGTGGCTGTTATGTTTTTTTAACATGGCAGGTATATGTGTTTCCCTTCAGGTGGGCTAGCGAGCAGTTGTGGATCCTGCTTGTTTTAATAAGATCACTGTATTATGGATTGTTAAAACCCATTTTATGGATTTTATTATATTTTTATTTTGTAGCCATTTTTTATTTTATGGCTTATGTATTGACTTACCGTTTTTATTTAATCAAGACATAGTTACAGTGTGTTATAATCCCACTTCTACAGTGTTTCCGTCACTGTAGTGCGTTAGAATTTCTAGGGGATTACAGTTGGTATCAGAGCATCACTGCTCCCAACGCTTACACCTAAAATTAAGGAAAATACCAGTAAATTATTTAAACAGTAAATAAAAATATTATTAGAGATGGGTAGAAACAAGTAAGGACTTACTTGATTAGTCTTCCTGTTTCTGAAATTCAATGATTAGCATTGAATATTTGTTTTATATGTCAAAGAAGATGATGAGTGGACAAGATGTTGACGTGATGCTGCTCCAAATTGGGACAAGACCTACCTAACACTCTCAACGCCTGCTGACGCGAGTGGACAACTTGGTGCTCTAAGAAATATATAAATGGTGACTTTCCAGCCCCAATTCAGTTTTCTCAAGCTACAGGCCAGATGGTTAAGAGTAGATCCCAGTTCCATCATGGTGCAGTAGACTTACATGTGAAATCACTTTGGATCCAGATGGAGCGACTCAATACTAGTGTGCTTGTTCCTCTACTCGAAATTGAAGAAATCCAACGAGTTCCCCAATGAACTTTGCAGGCCCGAAGATTCTTCTCTGGTTCGTGATCTGAAGTATCTAGGATCATTGATTCTTTTCTTTCATCTTCCACCCTCTGCTTTTCCCAATTCTTCTCTTATATTCTCATCTTCATTTGTTTTGGTAAGTTCTTGTTCTTTTCTTCTACTTTACCATCTTCCCTTTTGAGATTCTTTGGTTAGACCAAATTATGTCTTAGTGAACCTTTTTAGATGTAATATGTTGGAGGTTTAGTTAACTTTTTATTACTAATGGTTTGAGGATTGTGAGTTGTGCCCTGTTATCTAATCTAGTGAGCTTTTGAGGAATTGATTTGAATGGTATTAATTGATTAATGGAATTAGGATTATACCATAGAGATTGCTCAAACTTGGGTCAAGAATTACTTGATCGTAGAGAGGACTAAGAATTGAGTAAATTATTGGATAGTGACAATTATATCATATTTTGATGGATACCTAATACCCAACATAGAACCTAATCAAGTGTAAATAATAATATCACTTTGGGATTCTTACCTAATGCTTATTTGGTGGATGCATCGTGAATATTTGGGATCTTAGAGTATCGTTTAAAATGTTAGCCTGAGTGTTGTGGTACCATTAAAGGTTTTCATTAATGTCGTTAGAAATTTTGGTGGACATATATTTCCCGTGTTTCTTAAGGATTATTTCGTGGATCGTTGATGTAAGGTTGTAACCTACAAACTTTGAAGTTGAATGACCTAAATTTTGGATAGATCATTGTTAACCTTGAAGGAGAGAAGCATATTGCACAATTAAAGGTTAGATTTATCGCGTTGATTTGAGGAATACTTAATGCCTATCATCTTAATGGATTTACAGTTCAGTACCCTTAGACCAACGAGATTGTGGCTTCGTTGATTTAATAAATATTTCAGTGGTTTCGCTGTTACGATATGAAATTTGATGGAATTCTCAGAAACCTTAGCCGAATGACGTGTTTGGAAATGTGAGTATCTGTCGTTAAATGTCAGGCTGAGTGTGTTTAAGGTTTGGTGTACTTTCCTAACCTCTGTCTATTGATGATGTGAAGAATATGTTGATGATCATTTTTGAAGTTTTCGTGTCCGAACCTTGTTAATTGGTGGATTTTATTTAGTGTTCCTTACTCGAGAAATTTGAGGTATACCTCGAGTTCGGACTTTGAGCTTTGAATTTATGAGCCTTAGTGAGTACCAGTTTGGGTATGTTTTGATGACCGTTGAAATCTTAATTAATGGATTAGTCTAAATCATTTGCGAATTCTTACCATACTAATTGAAAAATTATATAAGTATGTAAGACTTAATTTTGGAGGCTATGGCAGTTGATAATTTTGGAGGTTGTAGATTGAGTAGGACCACCCTGTACCGATATTGGACTTAGCGTAGTTGATGGGCCAATTGGGAACCGTGTTTGTGAGAATCGTGCTAGGAATCTGGAGATGGTTAATTTCTTCTATAATCCTTGATAGTTCTTTTTGACTCTAAACTCCGCCTTCTATTCTGCTTCTCTTGAATTCTGTTACCGCATCTGCTGCTAATCCCTTCGACCTCTATCGATTTTGTAAGCTCTTATTTTAAATTTATTTATCCTTGTTCTTTTTATCCTTGACTATTTTTTTCGAACTTCCTATTTTTATAAAAAGTTTGACTTGTTTAAAAAAATGGATTATCGTAAAATTTTAACATTTTGAGTTATAATTTCTAATTGTGATTTTGCCTGTTTTGTAAAAAGTTTGACTAACTTAAACTTTTTGGATGTCGTGATATTTAATAATTTTTGAATTATAATTTTAGAACTTTATACTTCACTTTTGTTTTATCTTTGGTTGATATTTATATTTAGATCAGCTTCAAAATGCATTAATAATTCATCTTAAATTATTTCAATTTTTGATTTTCAAACGATCGGAATTTTATGAAGACTTTCATATTTCCAAATACTTACATTTCTATAGAATTATTTAAAACGTTGTCAAAATTATTTTGTATATTCAAGTTAGATAATATTTTTGAAAACATTCATAATTACTTTGATAACATTTTCGAAATTTTAACATTTTGAAATTAGTTTTCGTTTTATTGTTGGTGGACATTTGAATCTGTTATTGAAAATATTTGACGACTGGTTCGATTTTTACTAACTACAAAATTTGATTTCTCTGAACTAAATTTTGTTTCATCATAAAAAAAATAAAAAAAACATTTTCGAATTTCTTAATCAAATTGTTTTACTTTTGTTTTGAAAATGTTTTGGTTACCCTATTTTCTTCAAGCTCGTTACAAATGCTATTTAGCGTCGTTATTTTATCAAATAACTTTACTTTACGATTTCACTAATTTAGAAGTTTTTAAACTCCGAGTAGCTTAGTCCAGTTCCTCTTGGAATAGATATTTGCGTTCGATTTCGTATCACTTTGAAAGTTATTAAATTTTCTTTTAAAGCAAGTTCTTATAGAAATTTGTATCCTCATCTTTTCGAGTGGGCTAATCTTGATTCCCTTCTGCTTATTCTTAGTTTCGAGGACGAAACTTTCTTTTAGTGGGGAGGATTGTAACACCCGCTATTTTTCTAGCATTTTTATCATTTCCGTTATGACTTCGTCATAACTCTGTCACATTTTGGCCTTATGTTTCATCATTATTCCAAGCTCTATTTTCATTTTTTAGTCTAATGGTATTTATTTTTATTTTGAAAGACTTTAATTCTTTTAAATCTATTTATTTGATTTTCTTCGAAAACTAATTATTTTTCTACGAGGAATACTACTTCTCTACGAATTAACGTTTTTAAACTCTGATTTAAGCTATTCCTTTTCCTACAAATGTCTAGATATATTTATATAATATTTTCAACTAAGAAATATTTTATTTACGAAAATTTAGCCTTTAATGATTTTATTACAAAGTTTCGTAAATAATTATTTTCGAACGCGCGGTTTACTCGAATTGCTTTGAAATGCTTTTAATAATTTTATGATCCTTATTTTTATCAACCTACAACTAAAAAGAGACCTTTTTGGACCGTGACACCATGTAGTAAAACATTTGATTACAACTTTTATTTACATAACACTTTATGTTTAAACTTTAAAGTAAAAAGATATTTTTCTCTTTAAATGATTTACAAGCTTAAATTACAAACTTTTCATGCTACCATCACATTCATTTTGGCCGAAATTTTAAGACTACATTCACATTATTTTTATCAATTTTAATGCTTCATTCATCCACCATCCTTTCATATTTTTCTTATTCATTTTTACATCAATTTTATTTTAACAAAAACCTCTTCTTTCTTCCTCTTTTTGGCTGGTGTTCCTGCCCATTTTCAGCAGCCATTTTCATCCATAATCAAGCTTTGATCATCGTATTTTCATCTTCAAAATTATCGATTTTCTTTTCCCTTCGTTAAGGTAATAATCGATGTTATTTCTGATCGTTATTTACCTTGATTCTTTTAGTTTTCTCATGCTATTTTTGTACCATGTATGTCATGTGAATTAGGATTCTTGGTTGATCCCGAAGCTGACGAATTTATAATCAACTCGGATTTGGGTTAGAGGTAACGTCGATGTTACTCGGTATTGCATGATTTTATTTGTATAATTGGATGTATATTTTTATATTTTTGTTTTGATGATATATATATGTCATATAATCTGGAAAATTTTTAAAAGTTGAAAATTTGTATGTTTCGGTATTTTTATCGCTTTTACGAGATTAACGATTAAATCGTCATATTAATTTGTAAAATCGTAATATTCGGCCTAAACATGTAATATATGTTTATATTCTGTAAAAATGATGTTTTTGATGATTTTTAATAATTTAGTATATTTCTGATATTTTAGTTATCGATTATTGAATTATTACCGTTTACGGACAAAAACGATTAAAAGCCGATTTTTAGTTCTAGTACCTAAACATTTTATTTCAATCTGATTTTTGACGTGGTGAAACTTTCTGACGAAATAGAGTTTTTTGAATTTTTTCATAAATTTTCAGAATTGTTAAGTGGATGAATTAATTAATCACTTTTAATCATCGTTTATCGTTAAAACCGTGTTTGTCGTTTAAATTCTCAATTTCTGGTCCCATGATTAAATCTGGAAAATTATGATTCTGATGATTTTATAATAAAATGTAATTTTATGATTTTTAGTGCTTTAATAAAATGTTAGGAACGATAAGTTTTATTAATGAAATCGTTAATTGTGAAAACGGGTTTTAAAGACGGTTTTAACGGGATTTATTAAAACTGGAGTTTTTGGAAATATGGAAAAAATGGTAGATTCTGGAAAATCATGATTTTTAAGTTTAATAATAATTTTTCGATATTAATACTTAAATCGTTTTGTAATTACTATTATTATTAATCGTTATTGTCGAGATTAGACGATTAACGAGAAAACCCTTTTAAAAACCGAGTTTAAGAATTCTGTAAACTTTTCTTTTCTGGACAGAATGTCGAAAAATATATTTTTGCTATTTTAAGTAATTTTTGTACTATTTATTAAAGTCTTTAATTAATAGTAATGATTTTTGGACAAAATTACGATTTGTCGTTAAAATGCTTCGTCTTACCTAAAAGAATTATTTTTTCATCAATTTTGAAAATATTTAAATATGAAACTTTAAGAATTAAATCATCCCTTAACATACTCTAAATATGTTCGTTGGTTTAATTAAATAAAAGACGTTAAAGTATTTAATTTGGCATTTGCCTTAAAATCCTATTTATGTTCGTTTTGTCGAAACTATTAATAATTAGGGAGTTTTAATTTTATAAACTTTGAAAACACCCTGATTAGTAGTATTAAACTGTTTAAGACATTTTTATTCATTTTATAAACACTTGGAAGATATTTTAATAATTTCATAAACCTAAATGCTCTCACTTTGATAATTAATATCGTTAAGGCCGAGTATTAGTTTTATAAATCTATATTGTTTACTAAAAATGTTGTATTAGTATAAATTAATATTTTTGATATTTTGATATGATGCTATTTTTAGTAAAGTTTCTAAAAAATAGAAAGTTTCCGAAAATAGAAAGTTTCCTCTTTTAGAATATAATGGTTACCCCTTTTGTTCTCTTATTATTTTAATGACTATATCTTTTGAATATAGATAATGTCTTTGTTTTGGAGTTATGGAATAAGGACAAGCGTGAGGTTAGAGTAATATATTCTGGGGTTTACGTTTTTGCCATCAACTATAAGGCTTGTGTGTCTTTATGGGGCACACTGGTTGTTGAACCGAGCATATATGGTATTCGGGAGTGTGTGTACATTTTGACCTTAAACTCGTGTCTCGCAGTGTAAGACGCCGTCGGGTTGAACTGAGTATTTATGGTGCTCGGGAGGGGTGTACATATCATCTTAAACTAGGGCCACGCATTATAAGTCGCCGTCCTATTATGGTTGAGTAGCCTAGTTAGAGATCGAGGTTTGATTTGTTTGAACTAAGTTCTCGAAGCTAGTTTTAGTATTCTCCTAGTGAAAGTCTAGCCGTCTACACTAATCCTATCCATAACACCATTTTGAATATTTTATTATTATCGGTATAATTTGGTTCGCAGGTTGGCAAATGTTTTTTGTTTTCTCCGGAAAACTCATTTTTTATTATATTGTTTCGATACGTGAAATTCTTCACTGAAAGCTTATTTTTATTATACTTTTTTTTTACTATTTTCCATTTTTACTATATTTCTATAATAGTAATTATAGTTTTAAAATCCTGTTATACGGCTGGGAGAACGTTGACGTTGCTCCCCACTGATTGTGGCTGTTATGTTTTTTTTAACATGGCAGGTATATGTGTTTCCCTTCAGGTGGGCTAGCGAGCAGTTGTGGATCATGCTTGTTTTAATAAGATCACTGTATTATGGATTGTTAAAACCCATTTTATGGATTTTATTATATTTTTATTTTGTAGCCATTTTTTATTTTATGGCTTATGTATTGACTTACCGTTTTTATTTAATCAAGACATAGTTACAGTGTGTTAAAATCCCACTTCTACAGTGTTTCCGCCACTGTATTGCGTTAGAATTTCTAGGGGATTACACCGAGTGTTTATCACTCCCTTGTTAGTAACCCTTCTTGATTTTTGGACATATTTCTAGTAGAATGACCTTGAACCAATTTTTGCATTGGATTTTTACCATAAGTCCATCTTTTCTACTAGGAGTCTACATCGGGATTTGCATTTGACCACCTTGACCACCCATGGAGTGATAAGGCCTTGGTTACCGTTTCCCGTTCTCTTAGGTGACCTTACTTGAGAAGCCACTTTTTAGTCCAAATTTTCATCCTCTTACGGGTTCGGAGGAGGTGCACACCCGTTTAGCCTATTTCTCTACCATTCACCCATTTCCACAAATAAATTTGCAAAAATGTGCTTTACCTTGATCTCAAATGAACCATCTAGCCAATTATGGGCTATTCAAAGCAAGAAAAAGGGAAAAATGGAGAAGAAGGGCATTGTAAAAAAAACCCTCAAATGAAATAATGGGGAAAGAAACCGAAAAGAAAATCAAAACCTCAAAAATGTTCCCAAACCCCAAATAAACCCTTGGTTGACTATTTGCCATGAAATGCCTACTAGAGGACCGAGTCCCGAGGAAGGAAAATAGCGGTAACTAGTTAACCCTCACCATTTGCAAACACTTATCCATCTGTTTGGTCTAATTGGATTTCTCGAGTTTGGGACGACCCTCTAGGCTTAGCTTAGGAGACGGGATAACACTTACCTACAGTGCTTACTAACTCCATGGTTCTCACTTATCCACTCCATTTATCGTCCCGTTGTAGGCATCTTTAGTGGAATTAGACGGACCTTGGTAAATTTTCAATATTTTTATTGTTTGATTGTCATCCTATTAGGATCTTGTCCATGTCAATTTGTGTTACTAACTTGGTAGTGTTCTCGCTTGTCTTAAGCTCAAATCGGTGCTTTCTCCGCCGTTTCTATGAGGGACTCAGCAATTTATTTTCTCTTTGGTTGGGACTATCGTTTTGTGCGTCTTTCTTGTTTTATGTGTTTGTGTGTGTGTTAGTCGCAACCCCAATTTTGAGCAAGACCCAACTTACCTTGCATAGAGGTACTCTACCTCATGGGTATCTCGATGTGAGTTGAAGGGACGGAGCGGGCCCGTTAATTGCCTCGTATCGGCTTAGCATAGTCTAGCTTAGTAGTAGTAGCTAATTTCTTTTTGGGTCTTTGCTCGAGGATGAGCAACGGTTTAATGTGGGGGAATTGTGCCAAATTTGGACCGTTTTTCCTTCCATTTGGTCCTGTTTTTCCTCCGTTTTGCGAGACTTGAGTGCGATTATCGCCTTATTTTAAGTAATTCTCGCATTAGGGTCTCTCTTTTGCATTTTACGTGTTTTTGGTAGTTTTCTGTCTATTTTGATAGGATTTTCGACCAAAAGCGTGTTTGAGCTTCTACGAGCATGAGAGAGAGGGAAATCGTCCGAAGAGCAAAGCACACAACTAAAAGTTCAAGTAATCCAATTGATCGACAAAGAAAGAGACCTGAGATGACCGGGCGAAATTTCGCCCACCGGGTGAAATTTCACCCGACGACATTTTCCACCCCCGAAGATTTTCGTGGACACTCACCACCGGGCGAAACGATCGGGCCGGGTGCAATTTCGACCGATGGAGAAGACGCGCCAAAATTGCAAATTGAGAAAGAAATCTCACCGGGTGAAATTTCACCCGGTGGGATTAGTTCGTCAAGCCGCAGGGTGAAGTTTCAGCCCATGAAGATGCATAGGGTGAAGGTCTAGCTTAAGAAAGAAGAATTGGATTATGGGCCTTAAGATTGTGTGACCCATTAAGGATTAGTATATATATAGTTAACCTAGGGTTTCATTTCAACTTGAGCCTTAAGTGTGCCACTTTAGGAGTAGGAGTAGGGTAGAAAATCTCCATAGTAGTAGTAATAGTTGTAGTAAGCTTTCATAGTAAGAACTCCATAAATTTAGTAAAACTTATTAGTTTTAGATTAATTCTACTCAACAATCCTCAATCAAGTTCTTATATTAGTTGAAGATTTGTGCTTTTATGTTGAAGATTGAAGAATTTTGCAAGGATTGGTGACAAATTCTTGTATTATCTCTTCCAAGATTCAATTTTTAGGATAATCTTCATCTTCCTCCTTTAGTTTTCTCCATAATTGGTAGTTTCCTTCTTCTCTCTCTCCATTTATTAGTCTTGCTTTTAGATGCTTGTTAATCCATTGTTAGTGTTTTTCTCTCTCCCTTGTTTGCTTCTCCATAGTTTGTGTTAGATTAATTTTTCCTCCTCTAGATCAAACATGCTTAGTCTTTCTCCTAGTCTCCATGGTGAACATTTGATTATGGATAGTGAGTAAATTTAGTTAGGGGGCTAGGGGAGGAGGAATCCTAGATAAAGGTTTTTATTTTGTGAGATTATTGCATTTGAGGGTGATATTGCATTGTCTTGATGGTATTGTTGTGTTTTGATTGACTTAGCTTGATCACCTAGGTCGAATTGACTCACCCGGATCAATATGGGGAAACTCGGGGTTTGGGTAGTTCCGTCTAGAGACCTTAGTTTATTCGTCGCGAAAGCGGGCTTGGACTTGGTTGGTAGGGAAACCGAAAGGTGGCACCTCCCTTATACACCTTGTGATAATTCTTGCGATGTTACACTTTTATCTTGATTTCCGACTCCCCGACTCTCCCTAACGCCTTCCCCACTAATTGTTTCTCGACTTAGCTCCCTCTCTCGTCTAGTTAACCTAGCTCCTCTCGACCAAAACTCCCCCCTTCTCAACCCCAATCACTCCTAAACTTTGACTTGACCGACTACCCCCGACCGTCCCTGTGGATCGACCTCGACTTGCCACTATTACTTAGTAGTTAGTTGGAGCTTATAAATATTGTTTGACCGCGTTTGATAGGCGACAATCTGACACGCATCAGGTATCTTGATGACGGTACTATTGTTGGTGATACGCTTGTTGTGGGAAAGGTTCTTTAGATGATTATGGATGAGGGTCCCCGTTTAGGCCTCCACCTTAATGTTGGTAAGACAGAGGTTTTTTTGGCCTAATAAGGACCCTAGGAGCAGGCGCGCTGGTGTTTTCCCTACCTCTATTGGCTGGCCCTCGGATGGTGTTAAGGTCCTTGGTGGGTCGGTCAGCGTGTGCGCTGCTGACGCGCGCTGTCGCTGACACGCATGCAAACAATATTTTTATCCCCTTACTACTATGTTGTAGCGGCAAGTCGAGGTCGATCCACAGGGAGGCGGTTAAGCGATACTGGTCAAGTCTAAGGTCTAGTCGCGTTTGGGATTGAGATGGGGGTTTTGAGACGAGAAGAGTTGAACTAATGCTAGCGAGCTATACTACTAAGGCTAGGAACAATAATGGGAAAGGTGTTGGGGAGAGTCGGGATTGGGAAATGGGGTCTAGGAATCTCAGGATCGAGTTTTAGTTACAACGTTGAAAAGGGAGAATGCCACATTTCGGTTTCTTCACCCAACCCACCTATACCCGCTTTTGCGGCGAAAGGGTAAGTCTCAAGGCAAGGCAATTCCTACCCCGAGTTTCCCCATATTGATAGGAACAAGTCAAGGTCAAACTAGCTGCAGTCTAGGTCAACAAAGACACAAAAACCCTAAACTTGATAAATTAACAAATAAACAACCCACCAACATCCCTTAATTCAAATAATCCAAATCATCATCCCTAAATTCCCCAACAAGAAATCTACTCACTAGTCATGACGGATAACAACAAAACACTAATAAAGGAGAGATTAGCTAAAGCATGCGTAATAACTAAGTCTAGAGTAAATATCGACTAGATGACAAGGAAACTATGCTAACAAATAACACTAAAGAGGAAAATAAACTATCACATAAACTATGGAGGAACTAACAAGGGAGAGAGAAAAACGTAACTAATTAATGGAAAACTATATTAACATAAAGATTAACAAGATGAACAATGGATTAACAAGGAAACAAAACTAACTATTAGAGAAAAAGGGAGAAGAGAGAAACTACCAATTATGGAGGAGACTAAGAAGGAAGATGAAGATTAACATAAATAAGAAGCTTCAAGAAATAATACAAAGATCTTGTCACTAAACCCTTGCAAAACCCTTGAATCTTAAATATAAACACAATCTTCAACTAAAGATGGAAGCTTTGATTAGGAATTGTTGAGTAGAATTAATCTAATACTAATACTAATAAGGCCCTGTTCTCCTGGACTTATATTCAGACAGTTTCAGTTCAGTTCAGTTCAGTTCAGACAGTTTCAGTTCAGTTCAGTTCAGTTCAGACACATTCAGTTCAGTTCAGTTCAGTTCAGACACATTCAGTTCAGTTCAGTTCAGTTCAGTTCAGACTTATTATTATTATTATTATTATTATTATTATTATTATTATTATTATTATTATTATTATTATTGTTGTTCCGGTAACGGAAACAATTTACCCGGCCTAGGATCCGGGTAGTACAATCGAATTAATGATAAACAACTGATCGTCCGATTCTCTTGGTCTCCCCTTCCCCTTACTCCTTGAGTCGGACCTTCCCGGCGGAAACGGCCTGCTCCCTGCACAGTGAACGCACAGGGCCTCGGAGGTTGTCCGAGGAAACCCTCTCCGATGCCTAAGTCAGTCCGTGAAATGCCTTTTATGAACCTAGCTCGTGAGGAACTAGGTGGCGTTTTTAGGAGTAAGAGTCTAGAGAGAGAAAATCCAACCCCTCTCATGTGGGAAATGGGGAGGTATTTATACCTTCCCACAAGAGAGAGAAGAGAAAGAGGAATGGTTGGATGGGAAAGTGACAAGTGGCGGCTTCTCATCCATCCATTCCCAATTACCTTAGGCAAAATGACGGATGGGTCCTCAGTTCTCCTTCAGTTCCGTTCAGACGGGAACGTCCTGGGAGCAGGCGGCAGGCCTGGCTTACTTTGTTTTGGCGGGCGGCCCAAGGGGTTAGGGCTACACTTTGAGATTCCAGTGACTGATGGAAAGACTGTTGGGCAGACCTTCCTATTCCTGGAATTGGCCGCCCTGGGGCCTGATGGGCAGGCGGCCTAAGGCGGGCAACCGACCCCAATCAATTGGCCCTCGCCGGCTGAGGAAGAACAGGGTTCCTACTCGGCAGGCGACATCTTGCTTTGGGACGGCGGGAGGTTGTCCCTTTGGGCATTGGTATTAAATGCGTCGCATGTTCCCGAGGGAACACGCTTTAATTTCTCTGAGTGCGCAGGGAGTTCAAACGTCTTTCGTTATGATTACCTTCCTTTGCATAGAGAATTTTTGGGCAGTGTGCCGTTCCGCTGATTGGCTTTCTCCCTTGCAGAGGTGGTTGGAGCGTTCATTAATGCGGTGTTTTCCTTGGTATAAAATCTTTAGCTTCCTTGATCATTTGTGCTTCATTCCACCTTCAATCTTTCCATTTTCCTCACTTTAAACATGGCTTGGATCAAGAAAAGTGTAGTTCGCCGCGGAGTCAAACATGTTTCCTTCATCTTCAGAGGGTTCTGGAGGCTCAGATACGCGCGGACAGCTTATTTAGCTGTTCGCCGGAGTCGCTGTTCACGGCTTCCCCTTCGCCGGAGGGGTCGGAAGGCCTCTATTAGGATGGGCAAACGCCCTAGGAGGTCTTCTCCTCCTGCTGTGCCTAGGTTTAGGCATTGCTCCCAGGGAGGAGGCTGTTATGATAGGGGGTGTCATGAGTGTTTTCCATGGCTGCACCCTGAACAATTCGGCCCCAACTCTGACACCGATTCCTCCCTGGAGTCGGGTCCTTCTTCGCCTGTAAAGAGGACAGGCTGTCGTACTTGCGATGAGTCCCGAGCTGTCCCTTTTGGAAGGGACTGGGAAGACAGCAGCCATGACTCTGACGACAGCGAAGGTCTTGGCTGCCTGAGCGACAGGGACGAAGACGGGGCTTCAAATGACCCCTTTCAGGGTTCCCCAAGTTGGGACTGGGGTTCGGCTCTCGGGAGTCCAGGCAGTCCTGGAGACTATTCCCCAGATCTGGGGGATGGCTAGGCCTGCGAGGCAGGGCATTTGTTTTTCTGTTAGGCCAAAACTCTTGGGCCTTATGTATTTTTCCTTTCATATTTGTCTTTAAGGTGTAACTTTTCTTTGCAAGACTTTAATGAAATGAAGATCAGGCGACGCGTTTGTGTATTGCGATTTTTTTTTTTTTTTTTTTTTTTTTAGGGGGACGTCATAGGGTGACCAGTCTGCTGACACCCTTTGGTCCTCCCAAGGTTTTTCTTGGGAAGCTGCCTAGGGCAAAACCTCCCCAGGGGTGACACGTGGACTGCAGCCCTTGGACGAATTCCAGAGGGCTGAGCGACTCTTGGCATGCCTTCCTCTATAAAAGTGATTCACTATCCATCACTTTCCTTTTTTCCAATCTTTCTTCTCTTTCGACATTCCTTCACTCTCTTCACTTTGTCAAAAACCCTTGGGTATTGACGGATTGCTTCTTCCTTGCTCCCCATTTCCCTGAGACTCCTTCTTCGGGCTTGCGACGTGCGGTCAGGCGATCTTTAGGTCAGATTTTCATCCTCCACTCTTGTTTCTTTCTTCGATTTCCTTTTTTCTGCATCTTCTTTTTTAGAGTAATCATGTCCGGAACCCGTGAAAGGATTTTGCCCTTTATCGACCCATCAAAGAGGGGAGAAGGGATGGACTTTGCCTCCTCCTCTAGGGAGGTCGATTTTGAGGAGGAACACTCGGCGGGCAGTGGGGGCGGTAATTCTCCTGAACCCCCTTCGTTCGATGCTATCGACTCGGACGATGAGGCGTTGGAAGTTAACCCTTCCCGAACTTCCGGTCCCCTCGTTCGTCGGGAAAAGGGTAGGGTTTATTATTTAGATAAGGCTAAATACCGCATTCCTCTGAGTACCTTCCCTGACCCGAAAAATCGGGAGGTGATCCTTGCCAAGAACGCCGCCGTCGTGATTGAGCGGCTCTATAACTTCGGGGAGGGGTACACAGTTGTTGTCCCCGGCGAAAAGGATACCGTATGCAACCCCCCGGATGGGTGTATAGCGGTTTACCATAAATGTTTAGAGTTTGGCCTTCGCTTTCCTCTTCATCCTGTTTTAGAGGAGATCTTCAGGCGCATGAACGTCGCCGTCGCCCAGCTGACAGCCACAGCTGTCAGGGCGCTGATTTCATATGTCTGGACCTGCCTTTTTCACCGCATGGAGCCTTCCATCGACGCCCTGCGGTTCATGGTGGGCTTGCAGATGGTTTCATCTGGGAGTACGGGCTCCCCTGGTTATTGGTCCCTCTTGAGGCAGAAGGGACATTGTTTGGTGTGGCCTGGTATGGACAGCTTGAGGGATTGGAAGAACAACTTCATTTACATACACAGCACCCATGGGTGGAGGATTCCTCGCCACTTCAGGAATCACGTTCACACCAGGATGGAGACCCCTGAGGAGTACCACCCTGGCGTGGGTGGGAAGGCCTTGGAGGTTAAGCTAAGTGAGAAGGAGAAGGAGTTGACGGCCTACTTTGCAGGCCATACTAACAAGTACGGGGTGTATGGCCCCACCTTATGGCTCCCTCATGCGGAGCTTTTAGCGACTGACAATTATTTGACCCGGCTGGGCATGAATCCGGGTCTGGATAAAGGTAGTTCAGGAGTGCTGGTGATTCCTTCTTACTCTTTTGTGTATTTCGGAAATGCCTTGACGACCTGTTTGTATGTTTTGCAGCTCTTGCTACTTTTATCTGGAGAAAGGGGGAGGTGAGACGCCTGGGCCTGGACGAGAACCTCACTGTTATCCAAAGTCGCCCTTCTCTTCCCCCTGGTTTTAAGAGAGGCGAGAAGAATCTGATGAAGCATTTGAAGGGCCTGTCATTCAGTAGGCCAAGGCTCCCCCCCCCCTCCTCGAGTTACGCCCGCCAAGACGGCGGTTTCTGAGGCTACCCCTTCGCCAGCTGCGAGGGCGATTGCTTTCGAGGCTACTCCTTCGCCTGTTGGCAGGCAAGAGGGCCTTTCAGCAGGGATTCAGATTCCCCCGCAGTCGCGGGCCGTGGGTTCCGAGGAGACTGGGGAGAGTACCCCCCGGGCACTGACCAGAAAGAGGAGTCGGGAGGCCCCCAACGCTGACCAGGTGGTGGATTTGGAGACTGCCACGCCTGAACCTATGCGTCTTGCTCCGGAGATTCCCGCCACCCTTTTCTTTGAGGAGAATGTTGAGTTCCACTATAATGCGGGTGACAGCCAAGATGTTTCTGCCCTACTCTCCGACTCAGGGGCGGTTTTAACTGACCATCTTCTCAAGACCGTCAAGTCTGCTGCCAGTCAAGTGACCCAGTATATTAAGCGCACCTCCCGAATTATGCAGGCTTCCGCGGAGCTGGCTGCCCTTGGTCGCCTGAGTGAAGAGGAACTAGCCAACCCCGACCGCCTCTCTGCAGTTGAGAGGGATGTTGCTCTCATTGCCAGCCTGAAGGATCAGCTGGCGAAAAAGGAGACTGAGCTAGAAGAGGCCAGGGGTCGGGCTATCCACTGGAAGTCTGAGAGCGAGAAAGCTACACGGGAAGTGTCTCGCCTGGGGGAGGAGTCCAAGAGAGCACAGCAGGCCTTTGCTGAACTGGAACAGGCCAGAAAGGCTTTGGCTGAACTGGACCATGCTAAGAAGAGCGTTATTGACCTCGGGGAGCGCCTTTCCAAGGCAAACTCTGATCTGCAGACGGCCCTCGGCGATCTGGCGGCGAAGACCGAGGATCTGGCGGCGAAGACCGAGGATTGGGAGAAAGAGAGGGGTGAGATTCTTCAGGAGGTGGAAATGGCGGTGTCGGCGGGCTTCGTTAATGGTGCTAACTCCTGCCTGAAGGTTGTTATGGAAGCTGTCAGGGAGATGTTCCCGGGTTTTGACGAAGATGCCTTCCGGGCCCTCTACACTGCTAAGGATGAAGCTCAAATGCGTAGGCTGTCTGAGGGAGATGTTTCCGGTCCAGACGCTCCCCCTGCTTAACATGGAGGGCAGTCTTCCTCAGAGGGCTCTTGCTCGTCCCCTGCTGCGCCTGTGCCAACGCTTTAATTTCCTTACTTCTTTGCGCGCCGAGCCCTTTGGTGGCCGGCTGCCGTACTCTTGGTTGTAACTATTTGTCTTGAAAACTTGAAAACTTTTGTCTTGTATTTCCTTGACGCTACTTTTTCTTTTATATGTGAATTTTTTGCTTTTGTATATTTTGATTTTTCATGAGTTTGATTCGCAGCCCGCCTGCCTGTAGGTAGGAGGGTTCTTGTTTGCTTGGCCTGCCCCTGGCATTTGTTTAAAATCCAGGGGGCCTGTCCCCAGCCCGCCCAGGGGTAAGCAGGGTGTTTTTATACAAGGTTGGGGGGCTTGCCCCCAGTCTTTGTTGGTACGGCCCGCTCCTGGCTTCCGCCTAAAGTCCAGAAGGCCTGCCCCCTGCCTGCCCAGAGGTAAGCAGGGAGGTTCCTTAGCATTTTTTATACAAGGTTGGGGGGCTTGCCCCCAGTCCTTGTTGGTACGGCCTGCTCCTGGCTTTTTCGTTCAAAGTCCAGGGGGCCTGCCCCCTGCCTGCCCAGAGGTAAGCAGGGTAGCTTTTGCGTTTTTTATATAAGGTTGGGGGGGCCTGCCCCCGGTCCTTGTTAGCCTGGCCTGCCCCTGGCTTTTCGTTCAAAGTCCAGGGGGTCTGCCCCCTGCCGGCCCAGAGGTAGGCAGGGTAGCTTTTGCGTTTTTTTTATACAAGGTTGGGGGGCCTGCCCCCAGTCCTTGTTAGCCTGGCCTGTTCCTGGCTTTTCGTTCAAAGTCCAGGGGGCCTGCCCCCTGCCTGCCCAGAGGCAGGCAGGGTAGCTTTTGCGTTTTTTATACAAGGTTGGGGGGCCTGCCCCCAGTCCTTGTTAGCCTGGCCTGTTCCTGGCTTTTCGTTCAAAGTCCAGGGGGCCTGCCCCCTGCCTGCCCAGAGGTAAGCAGGGTGGCTTTTTTGGTTTGCGTTGGGGGGTTCACTTTTCCCAATTTTGGCAACAGGGGGGCCTCCCCCTATTGCCCCCTGCTCGTTTGTGTGTGAGAGACGCGAGTGTGAACAGGCAACGAGTATGAATCTGTATCTTCTCATTTCTCTTAAAATTCTTTTTGACATTGGGGTGGTCGGAGCCGTCGACATTTCTGATCGTCCTCCGCCTTTTTTACTTTAGTAAAAGTGAAAACTTCCTACATTTTTGTTCAGACGTAATATTTCTTTAGCGTATCTGCGTTCCAGTGAGCGCCTAGCTCTTGTCCCTCCAGATTGGCTATCCTGTACGTGCCTGGCCCCAAAACCTGAGTTACTTGGTATGGGCCCTCCCAATTGGCACTCAGCTTTCCATGCTCTTTTGACTTCCCAATCGCCTGCGTCTTTCTCAGAACTAACTCGCCCATCTGAAAACTCCTCTGACGGACCTTGCTGTTGAAATTTTTCCTCATTCGCTGCTGGTAGGCAGCGATGTTGGTACTGGCTTCCTCTCTTAGTTCATTCACCAGGTCTAAGGCTTCAACCATAGCAGCTTCGTTTTCAGCTTGGTCGTACTGCAGGGAGCGCAGAGAGGGGATTCTTGTCTCAATTGGCAATAGAGCCTCTGCTCCATATACCAGGCCAAATGGGGTCTGGCCCGTAGACTTCTTTCTGGTAGTTCGGATGGACCAGAGTATACTGGGGAGTTCATCAGCCCACCTACCTTTGCAGTCATCCACCATTTTCTTCAGGCCGTTCAGAATTTGTTTGTTGGCTGCTTCCGCCTGTCCATTGGTTTGAGGATGGCAGACAGCTGAGTAGGCGACTGAGATGTTGTGGCTTTCCAGCCAGATTCTTAGTGGGTCATTATCGAACTGCCTGCCGTGGTCAAATACCAGCATCTTTGGTACACCGAACCGGGTGATGATATTTCGCCAGATCACCTTTCGGACCGCCGGCTCAGTGATGTTGGGCACTGCTTCAGCCTCCACCCATTTGGTGAAGTAGTCTATGGCGACAATTAAGAATTTTCTGCCCCCTGTGGCCACTGTGAAGGGTCCGAGGATGTCCATCCCCCATTGAGCAAAGGGGATGGGAGATAGGACTGGCCTGAGCTCCTGGGCCGGGGCATGGATCGATGGGGCAAAGAGTTGGCATTTTCTGCATTTCTGGGTCAGGCTCTTGGCATCTGCCAGCATGGTAGGCCAGTAATAGCCTGCCCTGAGGGCCTTGTGGGCCAGCGACCTCCCGCCAATGTGATGTCCACAAATCCCTGAGTGGATATCATCCAATACCTCAGCGGCTTGATCCGCCCGTAGGCATTTAAGCAGGGGATAAGTAAAGGATTTTTTGTAGAGTTCTCCATTAATGAATATGAACCAGGCTGCTTTAGCCTGTACCTTCCTCTTTTGTAATGAGTCTGACGGTAAGATACCGTGCCTCTTGTACTGGACGAAAGGGGTCATCCAGCTTTCCAGCTCTTCTTCCACGGCATTAATCGTTTGACAGGGATCAGTAGACTTCTCGTGTAAAACGTCAACCCATACTGATCTCCGGATGTCCTGCAGACTGGAGCTTGCCAGTTTTGACAGGGCATCTGCTCTGTTGTTCTGGGATCGAGGAATTTGTTTGACCTCATATGATTTCAGGCCGGACAATTCTCCCTTTACCATCTCCAGATATGCGGCCATTGCTTGGTCTCTTGCTTCGTATTCTCCATTAATCTGGTTGGCGATGAGTTGGGAATCTGTCGCCAAGACAATTCATTCTGCCCCTGCGGCTTTAGCTAGCCTGACGCCTGCGAGTACTGCTTCGTACTCTGCTTCATTGTTTGATGCTGGGAAAACGAATCTGAGAGCATGCTCAAAGTCGGTCCCCTCTGGGCTGGTTAGTACGACGCCTGCGCCTGCGCCGTTGGCCGTCGAGGACCCGTCAGTATACACGACCCATTCCTGGGCGGGGGCTTCCTCTTCCCCTGAGTGGGAGCACTCAGCTAAAAAGTCTGCCAAAGCTTGGGCTTTGATGGCTGTTCTTGGCTGGTAAGATATACCTAGCCCACTTAGCTCAATTGCCCATTTCAACAATCTCCCTGATTTTTCGAATTTTTCCAACACCTTTTCCAGGGGTTGGTCGGTGAGGACTGTGACTGGATGCGCGTCAAAGTAAGGTTTGAGCTTCCTGGCTGCAATTATGACCGCGTAGGCGGCCTTTTCAACCATCGGATAATTCTTCTCAGCTGCCCCCAGCGCATGACTCACAAAGTATATAGGTTGCTGGGTGCCTGCATCTTCTCGTAGGATGACTGCGCTGACAGTTATATTGGTTACTGCAATGTAGAGAAAAAGTTTCTCCCCTGCTACTGGTCTTGCCAGGGTAGGGAGCCTCTTAAGATGGTCCTTCAGTTGCTCGAAGGCCTCTTTCTGCTCGTTTTCCCATTTGAACTGTTTGTTTCCTTTCAGTACTTTGAAAAAAGGAGTGGCTCTGTCTGCTGATCGGGCAACGAATCGGGCCAAGGCGGCCATTCGACCCGTCAGGCGCTGGATGTCTCTGATGGTCTTGGGCTCAGGGAGGTCTAGAACTGCCTGAATTTTTTCAGGGTTGGCGTCTATACCCCGAGAACTGACCAAGAACCCTAGGAATTTTCCGGAGCGGACTCCAAACGTGCACTTTTTCGGATTTAGTTTCATTTTGTAAGAACGCAGAGAACTGAAGGTTTCCTGCAAGTCTGTCAGGTGTTCCCTGTCTTCCCTGCTTTTTACGATGGCATCGTCAACGTAAGCCTCGATGTTTCTACCTTTTTGTTTCTCAAACACTTTATCAACCAACCGCTGGTACGTAGCCCCTGCATTTTTGAGCCCGAAGGGCATCATCTTATACATGTAAGTGCCCGAACTAGTGATGAACGCGCACTTCACCCTGTCCGGCTGCCATAAGTACACTTGGTGGTAGCCTGAAAAGGCGTCTAAGAAGCTTAACATGGTGTAGCCACTGGTGGCGTCTACCAATTGATCGATCCGAGGGAGCGGATAGCAGTCTTTCGGGCAGGCTTTGTTCAGGTTTGTAAAGTCGACGCACATTCTCCATGCGCCTGACGATTTTTTGACCATAACAACATTTGCCAGCCATTCTGGGTAGTCGCAGACTTCAATAAAGTCTGCTTTCAAGAGTTTGTCAATTTCTTCCTTGATTGCTGCGTCTTTTTCTGCAGACATGTTTCGTTTCTTCTGTTTTACAGGGCGAGCATCCATGCTTACATTCAGCTTGTGAACGATGCATGAGGGATCAACGCCGGGCATCTCGTCTGCAGAATAGGCAAATACGTCTTTGTTCTCCCTCAGTAGCTTGACCAGTTCGGCCTGGTAGGATTCCTCTAGGCCTGTTCCTACCAGGACCTGTCTTCCTGGTTCTAGATCCACCAACATACTTTCGCCCCCTGGTTCCAGGCGGTCGGACACCGGGTGTTCGACTGGGACTTCGCCTTCCCTGCAGGGGGAGCTGTCAGCTTTTCTTTTCCCTTTTCTGTCCCTCTCGTGTTCTTGTAGGGCCACGGAGTAGCATTGTCTGGCTGACTCCTGGTCCCCACATATCTTTCCTTCCAGCCCGAAGTCTGTGACATACGCGATGGTGAGAGCCCTGATGGAAATTGCCGCTTCGATTTCATCCAGCGTGGCTCTGCCAATCAGGGCGTTATAGGCAGATCTTGCGTCCACAACAACAAAGGTTGCCCTGACATTCCTGGCTGTGGAACCTTCCCCGAAGGTTACAGGCAAGTCGATGACGCCCATGGGCAGCACGCCTGCCCCACTGAATCCATACAGCGATCCGGGAGCAGGCCGCAGGTGCCTTTACTCCAGGCCCATTTTTTCGAAAGCATCCTTGTACAAAAGATTCGTATATGCACCCGTGTCTACCATACATCTTCGCACAATATGGTTGCTGATCTCTAGGGACAGCACCAGAGGATCACTGTGCGGATATATCACCCGTCCTGCATCATCAGGGGTGATACTCAATGTCACTCCCCTTGGACTCCCTTCCTTCTCAGCGTAGCAGATTTGGTTTCTCAGCTCGCGCATTTGCCTTTTTTGGCCTCTTCGACTGAGCTGGCCCTCAGTGCCCCCTGAAATTACATGGATTATCATCCGGTTTTGCACTGACCCCTCGGGTTTCTCAGACACTTCCTTCTGAGACTTGTTTTTGGCTGCGTAGTTGGCCAACCATCCGTTCCTGATTAACTTCTCAATTTCATCCTTCAGGTGACGGCATTCTTCGGTGGTATGGCCTATACAGTCGTGGAAAGTGCAGAATTTCTTTGGGTCGCCTTTTGGGCTGCGAGGTTTGTTTGGACGGTTCCATTTGGCAGTTTCTTTTTCCAGTTCGAAGATTTCCGCCCTGGATTTGTTCAGAGCGGTGTAACTATCGAATCTGGGTTGGTAGGCTGGGCGTTCCTTCTTGGGAGTGTCTCCCTCTTCTTTTTGCTTACCTGGTTCACTTCTGCCCCTTCCACCCTGCGGTCCCCCTTGAGGCTTTGTTTGGCCTGCAGGGGTGTCCGTCAGGCCGTGGAACTCCTCCTGCAGAATGAATCCTTCAGCAATTTTCCTGGCCATGGCCAAGGTTTCTGGCTGGGCCCTGATCATCTGGTTTTTCATTTCCCCTGGAAGTAGGGAGATTGTCAGGGCGTAGGCGGCGGTGGAATCGTCGATCTCCCTAACCTGCTGGTAGGATAGATCGAACCTTCTCATGTACTCTCTTACACTCTCACCCTTTTTCTGTTTCAGGGTCATGAGATCGAAACGGGTGAGGCGTCTTCTCTTATTTTCGGCATACTGTTCAAGGAAAATTTCAGCCAACTCTATGAAGAACCTGATTGACCCCTGGCGGAGGTCTCTGAACCACCCCTGCGCAAGTCCCACCAGGGTGGTAGGGAAGACTTTGCACCAGATGGCATCATCTACGTCATACATGCCCATGTGGCTCTCAAAGGCAGCCAGGTGGTCTTCAGGGTCTGTCGTTCCGTCAAATTTGATGGTGGGCATTTTGATTTTTGGAATGGGGTACTCTTGTACCTCAGGGTGCAACGGGGTTTTCGTGGGCCTGCCTACCAGTCGTGACCTGCTTTCCCCAGACTGGTTACCGTGAGATTCCCATTGTTTATGGGTCGGTTTCCTCGTACTGGGGGAGCGGTGCCTCAGCGGCGGTCTGCTAGCTGCCTCATCCTCTGTTCCCGAGGAGGCCTGCCTGGGCCTCTTCCTCTGGGAGTGGCAGAGGTTTTCACCCTGATGGTGCCTGGACTCGAGCGGTTGTCCCCGGTTGAGTCTGGATTGCAGGCTTTGGGATAAGCCGGGGGCTGACTGTTCCTTGGCCGCAGGTGTTAGTCTGGAGAAAACTCCGCCTGGCCTCTCCCCTAAGCGTTTTGACACAGGCTCCCTGGGCCTCATGCGCTCCTGTAATCCTTGAGATAAGCCTCCCTGCCCTCCAGACGCCGATTCTGTCGTGTGAATAGAGAACGCCTGCTGGACAGGTGGTTCTGGTTTGCCAGGGGTGATGCGCCTCTGCACATGCGTATACATGAGCATTTCTGAGCAGTTCAGTTCAGACAGTTTCAGTTCAGTTCAGTTCAGTTCAGACACATTCAGTTCAGTTCAGTTCAGTTCAGACACATTCAGTTCAGTTCAGTTCAGACTTATTATTATTATTATTATTATTATTATTATTATTATTATTATTATTATTATTATTATTATTATTATTATTATTATTATTATTGTTGTTCCGGTAACGGAAACAATTTACCCGGCCTAGGATCCGGGTAGTACAATCGAATTAATGATAAACAACTGATCGTCCGATTCTCTTGGTCTCCCCTTCCCCTTACTCCTTGAGTCGGACCTTCCCGGCGGAAACGGCCTGCTCCCTGCACAGTGAACGCACAGGGCCTCGGAGGTTGTCCGAGGAAACCCTCTCCGATGCCTAAGTCAGTCCGTGAAATGCCTTTTATGAACCTAGCTCGTGAGGAACTAGGTGGCGTTTTTAGGAGTAAGAGTCTAGAGAGAGAAAATCCAACCCCTCTCATGTGGGAAATGGGGAGGTATTTATACCTTCCCACAAGAGAGAGAAGAGAAAGAGGAATGGTTGGATGGGAAAGTGACAAGTGGCGGCTTCTCATCCATCCATTCCCAATTACCTTAGGCAAAATGACGGATGGGTCCTCAGTTCTCCTTCAGTTCCGTTCAGACGGGAACGTCCTGGGAGCAGGCGGCAGGCCTGGCTTACTTTGTTTTGGCGGGCGGCCCAAGGGGTTAGGGCTACACTTTGAGATTCCAGTGACTGATGGAAAGACTGTTGGGCAGACCTTCCTATTCCTGGGATTGGCCGCCCTGGGGCCTGATGGGCAGGCGGCCTAAGGCGGGCAACCGACCCCAATCAATTATTATTATTATTACACTGGATGATGAAAATAATAACGGTAAAAGAACGATATTTTTGAAGTTAAACTTACATAAATGACCACAAATATTTTCGTCAATACAATCTAAATTCGTTACGTCAATACTTTTGATGAATACAAATTACGTCAAATGATTAAGTAAATCATCTACATCAATTTGCCCCATTTCCTCTTCATCTCCATCGGAATCTTCATTTGAATCTTCTTCAATGTCACCATCGGCACGATTAGCTAACCATATGTCTTTAGCTATAATCGTTCGCACTTTGTTCATAAGTTTCCTCCGTTTGACGTCGTTCATGTTTGTATCTGCTCTTCTCTGACTAATTGCATATTGTATTAATGGTATACTATTATAAGTTATAAATATTTATTACTTAAAGTAAAAGTAATATTACTAATATTTTAAAGTAATATGACTTTATAAAGTATTATCATTTACTGAATAAATTAGTAATATTATTATTAATTTTATTATTATTACTATTATATTCATATGAATTATACTAATAATAATAACATTATTATTATTATTATTATTAAAATTAATTATTATTATTTTATTTTTTGTTCAGTTCAGTTCAGTTCAGACACATTCAGTTCAGTTCAGTTCAGTTCAGACACGTTCAGTTCAGTTCAGTTCAGTTCAGACACATTCAGTTCAGTTCAGTTCAGTTCAGTTCAGTTCAGTCAATTTAAGTCCCAGAGAACAGGGCCTAAGATCTACTAATTCTATGGAGATTTTTGCTAAGAGAGTTTTACTACAATTGCCACTAATACTACTACTAATCTTCTACACTACTCCTACTCCTAAGAGGCTCACTCAAGGCACACGAGTGGCACAAAACCCTAGGTTAAGTATTTATAGTGTTTCATAATGGGTCACACAAGCTTAAGGCCTATAATCCACTTCCTCTTCATTAAGCTAGACCTTCACCCTTTGCATCTTCATGAGGTGAAGTTTCACCCCGCGGCTTGACGACATTGGCACCACCGGATGAAATTTCACCAGGTGAAATTTTCTTCTCAAATCGTCATTTTTGGCGTTTTTCTCCATCGGGCGAAATTTCACCCGGTGGGCGAAATTTCGCCCGGTCGTTTCGCCCGGTGGGAACTGCCCACGAAAATCTTCGGGGGGTGGAAAATGTCGTCGGGCGAAGTTTCGCCCGGTGATGACTCACCGGGTGAAATTTCATCCGGTGATACTCCTCTTATCCGGTCTCTTTCTTTTGTCGATCAATTGGATTACTTGAACTTTCAGTTGTGTGATTCGCTCTTTGGACCATATCTCTCTCATGCTCGTAGAAGCTCATACACGTTTTTGGTCTAAAAATCCTATCAAAATAGACATAAAACTACCAAAAACACGTAAAATGCAAAAGAGAGACACTAATGCGAAAATTACTCAAAATACGGCGATAATCGCGCTCACGTCTCGTAAAACGGAGGAAAAATAGGTCTAAATGGGAGGAAAAATGGTCCAAATTTGGCACACAACAGCTGCTTTTAGTGGTCCACTTGTTTTAAAGAGAGTGGCCCGTACTATAGAGCTTATGAACTTGGTTGCTAAGATCGAGGATCCTCAATGCGAGTTACTTCTTCTTCGAGCATGCACAGGTATTTCTAAGTTATACTTTGTGCTGCGTACTTGTCCCCCACGTGCCTTTGGGTCGGCTCACCTTTCTTTCGACACTGTGCTCCGATCTAGTTTGGAACGTATTGTCACCGCTTCAGGGCCTGGTTTCGGGGACTGGCAGTGGCAGCTATCCACCCTTCCCTTTTCCCTAGGAGGGCTCGGTGTCTTTGCCGCTAGTGATGTCTTGCACTATCCTTTTCTTGCTTCTCGCCTTCAGTCTACCGAGTTGCAGGCTAAGTTACTCTGCCCTTCCGGGCTTGCTATCCCAGGACCTACTTTTGATGATGCTCTGTGTGTTTTTAATGAGGCGACTGGCTCTAACTTCTTGAGTAACCTTTCTGAGATCGCTGCCCTCAAACTTATGAAGAAATTGGCAGATATATATTTCACGAGGGTTGCTACAGCAGCAGAAACCGTTTTCTCCTTAAGTACTTGACAAGTAGCCTTGTGGAGGTCCCAACAGGGTGATCATGCTTCTGACTGTTTGAGAATCGTCCCTATTAATGGGTTAGGGCAAACCATGAATGGTCGGACTTATCGTAGCGTGCTCTGTTACCGCTTAGGGGTCCTTTTGTTTTCACTTTCTAGGTCGTGCTCTGCCTGCTCCCGGGTCTTTAGTGCAGATATTTATGGTGATCACGCGGTATCGTGCGCCGGCACTGTTGGGATTAACCACCGCCATAATCTTGTTCGTGCCACGCTGTTGGACATTTGCTTCCGGACGGGAATCTCCGCAAGGAAGGAAGTGGATATTGGGTTGGCCTTTGTGATGGAAACGATAAACCCTTACGACCTGCTAACCTTCTGCTCTATTCGTGGGAATTAGGACGCGACGTCTGTGTTGACCTTACTGGATCCTCTCCCTTAACACAGTCTGGGTTGGCTAGTTTTGAGCCCGGTCGGGCAGTTGATGATGCTGATCGACGCAAGTGCGTGAAATATCGAGACCTTTGCTTAAGAAAAGGGTATGGTTTCTTACCTTTCTTCTTCTCCTCTCTCGGTGAGCTCGACACGGATGTTGTTACCTTGCTGCAACGGATTCAGAAGTTTGTTATGGTTCGGGATGCTGGAGCACGTGCAGTCGTTCATATTTTCACTAGAGTTAGTTGCGATCGCTAAGGGAGTGGGGGCCCAAATAGTATCTCGGCTACCCGCTAACTTCTTGTAATTTGTTCTGATGTTTAATACAAGTTCCACTTTTTATAGTAGTAGTAGTAGTAGTAGTAGTAGAAGATTAAGATTTTAAAAAAGAACAAAAATGTAATCATATTAAATAATTGTACAATCAATCAATATATATTAATAAAGCAGTAACTTTTCGAGCGATATGATTGGTCCAAGTTTTTTAAAATATTTTTTAAGTTAAATAAAGAATATAAAAATTTGTATATCAAATAAAATCCTACTCCACCTCGGACTCGATTTTTTAAAATTTAAATAAAGAATATAGGAATTTGTATAGGATAGGAAAAAACAATCCTAGACTCTAAAAATTATCACTATATAAATCGAAGATTATCACCTCATAAGGCAACAAAAATTGGACCACGATAGCGTGAAACACTTAGTCAATTCTGTTTGATAATTCTTTAATATTTATTTATTTACTCCAGAAAATATAAAATTAAAATTTGAAATTTTGAAATAATTATTATTAATAATTATTATAGTTTTAATATATTTTTAATATATTTTTTAATTTAAATATAGAATATATAGAAATTTGTGTAGGGAAAATAATAATCTTACACGAGTATTATGATGAGGTAGTTAATGAAATTCTATATAAATAAAAACAATAATTTGTTCTTAGATATAAATAAACAATCTTTTGAATCTTTGAAAAGTTCCTAAGATTACAAACTTAAGTAAAAATTATCCACATTAAAAAATTATGATGAGGTGATGAAATTCTATATAAATAAAAGTAATCATTCGTTCTTAGATACTCCTATCAACCAACCATCTTTATTTTTTGAGTCTTAAAAAAACTCATAAAATTATAAACTTAAGTACAAAAATCTCACATTGAAAGTTTATGATGAGGTGATGAAATTCTCTATTATAAATAAGAGTAGTCATTCGTCAAATTATGAGTGATGAAATTCTATATTATAAACCAGATTTCATATTATTTTTTCGAGATAAAAGTGATGAATTTATTACGCACTCCATAAAAGTAGTAAAATTCTACATCAAAAAGTTATAATAAGGTGATGCAGTCAAAATCAAAATATATACTCCCTCCGGACACTATTTTTTGCCCCGTTATCCCAACATTTATTTGTGAGGAGTATTTTAATGAAATGAGGCAAAAAATAGTGTTCGGAGGGAGTATATAAAAGAGACTTAGGACTGTAAACTGATGGAAAAGAGAAATCATTCGTGTTTAGATATTAACCAAAAAAATTTGAGTTCTAATTTTTTTTTTAAGACTAAAACTAAGTAGAATTATCGCATATCGAAAAATTATAATGAGGTGATGAAATTATATATCACAAATAAGAGACATTATTCGTTTTTAGATATTAGCCAAAAAAATTGTAGTCTTATAAAAGCTCTAAAAGCTACTTTAAAAATTATCCAACATCGAGAAATTATATAAGGTGATGAAATTCTACTATATAAATATAAGTAATCATTTGTCTTTAGATATCAATGAGAAATCTTTTGAATCCTAAAAAGCTTTCTTAAGACTATAAATTCAAGTAGACTTATCTCACATCAAAAAATATAAGTTGATTGAATTTTATTACTCTTATGTAATTAAGACTAACCTGAAATTTTTGAGTCCTAAAAGAGATTTAAGAACGTAAACTTAAAAATAGAATTATCCCACATCGAAAAAATATGATGAGGTGATTAAATTGTACATTATCATCAATAAGAGAAATTTTTCGTTTTTAGATGTCACTTTTTTTTAATCTTATAATAGCTTTTAAAACTATAAATCTTTTGAGTCCTAAAAGAAGTTCTTAAAATTATAAATTTAAGTTGAATTATCATACATCGAAAAATTATGATGAGGTTATCAAATATTATACTATATCATTAATAAGATAAACCATTCTGTAGACACCCACATTTTGACCACCAGGTGTCTAAAGCAGTTTCCAAAAAACATCCGATGATCATCGGACGTAAGCATGACTTAATACGCTCAATTTTCGGACTCTGAATCAATAGTATTTGGCGCGAGCTTTTAGTGGAGTAAAAATCTCACCAAACCGACCTCAAATTCAGGCCCAGTGGATCGTTTCCAGTCAAATGAGACTAATTTAGGTCAAAACTGAGACCGAGGGCAAAACCATCTTTTAGCAACCGAGTCAAACCCCGGTCAAAGCCAATTCCCGAGCCAAAAATATCTGGCGCGATGTTCGAGAAGCCAAGTCGAAGTCGAATTCCTCACAAAAATCAGCTACAAAAACATTAAACAATTCCATAAGAGATAAAATTCTATCTTTTAAAGAGCCATATCACCCGTCCAGCTCCACTTGATCGAGTGGATTACCTCACTCGGTCGAGTGCGCTCATAAAAAATGATCAGACTCGGGGTTAGACCAGGCACTCGATCGAGTGCCATGAACCACTCGATCGAGTGACCTCCTTTTTCAGCCAAAACCGGGAGTTTCTTCCTCTTTAAGCAACTTCTCCTATCCACAAGCGGAATCATGCTTCCTCCCAACCGTTGCTTTCTTCCTTGACAAGACCGCTTTCCTATCCAAACACTAGGAATCTCCTATCCCGAGTAGGGTATCCCATCCTATAAATACCCCACCCTCGCAACACAATTCACACATCAATTATTCACACGAATTATACACACCAATAATACACATCAATCATACACAACCTTCAATCCGAATCTCTAGCAAACCTTAGGAAAATCATACCGAAATACCGCCCCGATTCTCCCTAGAAACCTTAGGCAAACCATACCAAAAATACAACACCTTAACTCCTCCTATATCCTCGTTACTCTTACGCAAGCGCCGTTACTACGAGTCCGTGATCGAGGTCGAAATTAGCATGTAGGTTGAGGGTGTTACAAATCCCGATTTCTCTCTTCTTCTCTTTCTCTTCTCACGTTTTTTCTTCTTCTTCTTCTTCTTCTCTCGTCTGTCGTCTTTTGTCGTCGTTGTCATTTCGTTTCTAATATTACTATTACTATTATAATTAGCAATAACAAGTCGTCCCTAAGGATTCGATATTAACTCTATAGTTGAATATCGGATCTAAAGAAATCAATCAAACAAAACCGTTTTCAAAAACTTTTCTCGTTGATGCCGAAATAATTTTCACATAGTCCTAAAAAGACTAATACGACATTACAACGCGGAGGGATTTATTCAAAACAATTTCTAAAAACGTCTTCCTTTTTCTAGCAATCACTCTAAGTATCAGATATTGATTTCATAGTCGAATGTCAGATATTTACGAGTTCTGAAAATTTTAAGTCGGGTATAAATTACGCCATATTTTTACACGGCTTAACGAATTTATCGGTTTTCAAAAATTAGAAGCGACTTCGAAAATTGCAAATCGAGTCACCCTTCGAACAGGGGGCACTCGATCGAGTGCCATAGCCACTCGGTCGAGTGACACCCTAAAACCAGATCAGAATACTATTCCCGAGGACCACTCGATCGAGTGTCATACCTGACTCGATTGAGTGGCGCCTCAAAATCGAAGCAGGAGGGTTTTATATGAGGCACTCGACCGAGTCCTTCCATGACTCGACCGAGTGACCTTTATCATGACAAATCCGTGAGCCCTCAACATTATCTCAAGCTTCGATAAAACTTTTTTTTAACGACTTCGGTCAACACGTGTCAAGTTCATCACATGTTCTAATCTTTTCAAAACCTTGCATCATATTATTCATGTCATTCTAATTCTTTTTCAAACCATTATACCGGTACTAACCCGTTTGTTTCTATTTTGGCATTCTTTTGTTTTATTGTACTGAAATGAATCTCACATGCTAAAACAACTTCGACTTAGTTCAAAAATGCTTTAAACGACGTAGTCAAACATAATTCACATGTTTAGTCTAAAAAGCCTTGTTTGCATATCATTCAACCGTCAAACTAACGCGCGTACACCAAAAACGAACGATATCTTAGTAAAGGCCGCTAAGTGCGGGCGGGGTTGGGTGTTCTTTGTGAACTTCCCAACACGTACCCTCACCCCTTACTCAAAACCATGGTTTCCGGATGTCCGAATCCATTGGCATACGAGAGTCATTCAATACCCGATTTTCGATAATGTCGGAATTAGGTATCGCAATGCTAAGGGACGAATCCAATAAACTCTGAAATCGGAATGGGCCGTACTTTGTGCACGGCCCACTACGACATAGAGTGGGTTCGAACGGGCCCGAACTCCCACAAAGTTTGGTGACGACTCCTACTTCGATTTAAATTTAAATCCGAGATCCATCTCACATGAGATTCATTCGCCTCCCCAAACCCGCGCGTGACCGCGTCAGGGTGGACCTATGTCATGTCCACAATTTGGCGACTCCGCTGGGGATTCCTAATGTACCACTAGTCATCGGGGTTCCTAGGGTGAGACTCGAAAAGAAATCGTTCGATTAGTAATGTACGTGTTTTAGTTCAATGGTTCATCCATAACCCAAATTTTTTCGGGCCGGTTACTTGTGATCGACGTCCCACTATTGCATTCCTAAATGGGTGCACTAAAGACTCCGACGGCGGAACTCGCATGGGTTTTACGGCATGTTCTAAGTCCAATTCGGCTTAGGAAGTCCGTCCTGATTTGCGAGAAAGTCATCGTTGTTGGTATAGACCCTATTTCGACTGACCGAGACTTAGACTAAGAGCATACATGGTGTCATTATACTGTTTCCGTGACTACGTGCTGCTTGATCTACATGTCTTCTTTTTCAAAAACCGTTATTTCAAAAAAAAAATACATCTTTTTCAAAATTATCCATTTTTTCAAAACCCGGGAAGCTACCGAATTTAGGACTTACGATTTTACTCAAAATAGCCTATTTTTAGCCGGTATGTTGCCCGCCTGCCCGAACATTTTCAAAACTTCAAAAATCCCGGCCCGATGGCCCTTGGCCGATTTTCAAAACAATCGGGCCGTCCGTCCAACCTTTTTTTTTGGATTTTTCTAAACCCAAATATCCTTTTTCAAAACTTTTCTCTTCTTAGGCCTTCCCGTATTTTAGTAGTGTTGGGTTTTGTCATAAGTTGTTAGAATCTCTAGCGTCGAAACTCCGTCGATCATACATCACGGAATTCCACCCTATCCCAGTCCGCCTTATTTTGTCAAGGCACGGCCCACCTGCGTAGGACGAACTCCTACGAAGGGAAGCCCGTTTACACATTTGAGTCCAAAACCTGGGGAAAATCTCACATGGACTTCTTCTTCAAGCAGGACTCGGCCCACACAGCCAAAGTACACCGTCTACGAGTCACCCGTCTAGGTGTCCTTTCCAAGTCATTCCCTTTTTCAGGCTTTTCCTCACTCGGGGGCTACCCTTCAGCGGAGTGATCAATCACGATTGCTCTAAGAGTCATGTCTTACACGTGTCTCACGTACCCCGCTTTCGAGTCACTTAGATGTCACACCATCTGAGTCATATCAGAGCCCTTAGTCTCACCTGGGGGCTATTCTCCGACGGAGCGATTAATCACGGTCACTCCGAGAATCGTACCCTACACATTTGTCTTAGGAGAGTCTAACCCGATTCAAACTGGAGTCGTCTCTCCTCCCACGTTATTTCCTATTCCTTGGCGAATTTAAGTTCCGAAACAACTTTTCTGATTACGTGGTATTCTTACAGACAGACCACCGGTAACCAGACGCCAGAAAATGCAAGAAACCTTGGACCAACTGACCGCCTCACTAGCTAAGATGGAGGCCCAACTGACAGCCATCAGGACCGACCAAACCGCCATTGCCACCCGTTTGAGTACCGTGGAACAAGGGATTCCTAAGGTCGGGAATGAAACTACTGGGCCTTTTGCTGAACTGGTCAGCGCAGTCCGCAAACTGGAAGAACAGGTCCATTTGTCGACAAATAACTCGATCCATACGGAAAACGCTCGTTCCTATTCGCCTCTGAATAACGAGCTACCCGCCAACCTCAACCTTACGGGCATACCGATGTTTGAGGGTACTGAAGACCCGGTTCATCACATTCGGGCTTTCAACGAGTTCATGGCTGTCATGGGGGTGAAATCCACCATGTTCAAGCACTTGTTTGCTTCTTCCCTCGAGAAGCACCCGAAAGCCTGGTACTACAGGCTTGATTCCAAGAAGTACAAGACTTGGGATGATGTGGCAACAGAGTTCGCTCGGAATTACGCCGATAATACCGAGATCCAGACCACGATGCGTACTCTAGAAGTCATGGCCCAGAAGCCCAAAGAAGGCTTCACCAAATACCTCCAACGCTGGAGGGCCGAAAGCGTGAAGCTGGTGGAGAAGCCCAACGAAAAAACTTTAGTGGATGCCTTTGTCAAGAACCTCCTCCCTTCCTACCAGGTCCATCTCCGGTATGCTATCATACCCAACTTCGCCAGTTTAACTGAAATGGGCACTAGGATTGAAGATGATCTTCGACATAATGAAGATCTGGGTGAAGCTTCTACTGAAGGCTATACTGGACATCAACTTGAGTCCTTAGAAGCCGACGACTAATGACAACATCATCTGAGAGTCCAGGTTTGATTTAAGTCCAAATCTGAGTCTGAGTCTAGGATGTTCTATTTCAAAATCAAAGTCAGAGTCAGAGTCAGTTGTATTCTGTCCTCTTTTCCAAAATTCAATAAAATCAGCTTTCAATATTCTTTCTCATGTGTTTCCGAGAACATGATGAACACCATCATACACTGTGAGCAGACGCACGTGACTATTATAGGCACATCTATAATGACTGCAGGAAATCGAGACCCGTGTTTTCCTTTACCTGTTCCATGTCTGGTATAGAAAGCCACGTAACTACCCTTAGCAGGAGCGGTATCGAATCCTTTGACAAATCTAGGTAGTCTCCTAGTTTGAGTTTAAGACGGGAGGCAAGCCCATTTCCCACAATAAACACCCTTCCAATAAGATCGACCAATCCCTACCTTATGTGTTAGTCTAACCAACAAAAAAAAGAAAAAAAGCTGGACAAAAAATAATCAAAAAGTCCAAGGAAAAAGCAAAGGCCAAAACAGAAGAGCTGGCCATGATCAAAAGGAATTATCAGCATCCCTCGACCAGATACGGTCAATCCTTTGACCGAGACACGTTCAACTCAAATAAAGAATCCCAAGACCGGGGCTAAGAGGTCAACCAAAAAATATTCAAAAACCCATGACCGTAGTAAAAACGGTCAATTCAAAATTATCAATGTCCATACCATCAAATATGGGAGAGACAACCAAGCTGTTCAGCTAACACCACATCTAGCCTTCCCACATTACAACCCTCAAGACCTTCTCGAGACCTAGTCTAGAGACAGCCCGGAATTTTGAGGATTCAAGCTCCATAGGACGCCATACCCATTAGGGCCAGACATGGAAATCAGATCCCACATTATCAAAACTACCCCGATTGAAGTTCGAGTCATTTTTACTCGACTTCCCCATTTCCTACCACATTACAATACCTTACCCTCGAAGCCTTAGCTTCACAAAATTAAGCTCCAGATGTCAAAACATCAAAGCCACTTACGGCCTAGCACCACATTTCCAAAAATATCCAAACCAGTTACCAACCCCAAACATGGGAACTCAATTTGCAGTCGGCATAGGACATGCCCAAATAGTTCACACCACCTCTGGGGGCTACCTCGGAGAACGCTCACAGTCACAGGATTAATCCTAACCATTCTAGCCCTCTGATCAAGACATCATTGGAAATGAACCTAGCCTACACCATCGTTATGGCTAGTTACACACAAAGCCCTAATAAACTAGCCGTAATTTATCTGCTGAGTTACGTTACGGGCAGGCATTTTTTCAGAGGTTTCTATTGTATCAATCTCTCCTTGTCCAATTTCTGTTGAAGCATATACTCGGGGGGGTGGGTGCAGGGCGGATGATTTCAAAGCGGACTCCCCCTTCATTAGATAGAGAAGATCGCCAAGATTTCGTGATCCGCTGCCGAACTTATTCTAATTCCAAGATCTCGGATCGATATTGATATACCGATCCGAGATCTTGGAATTCAATGAGCATTCTCGATATTATGCCTTGAAGAGGACTCGAACCTCCACGCTATTTAGCACGAGATTTTGAGTCTCGCGTGTCTACCATTTCACCACCAAGGCATCTTGAAAGTGATATCATATTCCATAACATATTTTCCAATCCACTGAACTATGGCTTGGTTTGATTACACCACACGTGAATACGTAGGCAGCCTTTCAACAGAGGCACAACCACCCACATTGACACACATTCAAAAAGCACCATCATTCCTGATACGACACTGTCATGTTCTCAACAGCCAGCTTTGTCGTCCTGGGGGCTTCTCCTAGGCAGAAGTTCTCCATCCACTCACATAATCCAAATACTTTCAATACACTAGCCTCCTTTCTATAGAGTGTCCTAGTACTCGGCTCAGTCGAAGACAAGAATTTGTCAGGGACTCAAATAAGCACCTACCTTGGGAATATACCCTGAAACCAAGAGATCCAAAAGAACGCCGGTCTACAACATTGCTACTACTAAGTCCTGTCATTACAGACTATAGCATATCTTTTCCATTTTGATGTTCGATCGTGTTGTCACTCGCCTAGGCTACGGAATAGCGCAACCTAAGAGTCTTGTCTTTTTTAGGTGGCCCATCTCCATACCGAGTCGCGGTCCAACCCCTAGAGAGTCCAGTTCGTGTCTGTCAACTCGTCCTGTCACATCCAGAGTCGAGTCTGTCGGTATGTCTCTCTTCAAATTCTCATTTTAAAACTTGCAAAACTTAGTCATTTGAAGAAAATCCTTTTCGACAAGGTCAAATTTAAGTCTATTTAAACTGCAAACTTCTTTTTCACCTCTTTCAATTTTGAAAACCTATCTCTTAGCACGTGAGTTGCTTTCAGGACTTCGATTTCAAAATGGAGCAAAAATCATTTTCCCCAGCGGAAGTCAGTCTATAGATGCTAACTGCATTTCCTGTATGCTATCTTGCTATCCGCTATATTTGCTATTTTTGCCTATATATCTAACATTTCAGGTACCAGCTTGTGCTTTCCAAAGGAACATCAAGTTTTTACTTCCCCAGCGTGAGTCGGTGTTTCGCCTAAATGTTACATACGAATTGCTATGTGTCGGCATCATACAGGTACACCCAGACTCGAGAAGGAAGTCTCCTCGCAAAAACCCCCCAACGGAAAACAAGGAATGTGTCTGCAAACGGGCACACCTGCAGCTTCTTAGGCAAGCTCCCGCGCAGCTCCAAAATGGAATGTGTCTGCAAACGGGCACACCCAAGGCATTTTAGGCAAGTCCCCACGGAATGTTTAGCACCCGCTCAGGTATGATTTCTATCTTATGGCTGGTGAGCCCTTTTATGCAAGTCTAATGGACTATAAACGACCCGATCGGAAGTCTGCCAGGTTTTCATCCTTGATTGACCTGGTAGCTATTAACTCTACGGTAGATAGGGTAAGTAGAGGTCGATCCCACAGAGACTAACGTTATTATCTAAGACGATTTATTATTTAATAGTAATAATATATATAAAGGGGGGGTTTTGTTAGGTTTGAAAATAATAATAATAATAATAATAATAATAATAATAATAATAATAATAATAATAATAATAATAATAATAATAATAATAATAATAATAATAATAATAATAATAATAATAATAATAATAATAATAATAATAATAATAATAATAATAATAATAATAATAATAATAATAATAATAATAATAATAATAATAATAATAATAATAATAATAATAATAATAATAATAATAATAATAATAATAATAATAATAATAATAATAATAATAATAATAATAATAATAATAATAATAATAATAATAATAATAATAATAATAATAATAATAATAATAATAATAATAATAATAATAATAATAATAATAATAATAATAATAATAATAATAATAATAATAATAATAATAATAATAATAATAATAATAATAATAATAATAATAATAATAATAATAATAATAATAATAATAATAATAATAATAATAATAATAATAATAATAATAATAATAATAATAATAATAATAATAATAATAATAATAATAATAATAATAATAATAATAATAATAATAATAATAATAATAATAATAATAATAATAATAATAATAATAATAATAATAATAATAATAATAATAATAATAATAATAATAATAATAATAATAATAATAATAATAATAATAATAATAATAATAATAATAATAATAATAATAATAATAATAATAATAATAATAATAATAATAATAATAATAATAATAATAATAATAATAATAATAATAATAATAATAATAATAATAATAATAATAATAATAATAATAATAATAATAATAATAATAATAATAATAATAATAATAATAATAATAATAATAATAATAATAATAATAATAATAATAATAATAATAATAATAATAATAATAATAATAATAATAATAATAATAATAATAATAATAATAATAATAATAATAATAATAATAATAATAATAATAATAATAATAATAATAATAATAATAATAATAATAATAATAATAATAATAATAATAATAATAATAATAATAATAATAATAATAATAATAATAATAATAATAATAATAATAATAATAATAATAATAATAATAATAATAATAATAATAATAATAACAATAATAATAATAATAATAATAATAATAATAACAATAATAATAATAATAATAATAATAATAATAATAATAATAATAATAATAATAATAATAATAATAATAATAATAATAATAATAATAATAATAATAATAATAATAATAATAATAATAATAATAATAATAATAATAATAATAATAATAATAATAATAATAATAATAATAATAATAATAATAATAATAATAATAATAATAATAATAATAATAATAAGAAGAAGAAGAAGAAGAAGAAGAAGAATAATAATAATAATAATAATAATAACATAAATAAAAAATTAATCATAAAAATATCCGAGACATGCAATATATGATATAGTCGGGTTAATCATCGATTCAATTAATTAGACTCAAATAGATCGGTAACTATTTAATCCCTTGTAAGCAAGTAAATTAACAGTTTTATCTTTCTTATTCGTTAAACTCTGTTAACCACGCAAGTTTAATCCTAACTAAATTAGATCGACTCAACCATGTAAGCACGTATCAAGTCAATAAATTTAATCGCGTTAAGAACACCAATCAATTGAATTATATAGAACCAGAAAGTTGCAATTAAATATAACTCAATTATCATACAAAATTCTAGTAATTAAATTAGACCAGTAAGCTGCAACCTAATTTAAAACACTATTAATTTGACAATCGACTCATGTAAATAATCTAGGTGATCAAGCTAAATTAATAAACATGAAAACAACAGTCAAATCGTGAATTTCATACGAATATTTAAGTACTAATTAAACGTTAAAACAATAACATAATCTCATAACTCATTGACAATAATCGGTACATTACATGTTCGAATAACTGAAAGATTAAACTAAATAATTAATTAAACGATAAATAAAGTAAATAAGATAGATTGATACAACCGTTAGATAAATTAGGAGTCTAATTGATCGCATCTCGCATTACAATCCGGTTGAATACCGACCTTGGCCATGAAGGCCAAGGCCTTCGCCCTATTCCTACGTGTGTGTTTTGTGGCTCTTTCTTCTCTCCTCCTTCTTTCCTTGATTCATGATTGGGGATTGTATTTATAGTTTCTTTGCGTCGAATTTTGGAAAGATTTGGGGTATAATTTCTGGGTAGAAATATGGAAAGTTGATGAGATTGGAAGAATAAGAGATATTAATTTCTATACCCTGATGAACGTATCTTCTTTGTGCATCCCCTTGGTATCTTCATCTAATATCTAATATATTTTTCCTTTCTATGTGAAGTGCGAGATATTGGCTTCCTTTCAATTGCAAGTGGGCTAATTGATTATGCATTGTTTCCTCTTTGGTCATTCTTCAACCGGTCCAATTGTATACCGATCAACTCGTACCTATAATTCATAATTAATACAATTTAGCCAGTTTTATTCTAAAATAATATTTACTTGAATATTTAACCAATTTACTAAAAAGTATACTATATAGCCCAAATAATATTATAAATAATATTAACGACACATAAAAACGGGATGAAATTATGAATAATTAGCGAGTTATCAAAATCTCACCAAACTGACCTCAAATTTAGGCCCAGTGAGTCGTTTCCAGTCAAATGAGACTAATTTGGGTCAAAACCGAGACCGAGGGCAAAACCGTCTTTTAGCAACCGAGTCAAATCCCGGTCAAAGCCAATTCCCAAGCCAAAAATATCTGACGCGATGTTCGAGAAGCCAAGTCGAAGTCCAATTCCTCACAAAAATCAGCTACAAAACCATAAACAATTCCATAAGAGATAAAATTCTATCTTTTAAAGAGCCATATCACCCGTCCAGCTCCACTCGATCGAGTGGATTACCTCACTCGGTCGAGTGGGCTCATAAAAAATGATCAGACTCGGGGTTAGACCAGGCACTCGATCGAGTGCCATGAACCACTCGATCGAGTGGCCTTCTTTTTCAGCCAAAACCGGGAGTTTCTTCCTCTTTAAGCAACTTCTCCTATCCACAAGCGGAATCATGCTTCCTCCCAACCGTTGCTTTCTTCCTTGGCAAGAAATCGCTTTCCTATCCAAACACTAGGAATTTCCTATCCCGAGTAGGGGTATCCCATCCTATAAATACCCCACCCTCGCAACACAATTCACACATCAATTATTCACACGAATTATACACACCAATAATAATACACATCAATCATACACAACCTTCAATCCGAATTTCTAGCAAACCTTAGGAAAATCATACCGAAACACCGTCACGATTCTCCCTAGAAACCTTAGGCAAACCATACCAAAAATACAACACCTTAACTCCTCATATTTCCTCGTTACTCTTACGCAAGCGCCGTTACTACGAGTCCGTGATCGAGGTCGAAATTAGCATGTAGGTTGAGGGTGTTACAAATCCCGATTTCTCTCTTCTTCACTTTCTCTTCTCACGTTTTTTTTCTTCTTCTTCTTCTCTCGTCCGTCGTCTTTTGTCGTCGTCGTCGTTTCGTTTCTAATATTACTACTACTAGTAATATAATTAGCAATAACAAGTCGTCCCTAAGGATTCGATATCAACTCTATAGTTGAATATCGGATCTAAAGGAATCAATCAAACAAAACCGTTTTCAAAAACTTTTCTCGTTGATGCCGAAATAATTGTCACATAGTCCTAAAAAGACTAATACGACATTACAACGCGGAGGGATTTATTCAAAACAATTTCTAAAAACATCTTCCTTTTTCTAGCAATCACTCTAAGTATCGGATATCGATTTCATAGTCGAATGTCAGATATTTACGAGTTCTGAAAATTATTAAGTCGGGTATAAATTGCAAATCGAGTCACCCCTCGAACAGGGGCACTCGATCGAGTGCCATAGCCACTCGGTCGAGTGACACCCTAAAACCGGATAAGAATACTATTCCCGAGGACCACTCGATCGAATGTCATACCTGACTCGATCGAGTGGCGCCTCAAAATCGAAGCAGGAGGGTTTTATATGAGGCACTTGACCGAGTCCTTCTATGACTCGACCGAATGACCTTTATCACGACAAATCCGTGAGCCCTCAACATTATCTCAAGCTTCGATAAAACTTTTTTTTAACGACTTCGGTTAACACGTGTCAAGTTCATCACGTGTTCTAATCTTTTCAAAACCTTGCATCATATTATTCATGTCATTCTAATTCTTTTTCAAACCATTATACCGTTACTAACCCGTTTGTTTCTATTTTGGCATTCTTTTATTTTATTGTACTAAAACGAATCTCACATGCTAAAACAACTTCGACTTAGTTCAAAAATGCATTAAACGACGTAGTCAAACATAATTTACATGTTTAGTCTAAAAAGCCTTGTTTGCATATCATTCAACCGTCGAACTAACGCGCGTACACCAAAAACGAACGATATCTTAGTAAAGGCCGCTAAATGCGGGCGGGGTTGGGTGTTCTTTGTGAACTTCCCAACACGTACCCTCACCCCTTACTCGGAACCATGGTTTCCGGATGTCCGAATCCATTGGCATACGAGAGTCATTCAATACCCGATTTCCGATAATGTCGGAATCAGGTATCGCAACGCTAAGGGACGAACCCAATAAACTCTGAAATCGGAATGGGCCGTACTTTGTGCATGGCCTACTACGATATAGAGTGGGTTCGAGCGGGCCCGAACTCCCACAAAGTTCGGTGGCGACTTCTACTTCGATTTAAATTTCAATCCGAGATCCATCTCACATGAGATTCACTCGCCGCCCCAAACCCGCGCGTGGCCGCGTCGGGGTGGACCTATGTCATGTCCACACATTCATTTTATATATCAACGAAAAATCTTTTGAGTCTTATAACAACTTTTAAGTCTTAAGGCTATAAATTGAAGAAAAATTATCCACATCGAGAAATTATAATAGGATGATAAAATTCTACGAGTATTATATAAATAAAAGGAATCCTCCGTCAACCAGAAATCTTTTGAGTCATGAAAAGAGTTCAAGTAAAATTATCCTACATCGCTAAATTATGCTGAGGTAATGAAATTCTATATCATAAATAAAAGAAATCATTAATCCTTATATATCATTATATCAACCAAAAAAATTCCTGAGAATAACAAAACGTACATCGTTAGTGTATTTGTTATTATACTTCGTACAAGATACTTAAAAAATCTTCTTAATTGTTTTAAAATGTAATTAATTATTATAATTTATTACTAATAGCATGATTCAAGATTTTTATTTGTTTAAGAAAGTGAGATAATCTAAGAGATTTATATTTTTTGACAATTTATAAAAAAATTCTCAAAGTGTTGCACAATTTACGTATACTTAGTTAATCATATGAGTAATATTTTAATCCCCTATTAGATCAATCATTTATACATTTATTGTATAAGAAATAAATACGTCTATTTATACTATCATGAAATTTAATTATTCATATCACCATAGGTCCATATACACGCTACATACAATACGTTTTTGAATTATATATGTCAAATTGGGTCTCTTACTTTACATTGATACGTAAATATTATTTGTCATTTTATTTATTAGTTATTACATTTATAATAATAATAATAATAATAAAGCTTATCTCTCTTCTCTCTCTCTCTCTCTAGGGGAAGATTCTCCCGCCGATTTTGATGATCCCGTCGGTGCCGAGGGGTAGGGGGAGGGGCCGACCGCAAAAAAATGCCCGGAATGATGGCAATTCTCAGGGGAGCTCGAAGGATACTAACTCAGAGGTTTCACAAGATGATTTGGTTATGCCGGAGGACCAAAATACAGAGAAAAAGGGAACGAACGTTATCAACAATCTAATTGATCTAGCACTACAATCGGCAATCAAGCTTAACAGTAGTGGGGGTAAGAAACCACAGGCGACCAGTAATGATGCGGAGAACGAGGGTTTGGGGAAACTCAGTGCGATGAAAAGCAGAGAGGAAGTTCCGCCGGCTCAGGGGAAGAGGGAACCATCTTGGGCGAACCAGGTTGCTTCTTCCAAGCAAGGTATGGGCCTCTACTTTGATGAATAATGTGCTGAAGCAGATGAAATCATCATCGAAAAAGAGGACTATGTGGATGAACTCAAACGATGGCAATTTACCCTAATGGGACATGTTATTGGAGCTCGACCTACGTTGAAGCAAGTGGAGGAGTTTGTAGCTAAGAATTGGAATCAAGTTTTATCGCCTGGTGCACAATACTTCAAAAAAGGATGGTTTTCCTTCAGATTTGGGAGCAAGGAGTCGATGGATGAGGTGCTTAGGGGAGGGCCATGGCAGGTTGGCTCACACGCACTGATTCTCAAGCAATGGAGCCCTTCCTTCTCTACTGAGATGGAAAAAGTCTCTATGGTTCCAACTTGGGTTCTTTTTCCCGACCTTGACCCTTATCTATGGACGGAATCGGTACTTAATAAGATGGCGAGCAAGATCGGAAAGCCTATGTTTGCTGACTTGACTACAACATACAAGGCGCGCTTGTCGTTTGCTCGCATTATGGTGGAGGTAGATGTCTTGCAGGATTTACCGGATTTTGTCACTATAAATATTCTTGTTCTAGGCAAATCGGTACAGCGAATTACTTATGAATGGCTTCCATATTATTGTCATTCATGTTGTAAATTGGGGTATTTGAAGAGTACTTGCAAGCTGGAGAAGAGGAAGTCTGAGGTAGTGCAGTAAAAGATCACACAGCTCCAGAGATATACTCCTATAAAGAAAGTTGATGGAGGTATTGGTAATGGTATCCCGGACCCCAATCTGATGAGTAAGGTTGAAGGGCAGCAATCTGAGGCTGACTCCTTCCTTCCATCAGGTGGATTAGGGAGGGATGAGAAGGTTAGCCTGGACCCCAACTTAGTCCTTTGTTCAGGCGGATTTAGGGAGGGTAGAGACCCGGACACCAACTCGAGTTTAGGGCTAGGCGGATTAAGGGAAGGCTTTATAATCCCAGACCCCAATCTGCAGCAACTGGGTGAGGGGCAACATTCCTCTATACCGGGCTCAGATGGATTAGGGAGAGACAATGATGGGTTTGTATCTGTGCATAAACGCATTGGAGGTACTTCTCTTCCTAGTAGACCTTCATTGCACATTAGCAAAGAGGTAAAACTGGAATTGATGAAGTCTAACAGATTTGAGTTACTACAGCAAAATGGCTCTGAAAATCTGGATGTGCAGGAAGGAGGACTGAAGAGGGACCTTGACCTAATAGATGTCGATATTCCACCTTCCCATAATATTTAATGCAAATTGCTAGTTGGAATATTAGGGGTGGTAATGAGGAAATAAAACAACATGTTGTTCTTAGTCTCATTAGGAGTAGAACTATTGATATATTAGGGTTACTCGAAACTCGAATAAAGGAGGAGAAATCTTCTCTTATTATTAAGAGGAAATTTAAGGCATATAAGGTTGCGTCTAACTATGAATCACATTATAATGGACGCATTTGGATGATTTGGAATCCTACCACTATTAGAGTTACTATCCTAGCGACTCATGCTCAATTTATCCACAGTCATGTGCATCACTTTGCCTCGGGCTTGGAGACTTACATGACTACTGTATATGGTTATAATGAAGGGAAGGAGAGGAAGAAACTTTGGCAGGCTATTTGTTCTTTTCAAGAAGTCCAGGAAATTTGGATTGTTATTGGCGACTACAATATTGTCAGGAACCAGCAGGAAAAGATTGGGGGCTCCCCGCCTGATATCAAAGATATGGATGACTTCAATGACTGCTTATTGGAGGTCGGTCTGCAGGAGATAATTGGGCAGGGTCAGGAATTCACTTGGACTAATAAGCAGCATCCAGAAGATAGAGTTTGGTCACGGCTTGATAGAGCTTTGGTAAATGGAGGATGGGTTCAATCATTCCCTCTTTCTTTTGCCACTTATCTCAGTCCAAACATCTCGGATCACTCACTAGTTTGTGTTACTATCTTGCCTGGCGAGAAGAAAACCTATATATTTAGTTTTCTAAACTGTTGGATTAAATGCCCAACGTATCAAATATGTGGTATCAACTGCTTGGAATTGTCCTGCTAGAGGAACTGCTGGTTTCACTCTATTTACTAAACTTAAGAGGGTTAAGGGGGGCGTTAAGGATGATGCACAGGAATAACTATACACATCTCAGTAGACGAATTGTTGAGACCAAAGCTGATCTGGAGGAATAATGTCAGCAACACCTTTTACATCATCCTTTCTCTACTGATTATGCAGATAAGGAAGCAAAGATTTTATCAACCTATAGAACATTGCAGGAGGCAGAACTTAGTATCCTCAGGCAAAGAGCAAAAATTGACAATATTATGAGAGGGGATGAGTCGACTAAGTATTTTCATGCGAGAATCAAAGAAAGGAGACATCAACAAATTATAGGCTCTATTAGTGACAAGGATGGAAGACTTAGAAAGGGGCTCTCCGAGGTAGCAAATGGTTTTATAGACTTCTATATTGAGCTTCTTGGTACGTCCAAACAGGTTCAGTCTCTTAATGATATAGTTGCCAAGGGAGCTAGGGTTCTGGTAGATGATTGGGAGCTAGGGAGCTAGGTTACCCACTGAGGATGAGGTTAGGAATGTTGTGTTCTGTATTAGAGAAGATAGGAGTCCAGGACCGGATGGGTTCTCTTCTGCTTTCTTCAAGAGTTCTTGGAATATCATAAAAGAGGATTTTTATTCTGCTGTCCTAGAGTTTTTTCAAAAGAAGAGGATGCTCAAGCAAGCCAATTCAACATCTATCACTCTTATACCTAAAAAGGATATTTGCCAGTCTGTCTTAGATTACAGACCAATCTCCTGCTGTACTGTGTTTTACAAGACCATTAGCAAATTGCTCACGCTGCGTATCCAAGAAACACTGCAACATTTAGTTGGGTTTGAACAAGCCGCTTTTATCAAAGGTAGGAGTATACACGAAAAACATTGCCTTGTCTCAATCTCTGGTGAAAAACTATGGTAGGAAGTATTTAACTTCTAGATGCCTAATGAAGATAGATCTTCGTAAGGCATTTGATTCCATTCAATGGGGTTTTATAAAGAATCTTCTTATGGAGCTTAACTTTCCCCCTCTATGTATTGAATGGGTAATGGCTTGTGTTACTGGCTCTTGGTTTACGTTGAAAATCAATGGAGCAAATCATGGGTTCTTTAAGGGTAGAAGTGGTCTTCGTCAGGGATGTCCACTCTCTCCCTACCTCTTTGTGCTTAGCATGGAAGTGCTCTCTAGGCGTCATAGAATTATTAACCAGCTGCCTCAAGTCTCTTATCACCCGAAATGCTGTCAACTGAGGCTTAATCACATGGTGTTTGCGGACGATCTAATAATCTTTATTAGAGGTGATAGTCCTTCAGTTGCTGCAGTTGCGAGGGAACTCGAGATGTTTGCTTTTGAATCGGGTTTGAAAGCAAATAAAGAGAAACCCCACATGTTCTTTGGTGGGGTGCGAGAAGAGGTTAGGAGCCTTATTCTGAGCCAAACTGGATTCGCACAAGGAGAATTTCTTTGTCGATACTTGGGACTACCCCTCCACTCGGTGACACTACTTCAAACTCCCTATTTTCTAGACACTTTGAGGTTGACAATTTTATAAAGGGTCGACCCTATTTTATACCTAATTACCAATCTCGACTCTTTCATGTGTCAAGAACAATAAAATAATTATTAATAATTTTAATAAATTAAGAAACTACTCCCACGTACTGATCTTCTCCCAAAACACAATTATTCTCACGCGGATGAATATCCCCATCGCATAATACTGTCGCGCATCAAGCATTCATCTAAACCTAGGCAATTAACATCTTCGTCAATCATCTTCATCCGCTACCATCTTCGTCAATTTCCTCATCCGCGCATCAAGTTAATACCTTCATCTTCGTCAATCATCATCTCAATAATCCGCACGACTCTCTTCAGATCGTCTTCTCAAAATTGGTTATCCGTTGCGTTACCATTGATCGATCAGTCATCATCTTCGTCAATCATCAATTCATCAACTGACAGGTTTCATATGTGTTTATTATCATCAATTCATCAGTGTTTCTCTCACATTAAGATATCATTATTGATGATTTTGTTTGATGTAATTAGTTGTGAGAACTAATTTTGAGAATTTTTTTTGATGGTTATTGATGCTCACAGTTGCTGATAATTTTATTGTTCACGATTTTATTGCTGATGTAATTTTATTGTTTGATGTAATTTTATTGCTCATAATTTTATAACAGTTGTGAGAACATAACATTAAGATAACAGTTGTTGGTGATTTTTTTTGATGATTTTATTGTTCAATTCATACGGGTTTTTCAATTGATTAAAGGAAGAGCATTTTTTTAATTGATGATTTTAATTGTATTGTTCGTAATATATCGTTATTGAGCTTATGTTTGATTACAGAAAGAATCTCGAAACGAAGGATGCTAGAAACACGAAAGCAATCACAGGTGATATCACAAGCCATATCAGGTCACTAAATGTCATTCTTCATTCTTTTCTGATTTCGACCTTATAACCACGTTTAGCATCATCGGCCACTTCATTGCTAGTTTTTCCTTCCTATGATTTTGCTGCAATGTCTTCCACCCCAATTTCCTCTTCTGTTGCCTTATCAGTACCTACATTTCCTATCTTCACATCAAATTTTTCTTCAGAATCATGAATCTCGGCTTCAAAACCCGCTTCCATCCCAATTTCCTCTTCTGTTGCCTTATCAGTATCCACACTTCTTATCCCCACATCAAATTTTGCTTCAGAATCACGAATCTCGGCTTCAAAACCTGGCGAACCAGCCAAATCTTTAACACTAGTCCCCTCATTCGATTCTGATGCAACCATTTCTGCTTCAATTTCAGCTGGATAATACTCCATCCTCGAAGCAGCAATCAAATCTTCCCCATCTACCACATTGGGATTGGGCACTTCAACAAATTGAACAAACCCATCTCCAAAATCCTCATCTTTTCCCTCAGAATCTCTCATTCCCATGTCGTCAAAATCATGCATAATTACATCTTCTACCGACTTATCCAAAGATTCAGCAGCATTTTCAACTGCACTTCTTAACACTACCCCACTAAAGTTTCCAACTCCAGGCCCTTCACTTGGTTCTAATCCAAACACATCCTCTCGTCGAGGTCGAATTTGATAGTAATCTTCTAAAGACTCCATCTTTTTCGAAATTTCAGTCACATGAGCCAAACACTCTCACCAACCTGATCTACTGTACTCAGTTTATCATCAAATTCTAGACAAGAACAGTTGACCTAAAACGAACTGATCCTATATTTCCTATCTAAGACCCGAGATTCATGATCAAGATCAAAATTAAAACCTATGTCCACAACTTGTGTATTCCCAATATTATGTATTCACAAATTGTGTATTCACAAATTGTGTATTCCAAATTCTAATAATCTTCATTTCTAGCCTAGGCATAACAGGAGAGGAGTTCATACAGCATATCCACATTGTACACAGACACACAACAACAAACACAATCAAACACTTTAGAATTTCCCATTTCAATCCCCAGTTCTTCTCTTCCACTTCATCCACATCCTCAACTTCCTCGCCATCAGCTACGAATTTCTCATCACTAGTTACGACTTCCTCGATTTCTTTCTTAGATAAACTGTCAGTACAACTAGAACCCTGAGAACAGGAGACTCTCTCAAACTATCGGTTTCAGTCTCACTCTTCCCATCCTTATTAAAAAAGATTTTCCGCCTTCGATTAGGCTGGTAACGGAGGTATTCCGGCCGAGGGGAGAGGTAATTTCTCAGGGGATCGTACGGTACATCAAATGAATTAAGAACAGCAGAATTATCGTCATGTTTATGTTCATGTTCATGTTCTGGATTGACGACATTTTTAGGGGAAAATGATGGGAATTTAGGGAAAGATTTTCTAGGACCGGAATTCGAGTTACCCGATTTACCAAGGTCGGATCTTGGTGATTTCCACTCTGAGAAGATCTTATAGTTTGGTCTACAAGCTATGCTGATGTTCGAGCTATATATCTTTGTACTCCCATTTTTTCACTATCTTCTTCTTGCACACTTTGGGTTCAAAGTTTTAGGAAAGGAGAATATGTGGTTGAGATTGAGTGGTGTAAAAAAAATGAAAGGAAGATCTTAGAGAATTTGCCCAAAAAGGAAAGGAAGAAGAACTTAGTGAAAAGAAGGGAGTAATATTTTTTTTACCATTTTGTCATTTGTAATATTTTGCTATTATAGATTATCATAACTAATTTTAATTTATTGTATTGTACAGGAAGATGAGAACAAAACAGAGCCAAGCAATCTCAAAATTTTTTAGAGTACCCATCGGAAAAAAGACGGTACATTTGTTAAAGGCACAAATACCGAAGATGTTTGGGTAATACATATTAAATCAAGCTGATGCTGTATTATTGAAGGTGATGTCTGGACAGTTAGGCCAAATCTTGGATGCTGTAAATTCTAGAAAGGCACCAATTGAGTATCTAAGTCTTGCAAGAAATGTCTTACATACGACAAATCAAAAGGTAATCTTACACCCTACATTGTATATAATTTTGTATACTTGCATTACATTGACAAAAAAGCTCTAAAACAAAAATACTGACCTGAATGAAGCAAAATTGTACTCCGTATCGGCAAACATGGGCATATGGATTATGCGGAATACATATTATAGTATATACTATGTAATACATATGGCTTATGGAATAGTAGTAAGTCTTACTATCACAAACATATACTTAGGAATTGCTTCGTTATGGAATTCTTATTGTAGGATTAACTTGGTGATGAATTTATGATATCATATTGCTTCGTTACGGAATTCCTGTAATCTGATCTTTCTACCCTTTCCGTAGACGTGATTAAGTCTTCTATATGTACTTTCTTCTGGAATTTATGCAGGATCTACATTGCAAAATTGTTGAATGTGAAACAAGTTTAGGGGAAGAAATCTTATGTGGGATCTTTGATCTTGGATGTAACCTTTTTAGTTTTGTTCATTTTTAACGTCTCTTCTATGCTTGGTTAAGCTTCCCAAAACAGCCTGTGTGACTGAAGTATTGATTAGTCTGTTCAATCTTGTCTCCTTTCATGCCTTTAAGGTACTATATGGTAATGTTGTGTATACGCTTGTGTAAACTACTTTTGTCATCAAACGTGACAAATATGCGTGAACCTAGAAGTTTTCATCTTAATCATATCTAAGCTTGCATCTTAATCTTAACCTTTCATCACGTTTGTGCTCATATAAATTGGTTATTATTTTGTAGGTTTCAGGTTCTGTAAAAGATGATTGTCTGTCGGAGTAATTGCAAGAATTTTCTTCCAGACTATTCTATTAATTAAGACGGTTGTTGTTGCATGCACTCGAGTTTTGTTATTTAATACTCGTGATGAAACATTTCGTTACGTATATTTTTCTTTTCGATCGATATTAGATTGGGTTATTAATTTAGTACATACTCAATTATGTTTGAGAGCAGATATTTTCACGTAATTTTTTTAGCCTTCCATTTTGTACAAGACATTATTGAATCAATCATGATACTATATTTGCATGATTGACAATCTATCGTACACTACTACGTATATTGGTTATTATTTAATATTTTATTTGATTAATAACTTTGTTAGATACATGGTTTTTTGTTTTTTATTTATTTCGTATTATATTTAATTTATGGTAAAAATGTCGTAGTTTTATTGTATATCCTTTTGTCAATATGTAAAAAAAGAATTATGAACTATTTTCTTTAAATTAAATCTTGACGCTTTTTTGCGTTAAGGCTAGTTACTACCATTTTTTTCTTTACGCACATTAGTGTTAACCTTTGAGTTTCTTGACACATAAAAGCGTCAGAAGTCTTGACGCCATAAAGTGTCGGCTTGAATTGTTGACACAAGAAAGTGTAGAGAATAGTGACACTTAAAAGCGTCAGAAATTCCTGACGGCCCAAAATCCGACGCTTTTCTGAAGCGTCAAGAATATAATTCTCTACGCTTTAAAGCGTCGAAAATCAAAGGAAAAAGCGTCGAGATTCATAGGGATTTGTAGTAGTGTGAACAATAGACTTGAGCAATATCAGGTGCTCATCAATAGAATTCAGACCATGATTGTTTGTTGGTCGTCGAGCCACCTTACTTATGCTGGCAGACTCCAATTGATTACTTCAGTAATCTTTGGTCTTACCAACTACTGGTGCCCTAATGCAGTTTTTCCTGTCAATGTCATTAAAAGAATTGATCAGCTTTGCTTAAGATTCTTCTGGACAGGAAGCTATAACAAGGTGCGTATGGTGTTTAAAAAATGGTTGAGCATATGCCTGCCCTGGGCAGAGGGAGGACTCAATGTGAAGAGTTTAAAAACTTGGAACAAAGCTCAAGTCTCACACTGGTTATGGAAGATTATTAATGATGGACCCGGGATTTGGAAAGATTGGCATCTCAAATATATGCTTCGTAATCATGGCATCTGGTCTATTAAGAAACAGGATAATCAAACATCGACTTGGAAAAGCATTCTTATTATTCGTGATGAAATTCTGCAGGCAAGTGGTAGCATTGAAGATGCTATTGATCTAGTGAAGAGTTGGACCTGCAACAATTCTTTTAATGTCGGAGCTGCTTATGATTGGTTCCGGAAGTCTGAGCAAACGATCCGTTGGATGGCAAGATTCAAGGGCATGGGAATTACCCCTAAACACAGAGTCATACTGATCTTAGCTGGGCAGAAAGCATTGGCTACGCAGGATAGATTGCAATCTCAAGGACTTCAGTTGGCAAGCAGATGTGAGCTATGTAAACATGGGTTTGAATCGGCTAAGCACTTATTTTTTGGATGCTCCTTCTCTAGACAGGTCTGGCAACATCTGTTAAATTGGATGCAGATTACTGGAAGGGGCTGGGACTTAGAAACTGAATTGAACTGGTGTACTGCTCGACATAGGAAGAATCATTGGAAGAATCAATGGTTCAGAGGTGCCATCGCTGCTGCAACTTATTAGATTTGGATGGAACGTAATAGCAGAATCTTCTCTACAACTAGAACTACTGTCGAAAGTCTTGTTAGTCGAATTAAGTTTGAAGTTTGCACTAGATTACGAATTAGAGGAATTGATTTGGCTTCGAAGCTGTTGATGTAGAGGGTTTTCTTTTTGTAGAGGTTATATCTTTTGTAAGATTCTAGTCTTATTTTAATGGAATGAGACATACTTTTCTTGCAAAAAATAATAATAATAATAACAATAATAATAATAATAATAATAATAATAATAATGATAATAATAATAATCCGTGGATAATATTGTTGAATGCAAAACTTAGAGTAACAAGTAAATATTTCATATAAATATGAACGAATATTGGTACGAATATGTAATTGAAGATGTACTTGTGTGTGAGGTAATTTAATTAGTCTTTCTAAGAATTCTAACTATAATGCACGCCTATAATTTAATTTGATGTCTACCGTAAATATTACCCACCTAAAAACACATTCACGTATGTAGATAGTATTCGTTTATTATTATGCATATTAACTTGATGTCATTATCAATGTCACTAAAAATCGGTCCCTGCATCGCACGGGCTTTCTAACTAGTTTAAATTAATCGAAAATATATTAAAAATATTATTTAAATATTTCAAGAAAATGAAAATTTTAAAATAATAACAAAAAAATTCTAAAACCAAGTTAACTAGACTAAGGTCAACAATTAACTAAAGATGTAAAATTACTAACCTAACCCTGGACTAATCACCTTAGGTTTGACACGTGGCACGATATGGTTCGCTGTGTATGAAATTTTCATACACCGCGTGTAAGTGTATCATCTTCCGGTGTTTGTTAATTAGTCGACTCGACTCCAAAATCGAACTATTTAGTTGCGTCAAAAACGGACATGTATTTAGGAAAATAGTTATGGAAAAAAATGTACATGGATTTAGGAAAAGATAGCCAAACAATTATTTGTATAAAATTAAGTTGTGTACAACATTTAGCCAATTGAAATAAGTTTTTACTTGATAAAATGTACGTAGTAATAGATAATTTTTAAACTCGTTTGAAAGCGGTGACTGAGCAATTAGCATAACCTTAATTGAAAGATATAGTATATCAGCAATTGGTTGGCGCCAATTAAAAGTTATGGTGGTTGAGCGTGAATCATAGCTAATTGGAAAAAGCTTGTAGTTTCGAAAATCTTTGTCTTGGAATATGTTATAGCACGTCTATAAAACCGCACTCATTTGAAGGAGTGCATACCACTTTCTCAAGGTAAAATGAGTGTTAGTGGAACCCAAAACAACTAAATACATATATTAGAGGATCAGAACAATAGTTACATAGAATACCATGTGCGTAAAAGTCTTGAATTAAAACGACACGAAAAATACGATGTAAGATAAAGATGTTTATAATTTGATTTACATGATAATGAAGACGATATTTAATTAATGTGACTATAACGACGAATGATTGAGTCATCAAGTAATCACTCGCCGGTGGGAGAAAATTTATAGGTAAATGATTATTTTAATGCTCACTTTTTTTACTAAACATGGTGAGAAAAACATCATTCAAACAAGAAATTTACTTGTGAAAAAAAATGTCATAAGGCAACTTGTACATTCTACTTAATTATTAATATTATTAATAAAATGGGGCATGATTTTAAAATCTACACTGCCTTCCAAATTTTATGTGAAATTGCTATTTGATATACGGATTTTACTCCGTTGTACACATCCTGCCATTTATTTTTCCGTGTTTGTCCTTTTCTATCAAAAAATCTCTCCTTCAAAAAATCTCCATTAAACCTACACACAAATTAATCAATCAATTCATGATTATTGAAAACTATTCGACCTGAAACAAGTAATTTGGATTTCGTTATTCATCTCATTAATTAGGGTTTAGAAATTACGATATTTCAACCAACATTGGTTCGTTGGATGCGTAGTTGACGGTTCCTTGGCAGCGTGGCTGACGGTGGTGGTTGTGGGTCGTGGTGATTGGTGGTCATCGACTCGTTAACCATGGTGGTTATGGGTGGTCCGCCTAAACATCTAAATCAACACAATATAAATTGATTTTTTTTATTTCTTCCCCAATCAAAACCTAGCTAATTATTGCAAAATCAAACTCAAATAATTTGTACTCCGTAATATATCTATCTTCACAGTGTCTAGGTGTGGACATGACGTAAGTCCACCCCGACGCGGCCACCCGCGGGTTTGGGTAGGCGAATGAATCTCGTGGTGAGATTGTTCTCGGGTTCGAAATTTAAGTCAAAGTTGGAGTCGCCACCGAATTTTATGGTTATTCGGAACCATTCGAGCCCACTCTATGTCGTCGTGGGCCATACACAAAGTACGGCCCATTTCGATTTAAGAGTTTATGGGGCTCGTCCCTTTGCATTACGATACTGATACCGTTTACACCGGCTTTCGTGTATAGAATGACTCTCGTGCGCCAACGGTTTCGGGCATCCGGAAACCGAGGTTCTGAGTAAGGGGTGAGGGTACGTGTTGGGAAGCCCACTAAGGACACCCAACCCCGCCCGCACTTAGCGGCCTCTACTAAGACATCGTTCGTGTTCGTTTACGCGGGCTAGTAAAACGACTAAATGATATGCAAACAGCGTTTTTGGCTAAGCATGTGAATTATTGGTTAGCTACGTCATTTAATGCATCTAAATCCAAGTCAAATTGTTTAGCATGCGAGGTTCATTTATAAAGCGATAAACATCAAAATAAATAAAGCTCGTAAATATGTACAAAATACACGGGCGGAAATACAACCCGGCCAATACAAAATAACGAACAATAAAAAATAAACGAGATATAAAGAGCGATAAATAATAACTTGCAACGGACCCGTATATATAAATACAAACTAGACCGTAAGTTGTGCAAATGGACGAACTCCGATTAAACACACATTATATTGTGTATTAAGCGAAGGACGGAGACAGGGGACCTAGGCGTGATGCTAGCCCGATCCCAAATCTCGGTGCCTTGTCCCGACTTATCACGTTGAGAAATTGGAGTCTAGATTAATCATGCGTCGGATACGACTAAGGAGTCGTCGACACATGATTAATAGTGAGAGACCGTCAATCAAAGTCGTTACTGTGAAATGTCATGCATGAGTTTTGAAGATGTAAACACGTGATTGACTTTACACGCGGCGACCGAAGTCGTAAAAAAATGACGAGGCTCGAATGATGCATTAAAGCTCTCGCTTTTCTGGGCTACAGGACCCACTCGATCGAGTCATGGCATGGACTCGATCGAGTGCGCCTTCGAGGTAGCTACTTCCCAGTTTTTGGGGTGCTACTCGATCGAGTGGCCCATGGCACTCGGTCGAGTGGCACCTGTACGAGGCATAACTCGCTTTGAAAAAGTTGGCAATTTCGTTTTATTTACTTTTAAATCGATAGTTGGCCGAGTTAAATAGAAATATGGCATAATTAAAATATAACTCGGTTTTTCGGTGTTAAAATCGTGTAACATACGATTATCATACCGTCATCAGAAGTTTGTGAAAAATGTCATTGTGGGATTAAAAAGTTTGACTAGTGACGAAATTGTAGTCCTCCGCGTCACGACATCGATACTAATCCTAACGGATTATGTGATGTCGGTTTTTGCATCAACGGATTTCCCACTAATCTTAGAAATGGAGTCAAACGTGTTCAACTATGATCGACCACGATCACGTTATGCCCTTGAGTACATTGGGACGGCGCTCCTCGAAAGCGTGCCACCTCCGTCGTTGCTCGTAAAGGGATTAAACGGACTTTGGATGATTGTCATAGTCAAACGTGTTAGGATCCGAACTTTAATACTATTATGTACATATACACGGTATTAAAAAGTTAACGACGATAGTTAAATGTTAGAGGTTAAAATATGATAAATAAATGTTATATGTTAGTGTTAGTGTACTAGTATAATTAAATATAGAGTGTAAAGAAAATGTACATAAATCGAGATAGCAAAGATAGAAACGGGGTTGATGACACCCTCAACATACATGCTTAGAATGGCCTCGACAATGGACTCGTAATAGCGACGGGAACGCGGGAGTATCGAGGATGTAGTTGAGTTATGGTGTGTATGTGTGTGTGTGGCTTTGTTGGTTTTTCGAGGGACAAATGGCTCATTTTTTTTGTGTTGTATTGCTTAGGATTGTAGTGTAGAGAGAATGAGTGAATTAGGATAGAAATGTGAGGTGAAAATGCATGAAAAATTCCTGTCAAATGAAGAGCACAAGGGGGGGTATTTATAGATTTTACCCCTCGACCTAGGGTCACTCGATCGAGTGGCCCTAGTGCACTCGATCGAGTGCCTTTGAAGACGGGTATGTTCCGGAATTTGAGGCTTCACTCGACCGAGTGAGTCAATCCACTCGATCGAGTGGATAAGGGTGGCGAGCCATTTTAGGAAATTGTTGACCCTTTTGATTTCTTTGAGGATTGTGTTCAGACGCAAGCTTCTAGAAACGAACTTGGTCAATTTTTGTGTCGGATTCGTCTTTGACCGGGTTTTGACCCGGTCGCCAAAAGACGGGTTTTATTTTTGGTGTCGGATTTGGCCCAAATTAGTCTCATTTTACTTGGAACGACCCACTGGGCCTGAATTTGAGGTTGGTTTTGAGAGATTTGTACTCCGCTAAATGTCCACGTCGGATATTATTGATTCCGAGCCCATATTCGAGTGTACTAAGTCACGTTTGCGTCCGATCATCATCGGGTGTTTTGTCGGGAACTGCTATAGACACTAGCAGACAAAATGCGGGTGTCTACAGAGCCCCTACTCTGACTGAGGCTTGGACAAGGCGAAAGTCAGAGTAGCTACCAGGCTAATCGCAGATTATGACCTGGCAGCCTTCCGGTCGGGTCGTTTATAGTCTAGTAGACTTGCGTGAATGGCTCGCCAGCCATAAGCAGAGGGTCATACTTGTCCTGGCGATGATAGCTCTGTGGGGAGTCGGACTTGTCTTTGAAGTCCTAGGTGTACCCGTATGCCGATACATCACATCTTGGATGTAGCATTCTGGGAGAAACGCTGACGCACGTTGGGGAGTAATGTAGTTGCGCGGAGACTTACCTCTGAAGTCTGGGGTGTACCTGTATGCTGACACATAATATCTTGCATGTAACACATAGGCAAAACACCGACTCGTGCTGGGGAAATAAAATATTGATTTTTTTTTTTTTGAAAAGCGGAAATTTTGAAATATTTTTAGAAATTTTTAGGAATGCTCGGGACGACTCGATTCCTGTTCTGGGTTCTAAACTGTAATCAGGCTTGAGTAGGGCCCAAATCTGCTGAGGAGGCATGGCAGTTAGGGTTTAGTTAGGTTTCAGTTAAGTTTCCTCATTATAAATATAGGAATCCCTGCGTCAGTTTACTGCATCCCAAATCACAAACCCCTTCTTCTCCTCAAAATCTTTTAGACTTTCAAGAAGATTCAAATTTCTGTCATGGGTATTGATCACCTAACTGCGCTGCTTTTTGCTTGGTCCCAACACTTTCGGGACGAGGAAAAGGTTCATCTGACTCAGATGGGAATCGTCAATTTACTCCCATTTCAACGTCTGATAACCGACTCGCATTTTCTGGACGCCTGTTTAACGTTTTGGGATACTACCCATCACGTTTTCGCGTTCCCACGAGGAGAAATATGTCCTCTACCTGAGGAAATCGCAGCTATAGGTGGTTGGAGCCCTATTGCTCATCCTACTATCCCTCCATTCTATCCTGATCCCTAGAGGAGGCTGAGGAATTTCTTGGGTTTGTCTCATGCTGAGACAGATCGAATGGTACGGGAAAATTCTGTCTCCCTTTTCGACCTGGCTGACAAGTTCATGAATAATCGAGACGTGAGGATTACTGCTGCTCATAGGCGTAGGGCTTTCGCCTTTTGTATGCTGCACCGTTACGTTTTTGAAGGGATGATGGAGGCTGACTCGTGCTTGGGTCAGATCAGGCTGATTGGTATGGTTGACCAGATGGAGACTGGTCATAGCCCTACTTGGCTAGCCACCGGGGAGATCATTATGGGTCTCGATGCTAGGAGGCTTGACCCTGACCGACAGCTGACTGGGAGCGTCCGTATCTTACAGGTATACATCTCACGTCTCTTTTTTTTCACGCGAATTTTCTGATGTCCGTAAGTCACTCGATCGAGTGGACCTGTCACTCGACCGAGTGACTTCTTTGAAGTGCTTCTGCCCATTTTCAGAGGGCTTACTCGATCGAGTCAGCTGCGATACTCGATCGAGTGACACTCTCGACGAGCTTCTGTCTGCTTTCAGAGGTCTTACTCGATCGAGTCAGACGTCATACTCGATCGAGTGGGCTGTAGCGAACCTTCCCGTCGTTTACGAAACTTGTGTATCCCTTTTCAGATATGGCTGTCTGAACGTGTGATCCCCTAGAAAATCTAACGTAATACAGTGGCGGAAACACTGTAGAGTTGGGATTAAAACACACTGACAAACTCTATCTTATTAAAAGAAATAGTAAGTCAATACAAAGGCCTCTTTTTACAAAAGGGCTAAAAAGAAAATTCTTCAAACGGGTTAACAAATCCAAAAATTACATAAATGAAGAAAGAGTAGGATCCACGCTACTCGCTAGCTCACACCTAAAACCCAGCAGCAAATACCTGTCATGTTATAAACATAACAGCCACGTCAGTAGGGAGTAACTCGGACGTTCTCCCAGCCATATTATATCGTATGGAAAAATAATAGTATTACTATATCAAAATAATTAAAATGACAAAACATTAAAACGATTTAATAAAAATAATTAAAATAATATTGTAGATGTTATTTAATTCTTTCGAATCATGACACTACAAACGCGGAGGAATATCTATATCGTCTTGGTTATTTTAAACGATTCAAATCAATATTCTTTATTTTATTTTTTATTTTTCAATCTAGTATTCCATATCGATTCCATAATCGAATATGGGATATGAGGAGCATCACAATCATTCTAAGTATTCAATATCGATTTCATAATCGAATATTGAATATAACGAATGTCGAAAATATCAAATCGGGTATAAATCAGTCCATATTTGTACGCGATTTGTCAAAATTAACAGTTTTCGAAAAACCGAGTCCGGGGCAGCCCGTGGCGCGAGTCGCGCCCTTCTCGGGCGAGTCGCACGGTTCCCTGAAAACCGCGACGCATATCTTCTTTTTCTTTTCTTTAAAACATCGACTTTTCCGGCATACTTCAAGTTTTTGATATGTTTTTTCCCTTGACCTCGGTCAACACGCGTTAATTAATCACGTGTACTACTATCTTTTCAAACCATGCATCATCTCGTTTACATCATTCAATTCAATTCAATATTTGCACAAACCGTTATCATTCCTTATATCGTTACTAACAGTTTGTTCGTTTCCTTTGTCAATTTTCATTGTTTATTTTATTTTACTAAAATGAACCCACATGCTAAAATTCAACTTCGACGTTAGAATTTAATTGCATTAAATTGACTTAGAAACCCTTTTCAATTCCATTCACATGTTTAGGGAAAATAATCTTTGCATATCATTTTCCCGTTCAACTAACGCGCGTATTGGAAAGTCATTCGAATTCTTAGTAGAGGCCGCTAATGTGCGGGCGGGGTTGGGTGTCCTTTGTGGGCTTCCCAACACGTACCCTCACCCCTTACTCAGAACCTCGGTTTCCGGATGCCCGAAACCGTTGGCACACGAGAGTCATTCAATACACAATATCCGATAATGTCGGTATTGGTATCAAATGCAAAGGGACAAGCCCAATAAACTCTGACATCGGAAATGGACCGTATTCTGTATACGGACCACTACGACATAGAGTGGGCTCGAATGGTTCCGAATAACCACAAAATTTGGTGGCGACTCCACTTCGACCTAAATTTCAATTCGATCCGTTTCATATGGAGATTCATTCGCCTACCCAAACCCGCGCGTGGCCGCGTCGGGGTGGACCTATGTCATGTCCACAATTTGGCGACTCCGCTGGGGATTAACTGATGCGTGACTTACCATCGGCATCCTCAGGGTGAGACTCGAATAGAAATCGTTTGACTAGTACAATACGCGTTTTAGTTTTACGGTTCATGCATAACCCATATTTTCCCGGGCCGGTACTCGCGACCGACGTCCCACTATACCGTTGATGTACTCCAATATGGATATGTCAAAAGGTGTCCATAGTCGATTCGAGTGCGTTTCGCGGCATGTTCTAAGCTCAACTCGACTTAGGAAGTCTGTCCCAATCAACGTCTAGACTATGTACACTGGTATAGACCCCTTATAGACCGACCGAGACTTAGTGTAGAGCATACATGACGTCGTTATAATGCTTGTGTGACTACGTGCTACTTGGTTTCCGAGTCGTTTTCAAAAACCGTCTTTTTTTTTTCAAAAATTGCATCTTTTTCAAACTATTCAATTTCAAAACCCGGGACACATACCGAATTTAGGAGTTATGATTCTACTCAAAATAGCCTATTTTCTAGACGGTACGCTACCCAATTCAAAACACAAAAATACTTTCGAACTTTCAAAACCGAGGCCCGATGCACTTTCTGATTTTTTTCGAAAAATCGGGCCTCTCCACCGAGTTATCTCGGAATTTTCAAATCAATCAATTTTCAAAACCTTTCTCTTCTTAGGACTTCCCGTATTTAGCAGTGTCGGGTCATGTCATAAGTCGTAGAAGTCTTTAGCGTCGAAACTCCGTCGATCTTAAATCACGAGTTTCTTCCCTATCCCAGTCCGCCTTATTAGACTAAGGCAAGGCCACCTACGTAGGACATACTCCTACAAAGGAAGGTCCGTCTACACACTCGAGTCTAAAAGTCTGTGGATGTCTCACGTGGACCTTCCTTCGAACAGGACTCGGCCCACATAGCCGAATCCTAAGGAAGACCCACCTTTCACGAGTCACCCGTCTAGGTGTCTTTTCCGAGTCAACCTTTTACAAGGCATAGCCCTATAACAAAAGGTTCGTGGTCCTTACGTCTAAAGGGTCACTCGTCCCACACTCGAGTCTTAACAAAATTAACGATCCCACTTGGGGGCTATTCTCCGACGGAGTGATTAATCACAGTCACTTCGAGAATCGCGCCATACACATTCGTCTTAGGAGGGTCTAACCCAAGTCAAACATGGTCGCCCCATTTTCAGACTCACCCTTCTGCAGCTCGAGTCTAATTTGCGGTCATTACCTCGTCTAGGTCAACATTCAAGTATCCCGGTCCGAGAGTCCTAGTCATTTCCGTCACCCCAGGCCATGTCTAGTTTGACTCATCATGTACGCAAAACCGAGCTTAGGCGAGTTCTAACACCTGTCATTTCTTCCGATCAGGGACCCTATGAACGAGACACTACCAAACCACGACAAATCCCATGCCGTCAAGAAAGGGGATATCCAGGGGAGTATGCTTATGCTATCTTGCTCCATTAACAACAGCTTCTCGAAAATCAATACTGCCCTAGATAACCTAAGTTCCAGGGTAACCATCATCGAAGAAGACCTTGTAAGAACCTGATCCCGTATAACACAACTAGAGCGGGTAAGGCAGTCAATCACCCAACCGAGTCATTTGAAGGGTGAACACTCTTACGAAACTGTCCGATACCCTCAAGATGGCAAGGCCGAGAGAAGTAACCCTCAAGTCACCTCTCCAAAAATCAAGAATCAGTCAAAGGAAAGGACATTTACCCACTTGGATATGTCCTACACCATCGCTTTCCAGAGGTTGGTTCCGAAGGGCCTAGTGCTACCTATAGGCCCAACAGTCGACCCACCTGTGGAGAATTGTTCCAAAGCACGGAACGCCGAGCATTACTTCAAATTCCACAGAGGGAGGGGACACGATACAGAACAATGCTGGAAGCTAAAACATCTCATTCAAGACTTCCTCGATGCCGGGAAGACTCCCGTTTTGGAAACATTGTCACTTGCAAAGCCCCTCGTGGACTACACAGGGCCCGATGACCGAAGCATCCAGTCTACCTCTCATCCATCCAAGAGTCCGGATTTGATTTAAGTCCGAGTCTGAGTCTGAGTCTAGGATGTTCTATTCCAAAGTCAAAGTCAAAGTTAAGGTCAAGGTCAAAGTCAGAGTCAATTGTATTCTGTCCTCTTTTCCAAAGTCAATAAAATCAGCTTTCCTGTTTCTCATATATACTTTCCTTATGTGTTTCCGAGAACGTGATGAACACCATCATACACTGTGAGCACACGCACGTGACTATTATAGGCACATCTGTAATGACTGCAGGAAACTGAGCCCGTGTTTTATTTTTACCTATTCCATGCCTGGTATAGAAAAGCCACACGACTACCCGTAGCAGGAGCGGTATCGAATCCTATGACAAATCTAGGTAATCTCCTAGTTTGGGTTCAAGACGGGAGGCAAGCCCATTTCCTACAATAAAACATCCATCCGATAAGACTGACCAATCCCTACCTTAGGTGTTAGTCTGACCGACAAAAAAACAAAAAAGGCTCAAAAAAAAAACTGGACACAAAAAAAAAAATCGAAAGTCCATGAGAAAAAAGCAAAAGGCCAAAAAAAAAAAAAAAGCAGGCCATCATCAAAAAAATTCAGAATACCCATGACCACGGTCAACGGTCAATTCAAGTGAAAGCCCCACGACCAGGGTACGGTCAAAATTATCAAAACCCATGACTGCGGCTAAGAGGTCAATCAAAAAAATCAAATACCCATGAACGTGGTCAACGGTCAACTCAAGTGAAAATCCTTTGACCGTGGTACGGTCAAATTTAAAATTATCAATACCATCCGATAGGGGAGTAACAATCAAGCTGGTCAGCTAACACCACACTCAGCCTTCCCACATTACAACCCTCAAGACCTCCTCGAGACCTAGGCCAGAGACAGCCCGGAATTTTGAGGATTCGAGCTCCATAGGATACCCCTAACCATTAGGGCCAGACATGGAAACCAGATCCCGCATTATCAAACCAGCCCAATCGAAGTTCGAGCCATTTTTACTCGACTTCCCCCGTTCCTACCACATTACAATACCTTACCCTCTGACAGGCTAAAGTCGTATGCCTCAAATTACTAATTTATAATCACTTATAACCAACTAACTAAAACAATAGTATGATGGAAATAAGGGTCGAACCCACAGAGAATTGGACTAATTATAACTGTGTACTAATGTAGAACAATAATAAACTAATTAATTAAACAATAAATATGGGGGGTTTTGATTGATTTTCTAACAACTAAAACTGATAAAGATAAAAACTTTAAGTAAATCAAATGAGTAAAACGGTCTCGGGTCAAGTACAAATCCACAACTTAATCACAATTGATCATCGAAATCCGGTTCGAATTATTATTCTTGACTACTTTATCGTGAATCGAAGATTCTAATTCTCCTTACGAATAACTAATTAAAACGTATCCCGTTCTTAATTAGATCTAGATGTTAAACAACCTAAACAATCCAGTTCTAGATTTAATTCAACAGCAGCATTAATAAATAGAGAATTCAATAAAGAGATAAATAAACACATACAATCCAGTTGTGTCATAGATCTATGATAATTGCTTCTAAGTCTTAATATCAACGAATCTCGTTCAATAATTAAGTCTTAGATGTTACTCAGGTCAAGTTAATCAACAAATCCTGTTCAATTAACAAAACTAACAATAGAACGATGAAATAGAAAACTAGTTGATCACTCTAGAAATCAATAACAACATTCATATAATTAAACTGAGCAATTAATCAATAATCAAGAATAAAGATTAGAACTTTCAAACTCACAATCGATAATTAAGCGCTTCAATGTCTTGAACCGAGATAAGAAGATTAGTTACACATAGTTTCTTAAGAAAAACTCTAATGATCGTTCAACTTCCTAGATGGAATAATAAATAATATCTAAACTAATAATAATCTATACTAATAGTGATCTCATAATAATTTAGGTAAGTCTATTACTTACCAAACTCTCATAATAAAATAAAATAAAATAATAATACTAGTAAATAATAAGCTGAGACGGAATCCAACACGATTCAGCATCCGTCTTCAGTTCTCGAGCTTTTTCTTCCGGTTCCTCGTTTTGGGCCCATCTTGTCTTGTTTTCTCTTTTCATTCACGACCCGAATCGAGAATCCTCAAATAGACTTATAACAATGACATCATAAATATTTCACCAACGGGGGACATAAACACCGATTTAGTCAACCCAATTACATTTAAATCGTCATTATAACCATGATTAAATACGGCCCATCAAATATCCCCACGCTTGAACCTTTGCTCGTCCTCGAGTAAAACTCGAAGATCACAATAAAAATAACTATCACTAGTCCAAAACGCGCGGGAAAACATTACACTCACGGCCCTCGCTCGCCTTCCTTCAAACTCTCTCATGTAACATGTCACCGTCAAAATATCACCAACTCTCGAATCATCCTCACGACAAAAGGACATCAACATGTAAAAATAACCAACAATAAAATTCTAACGCCCCTTATCGCTCCGATCCTAAAACGGATCACATGTGCTACAAACGTCACCGGTGGTAAAAGATGTATACCACAATATTAAACAACCCGCACATGTGATCAATTCTAAACGCCTCTAATCGCCAAATCAAGACAATTACACCCAATCGCATAAACAAGGTGCAATCACTTCACTCCGCACCGCGTTTCTTCTCACCGTAGCCAACTAATCCTACCCGACCGTCCTTCTATGTCACCCTTCTTATGACGCCAACACTAAGAACGGATAAAGTAATTGTGAGTTTTTTTTTTTTTCCTAATTCCCTCATTTTGCCTAGAGTGTCCGCCCTTGCGGATTTTCACTCTAACTTTTCATTTTTTCAACTCACACTACTCTCGTGGCACACAACTCGATTTTTGTTTTTACCCGGAGCGCCCTTTCGGGTTTTCACTCCGTCCTCGGCACTTTCCCGTTCTTGCCTAGGCGCCCTTTCGGGTTTTCACCTAGCCGAGATTTTTTTTCTTTTTCTCTTTTTATTTTCATTTTTTTCCTTCAAAAATCAACTCAAAGACGATTACAATAATGAGACAAATAAATTTCCCTTCCCCACGCTTATTCCGAGCATTGTCCTCAATGTGAGATTAAGGACAGAAATATAAACAATAAATGGGAGAGGAACTTGAACATGATAAACAACCCGTCACAAGTATTGTAACGTTACAGAGACATTCCAAAGCATAACTAGAACGTAGCACCCAAACCTCCGTCTCACGAATACTAACAAGCTGATTTCACCTTATCTCAGCTCTCAGGATAGTAGTCAATCAAATTACTCAATAAAATCGATAATTAGACCCCACACCACCATTCTCCAGTAAGCAATATTAGAGTCAGGCAGTCAGCGAATGCAACTCAGAAACGAATTGACTTAGCCAACGCCTATCCCTCGATAACAATATGGCTAAACACTACTAAGCCCAGTAACGAATACCACCGAAAGTCGATAACAATATGGCTAAACACTACTAAGCCCAGTAACGAATACCACCGAAAGTCAGCCATAATCAACAATGTGGCCCAACCGAAAACAACAACTCAGTAACAACGAACTCGGCCATGACAACTAAGTAACTGAGACAGCCGACACCAACTCAACTAGTGGCAGAACTATGTAAGGACAGACGGGACGGATTGACTACCGACTCGACTATGAACACAGCTGTCCTCTATGATTTGACAGACCCAGAACACGACCCCGTGAACTGTCCGACAGGCTGACACAGACTGATTGACACGGAAATGTCAATCTGAGTTAAATCAAGTCAAATCTCACTGAAACTGCTCACAAATACCATGGACGACAAGACTCAGTCTAAAATTGAAATGAAACGAGTAAGTGAAGAGAAGAATTACGGAGTCAAGAACTCACAACCTTGGATAGACCTATATTGAGAATGATACCTGATATACTCAACACCTGACCTTGACCAGAAGCAACGACGATGCGACGACATACAAACTGACCGGCACAGACACCGGCGGTGGATCTGATGCTGGCGACCCGACCGACGGACAACGACATCGGCGGCACGATGGGCCGACAAAACGAATTGGAGTGGGATTAGGGAGAAAGAAATTTTGAATTGAGGGGATGAGGATTTGGCTAATTTGGATTTAAGAATGAGTAGTGGAGGGGTAGATTAATAGAGTTGAAGATGGGGAAGTGGAGATTGGAATCCAGATTTGGGAAAGTGATGAAGTTTGTTCGTATTTTTCTTTTGATTTTTTTGTTTTTTTTTTTTAAAAAAAAAGACTGACCTGTATGTGAAGAAAGATGCGCGACCTGCATGGATGGTCCGCGACTCGCCCCAAATTTCTGATTATTCATTCTACTCGTCGATTTCGCTTCAATTTCGAGGGATCGTCATGCTAGTCGCCCCACACTCATGCTAGTCGCACGAAATTCTGGAAAATCCGTCTTCCTCCTTCCTATAAGTACTAAACATTAGGACTCGACTTAAAATTAGAAATAAATATATTTATGACTTATTCTACGAAAAATACGAAAACGTTTATTAATCTAATAATTATGAAAAATGACCCTTAATAAAATTTGAAAAAAACAAATAAATAAAAACAAATTAAAATAAAAATATACCAGACACGGGTTGCCTCCCGGAAGCGCTTTTGTTTATTGTCGTTCGCTCGACTTCTTGTGAAAAACTGACCCGAATTATAATATTACTAAATTACTTACCTCAACCGACAATGGAGCAATCGAGTGAAGTGAATGTTACATTAGGCGCGGAACAACTCAATGCCCTTAGCAATCGATCAAAAATACTTGCACAAAGATTAGAATCGTGACAATAAGAGATATATATCAATTGACACCATTTATTAATAAGCACATCATAATAATCATGCAAAAAATTTGTTTTCGACCAACTATGCTCAAAAAATGAGTTCATATCAATGTATTCCTCTTTATAAGATGGGTTTTTCATGGATATAGTCAAATAGGCTCGAGGGTAAACATAAAACTTTTCCGGAATTGACACCGATGAATACTCGAAGGGTATCGATGGTGGTACTTCCTTGTGAATATAAAATTCAGTATTCATGCCTCCTATTTCACCCACCTTTTCATCACAATTCATGTTCACTAATTCACCTCTCGTAGCGAAATCATCTTTCGGCTCATCAAAAACAACTATCTCCTCTTCTCCTACTCCGACTTCCCTAGTCTCCTCAATGGTCACACTTATTTCCTCTTGCTCATTCTCAACAATCATAACTAGAGAATCCTCCAAGACTGAAATATGACTCATATCATTTTGACCTGTGGAATCTTCCTCAACGTGTGTTTTGTTATCACAAGAGGAATCAATATGTGTAAAAATAGTAGAAGAGGGTAAGAAGTATATCGAATCATCATAGTCATCCTCCTCGTCATCCCAAAAACCATCATCACTATCAACATCACACTCTTTATAAGAGTGGCATACCCCATCGGGTTCAAAGGGAAGAGTCTCATCAAAGTCCATGTTCTTATTAACTCCATACTCCTTAAAATTTAGAGAAAACTCATCATGTGTCTCAAGTCTATCATTAGATGTCGTTATTTGCACTATATGACTCTCAAGGTTCTCGATACTAGCATTGTTCTCTTGCTCGTATTGAGCCATACTAGCTTGAAGGGTCATTTGAGCAGTAATCAGGTCTCTAATCATGTCTTCCGTGGATATACGAGAATCATGTTGGGTGTTCAAATTTTTATTGAGACTCATTGAAGGTGTTCTAGAACGTGAGTTTTCCAACTCCCATTCTTCAGTGTCGTGAGCCAAGTATATGAAAAGTTGCCACTTCTCCTCATAACTAAGTCCGTCAACGAATCTCCCCTCACTTAAAGAATCAACATGCATCAAAGTTTCATCATTTAACCCATTGTATACCACATGAAAGAGTTCCCAAATTTGATATTGGTGACGACATCTAGAGACATACTCACTCAATCTATCAAAATATTTGTAAAACAGTTCATGCTCATATTTAGGGAAATATTTAGTCGCCATCTATCAGGTAAACTAAGACTCACTAGAAACACTCAACAAAAATTAAAACTAAACTAGACTCTAAAAAAATAACGACTAAAAAAACTACTCGTAACTAACTAAAAATCTCTACAGTAACACACAAAAATAATTAACGTCAATTCCCCGGCAACGGCGCCAAAATTTGACAGGCTAAAGTCGTATGCCTCAAATTACTAATTTATAATCACTTATAACCAACTAACTAAAACAATAGTATAATGGAAATAAGGGTCGAACCCACAGAGAATTGGACTAATTATAATTGTGTACTAATGTAGAACAATAATAAACTAATTAATTAAACAATAAATATGGGGGGTTTTGATTGATTTTCTAACAACTAAAACTGATAAAGATAAAAACTTTAAGTAAATCAAATGAGTAAAACGGTCTCGGGTCAAGTACAAATCCACAACTTAATCACAATTGATCATCGAAATCCGGTTCGAATTATTATTCTTGACTACTTTATCGTGAATCGAAGATTCTAATTCTCCTTACGAATAACTAATTAAAACGTATCCCGTTCTTAATTAGATCTAACTGTTAAACAACCTAAACAATCCAGTTCTAGATTTAATTCAACAGCAGCATTAATAAATAGAGAATTCAATAAAGAGATAAATAAACACATACAATCCAGTTGTGTCATAGATCTATGATAATTGCTTCTAAGTCTTAATATCAACGAATCCCGTTCAATAATTAAGTCTTAGATGTTACTCAGGTCAAGTTAATCAACAAATCCTGTTCAATTAACAAAACTAACAATAGAACGATGAAATAGAAAACTAGTTGATCACTCTAGAAATCAATAACAACATTCATATAATTAAACTGAGCAATTAATCATTAATCAAGAATAAAGATTAGAACTTTCAAACTCACAATCGATAATTAAGCGCTTCAATGTCTTGAACCGAGATAAGAAGATTAGTTACACATAGTTTCTTGAGAAAAACTCTAATGAACGTTCAACTTCCTAGATGGAATAATAAATAATATCTAAACTAATAATAATCTATACTAATAGTGATCTCATAATAATTTAGGTAAGTCTATTACTTACCAAACTCTCATAATAAAATAAAATAAAATAATAATACTAGTAAATAATAAGCTGAGACGGAATCCAACACGATTCAGCATCCGTCTTCAGTTCTCGAGCTTTTTCTTCCGGTTCCTCGTTTTGGGCCCATCTTGTCTTGTTTTCTCTTTTCATTCACGACCCGAACCGAGAATCCTCAAATAGACTTATAACAATGACATCATAAATATTTCACCAACGGGGGACATAAACACCGATTTAGTCAACCCAATTACATTTAAATCGTCATTATAACCATGACTAAATACGGCCCATCACCCTCGAAGCCTCAGCTCCACAAAATCGAGCTCTAGATTTCGAATCATCAAAGCCACTTACTTCCTAGCACCACATTTCCAAAAACATCAAATCCCGAGAACAAAACTCGTTAAAATTCCCCGAGAGCAGAACTCGTTAAAAATCCCGAGAACAAAACTCGTTAAAATTCCCCGAGAGCAGAACTCGTTAAAAATCCCGAGAACAAAACTCGTTAAAATTCCCCGAGAGCAGAACTCGTTAAAAATCCCAAGAACGAAACTCGTTAAAATCTCATCCCAACTCTTCTCATCGAAACCAGTTACCAACCCCGAACACGGGAACTCAACTTGCAGTCGGCATAGAACATGCCCAAATAATTCACACCAACTCTGGGGGCTACCCCGGGGAGCGCTCACAGTCACGGGATTAATATCCTCACCATTCAAGCCCTTCGATCAAGACATCACTGGGAATGTACCTAGCCTACACCGTCATTATGGCTAGTTACACACAAAGTCCTATTAGAATAGGCACCATAATACATCTTCCGACATTGAACTACGGCATGGTTTGATTGCACCACACGTGAATACGTAGGCAGCCTTTCAACAGAGGCACAACCACTCACATAATCCAAATACTTCCAAAATCTAGCCTCCTTTCTATAGTGTGTCCTAATACTCGGCTCAGTCAAAGACGAGAATCTGTCAGGACTCGAAGAAGTACCCATTTTGGACTGTACCCTAAAATAAGAAATCCAGAAGGGCACCAGACTAAAACAGTCTCATTACAGACTACTGCAAGTCCCCTATATCATATTCATCCCATTTCGATGTTCGACCGTGTTGCCACTCGCCTAGGCTACGGAATAGCGCAACTCGAGAGCCTTGTTAGGTGGCCCACCCCCTACCGAGTCTCGGTCCAACCCCTCGAGAGTCCAGTCGTGTCTGTCAGCTCGTCCGGTCACGTCCAGAGTCGAGTCTGTCGGTAGACCTCTCTCTTCAAATTCCACTTTAAAATTTGCAAGACTTAGCCACTTGAAAAAAAATCCTTTTCGAAAAGGTCAAATTTCGGTCTATTTAAACTGCAAATTTCTTTCCTAAAATGCTTTAGGAGTCAAAATTTTCAAAATTTCAAAAATTCAAGATTTCAAAATTTTCAAGAATCCAAAATTCAAAAATCATTTTCCCCAGCGCGAGTCATTTTACTACCTACGTGTTGCATGCATTTTACGTGACTTATACAGGTACGACTCAAACAGGGACATACAACCCACTACACCTCCCCAGCGGGAAGCCCAAGGCGGCAATTTTCCCGGAATGGCACGGGATGGGCCTACACACAGGCACACCTAGGACTTATGCGACAAGTCTGATTCCCCACAAAGTTATCATCATCAACTCATGTATGACTTCCAACTTATGGCTGGCGAGCCCTTCACGCGAGTCTAATGGACTATAAACGACCCGACCGGAAGTCCGCCAGGTTTCAATCCTCGATTGGCCTGGTGGTTACTCTGACTTTCGCCTTGTCCAAGCCTCAGTCAGAGTGGGGGCTCTGTAGACACCCGCATTTTGACTGCCAGGTGACTATGGCAGTTTCCAAAAAAACACCCGATGATGATCGGACGCTAACGTGTTTCTATGCGCTCGGATACGGGCTCAAATCCATTAATTGCTGGCTAACACACTTACAGAGTACAAATCTCACAAAATCAACCTCGAATCCAGGTCCAATGGGCCGTATCCAATCAAATAAGACTAATTTGGGTCAAAACCGACACCGGAAATAAAACCGACTTTTAGCGATTGGGTCAACCCTGGTCAAAGTCGTTTCCGAGACACATCAAAGCAGCCACTCAAATACAAAAAGTCCAACTCAAGAAGCAAAACCAACAGTCCACCTTCAGACGGACCATCAGGTCAAGTCCGTCAGGGCACAAAACCCTTAACATCCAAATACATGGGCAATGCCTATATATACACCCCATGCAACACCACATGACACAACTTTTTCACAACCTCAAGAAGCCTAATACACATCTCTACACAATCCTAATCAATATCAAATCAAACCCTAATCAATATTAAACTCTCAACACATCAAGACTCAAACCCTAAGCAATTCTACACTAGCAAACCCTAAACCTAGTTTTAGGAATCAATCCCGAGCCACCATAACTTAACCTTCATTCACCTCGAAGACTCTTGTGTTAAAGCCACGGTTACGAGTCCGTTCCGAGACAAGAACATGTAGGTTGAGGGTGTCAAAACCCTTTCTTCTCTCCTTCTCTTTCTCACGTCGTCTTCATCTTCCTCTCGCATCTTTTCTTCATTTTTTTTATTTTATTCATTGCATCATAATATCGATAATACTATTAATATCAAAGCATTAAAATACTTATCAATTTGTGTCGAATAAGAGGGATATCGGAATAAGAAAACACGAATATACAAGTGTACTGCACACAGCGTTGACGGTCGCTTATTCCGGTACCCCGATTATTTGATTATTGAGATAAGTTAACTTAAACAATTTTTTTTTTCGTTTTCATCATTTTTCGAGTCACATGTTTACATTAATTTTCAAAAACAAGCATTATATTTAATAAGGGTCGAAACCCGTTGACGCGGATCTGACATCCTAATCCTTAGGGATTTATTTCGATGTCGGAAAAGCCGAGGGAATCAAGTTTTCATTCAAGCAAAGTGTCGATACGTTAGATCCGATGCCAATTCCATAATTGGATGTCGAGTCTAATAATCTAATCAAACAATTTAGCCAATTCAATTTTTTGTTGATGCTAACGTAGATGTTATTTAATTCGTTCGAATCATGACACTACAAATGCGGAGGAATATCTATATCGTCTTGGTTATTTTAAACGATTCAAATCAATATTCTTTATTTTATTTTTTATTTTTCACTCTAGTATTCCATATCGATTCCATAATCGAATATGGGATATGACGAGCATCACAATTAGAATTGAGTATAAATCATTCTAAGTATTCAATATCGATTTCATAATCGAATATTGAATATAACGAATGTCGAAAATATCAAATCGGGTATAAATCAGTCCATATTTGTACGCGATTTGTCAAAATTAACAGTTTTCGAAAAACCGAGTCCGGGGCAGCCAGTGGCGCAAGTCGCGCCCTTCTCGGGCGAGTCGCGCGTCTCGGGCGAGTCGCACGGTTCCCTGAAAACTGCGACGCATATCTTCGTTTTCTTTTCTTTAAAACATCGACTTTTCCGGCATACTTCAAGTTTTTGATATGTTTTTTCCCTTGACCTCGGTCAACACGCGTTAATTAATCACGTGTACTACTATCTTTTCAAACCATGCATCATCTCGTTTACATCATTCAATTCAATTCAATATTTGCACAAACCGTTATCATTCGTTATATTGTTACTAACAGTTTGTTCGTTTCCTTTGTCAATTTTCATTGTTTATTTTATTTTACTAGAATGAACCCACATGCTAAAATTCAACTTCGACGTTAGAATTTAATTGCATTAAATTGACTTAGAAACCCTTTTCAATTCCATTCACATGTTTAGGGAAAATAATCTTTGCATATCATTTTCCCGTTCAACTAACGCGCATATTGGAAAGTCATTCGAATTCTTAGTAGAGGCCGCTAATGTGCGGGCGGGGTTGGGTGTCCTTTGTGGGCTTCCCAACACGTACCCTCACCCCTTACTCAGAACCTCGGTTTCCGGATGCCCGAAACCGTTGGCACACGAGAGTCATTCAATACACAATATCCGATAATGTCGATATTGGTATCAAATGCAAAGGGACGAGCCCAATAAACTCTGACATCGGAAATGGGCCGTATTATGTATACGGACCACTACTACATAGAGTGGGCTCGAATGGTTACGAATAACCACAAAATTCGGTGGCGACTCCACTTCGACCTAAATTTCAATTCGATCCGTTTCATATGGAGATTCATTCGCCTACCCAAACCCGCGCGTGGCCGCGTCAGGGTGGACCTATGTCATGTCCACACACATGGACGATCAGATCATCTCCATTCTGCTGCTCCCCCACTCCATTGATAAAACCATTTTGTCTTACATGTCTCCTTTCATTTTCCCCGTTCACCGTTGTAACACCCCTGATTTTTATATATTAAATTTTATTAATATTTTATTTTGTTTACGATTTAACTCGTATTTCTAAAATAATTATAAAGCAGATTCAATTTTTTAATCGTTTGAACACGTAAAATCCTATTTACCTCGAAAAGTCATTTTTATGCTTAAAATGTATCTTACTTTCGTTTCATTCGATTTACTCATTTTATTTCTATTCGAGTTTCCGTTTCGACGGTTTATATTCCCGAGTTTATCTTTATATAAACTTGAATTCTTATTTTAAACACGAAACCCATTTTAATTACCTCATTCGCAAGAATTTTTATTAATATCGAGAAATTGCTATTTAATCTTTTTCTACGCGATTTCGTACATAATTATTTTTGAAACGTGATTTTAATACTACTTTCTCGTAAACACGTTCTTATACGAGTTCCGTCTACTTATTATTATTATTATTATTTTTATTATTATTATTATTATTACTATTATTATTATTATTATTATTATTTTAAAGTGATACATTTACGATTTTAAGCGCGAATCGGGCTCAGACTGTAGCAGCCCAACCGTTTCCCTCCTCGGACTGGGATATTTCATGGATCAGTTGAGATAGTCAAAAACTGACTCCACTATCCACTCCTAATCCTATGCACGTTCTCCCTACTCTTCAAAACTTCTCTTAAACCCCAACACCAATCTCCTTATTCTTTCATAACACTGTACGTATCCCTCTTTTCCTATTCTCAAACAAATTGGATTGAACGTACATCATCTTTTTCTCTATTCCGATCATTCTCTTCATCCCGATTCATTCTAATTCGAAGGGTAATCATCGAATTCTTAATTCCTTCTTCCTACTTCGCGATTTATGATACTAATAAGGGTCTTGAACCTTGTTTATAATTTTTTTATAGGCTTTCGAGACAACCCGAGAAGGACGAGTATATTATTGGCTTGGATCACAACGAAGGTAACACATGATGGCATGACTCGGTATTGCATGATATATATGTTGTAGTTGTTTGTAGTATCGTTTAAAAATTGAATTTTTATACGAATAAGCATGTTTTAATTATATTGCGATAATATGCTTAAATCGATTCCGTGTTTCTATCGCTTTTAATCTTTCACATCGGATCTTCTAAAAGTAATATAAGGCCGAGACTAAAACATACAAATAAGACTTTATTTCTGAATTTTCGTGATTTTAATATAAAGTAGCAAAGTGAAAGTTTTTATTATTTTTAACATAATTACTGCATGTTTCAGAATCGATTAGTATTTTTGAACGATTTATTACTCCTGTTTAAAGACTTTATTTTCGAAATGTTTGAAAAGAGACTACTATTTATTTTAAGTCTATTATCTTTTTGTAAATTTTAGTAAATTAATTCCAAGTATTTTAGTCATAATAAATTGTTTACGAACAGACGTCGGATTAGTCCGCGAATCTGTCAATCTTTGTAAAATCTAATTTAAACCCTTTGATAAACGTTGAATTTATTCTGAGTAATTTATGTAACTAAAATTTGAAGAGTCTACTTAATGTTTCCAATTGGTTTTTCTTCAAAATCAATTTTTAAACGTATTTTATTAATGAGATACCATCGGGTGTCGAATTCTGTCAGGTTTTGAAAATACAAATAAAAACCCATGTTTTATTTGGAATTTGGATTTTCTCCAGAAATAAAAGTTGTAACTAAGTTTCTAAAGTTTTCAACCCCACTGGTTTTACATTATTTTAATTTTTAATGATTTAATTACGAATTGTATAGTAAGACAGTGCTATTCCGGAAAATCTGTAAATTTGTAATTTAATACTTTTAATTACTTATATTTCAACCTTTTGAGAAATAATTATGATTTTCACTTTCGTTGACTTTTGATTATTAAATATATATATATGTATAAAATAAGTATAATGTTTATGTCTCGAGGCCTAATATAACTATTTTATATAATTCAAATGTTAAACGATTTCTAATTATAATAATACCTATTTTGGAAAGTTAATATTTGAAGAAAGCTTCCCAAATTAGAAAGTTTCTTTTTAAGAACGTTTTGATAATCCTATCGAATTATAACAACGACTTTGTTTTGGAGTTATGGAATAAGGACAAGTGTACGGGTAGAGTAATACAGTCTAGGTTATACGTTTTGCCATCAATTATAAAGCTGGTGTGTTTAAGTTGAGACACATTGGTCGTTGAACTGAGCATGGTTTGTGTTCAGGAGTGTGTATATTTTGACCTTAAACTTAGATATCCCATCGTGTAAGTCGTCGTCGGGTTGAACTGGATTACGGTTGGTGTCCAGGAGGGGTGTACATTACTTAAGCCAGGACCTCGCTGCACGCAGTCCTGTTATAGTTTGAGTTGCCTAGTTAGAGACTGAAGTCTAATTTGTTTTGACTGAATTCTCGAACCTAGTTTAGTATGATCCTAGTGAAAGTCTATTCCGTCACTCTGATTGATTTCCATAACGCCGTTATTATTATTGATTGACATTGATTTGCAGGTTGACAATCATTTTGAAGTATTTTACCGTATCATTTTAAATGTTTTCTGTTTTCAACTATTTTGATATAATATTAATTATGCTTTAATATTATGTAATATGGCTTGGAGAACTGCCTGAGTTGCTCCCACTGAATTGTGGCTGTTATGTTTATAACATGGAAGGTATTATTTGTTCCAGGGTTTGGTGTGAGCTAGCGAGTGGCGTGGATCCTACTCCGCTTGAGTTATGTTTATTTATGGATTCTTAATCCCATTTGGAGAATTTTTATTTTTAGCCCTTTTGTAAAAAGTGACTTTTGTATTGACTGACCGTTCTTTTTGTAAAATATAGAACATCAGTGTGTTTTAATCCCAAATCTACAGTATTTCCGCTATTGTATTGCATTAGAATTTATAGGGGATTACAGTTGGTATCAGAGCATCGTTGCTCCCGACGCTCACACCTGATTTTAGGAAAAATACCCGTAAACGATTTGATTATTAATAGAATAATAGTGAGTGACGGGTAGAAACCAAATTAAGGACTTAATTGTTAGGTTACATGTTCTTGTAACTCAATGAATAGCATTGAATGTTTGTTTTATTTGTCCAAGAAGAACACGAGTGGACAAGATGTTTACGTGATGCTGCTCCAGATCGGGACAAAACCTACTTAGCACTTCTAAGACCTGATGACTCGAGTGGACGACTTGGTGCTACAAAGAAGATACAATGGTGGCTTTCCAGCCCAGATTCAGTTTGCTCAAGCTACAGGCCAGATGATCAAGAGTAGATTCCAGTCCACGATGGTGCAGTAGAACCAGATGTGATTTCACTTTACCCAGATGCGACTTCATTTCAGTTTGGATCCAGATGGAGCGATCCAAGACTAGTGTGCTCATTTCTCTACAAGAAGACGAAGTGATCCAGCGAGTTCCCTTGTGAACTCTGGAGATACGAAGACTCTTCTTTGTTCTAAGACCTTAGTAGTCTAAGATCCTTGTTCTTTTCTCCTAGTCTCTTCTTCTTCCTCTTCTTTCATTCTTCTTCTTTTACTTCCTTTCTTATTCTCCTTCTCCTTACTGATGTTGTTGTGCGCTGCCACTGCTCTCCCTATCTGTTTTTCTATCCTTCTTCCAATCCTTGTGATATAAATGGTCATTTTCAGTCTCGTGGTGAATCCTTGTTGTATTCTCTCGTTTTACCCTATATCGTCTTGAGATTCTCTGGTTAGACTCTGGTCTTAGTGAACCCCGCGATAGTTAAAGATGTTTGAGGTTTAGTAAACCGCTTGTTACATGGTTTGAGAGTTGTAAGTTGTACCATATTCCTAAGCTAGTAAGAACTTCTTGAGGATTGATTTCAATAATATTAATTGATTGATGGAATTAGGATCGTACCTCAAGTGTTGATCTTGGATTATAATTTACTTGATTATGTAAAGTACTTAGAGAGAATAAGCTTTTGGATAGTACGGTTATATTTTATTTTGATGGATATCTGGTACCTAACCTAGAACTGAACTTAGAACCGAACTAAGTGTAACTGGTAATATTACTTTGGATTCCCACTTAATGTTGACTTAATGGACTTGTTGCGGACTTTTAGGATCATAGATCATTGTTTAAAGGGTTAGCCTGAGTGTTGTAGTACCATTTTAGGTTCTCGTTAATGTTTTTAGTAACTTTGGTTGACATAGATTAAACCTTGGTTCTTATGGATGAGATCATTGAGTCTGATAAGATCGTAACCTATGAATTTTAGAGTTGAGTGACTCAATATTATTTGATTGGATTGTCCTTATTCTTAAGGAAGAGAAAGGCCATGATCACAATTCGGATTTACACTACTGTTTTGAGGAATATTTTAATACCCCGCACCTTAATGGAATTTTTGATACCTGTGCACCAACGAGATTGTGGCTTCGTCGGGTGATTAAAAATATTGTGGTTGCTCTATTGCGATTAGAAATTGATGGATTTATGAGAGACCTTATTTAGATGAGGTGCTTGAAAATGTGAGTGTTTGTCATTACATTATTTGAGGTCGAGTGTGCCTAGGTTTGGCTTACTTTCATACCTTTTGTGAGATGGTGATGTTAAACATGTTGGTATAATCATTTTTGAGGACTTAGTGCCCGAACTTTGTTAAATTGGTGGATTTTGTTTAGTGTTCCTTACTCGAGTACCATGGAATGTACCTCGAGTATAATCTAGCGAACCTTGAATAGTTTTAGAGCCTTATTGGTTGATTGGTTTGATCGTGTTGTGGTTTATGGAATTTCGGTAGCATGATTTGATTCTGAGTCATTTGAGGATTCTTACCCTGTTGATTGAATGATTGAATAAGTATGTGAGACTTCATATAGGAAATTGCGGTATTTGATAATTTTGGAGGTTGTAGATTGTGTAAGACAACCCAGCTTTCTGATATTAATGGACTTAGTATTATTTGGTGGAAATAGAACCCTGAGTTGCGGGAATACCCTGAGTTACGGGGGTCATACTAGAAGTCTCGAGAATCCTAAACTCCTTTATAATCTTTGAGAGTTCGGTTTAACTCTCGATTTCGTCCTCACCTCCGCTTCTCTCGAATTCTACTCCTCCAACTGCTGTTGGTATCCCTTCTCCCCTTTATCGAGCTTGAAAATTTTTGTTTCGATTTAATCCTTAAATTTTTAACCAAACTCCACGTTTTGAAAAATATTTGATTAATTTAAACTTTTGAGTTATCTTTTTTTTAGTTTCAATTTTAAGCTTTAAAAATTTTGCTTTGTCGTTTTTGGTTGAAGTTATATTTAGTTATTTTTAAAATATCTTAAAAAACCTGTTTGAAATTAATTCAAAATTATTTCAAATCTATAATTTTCGGATGATAAGAGTTTTATGAATATTTTCGTTAAGTACAAATACTTGTGTTTCTGCGATAATTAGATTGTTTGAGTAAATTTAACTTTTGAAAATAATTTCATAAATTTGGGCTTTCATTTTATTTTTGTTGGTGGACTTTAGGATCTGTTATTGGAAGCATCTAATGACTGGTTCGAGATTTCCCTACGCTAAGTTCGATTTCTCAAATTTTGATTTTGTTTTGTCTTAAATCGATTTGCCGAATTTCTTAAACCAATTGTTTTACTGATGTTTTGAAAATGTTTTGGGTACTCTTTTTCACTCGAGTTTGTTTAAAAATGTTATTTAAACATCGTTATTTTATCAAATAACTTTACCTCGAATAATTTGAAAAGTTTTCAAGTTTCGGGAAGCTTAACCCAGTTAATCTTGAGATAAATTTGTGCATTCGACTTCATATCTCGTTTGAAGTTTTAAAATTTCCTTTTTAAATAACGATTTTGATGCGAGTTATGCATTCTCATTTTGTTCAAGTGAAATAACTTTGTTTTATGTTATATTTTCGTGTTCCTGTAAGTTTCGGGGACGAAACTTTTTTTTAGTGGGAAAGGTTGTAACACCCCTGATTTTTATATATTAAATATATTAATATTTTATTTTGTTTACGATTTAACTCGTATTTCTTAAATAATTATAAAGCAGATTCAATTTTTCAATCGTTTGAACACGTAAAATCCTATTTACCTCGAAAAGTCATTTTTATGCTTAAAATGTATCTTACTTTCGTTTCATTCGATTTACTCATTTTATTTCTATTCGAGTTTCCGTTTCGACGGTTTATATTCCCGAGTTTATCTTTATATAAACTTGAATTCTTATTTTAAACTCGAAACCCATTTTAATTACCTCATTCGCAAGAATTTTTATTAATATCGAGAAATTGCTATTTAATCTTTTTCTACGCGATTTCGTACATAATTATTTTTGAAACGTGATTTTAATACTACTTTCTCGTAAACACGTTCTTATACGAGTTCCGTCTACTTATTATTATTATTTTTTATTATTATTATTATTATTATTATTATTATTTTAAAGTGATACATTTACGATTTTAAGCGCGAATCGGGCTCAGACTGTAGCAGCCCAACCGTTTCCCTCCTCGGACTGGGATATTTCATGGATCAGTTGAGATAGTCAAAAACTGACTCCACTATCCTCTCCTAATCCTATGCACGTTCTCCCTACTCTTCAAAACTTCTCTTAAACCCCAACACCAATCTCCTTATTCTTTCATAACACTGTACGTATCCCTCTTTTCCTATTCTCAAAAAAATTGGATTGAACGTACATCATCTTTTTCTCTATTCCGATCATTCTCTTCATCCCGATTCATTCTAATTCGAAGGGTAATCATCGAATTCTTAATTCCTTCTTCCTACTTCGCGATTTATGATACTAATAAGGGTCTTGAACCTTGTTTATAATTTTTTTATAGGCTTTCGAGACAACCCGAGAAGGACGAGTATATTATTGGCTCGGATCACAACGAAGGTAACACATGATGGCATGACTCGGTATTGCATGATATATATGTTGTAGTTGTTTGTAGTATCGTTTAAAAATCGAATTTTTATACGAATAAGCTTGTTTTAATTATATTGCGATAATATGCTTAAATCGATTTCGTGTTTCTATCGCTTTTAATCTTTCACATCGGATCTTCTAAAAGTATTATAAGGCCGAGACTAAAACATACAAATAAGACTTTACTAGATTAAAGTCCGTGCGCTGCACGGGTTAATTGGTTTCGGTTTAATTGGCTTGACTACATTGATGATGTATATTCGTTAAATAAGAAACTTGATCAATCTATATCATTATAATAAATAAGAAGATCACATGATATTAGTAATCAAATTTAATTTCAACTAAGTTTATAGTCTTAAGAGCTTATTTTAAAACTCAAAAGAATAGATGCGAATAAATGTTTTGATTAATATATAATATAAGATTCTACGCCTCATCATAATTTTAACTCAAGGTTTATAGTTTTAAGATATGCTTTTAAGACCCAGAAAAACGCACGATTACTCTTATTTATAATATAGAATCTATCACCTTATTTTAATTTTTTCAATATGGGATAATTTTAGATTTGTAGTCTTTTTAAAAAGCTTTTTAAGACTCAAAAGATTGTTGGTTGATATTTAAAAGCGAAAGATTACTCATTTATGGTATAAAGTCTATCACCTCATCACAATTTTTCGACGTGGTATAATTTAATTACTTAATTAAGTTTATAGTTTTAAGAGCTATTTTGAAGACTTAAAAGAGTTTATTTTTATATCTAAGTTAAATGATAGATGATTAATCTTTATTTATATAATCGAATTTTATCTAAGTTAAATGATAGACGATTAATCTTTATTTATATAATCGAATTTGATCATCTTATTGGAGTATATACCTTTGATGAATGATTACTCTTATTTATATAATAAAAAAATCCACTTTATTATAATTTTTCGACGTGCAATAATTTTACTTAAGTTTGTTTAAGTTTAGATATATTCTAATTAAGAACTTTTATTTATAGATGGATGCATGATTACTCTTATTTATAATATATAGAATTCGATATAATATATATTATTAATAATTTGTAGTCTTATTATAATATAGAATCAGTTATTATAATTTTTCGATGTGGAATAATTTTACTTCAGTTTATTTAAGTTTAGATATACAGTCTTATTAAAAAAAAATTATTCATAGACGAATGATTACACTTATTTATAATATATATAATTTTTCGATATGTGATAATCTAATTTAACTTTATTTGTAGTCTTATTAAGAACTTTTTTTAGGACGAATGATTAATCTTATTTATAATATAGAATTTAATCACTCATCATCATTTGGAGAAATGACTACTTTTATTTATATAATATAATGCCATCGTCTTATTATACTCTCTTCGTTCACTATTTTTTTCTCCATTACCTTAATATTTGTGAGGGATATTTTAATGAAATGATGCAAAAAATAGTGACCGGAGGGAGTATAATTTTTGATGTGGGATATATAATTTACATAAGTTTATAGCCTTAAGAGTGTTTTAAGACTCAAAAGAGAGGAGTATAATTTTTCGATATGCAATAATTTACTTAAGTTTATAGGCCTAAGAGTTTCTTTAAGACTCAAAAGATTTTGATTGATATCTAAGAATCTAAGAACAAATAATTAGTCTTATTTATAATATAAAAATCCATCACCTTATTATAATTTGTCGATGTGGGATAAATTTAACTAAAATTTGTAATCTTATTTATAATATAGAATCATTACCGTAACTTATTTTAATTATTTCGATGTGGGATAATTTTAAGTTTGTAGTCTTATTAAGACATTTTTTTAACTCAAGACTACAAATTCATGACCTCATAATAATTTTAAAAACATTGATATAGAATTTCATCATAGTCTTTTTAAAAAAAAAACAAATGTTTTTTTGTCGGTTGATATTTAAAAACAATGATTACTCTTCTTTAGTACAAATTCATAACATTATCAGAATTTTTCGATGTGAGAGAATTACTTAGCCAAGTCTATAGACTCTATAGTCTTAATATATATTTGAAGACTCAAAATATTTTGGGTTAATATCTAAGAGTACATGATTACTACGGAGTATTATTTAATTATAATATAAAGTTTTATCACCTTGTTATAATTTTTCGATGTGAGATTATTTTTACTTAAGTTTGTAATCTTATTAAGAGACTTTTTAAGACTTAAAAGTTTTTTTTATTGATATTTAATAACGAAAGATTAGTCTTATTTATAATATAGAATTCAACAACTTATCACATTTTTCGATGTGAGATAATTTACTTAAGTTTATAGTCTTCCATCAGCTCTTTTTAAGATTAAAAAAATACATTATTACTCTTGTTGATAATATAGAATTTCATCAACTCACTATAATTTTGTAAATGTGGGATGATTTTAAATTTGCAGTCTTATATATCAAAAGTTTTTTGGTCGATATTTAAAACCGAATGATTATTAATATTTATAATATAGAATTTCATCACCCCATCATAATTTTTCGATGTGGGATAATTTAAAAGTTCGATGTGGGATAATTTAAAAGTTTTTCTTGGTCGATATTTAAAACCGAATGATTACTCTTAATTATAATATAAAATTTCATCATCGATGTAGGATAATTACTTAAGTTTGTAGCCTTAGAAACTCTTTTTGAGATTCAAAAGACTTTTGGTAGATATCGAAGAACGAATTATTACTCTTTATTTATAATATAGAATTTCATCTCATATTATAATTTGTCGATATGGGATAATTTTAAAACTGTAATATGCTATAAATTCATCACATAATGTGAAACAAATGATATGAAATTTATACTCTAATGAAAGCATTTTTTACCACGAATCTAATTCTTTCATTTTTATAATTTATTTTACGATAATGTTTTAAAAAAATGAACTCTAAAGCTTTTCACGTCAGAATGGTAAAACATCACATTAATATAATAGATCAAATATATATTGTAATAATCAAAAGATTCTCTAATTGATTTTTTTTATTATTTATGATATTTTTCTAATTTGAGATTTGGTTAAACGGACCAATGAGATCGCTCGAAAAAAGCCTAAAATATATATATATATATATAGAGCGAGGATCCGGTGAGTCCCTTCATTTAAATGAGTCCCTCCCGCAATTATACACCATCAGATCTTCTTGCATTAGACGCACCAGATGATGCCACGTCGCCTATTATACCACAATCATAAGGAAAAGAAACGCGCGCGACCCTCTATTACCCTCTACGCAAGCCAAGAACCCTAAACTTCCAAATTCAAAATCAAAATCAAAATCAAAATGAAGCGAGAAAACTCCAAAGGATCCCACACTACGAAGCTCTGCCCTACACTGCTCCACGATATGATGGCGTCTATTGCCGGGTCATCAACCAGGTCGTATGTTTTCGATAGAAACGGAGGAACTGGGTTACCCAACAAACACTCCAGCCGGGGCAGGGGCTGTGGCTGTGGCTGTGGCTGGGGGTCCTCCATCATCGACAATGAGTTATTAGAGGTATTTGTATTTGTATTTGTAATTGGGGGAGATGAAAATGGCAAGTTTGTTGTTGTATTGTCCATCGCCTATTACTTCATCTTCAAGCTTTCATCCCAATTCCCATCATTTTCATCAATTATTACAACTCCAATTATTCCTCTGATTTTCTATGACTGTAAACTTTCTTCATCTCCATCTCTCTTTTCTTCTTTGTTTTCTGTGTATTTGAGATCGATCCTTCCTTTTTTTTATTTGTTGGGTTAATTCCCTTATTTGTTTTTGTTAATAAATCTGGGATTTGATCATGTGTTACTGTGTTACAGTAATATGATTACTGTATCAGTATTCCTCTGATTTGTTTTTTTTTACTACCTGTGTTACAGTAATATGATTACTGTATCAGTATTATATAATTATACTTGTGTTACTGTAATAGTGTGACAGTGTCACAGTAAGATAATTATACTTGTGTTACTGTAATAGTGTGACAGTGTCACAGTAAGATATTTGTGTTACTGTAATAGTGTTCTGTTACTGTAACATTATTACTGTGACATTATTATTGTAATTCCTTATTACTGTGATAGTGTCACAGTAAGATAGTTGTGTTACTGTAATAGTGTTCTGTTACTGTAACAGTAAGATTATATACAATGAAGATGACGCTGAATCTCAGCCATTCATGTGATTTGATCATGTGGCTGTGATTCGCGGGACGGACTCATTTAAGATAGAGAGACTCACGAGATGCAATTCCTATATATATATATATATATATATATATATATATATATATATATATATATATATATATATATATATATATATATATATATATATTGATTTCTGAATTTTCGTGATTTTAATATAAAGTAGCAAAGTGAAAGTTTTTATTATTTTTAACATAATTACTGCATGTTTCAGAATCGATTAGTGTTTTTGAACGATTTATTACTCCTGTTTAAAGACTTTATTTTCGAAAAGTTTGAAAAGAGACTACTGTTTATTTTAAGTCTATTATATGCCTGTAAACTTTTGTAAATTAATTCCAAGTATTTTAGTCACAATAAATTGTTTACGAACAGACGTCGGATTAGTCCGCGAATCTGTCAATCTTTGTAAAATCTAATTTAAACCCTTTGATAAACTTTGAATTTATTCTGGGTAATTTATGTACCTAAACTTTGAAGAGTCTACTCAATGTTTCCAACTAGTATAGATCCCGCGCAATAATGCACGGTAAATTTAGAATTTTATATTTAGTGATTACTTATTACTTATAAATATAATCGATAAGTTATTAATTTTTTACATTTTTAATCTTTAAATTTTGATCTAAGAAAATTATTTAAAACACAATCAAGTACTCTTACTCGATGTATTTTTTTAATGAACATATTTTTTTTCTCACTAACCCCCTAATGAGACTTCTCATATAACGACGGCATGTTTTTTTTTGGCGTATTATAGTTGTTTCTCGGGCCAAGCTTAGGTAAAAACTTAGTTTCGATAGTGGTGAGATTTATATTTTGTTACATTATCATAAATATCTACATGTTTTTTTTTTAATAAACCATCACAATTATTTTCTTTGATTACATAAATATTTACATTAAATTGAATTTGGATATTATAATTATAGGATAAAATTTTATTTACTTTGAATTTAAAGTGGATATAGTAATTATAATAAGATAGAATTTTAATATTATTTTGTTTCCTAATTAAAGATATGATGTTTTGGAGGGAAAACATCTCTTGAGAGGTTGACACATCATCCCATTTACGGAATTACTTTTTCATAATTGTGTATTACTCAATCATCACTAAAATTTCATAAATTTTCCAATATTACCATTTTTCTCTTTTTCATTATTTTTCTCCTAAACTAAACCCTCAATTTTTTCATCAAAATTAATTCTCGTCAATTCTAAATCTAATTCCATCAATTATTTGCGAATTAGATATGGATCATAATTTGTTAATCGATATTTTATCGTAAATTAGTTTTAATTCATTAATTAAGGGATTCAATTTAGGGTTAATTGGGTAACATTGAATTTTAGGGTTTAGGATTTAAAGCTTGTACTTCTTTTTTTAATTTGAATTGTATTATTATTTGAATTGTATTTTCTAATTTGAATAGTATCGAATTAATTTCATCTTTTTAAGTTTGTTATAATTTTAATTAATTATAGTTAATTTTAATTTTAATCTTGAAAAAAAATAATAACATTAATAATAATCTTTTAGGAAAACCCAAAAAAAATCGAAAAACAATTGAGATGATCGGAATGGTGGTCGGCGCAGTGGACCGGAGTGGTGGTCGGCGCAGTGGACCGGAGTGGTTGCCGGCGATCGGCGTGGTGGAGTGGCGGAGAGAGATGAACTTTGGGGTTTTGAGATATTTTTCTCTCTAGAAACTTATGTGGGAAGGGGAAAATGGGAGGGGTAGGATGATAATTTTTAGGTATGATTGAGTAATGTCAAAGTATAAAAAAGTATCACCCCCCATTTATTAGTGTTGTTATTCTCTTAGTAGTAAGAGGATTGGTTTTTCTTCAAAATCAATTTTTAAACGTATTTTATTAATGAGATACCATCGGGTGTCGAATTCTGTCAGTTTGTGAAAATACAAATAAAAACCCATGTTTTATTTGGAATTTGGATTTTCTCCAGAAATAAAAGTTGTAACTAAGTTTCTAAAGTTTTCAACCCCACTGGTCTTACGTTGTTTTAATTTTTAATGATTTAATTACGAATTTATAGTAAGACAGTGCTATTCCGGAAAATCTGTAAATTTGTAATTTAATACTTTTAATTACTTATATTTCAACCTTTTGAGAAATAATTATGATTTTCACTTTCGTTGACTTTTGATCATTAAATATATATTTATAAAATAAGTATAATGTTTATGTCTCGAGGCCTAATATAACTATTTTATATAATTCAAATGTTAAACGATTTCTAATTATAATAATACCTATTTTGGAAAGTTAATATTTGAAGAAAGTTTCCCAAATTAGAAAGTTTCTTTTTAAGAACGTTTTGATAATCCTATCGAATTATAACAACGACTTTGTTTTGGAGTTATGGAATAAGGACAAGTGTACGGGTAGAGTAATACAGTCTAAATTTTGACCTTAAACTTAGATATCGCATCGTGTAAGTCGCCGTCGGGTTGAACTGGATTACGGTTGGTGTCCAGGAGGGGTGTACATTACTTAAGCCATGACCTCGCTGCACGCAGTCCTGTTATAGTTTGAGTTGCCTAGTTAGAGACTGAAGTCTAATTTGTTTTGACTGAATTCTTGAACCTAGTTTAGTATGATCCTAGTGAAAGTCTATTCCGTCACTCTGATTGATTTCCATAACGCCGTTATTATTATTGATTGACATTGATTTGCAGGTTGACAATCATTTTGAAGTATTTTACCATATCATTTTAAATGTTTTCTGTTTTCAACTATTTTGATATAATAGTAATTATGCTTTAATATTATGTAATATGGCTTGGAGAACTGCCTGAGTTGCTCCCACTGAATTGTGGCTGTTATGTTTATAACATGGCAGGTATTATTTGTTCCGGGGTTTGGTGTGAGCAAGCGAGCGGCGTGGATCCTACTCCGCTTGAGTTATGTTTATTTATGGATTCTTAATCCCATTTGGAGAATTTTTATTTTTAGCCCTTTTGTAAAAAGTGGCCTTTGTATTGACTGACCGTTCTTTTTGTAAAATATAGAACATCAGTGTGTTTTAATCTCAAATCTACAGTATTTCTGCTACTGTATTGCATTAGAATTTATAAGGGATTACAACCGTGTTATATCTATCTCCATCCATGGCTTCTAGCCTATTCAGTTGAGATGTCTTTCTTTTTTTGTGTTTATATTGCTTATTTCGTTTGTGATTAAACAGAGTTGCCCGATGAATTGTTGAAGAATCCATCCACTCCGTATTTATATATAAACCCCCAAATTGTTGTTGATCCTCTTGAGAAGCGAAAACCTTGAGAAGCTGAAAGGTTATTCAGCTTTGCATGCAGCAGAACACTATTCTTGATCACCGTAAAACCCCTTCAATAAAACACCCAATGACCTTGAAACAGAATGATGGGATTTCTCTTGGAACTCTAAACTACTAACTATCAGTCACAGGAGCCACCCAATCCCTTTTGAGGAAACAAAATAATAAAAGGACCCTATCAAATCCGAAACAACACTCAAAGCTTTATGCAAAAGTCTTCAGTTCTTGAGCCACGATAAACCATCAACCCCCAATCAGAGGTCTCAATCGAAGGTGAATCGAACTCAAGGAAGGAGAGAAAGAGAGATCACTTTGAAGGCTTCCGTAGAGTCCAAGGAGCTTGCTTTCCTTAAACTGTAAGGAAAGAAAGGGGAAAAGCTTTCTTTCTAATTCTAAAGAGAGAGTTTTTTAATTTACTTCTCAGCAGTTAAAATCTATCATTACGTAGCAGTTGAATACACAAAAGGGAGTATGTATTTCCTTTGTTCCTCTTTGTCTCAATTATGTGTTTGCCATTAAATTTTTTATCTTAGAAAAATGGAAAAAGTAAGCAATTGACTGGCATGAAGGCAGTAGAGAGTATGAATTTCACGTTCCCTCTCATCAGTATATTAGTTAGAAAACAGGGGTTTTAGTCACATTTACAGCTTCGTCGCTTTCATATATGGCATATCCTTGCGACAACTTCTCATTGACCACCGACAGTTAAATCTGTGATATCAACTAAACAAAGAAAATCAGTGCATCTTTGACATTCATAGACGAGGGAGGACGCAGTAAAACGTGATAGTGATTGGATGTTACTAATGTTTAGAACCAGATATACCATTACTCACGAGTACCGAAGACTTGTCTCTCAAACCAATATTCAGATTTGTTTCTGAATTGCTTGTTTGGTTTTCAACACACCCGGGTCTCACCCACACTTTAATTTGACCTTCCCGACAAGCTGTAAGAATGGAGTCTTGAGTAAATAACACTCCTGAGAGTGGTTCGGTGTGGACCCGATGAGTGACCACAGGGTTGAGCTTAGGGACATCTCTCATGCTGGGAGAGGACTGTAGTGTACCCACGGGGCCAATATTGTCCCAATGAGATGATTGACTCGCGGTGCTATATGTGGGGGACCCACCAAGAGGGGACCCACCAGGAGCTCGTCGAAGAGGTACCACAATCTCGTTCATTTCCAAGTCCCAGAGAAGAAGCTGTGCGTCCTGTTCCAAAGAATACCTTAGAAATTGAACAGCGGGTCATCATAATAAAAATCGACAGTGTACTCTCTTCCGAGTAAACTTAACTTCAGACTCATGATTTAAAGCTTCCATAAACACTATTCTCAGCAATTACAGCAATGACATTTACAGAGAGCCAGAGTGCCATACAACATACTAGCAGCATGTGAAGAAGATACAAATAAATGCAATAATTACAAGATTTAGATTTTGTAGGTCACAAAATAAATATTGTGAAAGCTTCATCACGTGGGTCAGCAGGGGCAATATTCATTCCTACCTTCTACTTCAAACTGTGTCAGAGATTACATTAAGCATAGTTGGCGATTCAAGAATGAGAATCAGACACATTCGAATCCATATAAGAATTACTGTAGTTGCAGAAGAAGAGTAGAAGACTACTCAATGCTAGAATTTGGTGTGAAATTGTGAATCCAAGCAAAGCATTTTTACAGTGTGAAGCCGTGCATAATAAAGGCTAGAACTTCACGTGAAAGCCAATGTATGTGGGAGCGTCTAACTCATTTATCATAGTAGTCTGCTAGTGCAGAAAAAGGACAAAAAAACACAATTACCTACACTATTCTTTAAGCAAAGCCTAAGTCCAGAAACCCCACAGATCTTCATTATAACTGACAAAGTTCCATCAAAGTGTGGGAGTGTGGGATTACACGGACAGAAAATATGGAAGTTGGAGCTGTATTTCAAATCTCCAACTGTATTGGTAACCCTTTTGTTTATGGATCCATTTTGGCCCTTTAAGATCTTCATGGCTCCTATACTACTTTGCTCATGAAGAGAAATCTTTGTAGATTAAACTAATTTCTATATGTCCAATGTTAACATGCACCCATCTCCAAGATCATATATAGATCATCATAAACCTCTAGTTCCTAGGATTCATGCATATTGTATGCTTTAGACTAGTCTACAAAATTGATTCGCAAAGATGATACTTTGGATGATAATAAAATAATAAATGCACTAAGAAGTGCTTATATAGAGAGAAATCTAACACTGTAACAGACTGATTATGGTTCAGGGCTTGGCAATGACAGTTTCACCCTATGATGGACTAAATAAAAAGTCTAGCTAAACCCAACACTTCTTTTGCATAATAGCATATGATCATTCTAGTTTAATGAGCAGCATGCCTTTTATTGCCGGAAAATGGTTGAATGTGTTCGCACTGTAAATGAACTTAACTTTGCTGTTTCCTTTTTTCGGTGTTACTGAACTAGATATACTTCCTTCTTTGTGCATTTCCATGGTCATTAGGTTTGTGAGCCTGTCTGTATTTGCTCAAATAGCATTTACATCCACCAGTTAGTGTACTCGTGATATTACACATTTAATGGTTTTTACACTGAATTGTCAATAGGTGTAAGCCCCGTCTCTAGGTGTAACCGTATAGCCCTAGTCTTCGTTGCTCCAACTTTTCTTATTCCATCACGCACCCGTATCCGACACTGAACACTTGGACAAGGGTATGTCACTTTGACACCTCATTTTAAGCCAAAATATCCACATTTATCATAAAAATAGTCAAGTCCACACTTGGACACATATCCGTGTCGGATACCTTTAAACCAGCCAAAGTAACATAGGCCCTAGTACAACTACATCACCAAGTCAAGGTCATGGAATCTTAATAAAAGTATACTATGATACGGGTATGTAATACTATTTAACTTCCACACAAAACAAATGTGTTCACTTTCATCTTGAAAATAAGTTGCAATGAGTGGCCCTTATAGGGTGATCAATGACCCTCATTTTTTAACCTGGGACACTAACCTGTGCGAATATAAAAAAGGAACTGTACATATTCCTTACTCTCATGGAAAGAAACTGTGGGCTTCAGTTATGATTGGAGAAAGTTCAGGCAAAAAAAAAAATAGAATGCATGTTCACTAGTGGTGACCATTTGGAGATAGTTTGACATTCTACATATTTCACAATCATAAGATGATGACTAACAAGTACAATAAATATAGCTGACCTGACCAACAGAGCCAAAACGATACACAACACTTTCTCCAGTGTCATCAGAGTTTGGTGGTGCCCAATATGGGTCAAACGCTACTCCACTAACCTGCCAGACAGTAAGTCCAAATAGACAACATTTACCATGTAGCAACACATAATATCAGAACAGTTTGTTAATAACATACATACATATAACCTTACCCAAGAGTTATGCCCCTCTCCCCATGCTACAACTTTTCGATCTTCCATGCTCCAAACTTGAACCAGATCATCTTCACCGCCAGTCAATATATACTTGCTGTCCCCGCTGTTAACCAATTGCTTCACTGTCAACTACATTTTTTTTCAAAAACACGCAGCAATGGGGATGACCGGCTGACATGTCTCAATTTTGTTTGCCGGAAGCGGAAATTCCATCATGTACAACACTTGTTACTTGCACTATGATAGTATGTCTAAACATAAAAACAGTCTCAACGCTGAAAATCAATCAAAATTGTATCCTGTCTTTCTTATAGCCTAGAGACATGGACATGGTGCAACTCAAGCAGGGAAAGCAATACAAAAATCACTTCTCGAACATTGAGTGTGTGTTTAGATACAAAGGGGAGCCGAAAGGGAGGGGGGATGGGCCAATGAGGAAAGGAATAGAGGGAGTTAGTTTTCTTTCCAAATCTTTCCTATGTAGGAAAAAAAATGTTTGCTTTGTAGGAGGGAATAGGGAGGATCCATTTTCCCTCACCACCAAATCTCTCCATACCTATTTTGCTAAACAAACAAGGAAGATTACATTTCTTTTTTCCATTTCTCTCCCTTCCCCTCCAAACCTATTAATCCAAACAAAGGATTAAGCTTAGTATGGATGGCGGGAGTGGGAAGGAAACGGAGAAGGGCAAAGATGAGGAATGAGGTAAGCGGATGGATTTTTTTTGTTGATACTACCTCCATCTAATTTATGTTGTTCCCCCGTTTATCCATTAACTTCTACTCCATTCTATCCATTTGCTTCCTGAGAGTCAAACTTGGAAAGCTTTGACAGTAATTATATTAAAAAGTATGACAATTTCAAAAACAACTAACAAACTTTTCATGTCTCATTTATTAAAGTTAACCATTTTCCTAATATCATATTAAAAAAGTTGTAGCTACTACATAAACATTTGACCACAAAAGTCAAATGAGAACAGAATTACCCTCACGGTTAGATAATTTGGAAAAATGTCTCCCACTCATTTCTTCCCTCCTCAAATTGTACCCAAAGAGACGGCGAGTATTACTACCTTAAGGGTGTATTTGGATAGAAAGATTTATAGGAAGATGTTTTTTTTTGTTTGGTTAGGAAAATGGTGTGGTGGTTGGGGAGGAATGGATCCCTCCATTTCCCTCCTCAAAGCAAAATATTTTCCCTCCAACAAACATGAAAGATTTGGAAGGAAAATCATCACCTCCATTGTCCCTCCTCTTCCCTCCCCTCCCTTCCCTTCCCATTTTGATATAAATGTGTATGTGCAACAGTGACGGGATACAAAACCAGTGCATGAATGCCTATAAACAAAAGAGATAGGAGTACCAGACTGCATTAAAAATAACTATGAAAAAAATACACTACCTCCAAGCACAACAGAGAAGAGCCCCGTAATAACTTTTTCCGCCACAGATAAGTTGTTCTCTCTTGTAGTCATATACTCTAAGGTATCCTGCAGAGAAATAAGATAAGACAGTACCCATAATTATGTGTCGTATAAATCGTCGATGTTCCAGTCATTACAATACAACATAAGATATTCCAAAAAAAATACCATCTCTTCCAACAGTGGCCATGTAAACACCATCGTTTGAAAATGTAATGCAATTGATTGATCCTTGGCATACATGCCATCTAGCAGTAGGATTACTCTGCACATTTCAAACAAAGTATGAGAGTGAGAGCATAGAGATTTTAGATCATCAGCATAAATAGTTCTAAAACATACTAGAAGAGACAAGAAGCACTATATAACAATGGCAACAGTTGGAAAAGGCCCCATGATTGATTTACAAACTGTAGTACTCGTGTGGCATCAGCAATTAGTGAAGTACCAACTAATGCAAATGTAAGTAAAAGTAACATCAATAAAAATAATACTCCCTCGGTTCAAATCCAAAGTGCACATTTACTTTTTGGACACTATTCACAACTGAAGAGAATGTTCAATATTCTCAACAATCTATAAGAGAAAATATAGTCATGCGTGATCTTGTTTGATTCGTCCTTCAAAGTACATTAAGAATAACAATCTTTTATAACTTCTACTAAAGTAAAATGAAAGATATTGATGGTGTAAAATGCGTCTCAACAAATGTGCACTTTGGGTTTGAATAGATGGGGTATTAATTTACTACTACATTAATATGCCACTCCTAAGCCCACTGATAAAAAAGAACCGGTTATTGAGCACAAAAGCATGACGTCTGAGCTAAATCCTAACCTTTATTACTATGCCCGTGTCATGTACAACTTCAGAAGCAAAGACAAGGTACCATAGTCTTTTACACTACCGCGACATCGCTATATGACATAAATGATGAGTAGAACAATCCCATAGTTCCCAAAAGCATAAGTAACTGCATGCTACCGCATCCATCACACAAATTAGGGAAGCAATTCTTCTTCTTCCAGGGTATGGTAGTGTAAATAATAAAAGTTTTGCAAATTGACGAATTAAGTCCTTCCGAGCAGGATAAAATACCCCCAGAATTATGAATACCCAAATTAATGTCCAAATTTATCATCGGTGGTCAGCAATGTTAACTTTGACCATAAATTTCTTAAGAGACATGAAGATTCAAACATAAAATGTAGATTTGTCCTGTTTGATCTTTATATAAAAACTGTTGAGAGGATTATTTACACAATATCATTTTAAAAAAGTTGTCACTATTCCACATTACATATTGTTACAAAAATGGTCAAAATCGGTATTGTTTGACCACCAAACGCAAATGAGGGAAAAATGAATGTGATGGAGAGATACAAAACACAAGGAAGTACCTTACTCGGCCGACCATGAGAAACTAAAAACTGTGTTTGATTTTTAATAGCAGAAAATGTTGAGTCAGCAACACCATCTTTGCTCTGGAGTGGAATTCATAAAACAGAAGATATAGTCAGTTTAACTGTAAGCTGTGAATTACATATATGATGATAATTAAACAGCAGGACTTCTGACAAGAAGTTGATTGTACCTTCTCATATATGTACATATTTCCATCTGCATGAGCAACAACAAACGTACCATCACCCTTTGGTACCCATGCGACACTTGTACAACGACTGCAGAAATGTTCAAATAAGACTATAATGTAAAAAAAATCATTGCAGAAATCTAGAACATATCGTATAGTTGGTAACGTCTAAGAGTCACGGCTGAAATCTTAAATGTTTCATCACTCATTCCACATAATTTCCAACATATTAGCCTGTGCAGTCACTAGCTATAATAAAAATATAAAAAGATCAAAGGCAAAAAACATGGGACACTATGACTGAGTGATTCAGACACACAAAGTGTGTTCTTAGTGTGGCGACAAACTCCTTGATATATATGGTTACAAAATCTTGGAAAGTCTAAATCAAAAATCCTGCTGCTATATGCCTATATCCTTGAATTTGTACTCATGTTCAACACTCTTTCAGCATTTAGTAACACAGTGCATATCTTAGGCTGCAAGCATTGTGAGAGACTAAGAGTGGGAAATCAAAGTAGTATTCATCCCGTAAACATACAAAGAATAAAGCCACTGAAAGATGAGCCAAAGTAAGTAAGCCACAAAGATTTAGATGGATTGTCCCAATCTGTCAAAAAAAATTGCTAACCCCCTTGCTTTCGAAACAAGACAAGAACTGAAACTAGAGCTTAAAAGGTATATTTTCCTCGGGCTAGCATTAATTTCCTGATTAATAGCATGCTGCAATTATTTTATTAAAATATTAAAAAATAAAAATAAAAAAGACACGTGTAAGAAACATATAGAACCACATTCAAAGTCATAAGGAACGTTATTCTATTTCTTGCTGTAATCAGGGGCTTCATATTTGATTTCCAAGCAAAACAAAAAAGGAAAATAATTAATTTGTAATAAACTTCCACTTACTAACCTTATTACAAAGATGAACAATAACGGGCTCAGTCCTTTCTTTTGATCATATATTTCCTTCTTGGTGATTGGCATTATTTCAAAATCATAAAAGAGAAAGGTAAATAGAGAGACAATTTTCTATCTGATAGTTCCCCCATTTTCTTTCAAATTTTTGACTTGAGCCTATGACTGATAGGGATAGCTGACACCATACTCACAAGAAGACCACCCAAATATTTTCAGGTAATGTACCCATGGAAATATAAAATAGGTTGTTATGGAAACCTATCAAGAAATTATTTAATTTTTTTTAACCCCATTTTCTATCAGATTTTCGACTTGAGACAATGACTAATAGCTGATATCACTACCGAGAACATCCAAATATTTTCAGCTAATCTACCCATGGAAATAGAACACATGTTATTATGAAAATATATCAAGAAATCGATTAATATTTTATGAACCCCCAAATAGACCAAAGTGACGATAGATATTAAAAACTTAGCATAACTTTTCTTTTACACCAATTTAGAATTACGCTTATTTTACTCCAATTGTGCATAGTTGGATATTTTTTGGATATGTGAAATAGTATCACAACAAATAAAAGATAATATTTCTAAAGCTATGGAATGTATTGTTATCTTGCACTTCAAGAAATTCTGCAATTATTTACTCCCTCCATTCAAATCTAATAGCCTAAGTACCTTGGTTTTTGTGAAAAGGATTTTAGATTTATGGGAAGACTAGATTTGAAGAGAGTGAATGCTGGATAATATTTCAAAATCTAAAGAGATTATTACTATGACTCCATGAGTCTATAATGCATTTTTAAATAAATAAAAATGGTATATGGGCACATTATAGCAACATAATGGGGCTAAAATTGGACCCGGATCATTTATGGCTAATAAAGAAAGAGAACCAGGGTCAGCAATGGATATGTTGATATGCATGAATACACCAATTGGACTGTCAAAGTTCAGCTGTAATAAGATTTTACCCACATAACTAACACAAAACTCAAGCCATATTTTCACATAAATGTCAAGTCGATACCTGTTGTTTATGGAGCCATCTTTATTGTAATGGTGCGTTCCGACAAGCTTTTTGCTCAGATCTTGTAGCTGCTGCCTCAATGACACTGAAAACACTAGAGAGAGAAAGTGTGGCAGGAAAAAGAAAAATCAGTTGATGGTTTCATAGAGCGGCACAAAAAACCTGTGGCAAAGAACAGTATCTACCGTCCCCCGAGGTCAATCCAATAAGCAAATCATGGCCATCCTTGGCATCTGGATCAAAAGCATGGCAAAGCGGATTTGAGTTGCTAAAATGTATTGACTTAAGTGGATCCTGCAGACATAAAGAAAAAACACCTTAGCAGTTACTAACAGGTTAGTTACTCCATGAAAGATAGAGAAAATACCTTATCCTGAGAATTTAGATCGCTTATGAAAATAGTGTCTCCGACATTGAAGAGCAAGTAGGTCCCCTTGGCATCAAAATTAGAGGTGTTGGTAGTTGAAATAGCAAGAGATCCGTTTTTAATACTACTAATTCCATTGGCATACTTACTACTACTACTACTGCTACTAGTAGTTCCATTTCCTCCAACAAAGCTAAGTGTCCTACTTCCGTTAGCAGCCCCACCTAAAATTCTGGCAGCAGCTGACCTGACCCCACTGGCAACAGAAGTTGAGGCTTGTGGGGTCTGAATCTTTTCTTTCAGATGAGCAAGGGTGACCTGAGAACGAAGAGTTGGCTGGAATATGAATAAATGGAGAAGCCAGCTAGTACTATAAACATACTACTACTGCTGCTGCTACTAAATAAGAGGGCATCCAAATCCAAATTCAGAAATCCAGTACACACATACTACTACTACTACTACTACTTAAGGGAAATAAACACCCACCACAACACAGATATAAATATAAAATGCCCAGATGCAGAATAAAATAAGGAAATGGTTATTGACCTGAGAAAGAGTTTTGCCATGAGAATAATGAAGAAGACCAGAAGGATGAGTCTTTTCATATTGAAGCTTATAACGACCTTCTGGGGTTTTAAAGTAAGTTTTAAGAGAGCTTGAGGATTGATTACTATTACTATTGGCGCTTGTTGGGTTTGATGAAGGAGATATCAATCCATTGTTCATCATCTTCGATCAAGGACACACTAGCAACATCTCATCATCATCATCATCATAACCCCCAAATACGAAGTAATAATAAATCTAATCTAATCTAATCTAATCTAATTTAGGGTTTCTAATTCAGGGACAGGGTGACGTTGATGTTGGGAAAGGAGAGGATAATAACTGAGCGCTGTTTTTCTTTGTCGGCATTTCAGCCACGTTGTCGGTGTTTTTAAATGTAAAAGACGATTTTACCTTGCCTTAATTAGATTAGTTAACTAATGTTATGTAATTTTATAAGTTAGATTAGTTATTGAAATTCGTTAATTAATGAAGCGGTTTTTAATTTTTTAAACCGTTCCGTTATTATCTTGTCCTTATTATATATCCACTCAAACTCCATCCACCATACTTAATTTTATTTTCTCTCACTTAAAAAAAAACGTCTTTTCTTTAGAGAAACCCGACTTTTCTAGAAATTAGGTTGTCGGCGCTTTTTAATGTGAAAAGACAACAACGTCCTTCCATAATTACATTCACTAACTTTGTTAATGAAATTAAAAGGTTTAATCATGTTAATGAAACTCGATAATGAAATGGTTTTTTTTTTAAAACCGTCATTTTATTATATTACGGATTATGTTATATTATATATCCTCCCTCACCCAGAACAACACTAATATTTTTTTTTGAACGAAAAGAATAATTCATTAATAGAACGCCAAACGGCACTTACAATGAATATCGATAATCGCAAACAAATCTATTAAAAGCCAAAGAATACTGTTGTAACGGAGGCGTCCCGTTACCTACGGTTTGTTAATTACGCGAGAAGAACAAAACAAATAGCAAACAATAGTAAAACTGACACACAGATTTACGTGGTTCACCAGCAAAATCACCGGCTACGTCCACACCGACAAGGAGACCAAATTCACTATTGTGGAGATAATAGTACAACAGTAGACTGTAATACACGCGCTTAATAGGTCACAGCTAAAGCCAGGAGTACTACCAATTCTACCAACTAGATAGTAATCTCAAACTGGAAAGAGACTACCCAGACTGAGTCGACCTGCGACGAACTCACTGACGAGACGAAGGACAAACGATCTTGCGGCCAACCAAGATCCGAACAAACTCCAACGGTCTCCAACGAAGACGAGATCAATAGAACCACCAAATAATAGAGACTCGGAACAAACAGAGTTTTTCCCTCAAGAAAACTCTCACAAATCAGCCTTCTATATTGTGCTCTCAAATCATCTCTCTGTCCTAATTAACCTAGAAACTAGTCAAGTCTTTATATAGTATTATTCCACCTAAACTAGTACCTACACTAATTAGGAAACCAAGGCTAATCTTTCCTAAAACCAAACAATCTTATGTTACCAAAATAAGAAGATCAACTTTAGAAAGATATCAGCAACAAATCAAATCAAGGTCTAAAAGGACAATTGATAGGCACTTATTTCCTAACAAATACAATTTCTCTTATAAATTAGGGATCTCAAGACATGATTTAACAATTCGGCATGACCTCGTATTGCTATCTTCTTGCAGCTTTTGATGAGGGGATCCTTCGTTTGATTCATAAGGAGAGAAAACTTACATTCTATTGATTTCAAAGATCGTTGACAAATTACTTGTATCCATTGAAGGGACAAGCGACGAACCATCAACAAATTAATCTTGTCGATAAACATGAAACTAAGTCCTTTACTAATGTAAAGGATCGAAGCCTTGAAAATAAGAAGGAAAACCTTGAAATAAAGGACGAAACTCTCATAAAAAGAGAGACATTTATTGAATAAGAGATTGAATTTCATACTAGGAATTGAAAATTGATCAATTTTTGGGGCTTACCATCGATTAATTATCGATGGAAGCCCCGAAGGGAGGAGGAATGTAGAGTTTTTTTTTGGAGGAGGCAAGAGGGGACTAACAACACTAATATTATTAATAATATTAAAATTGTATTAATAGGCGATTTTAGGGGGTTTTAGAATCAAATATAGATAATATTTTAGTAAGGTTTATTAATAATGTTCAATTGGTTCAGTGGTAAAGAGGCTCATTTGTGTTCGGGAGGTTGTGGGTTCGAGCCTTGGTAATTTACAAATTTCTGTAATTTTGCATCTGGGCCTGTAGGGCGTGGGTTTTGGGCGTCCAGGGGACCCCCCAGACGCGAGTTTTGGGCGTCCAGGTCGATTTCCAGCGGCCCCAAACCCAGAAAACGCGCTCCTATTCACACAAATCGATCCCAATCTCACCCAAACCGATACCAAAATCGAATATAGAAAAACATATTCCCGAGTTACATTGAAACACGTGTCTCAAAAACAGTTCAAAAGTTCAAAAAATCGTAATTTCAAATTAGTCGGGAATATAATAGTTACATTAATTAAGAAATTTAGTTAATTTCATTAATCACAATTACAGAAGGGTAAAAGAGTTACGTTGAGACACGTACCTCAAAAATCGTTCAAAAGTACAAAAATCGTAATTTTAATTTACTCGGAAATATTAATTAAATTAATTAAGAAACTTAATTAATATCATTAATCACAATTAGGAAAGGGTAAAAGAGTAAATTCACGTATAAAGCGCCGACGACGAAATGTAGTAGCGATGATTGAGTTTCTGAGTTGACAACTTCATCACTTGAATTGGGGTTAGTTACTTGCGTTCTTCTCCCTTTCTTTCTTTATTCCATTCCAATTCCAATTCCAATTCCAATTCCAAAGGTGAGAGAGAGATTGTGGGTCAATTTGGTGAAAATTTGCAAGTGTTCTCAGGCTAGTAAAATTGTTCGTAGAAATTGATGAGACTTATTCCCTATCGTCGGAATTTCAGTTGGGTTATCGACGCTTTATAACATAAATTGACGCATTTGTCCCTCCTTTAACTTACTTAATTAACATTAATAATTATTGTTTATTTAATTATTTGTGAAATATATTCGATAATGTAACGGTTTTGGTTATTTTTTAAAACCGTCTTTTTCTTGGCACTTTTGTGTGTTATTTCGGTGAAGCTTACGTCTTTACGTATTTCTTAATTTTAAATTAATGGCGACCGGGCAACCGGATTTACATTTTGGGGTTAGTTATTACTTGATTATTTGTATTCGCATTTTCGTTTTCTTTAATTTATAACTATCGGATTTCCAAGCATTGTTTAAGTTTAATTAATAAAACACGTAGGATGTTAGATTCATTAGTTACAATTTACTTTACATATGTGTAATTAATCGAGGATGTATATTACGGTTTATTTTTATTTATTTTTTAAAAAAAGGTGCAAAACGTAATTATCTCACGTTTTACAAATCTGTAAAACGTGGCATACTCACGTTTTGCGGATCTGTAAAATGTGAGATACCTACGTTTTACAGATCCGTAAAATGTGACATACTCACTTTTTGTGGATCTGTAAAATGTAGATATCCCACGTTTTGTCCAATTTTCCCCTTTTTATTAATTTGTTTCGTTAATATTTGTACTAGATGGATGCCCGTGCGTTGCAATTTGTGGTTACTGAAACAATTATTGATAAATGTGTAAATTTTAATGTATGTTATTAATTTGGGTGTGTATGCAAATAATATTGTGTTAATTTAAATTAACTATTTAAAAATTTACACGGGTAGACCAATAACGCTACTTAATCGACCATAATATTTCTCTTTATAATTATTGATTGTGATGACGTAGTTAGGATTATTTCAAATAATGGTCATTTGGAAGAAGTAACACTACTTATCAATGTTTATCTTGCAGGGACAACCTCGACGGAAATCTAGAAGTGAGACGAGTTAAGAAGATTATGATTAATTTTTTAAATATAACCATTATAATTAAAGTGTATAATACTAATACTATTCGAATAAATAAAAATTTAATATTAATTTTTTTTTTTAAAAGTCGTAAAAAAAATTAGGCATTCGAAACTATTTGTCCCGTATTCTGATCATAACCCGATACAAGACCCGTATTTGACCCAACGCGGCCGACAGATCTAGAGGTCGTTTGGTTGCCCTCTTAAATCATGGGAATTAGAACTTCCCATGAATTGATAAATTGTGATGTTGTTTGGTTGTCCACTTCCCGGGAATTGCCACCTCCCAGGAATTGTCACTTCCCCCCATAAGGGGGAAGTTACTCACCAAGCCCCACTTGGTGTGTAGAACTTCCCGCATGAAGTTATTTCCCACATGACAACCAAACAATATTTTTGTAATTTCCATGAAATACAAATTCACGTGAATTTAAGTTCCCGGTAACTTCATCTTCCCATGGTGAACCAAACGAGCCCAAATGCGTAAATAGTTACCTCGGTGAAACAAATGATGTTTATAAAAATGTCAGGTCTTGTGTCCATGGACAATATTAATATGTTCGTGCAAACATTGAGCTTACATGTCTTTTTACTCGCTAACCATCTGACTTTATTTCCGCATCGAATATGTTTGTATGTATCTAACCATCTCGTTCTAAATTTGACCTGTCTCGCAAACCTGTCCCACCTTGCCCGACTTGTTATTTTTAGGGTCATGAACTCATTCTTTTGACCCGAATCCTAAAGACCCATTAATTTATGGTCATGACCTGGATCGACATGTTCAACCCGTTGGAAAAAATAGATTACAAAGCCTTAATATAAAAGACTACTTTTGTATGGTTGTACATAGGGAGACTAAAATTGCATTCTCGTGTTAAATAGTAACGTTACTGTTAGACTTGACAAAACTTGACCCTACTTGTAAACCTGACCCGTCCAACCTGTTTTTTCGCAGGTCAAGAGCATGAACCTCCAATCTTGATCTGTGATTTGATATTTTAAATTACAAATATAAAATGATATTTAATTTAATACAACTTTTTTTATCTTTTAATAGTAAAATAATTACGGAGTATTAAAATAATTTTAAAAACTCATTGAAATATAGTAGTATTTATATATGATTAAAGAATATAAAAATAATACTATTAAATTAAATTAAAACTTAATATTAAAAATATTATTTTTTATTTAAAATAGGGTAAAGAATTTGGTGTTCGAACTTATTTTTCACCCTTATTCTAACCATAACCAGTATAACTTGGCCCATATTTAAACCGACCCGTATTCTGACTCGACATGTATAAAGTTACTAGTTTAGAACCCGTGCAGATGCACGGGTATACTTAAGTCACATTAATTATTTATATGTTTATCAATAGATGTTTTAACAATATACTCCGTATAATAGATAGCTATTACAGTACTCACTATTCATTCTTGTAATAGTTTAGAAATATTGGGTAAACCTGTGCACATGCACGGTTGTTTACTTAAAATTTTGTGATGATAAAAGAAATCTTGATAGTACGACATAATCAAAGTGTTATATTATTAAGATAATGTTTACTGTGTTGAATCAATCTGTACGATAATATGTACTCGTACGATAGTTTTTCGTCTTCTCCTTATGAAGGACATATTTGGGGTGACTATTCCTGTTGGTTCAACGAAGAGCGCACTTAGTCGCATTACAATATATGAGAAGCTTGGAATTAAACGTCCAAAAAAGAAATAAGGGAAGGTTCGACTTGAACAAAGGGAGTACTATATTAGGCATGTTTATTAGGCATGTGATTATGGTATTGTTTTTGGTAAAACGATTATGATATTGATTTATGGTATATATAGATTAGTTGATATGTTTATGTATGAATATATGGTAATGATTTTTGCTATTATTTAGGCATTATATTTTTTATAGGATTTCTGTAGTATGGTTGCTATAATTATGATATTAATTGCTACTCCCTCCATTCCATTTGATTATAGACATGTTTACGGGATTTATATATTTCATATAAAAATTATAATATAATAATCAATATATATATATATATATATATTTTAGGCTTTTTTTGAGCGATCTCATTGGTCCGTTTCATCAAAACTCAAATTAGGAAAGTATCATAAATGATGAGGGTCGGCAGCCTATTTCGGGCCGCCTACCAAGCAGGCCCCCAGAAGACTCCACCCAAGGAGCCCAGAAACCAACCCGGCAGACAATCAGAGCAAAGTCACTGAAAAGAGAGCCCACTGGGGACAACTTCAGACGACCGCCTGCCCGGCAGAGCGATGCGGTCTGCTGAAACCCAAGCCTTCATAACCCGTACCCGCCTGTCCTCTGGGAAAATCTCCACAGGCAGGGCAGGGACCACCAGGGGACCTCCTCGTCATTTCGCCCAAGGTAAATGAGAATGGGTGGATGAGGTGAAGCCACTTGTCACCTCCTCATCCACCCATCCTCCTTCTACTACCCTCTCTTGTGGGAAGGTATAAAGACTCCTCCATTTCCCACAAGAAAGGGGTTGGATTTTCTCTCTCTAGACTCTCACTCTAAAAAACGCCACCTAGTTCCTCACGAGCCAGGTTCATTAAGGCATTCACGGACTGACTTAGGCATCGGAGAGGGTTTCCTCGGACAACCTCCGAGGCCCTGTGCGTTCTGTGTGCAGGAAGCAGACCCATTCCGCCGGGAAGGTCCGATTAGTGGAGTAAGAGGAAGAAGAGGCGGACAAGATTGCCCGATCATCATTCAAAGTAACGTTGAACCTCATCGGCCCGAATTCCAAGTCGGGTTGATTGATTCCACTACCGGAATAATTTGGCGCCGTCTGTGGGGAAGATCTGGTTGTATCCACGAATTACCCACAAAAAATCAACCATTCCCAAATACAAAAAACTAACCCATTGAAGCAATCATGCCTGAGATTGTTGATACTAGTGTAGGGGTAGGTCCGACGGTTCCACCGGTGACTCCCCTATACGGCATGCCGCAGCCGGAGAGAGCTCCTGCCGCTACAATCCTGGGAGTGGGGGGAGCCAGTCTCCTGGGCATGCCAAATACAGCTGTGGCACCAGGGCAGGGGGCACATCCAGGTCACACCCTGAACTTAACCCCGGCTCAGATGGTACAGACAACAGCCTTCTTCTCCGCAATGCTCAACCAGGAATTCACCACCGAAGACCTGGTAGGCAGGGTCGCAACGACCCCCAGACAGCCCCGCTCAGTAAGCAGAGAGGGGGCTGGGGGTACGAAGCGAACCGCCGCCAGAAACGCCCAGAGGAAGGCGAGGAGAACAGCTCAAGTATACGCACAGGTACAGAGGCGTATCACAACAGGCAGCCAGGAACCGCCAGCTCAACAACAGGCGTTCTCTATACACACTATAGAGTCCACGTCCAGGGAGAAAAGGGGTCTGTCTCAGGGACTGCAGGATCGAATGAGGCACAGGGAGCCTGTGTCTAAAGGCCTGGGAGAAAAGCAGGGCGGAGTCTTTTCCAGGTTAACGCCGACAGCAAAAGGACAGCCAGCTCCAGGGCTGTCCCAAAGCCTGCAGTCTAGGCTTAACCGGGGGCAGCCGCTCGAGTCAAGGTATCACCAGGATGACAACCTCGGTCAGTCCCGGAGAAAGCGGTCCAGGCAACCCTCCCTTGACACGGAGGACGAGGCAACCAGCAGACAACCACCAAAGCACCGCTCCCTCAGTACGAGGAAACCAGCCCCTAGACAATGGAATGTTCACGGTAATCAGTCTGGGGAAAGCAGGTCACGGGTGGTAGGCAGGCCCACGAAGACTCCTCTCCATCCTGACGTACAAGAGTATCCCATCCCGAAGATCAAAATGCCCACAGTCAAGTTTGACGGGACTGCAGATCCAGAGGACCATCTGGCGGCATTTGAAAGTCACATGGGCATGTATGATGTGGATGATGCAATCTTGTGCAAAATCTTCCCAACCACCCTTGTAGGGCTTGCACAGGGATGGTTCAGGGACCTTCGCCAGGGGTCGATCAGTTTCTTTATAGATTTAGCCGAGGCATTCCTTGAACAATACGCAGGGAACAAGAGGAGACGACTCACTCGTTTCAATCTTATGACCCTAAAGTAGAACAAGGGCGAGAGCGTCAGGGAGTACCTAAAGAGATTCGACTTGTCCTACCAACAAGTCAGGGAGATTGATGATTCAACTGCTGCCTACGCCCTGACAATCTCCCTGCTCCCAGGGGAGATGAAGAACCAGATGATCAGGGCCCAGCCTGAAACCTTGGCCAAGGCCAAGAAAATTGCCGAGGGGTTCATTCTACAGGAAGAGTTTCACAGCCGGTCGGACACCCCTGCAGGCCAAGCAAGGCCGCACGGGGGACCGCAGGGTGGACGTGGCAGGAATGAGCCAGGCAAGCAGAAGGAGGAGGGGGATACCCCCAAGAAAGAGCGCACAACTTACCAGCCAAGGTTTGACAGCTACACGGCCCTCAACAGGCCGAGGGCAGAAATCTTTGAGCTGGAGAAGGAGATAGCAAAATGGAATCGCCCAAATAAGCCGCGCAGCCCAAAGGGGGACCCTAAAAAATTCTGCACGTTCCATGATTGCATAGGCCACACCACTGAAGAATGCCGACACTTAAAAGATGAGATAGAAAAACTCATAAGAAACGGCTGACTGAGTAACTATGCAGCGAGGAACAAATCCCAAAAGGAGGCAGCAGACAAGCCTGAAGGTTCAGCCCAAAATCGCATGATAATTCATGTAGTGTCAGGGGATAAAGAGGGACGGACAAGCAGACGAAGCCAGAAAAGGCAGATCCGCGAATTACGGAACCAGATTTGCTACGCCGAGAAGGCAGGAAGCCCGAGGGGCACGACCCTGAGCATCACCCCTGAGGACGCAGGGAGAGTAATATACCCACACAATGATCCTTTGGTCGTAACTCTTGAGATTAGCAATCACATTGTCAAGAGGTGCATGGTGGACACTGGCGCCTACACAAACCTCTTGTACAAGGACGCCTTTGAAAGAATGAACTTAGAAAAAAGACACCTTAAGCCGGCTCCTGGATCTCTGTATGGGTTCAGTGGAGCAGGCGTACTTCCCATGGGGATTATCGATTTATCGGTAACATTCGGGGAAGGGGCCTCTGCCAGGAATGTCCGGGCGTCATTTGTTGTGGTGGATGCCAAGTCTGCATACAACGCCCTGATAGGGCAGGCCACCCTGGACGAAATCGAAGCCGCCGTATCAATCAGGGCCCTCATCGTAGCCTATGTGACAGACTTTGGCATGGAAGGAAAGGTTCACGGGGATCAGGAGTCAGCCAGACATTGCTATTCCGTGGCCCTGCAAGCCCATGAAACAGAAAGAAAGGGAAAGCGAAAAGCCGAAAGTTCCCCCAGCAGGGAGGGCGAAATCCCGGCTGTTCAGCAAAAAGCAGCCCACCTGGAGCCTGAAGGGGAAAGCATGCTGGTGGACTTAGAACCAGGGAGGCAGGTCCTCATAGGGGCCGACCTAGAGGAGTCCTACCAGAAAGAGTTGATCGCAGTCTTGAGAGAAAACAGGGACGTATTTGCTTACTCTGCAGTTGAGATGCCAGGGGTCGACCCGGCTTTTATTGTTCACAAGCTGAACGTTAATTCGGAGGCCCGCCCTGTAAAGCAGAAAAAAAGAAATATGTCCGTAGAAAAAGACACGGCGATAAAAGAGGAGATAGAAAAACTCTTGAAAGCAGATTTCATTGAAGTCTGTGATTACCCTGAGTGGTTGGCGAACGTTGTGATGGTGAAGAAGTCATCAGGCGCATTGAGAATGTGCGTAGACTTCACAAATCTTAACAAAGCCTGCCCAAAGGACTGCTACCCCCTGCCCAGGATAGACCAACTGGTGGATGCCACTAGTGGATATACCACGTTAATTTTTCTGGATGCATTCTCAGGGTACCATCAAGTGTACCTCTGACAGCCTGACAGGGTGAGGTGTGCCTTCATAACCAGCCATGGAACGTACATGTATAAAATGATGCCATTTGGACTGAAGAATGCAGGCGCTACCTATCAGCGATTGGTGGACAAGGTCTTTGAAAATCAAAAGGGGAGAAACTTGGAAGCCTATGCCGATGATGCAATTGTAAAAAGCAAAGGAGACAGGGAGCACCTGGCGGACCTGCAGGAAACATTCTCCTCCCTGCGCTCATACAAAATGAAGTTGAATCCAAAAGAGTGCACGTTCGGAGTCCGATCTGGCAAATTCTTAGGATTCTTAGTCAGCTCCAGGGGGATAGACGCCAATCCCGAAAAGATTCAGGCGGTCCTAGATCTCCCAGAGCCTAAGACCATAAGAGACATTCAACGGCTCACAGGCAGGATGGCTGCCCTGGCTCGCTTCATCGCCAGATCAGCAGACAAGTCGACCCCTTTCTTCAAAGTGTTGAAAGGCAATAAACAATTCAAATGGGAGGATGAGCAAAAGAAAGCCTTTGAACAATTGAAGGAACATCTGAAAAAGCTCCCTACCTTGGCGAGACCAGTGGCCGGAGAAAAACTATACCTATACATTGCTGTCACCAACTCAACAGTGAGTGCAGTCATCCTAAAAGAGGAAGCAGGCTCACAGCAGCCCATCTACTTTGTAAGTCACGCCCTGGGGGCAGCTGAAAGAAACTATCCTTTGGTAGAAAAAGCCGCCTATGCAGTCGTCATAGCAGCCAGAAAACTCAGGCCCTACTTCAACGCACACCCTGTTGTGGTCCTCACCGACCAGCCACTAGAAAAGATATTGGAAAAATTTGAAAAATCAGGGAGGCTGCTAAAATGGGCAATTGGGTTAAGCGGACTGGGGATATCATACCAACCCAGGACAGCCATCAAGGCACAGGCCCTGGCGGACTTCCTGGCTGAATGTTCTCATTCAGGGGAAGAGGAACCCCCCGCCGAAGAATGGATAGTATACACCGACGGGTCCTCAACGGCCAATGGTGCAGGAGCAGGTGTCGTACTGACCAGCCCTGAAGGAGTGGATTTTGAGCATGCGCTCAGATTCACCTTCCTTGCATCAAACAACGAGGCGGAATATGAGGCCGTACTTGCAGGGATAAATCTAGCTAAGGCTGCAGGAGCAGAGCGGATTATACTAGCAACTGACTCCCAACTCATTGCCAATCAAATCAACGGAGAGTATGAGGCTAGGGATCAGGCCATGGCCGCCTACCTGGAAAGGGTGAAGCAGGGACTGTCAAACCTAAAATCCTACGAAGTCAGGCAAATACCCTGATCACAAAATAATCGGGCCGACGCCCTGTCAAAACTGGCCAGCTCCAGCCTACAGGGCATAAGGAGGTCAGTTTGGGTGGATGTTGTGCAGGAGAAATCCACTGCTACCTGTCAGACAGTCAACATCATTGAGAAGGAACAGGAAAACTGGATGACCCCCCTCATTCAGTTCAAAAAATATGGCACTCTACCTTCTGATCCAGTACAAAGAAGGAAAATACAGACGAAAGCAGCATGGTTCGTAATAATTGATGAAGAACTATACAAAAAATCCTTCACTTTCCCCCTGCTCAGATGCCTGAAGGCAGAGCAGGCCACTGAAGTTTTGGACGACATCCACTCAGGAATCTACGGGCATCACATTGGAGGAAGATCGTTGGCCCACAAAGCCCTAAGGGCAGGCTACTATTGGCCTACCATGTTAGCGGATGCAAGGAACTTAACCCGGAAATGCAGAAAATGCCAACTCTTTGCCCCATCAATTCATGCCCCAGCCCAAGAGCTCAGGCCAATTCTGTTTCCCATTCCTTTCGCTCAATGGGGGATGGACATACTAGGTCCCTTTACTACAGCCACAGGGGGACGAAAGTTTCTGATCGTGGGGATTGACTACTTTACAAAGTGGGTTGAGGCCGAAGCAGTCCCAAACATCACTGAACCTGCAGTCAGGAAGGTCATCTGGAGAAACATCATAACCAGATTCGGGAAATGCTAGTATTTGATCATGGGAGGCAGTTTGATAATGACCCCCTAAGAGCCTGGCTGGAAGGGCATGGAATAACAGTCGCCTATTCTGCCGTCTGCCACCCACAAACCAATGGGCAGGCCGAGGCCGCCAACAAGCAGGTCCTAAATGGGCTCAAAAAGATGGTGGATGATCTCAAAGAAAGGTGGGCAGACGAGCTGCCAAGTATACTCTGGTCAATAAGGACCACCAGAAAGGAATCAACAGGTCAGACACCGTTTGGCCTGGTATATGGAGCAGAAGCTTTATTCCCCATCGAAGTGCGAATTCCTACCCTACGGTCTCAGCAGTACAATAGAGCTGACAATGATGCAGCAATGGCCGAAGCCCTAGACTTGATCCATGAAGTCAGGGAAGAGGTCAGCATCAACATAGCCGCCTATCAGCAAAGGATGAGAAAGGCGTACAACAAAAGGGTACATGAGAGAGGGTTCCAAATAGGCGACCTAGTACTGAGGAAGACACAGGCTGTAGGAAAATCCAGGGAGCATGGCAAACTAAGTGCCAACTGGGAAGGCCCATATCAGGTGACCCAGATTTTGGGAACAGGCATATACAAAATCGCCAACCCAGAAGGTCAAGAGCTGAGCGCACATTGGAACGCCGACACCCTAAAGAGGTTTAGCTGAGTCTTAGGAAAATCTCGTCTTAAAAAAAAAAAAAGAGGTACTGGCGGAGAACGATCAGAATGGAATGTCGACGGCTCCAACCACCCTTATGTTTAAACAAGCTTTTATATATAAAAATCAAGAATTCATACTCGTTGTCTGTTTAAACTTGCGCTCTCACACACAAACGAGCAGGGGGCAATAAGGGGAGGCCCCCTGTTGCCAGAACCAAGGAAAATGGACCCCCCAACAAAAATCTAAACCCTCTACCTACCTCTGGGCAGGAGGGGAGCATGCCTCACACGCCGAACTAACAAGGACAGGGGGCAATTCCCCAAACCTTGTATAAAAAACGCAAAAGCCCTCCCTGCAGGTAGGCAGGGGGCAGCCCCCCTGGACTCCGAGCAGAGGCCAGGGACAGGCCAGGCTACGCACAGCTAACAAGGACTGGGGGTAATTCCCCCAACCTTGTATAAAAAACGCAAAAGCCCTCCCTACCTACCTCTGGGCAGGCAGGGGGCAGGCCCCCTGGACTCCGAGAAGAGGCCAGGGACAGGCCAGGCTACGCACAGCTAACAAGGACTGGGGGCAATTCCCCCAACCTTGTATAAAAAACGCAAAAGCCCTCCCTGCCTGCCTCTAGGCAAGCAGGGGGCAGGCCCCCTGGACTCCGAGCAGAGGACAGGGACAGGCCAGGCTACGCACAGCTAACAAGGACTGGGGGCAATTCCCCCAACCTTGTATAAAAAACGCAAAAGCCCTCCCTGCCTGCCTCTAGGCAGGCAGGGGGCAGGCCCCCTGGACTCCGAGCAGAGGCCAGGGACAGGCCAAGCTACGCACAACTAACAAGGACTGGGGGCAATTCCCCCAACCTTGTATAAAAAAGAAGAAGAAAAAAGCAGACCAAAACAAGAAAAAGTATTCCATAACAAACCCATGAAGAGTAAAATGTTTTCACAAAGTAACAAGGTAAAGATCCGAAAAACTAAATATTACAAACAGCTGGCCATAGCAAGGCTCAGCACAGAGAACAAAGCTATTTCAAGAAAAGATGAACATTATGAGGCATCCTGGCTTGGGCCGGCAGCCGCCTCAGGAGGTTTGGCCGCCCGAGCCTCGTTCTTAGCAGAGTAAAGACTTCGGAAGGCCTCTTCGTCAAACACAGGGAACATCTCCCCAATCACCTCCATCACCAGCTCCAGGGAAGAATTGGCCCCGCTCACAAAACTTGCGTCCACCGCAGCATCGGTCTCCTCCACGAGGGCATCCTTTTCCTTCTTCCATTCACTCTTGGCCTGCTCAAGGGTTGAGTCAGCCTTGGACAGACGCTCCTCCAAATCAGCTGTCTTCCTTTTGAGGTGCTCCATCTCAGCCAGAGAAAGGGTAGCTTGCTCCATTGCCAAGCGACTCTTCTTCAGCTCAGCTTCAAACTTGGCTGCTTCCCTCACAGCCTTCTCCCCTTGAAGCTTCCACTGACCAGCCTGATTCTTCGCCTCCTCTAGCTCGCCCTCCTGCTTCGCCAGCTTATCTTTCAAATTATTTATCAAAGTTATGTCCCTTTCCACCATAGCCAGACGGTCAGGAGAGGGAGCCCCGGGTGTGATAGTCAGCTCTTCATCGCTCAGGCGGCTGAGAGCCGCCAGCTCAGCAGATGCCAGCAACACCTTGGAGGTACGCTAGATATATTGAATTACTTGGTGAGAGGTTGAAGTTACCGATTTAGTAAGACGGTCGGCCAAAATGGCGCCAGAATCGGAGAGCAGGCCCAACACGTCTACACTATCGCCGACAGTAAAGTGAAACTCCGTATTTTCCTCCGGAAAAAGGGTGCTCGGAATGTCACGAGCAGGACGTTTTGCCTCAGGAGTATCAACATCAGCCTCCAAATCCACCACAGGAGTAGTCCCAGAGGGCTCCCTATCCCTTTTCCTTCTCAGATCCAGGGGAACACTCTCCCCAGTCCCCTCGGAATTCGCAGGACGTGATCCCTGGGAAACACGAGTCCCAGCTGGAGAGTCACCTTGCCTACATCCAGGGGAAGGAGTGGCCCCTGAGGTAACCTTAGCCTCCCCATCCTGGATACTGGGGGAAGGAGTCGCCGGCTTTGCCGACGGCAATCGTGGAGGAAGAGGGAGCCTCCGGCCAGCAGAGAGATCCTTTACAAACCTCATTAAACTTTTTTCCCCTTTCTTGAAGTTTGAAGGAAGGGAAGGACGCTTCGAAACGATGACAAACTCTTCACTCAAACCTAGCCTCTTGACCTGCTTCCTTGTCCAACGACGAGAAGCGGAATCTGCAGGAAAAAAGGGCAGTCAGCTAAAAAAGCAAAGAGATAAAAGTCTCAGGGAAAGTGCGTCGGTGAAAGCCCCCCAAAAACTACCTTCAAGGCTGGGGATTAGGCCCAATGGGAGCAAGTACTCGTCTGTGGCTATGAGCTCCGCGTGAGGGAGCCAAAAAGTAGGGCCACAAACGCCTGATTTATCCACAACAATCTCGAACTTCTTAACTAGTAACTCTTCTTTCTCACTCAGCTTCACCTCCAGGGCCTTCCCTCCGACGCCTGGATGATACTCTTCGTGAGTCTCCATGCGAGTATGGACATGATTCCTAAAATGCCTAGGAATCCGCCACCCGGAAGCGCTATGTACATACAAAAATTTGTTCTTCCAGTCTTTCAGGCTACTTAAAGCCGGCCAGACTAGAGCATACTTTTTCTGTTTCTGGAGGGACCAGTACCCAAGGGAACCATCTCCCCCTGACGAAGACACCATTTGCAGCCCAACCATATAACGAAGGGCGTCAATATAAGGCCCCTCACCATGGAAAAGGCAGGTTCAGGTGTAGGCTATCAGGGACCTGATGGTTGAGGCAGTCAGTTGGGCTATGGCCACATTCATCCTCCCGAAAGTCTCCTCCAAGAAAGGGTGAAGAGGGAATCGCAGTCCGAATTCCAGGCTTTTATGGTAAACAGCCACACAACCTTCAGGAGGGCAGCATACTGTGTCTCTCTCTTCTGGAACTATGACCGTATATCCCTCCCCAAAATTGTAAAACTTCTCAATCTCCTCAGCAGCATTACTTTCTAAAATTAGGTCTCGGTTCTTGCCTTCGGGGTAGGTTTTCAGAGGAACCAAGTACTTTATCTTGTCCAGATAATAAGTTCTCCCTTTCTCTCTGGGAATGAGGGGGCCGGCAATCGTGGAGGGGTCCACCTCCAGTGCCTCGTCGTCAGAATCAACGACGTCGAAGGGAGCAGGTTCGGGGGATTCAGCACCTCCCCCTCTTTCAAGACGGTCTTCCTCACTGGGCCCAACCCCAGAAGAGGAGGCTAGGTCACGTCTACTCCCATCTCTACCCTCAGTCCTCTCAGGCAGTGGACCAAAAGAGAGAGCACGAACACGAGACATGATGGTTTATGAAGAAAAAGTATTGAGGAAAAGGAAAAAAAGGCGAGGATTTAAAGAGAGATTCTAACCTAGAACAGTGGTCGTCGCCGGAAAATGTGATAGTAGGCGCTCCTTGATCTCACGAAGTTCTCAGCAGCAAAGATGGTTTGGAGGTATGAGAGGGGATTCAAATTTCGAAAAATGCAAAAGAAAGAAATGAAGGAGGGGAAGGGCTTATATAAAGACCAGGAAGCCAAAAAGGCCGCCTCTCTGACAATACATCTCCAACGAACTACCCCACGTGTCACGCTTTGAACACGAGCCACTCACCCCTTCCCAAGAAGGGCCTCGGAAAAAAAAAGTGTCAGAGGGATAGTCACCTAACGACGTCATCCCCGCATTCAAAAAAAAAGGGCACAACAAACAACAAGTAACAAAGCCGCTCGGATTTTTCATTAACTTTGATGGAAAATGGACAAGTTACATGTAATGATTAATAAAGAAAGAAAATACAAAAGGAGCCTGGATTTCCGGCTCAACACGCCTGCACCCTGCAAGTAGGCCTAGTCATCACCTAAGTCCGGAGAATAGTCCCCAGGGCTACCTTAGTCTCCAATGTCAGATCCTCAATCCCAGTCAGAGGAATCCTTGAAGGGATCATCAGGGAGTCCGTCCTCGTCTCTGTCACTCGAGCAGCCCAGACCCTCACTGTCTCCAGAGTCCCGGTTGTTGACGTCCCAGTCCCTGCCATAGGGAACCGTCTGGAAATCGTCACAAGTGCCGCAGCCCGTCTTCTTTACTGGAGAAGAAGGGCCTGACCCCAGAGAAGAGTCTGCGTCGGAACAGTCGGGGTCGAACTGTTCAGGGTGCAACCATGGGAAACACTCATGGCAACCCCGATCGAAACACCCTTCTCCTTGAAAGTAGCGCTTGAACCGGGGAGCAGCAGGGGGCGAGGATCTTCTAGGGCGCTTGCCTGCCCTAATAGGAGCCTTCTGAACATTCCGGCGGGGATGTGGCCATGGACGGCGGCTGCGGCAAAGGGCCCGGAAAGCCGCCCGAGCATACCTTAGCCTCCAAAATCCCTTAAAGAGGAAGGGAACAATGCGAACTCCATGGCGAGTAACAGATTTCTTGATCCAAACCATGATTCAACAAAGAAAAGTGGAAGAATTAAGGATGAATTAACAAAATGGCAAAGAGAGCTTGAATTTATACAAGGGAAATAGAGCATTAAATGGCATCCCAACCATCCTGGCAGGGAATGCCACCAACTGTGAAGCCCTCACATTGCCCGAAAATCCACCAAGCATGAGGGGAGCATGAGGGGTAATCATTGCAAAAAACCTCTCAACTCTTTGCATACCTGATGCAATTAACACTTTTTTCCTCGAGAAAGTACAAACGCATTAAATGCAGCAGTGAAGCAAAAAACAAGTCAACCTCCCCTCGTTTGAGCAAAAGTCGCCAGCCAGAGGGAAGCCTTGCTCCCCCAGCTTGCGAGGGCCAATTGATGAGGGTCGGCAGCCTGTTCCGGGCCGCCTGCCAAGCAGGCCCCCAGAAGACTCCACCCAAGGAGCCCGGGAACCAACCCGGCAGACAATCAGAGCAAAGTCACTGAAAAGAGAGCCCACTGGGGACAACTTCAGACGACCGCCTGCCCGGCAGGGCGATGCGGTCTGCTGAAACCCAAGCCTTCACAACCCCTACCCGCCTGTCCTCTGGGAAAATCTCCACAGGCAGGGCAGAGACCACCAGGGGACCTCCTCGTCATTTTGCCCAAGGTAAATGAGTATGGGTGGATGAGGTGAAGCCACTTGTCACCTCCTCATCCACCCATCCTCCTTCTACTACCCTCTCTTGTGGGAAGGTATAAAGACTCCTCCATTTCCCACAAGAAAGGGGTTGGATTTTCTCTCTCTAGACTCTCACTCTAAAAAACGCCACCTAGTTCCTCACGAGCCAAGTTCATTAAGGCATTCACGGACTGACTTAGGCATTGGAGAGGGTTTCCTCGGACAACCTCCGAGGCCCTGTGCGTTCTGTGTGCAGGGAGCAAACCTATTCCGCCGGGAAAGTCCAATTAGTGGAGTAAGAGGAAGGAGAGGTGGACAAGATTGCCCGATCATCATTCAAAGTAACGTTGAACCTCATCGGCCCGAATTCCAAGTCGGGTTGATTGATTCCACTACCGGAACAATAAATAATAAAAAAATCAATTAGAGAATCTTTTAATTATTATAATATATATTTAATTTATTATATTAATGTGATGTTTTACAAGTCTGAGGTAAAAACCTTTAGAGTTCATTTTTTTAAAAACATTATCGTAAAATAAATTATAAAAATGAAATAATTAGATTCGTGGTAAAAAATGCTTTCATTAGAGTATAAATTTCATATTATTTGTTTCACATTATGTGATGAATTTATTACATATAACAGTTGTAAAATTATCCCACATCGATAAATTTTAATATGATGATGAAATTTTATATTATAAATAAGAGTAATCATTCGTTCTTCGATATCTATCAAATGTAATCCCCTATAAATTCTATTGCAATACAGTGACGGAAACACTGTAGATTGGGATTAAAACACACCGACAAACTATATTCTAATTAAAAGAAATGGTCAGTCGATACAAAGGCCACTTTTTATAAAAGGGCTAAAAATAAAAATTCTTCAAATGAGATTAAGAATCCATAAATTGTTGTAAAAGTAAGGGTGTAGACACCCATATTTGGCCCCTAGGTGTCTATAGCAGTTTTCCCAAAAAACACCCGATGATGATCGGACGCAAACGTGCTTTAACGCGCTCGAATATGGGCTCAGAATCAGTAATGTCTGGCATGGGCTTTTAGCGGAGTACAAATCTCACAAAACCGACCTCAAATTCAGGCCCAGTGGGCCGTTTCCAATAAAATGAGACTAATTTGGGTCAAAATCGTCACCGGAAATAAAACCGTCTTTTAGCGACCGAGTCAAAACCCGGTCAAAGTCGAATCCCGAGACGAAACCAGCCTCACGCTGCGTCCAAATACACAAAATGAATCAAGTCACAACAACCAAATCCTTTCAAAAATGGTCAACAATCATTCCCTATTTACACTCCCAACGTTCACACACACTCGATCGAGTGGTTCACACTCACCCGGTCGAGTAAGACCATGAACCGGCCAAACCGGACCCAAACCGGGCACTCGATCGAGTGCACCCGCGCCACTCGATCGAGTGACCCTAAACCGGGGTATTTCCCTATAAATACCTCATCACCCCAACACATTACACAACTCTTTTCAACCTTTTACCACCTTCAAAACAACTTTTTTTCAATCATCAATCACCCTTCAACTTTATACATTACCAACCTCTACCACCCTTTTCAAACTCATTCAACCTTCACACAATACATCCCTTTGAACTTGGCTTCAAAGTCACACACACATACATACATATTCAAAATCCCGAGATCAAAACTCGTCAAAGACCGAGAGCAAAACTCGTTAAAATCCATCTCTACAAAACCACATACACACCATAACTTCCCTACGTATCTCGACGCTCCCGTGACTTTGCCACCGTTTGACGAGCCCTATTCCGAGAAGCAAAAGCACGTAGGTTGAGGGTGTAACATTCAAATCCCGACATCCTTTCCTTTCTCCTTTCTCTTTTTCGATTATATATATATATGTAGTATATATTATTATTATTATTGTTATTATTATTATTATTATTATTGTTGTTGTTGTTGTTGTTGTTGTTGTTGTTGTTGTTGTTGTTGTTGTTGTTGTTGTTGTTGTTGTTGTTGTTGTTGTTGTTGTTGTTGTTGTTGTTGTTGTTGTTATTATTATTATTATTATTCTTATTATTATTATTATTATTATTATTACTATTATTTTTAGTCGATATTAACGACACTAACATTTTTATTTCTTTATTACTAACACACTAACTTTTAATTTCGTGTATACTAACTCTCTAATCTAACACTTTTATTTATCGCAATCTAACATATTTTTTATTTATTGTATCTAACACCTAACATTTTAATTATCTCTCATTTACATTTTGTTATATAAATAATACCGTGTATACTTACCAACAAAACTATTTTCAAAACGATCCGAGCAACGTCCGTTGAGGCTAAATTAATGATCGTAGGCCTTAAGGCCAAATTACGATATTAAAATGCCGAGGACTTAAGTTTGCGATGACGGTCGAATTTTCGGGTCGAATATGTTTAATTACGAATTCCGCCTAAAGTCTATTTAATCCCTTTACAAGTCGCATTGGAGGTGGCGCCCTTTCGAGGTGCGCCGCCCTAAACACTTAAGGGCGTAATAGATCGTGGAGATTCGTCGTTAAATATGTCCGACCCCATCTCATTCAAAATATTATTCTAAAAAGGTCATCGACAAATCGGATTAGGACAAAACCCGTTGACGCCGAATTAACTGTCACACGATCCGAAAGGATTGATTACGACATTATGACGCGGAGGGAATCGATATTTGTTCTAGTCCGATCAAACTCGATTTTGCAAATTTCGCTTTAACTACTAGATAACGGTTCTATAACCGAATGTCGAGTAGGACGAGCCATCGAAATTTACACTAATATAAATTAGAAAATATTTATATTTAGTGTAATTACATGTCGATTTTAAAATCAATAAATCGGAATTGTTACCTTTTCCGAATCGAGTAGCACCTCGAACAGAGGGTACTCGATCGAGTGACACCTCAAATAATAGGCAGAAGGCCTCCACGAGGGGCACTCGATCGAGTCTCCCCCATGACTCGATCGAGTGTCTGTATCATGCCTAAACCGTGAGCCTTCTAAATATCGTAAGCTTAATCAATTTCTTTTTTACGACTTTAAGTCATCACGTGTTAATTCAATCACGTGATTCCTTATTCAAAACTCATGCATTTCATTCTATTTTACTACTTTCACGACTTTGACTAATGTCTTGCACGACTAGTTTTGTGTCGACGACTCCTTAGTCGTGTCCGACGCATAACTAGTCTAGACATCAATCTTTCAATATGATAAGTCGGGACAAGGCATCAAGACCCGGGATCGAGCTACCACCACGCTTCGGTCCCATATGTGAATACGTATTAAAGTCTCCGTCCTCCGCTTAATGCACAATATAATGTGTATTTAATCGAAGTTTGTCCGGTTATTCAATTTACGGTCTAGCTTATATTTACTATTTACGGGTCCGTTTATAGTTAATATTTACCGTTTTCTAATTCGATTATTATATTATCGCTCGTTATATTGTGAATTCCGGGTTGTATTCCGCCCGTGTAATTTGTAATTTATTTACGAGTTTTCTATTTTCGATGTTTGCCATTTATTGCCTTAAATGAACATCGCATGCTAAATCACTTAGACGTGAATCAAGATGCATTAAAATGACGTAGCAACCCTTTCGATATTTATATCTTGTAAAACGTTGTTTGCATAACATTTTACCGGATTACTAGCACGCGTATTAGAAAGTCAAACGATGTCTTAGTAGAGGCCACTAAGTGCGGGCGGGGTTGGGTGTCCTTAGTGGGCTTCCCATCACGTACCCTCACCCCTTACTCAGAACCTCGGTTTCCGGATGCCCGAAACCGTTGGCGCACGAGAGTCATTCAATACACGATAACCGGTAGTGATGGTATCGGTATCGCAATGCAAAGGGACGAGCCCAATAAACTCTGAAATCGAAGTGGGCCGTACTTTGTGTATGGCCCATAACGACATAGAGTGGGCTCGAACGTGTCCGTACTCCCACAAAGTTCGGTGGCGACTCCATTTCGACTTAAATTTCAATTCGATCCATTCTCATATAGAGATGCATTCGCCTACCCAAACCCGCGCGTGGCCGCGTCGGGGTGGACCTACGTCATGTCCACAATTTGGCGACTCCGCTGGGGATTAACTGATGAGTGACTAACCATCGGCATCCTCAGGGTGAGAATCGAATAGAAATCGTTTGACTAGTACAATACGCATTTTAGTTTTACGGTTCATGCATAACCCCATATTTTTCCGGGCCGGTACTGGTGACTGACGTCCCACTATACCACGATGTATTCCGCCTTGGATACGTTAAAGGTGTTCATAGTCGATTCGTATGGACTTTGCGGCATGTGCTAAGCTCAACTCGACTTAGGAAGTCCGTCCCAATTCTCGTCTAGACTATGAGCACTGGTATAGACCCTATTTAGACCGGCCGAGACTTAGTGTAAAGCATACATGGCGTCGTTATAATGCTTGCGTGACTATGTGCTGCTTGGTTTCCGTGTCATTTTCAAAAATCGTCATTTCCAAAAAATGCATCTTTCCAAAATATTCAATTTTCAAAAATTGGAATGCTGCCGAAATTTAGACTTACGATTTGACTCAAAACAAGCCTTTTTTTTAGCCGGCATGCTTCCCATTTCAATATTCGAACTCTGATCCTCATTTGATTTTCGAATTTTCAAAAAAAAATTCCATTTCGATTTTGAATTTTCAAAATTCTATTTCGATTTTCAAATCTTCGAGATTCTATTTCAATTCCTCGAGATGCCGTTTTCGATTTTCAAATCTTCGGGATACCGCTTCCAATTTTTCAAATTATCGGAAATTCTTTTTTTCGATATTCAAATTTCAAAATTCCAAATATTCAAATTTTCGAAAACCCAGAAAGCTACCGTATTTAGGACTTATGATTTTACTCAAAGTAGCCTATTTCTAGCCGGTATGCTGCCCATTTCAAAATTCAAAAATATTTTCAGACCTTCAAAATTGCGGCTCGATGGCACTTTTCCGATTTTCAAAAAATCGAGTTATCCTCCGATTTTCTCGGAATTCAATCCTTTTCAAAAAAACCTTCCTTATTTTAGGAAGTCAACCTCTTTTCAAAAAAAAAAACTTTCCTCTTCTTAAGACTTCCCGTATTTAGCAGTGTCGGGTCTTGTTATAAGTCGTCGAAGGTTTTTAGCGTCGAAACTCTGTCGATCCTATATCACGGGTTTATTCCCCATCCCAGTCCGCCTTATTCTAAAGGCACAACCGACCAACACGAGTCATACACTCGTAAATGGAAGGTTCGTCTAAACACTCAAGTTCTAACTAGAAAGTTCCACGCGACCTTTCCCTCTTGCAGGACGGTCCCCACGACCTTTCCTTAGGGAATATCGCCCGTCTTTTAATCCGTTAGTCGAGACATCCTAATTCAATAGTCCTTTAACTTAAGGATCTACCCTAATCACAGGGTCATTCTTATTCAAGTCGGGTCTAGGGTCTCTAGCGTCAAAGCTCTGCCGATCTGACATCGCAAGTTTCTTCCCCTACCCCGTCTGCCTTTCCTCGAGGCTAAGTCAACCTTTTACAAGGCATAGCCCTATAACAAAAGGTTCGTGATTCTTACGTCTAAGGGTCACTCATCCGACGCTCGAGTCTTAACAAAATTATCGATCCCACTTGGGGGGCTACCCTTCAGCAGAGCGATCAATCACGATTGCTCTAAGGGTCATGTCTTATACGTGTTGTCTCACGTACCCCACTTTCGAGTCAATTAGATGCCACATCATCTGAGCCCTGTTAGACTCTTTAGTCTCACCTGGGGGGCTATTCTCCGACGGAGCGATTAATCACAGTCACTCCGAGAATCGCACCCAGCATATTTGTCTTAGGAGAGTCTAACCCGAGTCAAACCGGAGATGTCTTTCCTCTCGCGCTATTTCCTATGCCTTGGTGTGTTTGGGTTCCGAAGCGACATTCCTGATTACGTGGGTATTCTCGCAGAGTATGGCACCCCCAACTGGAAATAGGGACTTGAAAAACACCATCAGTGAAATCAAGGCTTCGCTGGAAACAATGGTTAGCAGGCAGGCCATGGTTGAAACCCAACTAGGGTTCCTGAGGGCCGACCAAGAGGCCATGGATGCTCGTTTAACTTTCATTGAACGGCAAGACCTCAATTCTGAGTTGGCGAATAGAGGGCCATTTGCCAAGCTGATCAGCACAGTGCGTGAGCTCAAACAGCAGTTCCACGCCCTTCAAGGGAATAACATTCGTATTGAAAACTCTCGAGACTATACACCCATTAGTGAGAAACTACCAAAGGATCTCAACCTAGAGGGGTTACCCATATTCGAAGGGACGGAGGATCCGTTATTACACCTCCGAGCTTTCAAGCAATTCATGGCAATCAAGGGGGTCAAAGTCGACATGTTCATCAATTTATTCGGCGCATCCCTCGGGAAATACCCAAAAGCCTGGTTCTATAGGCTTAATACAAAAAGATTCTCGACTTGGGAAGATGTGGCTACCGAGTTCGCTCAAAACTATTCTGATAATACTGAACTTCAGACTACTATGCGGACTCTAGAAATCATGGCCCAAGATCCAACAGAGGGTTTCACCAAATACCTTCAACGTTGGCGGGCTGAGAGTGTTAAGCTGGTATACAAGCCCAGCGAGAAGACACTAGTGGAGGCGTTCATCAACAACCTCCTACCCTCCTACCGCGTCCATCTTAGGTATGCCGACATTTCAAACTTTGCTGTGCTTACCGAAATGGGCACTAGGTTTGAAGACGATCTTCGACACAATAATGAAGATCTGGGTGGAGCTTCTACCGAAGGCTATACTGGACATCCACTTGACTCCTTAGAAGCCGAAGATTACTGACAACCTTATCCCAGAGTCAAGATTTGATTTAAGTCTAAGTCTGAGTTCGAGTCTAGAATACCCTACATCCTCATTTCCAAATCAGAGTCAGAGTCTTTTGCATTCTGTCCTCTTTTCAAAATTCAATAAAAATCAGCTTTCAATATTCTATCTCCACTATATGCTTCCTTATGTGTTTCCGAGAACGTGATGAACAACATCATACATTGTGAGCACATGCACGTGACTATTATAGGCACATCTATAATGACTGCAGGAACTGGGACCCGTGTTTTCCTTTACCTGTTCCATGTCTGGTATAGAAAGCCACAAAACTACCCTTAGCCGGAGCGGTATCGAATCCTATGGCAAATCTAGGTAATCTCCTAGTTTGGGTTTAGGACGGGAGGCAAGCCCATTTCCCACAATAAACACCCTTTCAATAAGACTAACCAATCCCTACCTTGGTCGTTAGTCTGACCAGAAGCAAAAAAGAAGCATCGTGACTCTATAGACTTGATGCCAAAAATACCCAACTCGGGACGATGCTCCCGGCAAGCCTGCTCGGAATTATGATGACGATACCGAGATCTAAACTACCATGCTTACAGTAGAGTACTCCACCATAAGTTGCACTCACACAAATACCAACTAGGCTTACACCTTACAAAGGTTTAGCTCCACAAGCCTAATCCAACCGATGGGTCCACCCCCAAATCCACCCACAACACCATATGAGGGGATTACCGTGAAAAAAAAAGAAAGAAAAGAAAGAGTTGGACAAAAAAATCAAAAGTCCAAGAAAAAAGCAAAAGGCCAAAACAAAAGAGCTGGCCATCAAAAAAAAAGAACTCTCAACATCCCCCGACCAGATACGGTCAATCCCTTGACCGGGGCACGGTCAACTCAAATGAAGAATCCCACAACCGGGGCTAAGAGGTCAACCCAAAAAAAAAAAAGAATTCAAACACCCATTACCGTGGTCAACGGTCAATTCAAGTGAAAGTCCCTTGACCGGGGTACGGTCAATTCAAAAATTATCGATGCCCATACCATCAAATAAATGGGTGACAATCAAGTTGGTCAGATAACACCACATTTAGCCTTCCCACATTGCAACCCTCAAGACCTTCTCGAGACCTAGGCTAAGAGACAGCCCGGAATTTTGAGGATTCAAGCTCCATAGGATATACCCTAACCATTAGGGCCAGACATGGAAATCAGATCCCGCATCATTAAACCTACCCCGATCGAAGTTCGAGTCATTTTTACTCGATTTCCCCCTTTCCTACCACATTACAATAACCTTACCCTCGAAGCCTTAGCTCCACAAAATCGAGCTCCAGATTTCGAATCATCAAGGCCACTTGCGACCTAGCTCCACATTTCCAAAAACATCCAAACCAGTTACCAACCCCAAACACGGGAACTCAACTTGCAGTCGGCATAGAACATGCCCAAATAGTTCACACCACCTCTGGGGGCTACCCCGGAGAACGCTCACAGTCACAGGATCAACATCCTAATCATTCTAGCCCTCTGATCAAGACATCATTGGGAATTCACCTAGCCTACACCATCGCTATGGCTAGTTACACACAAAGTCCTATTAGACTAGGCACCATAATATATCTTTCAATTCACTGAACTACGGCTTGGTTTGATTTCACTACATGTGAATACGTAGGCAGCCCTTCAAACAGAGGCACAACCACCCACATTGACACACATTCAAAAAACACCATTATTCCGGTCACGACACTGTCATGTTCTCAGCAGCAAGCTTTGTCATCCTGGGGGCTTCCTTTAGACAGAAGACCGCCATCCACTCACATAATCCAAATGATTTTCAAAAACTATCCTCCTTTCTATAGAGTGTCCTAGTACTCGGCTCAGTCGAAGACGAGAATTTGTCAGGGACTCGAAGCGATACCCATTTTGGGACTGTACCCCAAAACCAAAGATCCAAAAGAGCACCAGACTATAACATTGCTACTACTAAGTCCTGTCGTTACAGTCTCGTTACAGACTACTGCAGCCACCCTATAGCACATCCTTCCCATTTCGATGTTCGACCGTGTTGCCACTCGCCTAGGCTACGGAATATCGTAGCTTAAGAGTCTTGTCATCTTAGGTGGCCCACCCCCCTACCGAGTCGTGGACCAATCCCTCGAGAGTCCAGTCGTGTCTGTCAACCCGTCCTGTCGCGTCCAGAGTCGAGTCTGTCTGTATGCATCTCTCTTCAAATTTTTTACTTTGAAGTTTGCAAAACTTAGCCATTTGAGAAAATCCTTTTCGACAAGGTCAAATTTCAGTCTATTTAAACTGCAAATTTCTTTTCTACCACTTTCAATTCTGAAAACCTATCTCCTAGCACGTGTGCTGCTATCAGGACTTCGATTTCAAAATTAAGCAAAAATCTTTTCCCCAGCGCGAGTCAGTCTATAGATGCTAACTGCATTTCCTATATGCTATCTTGCTACCTGCTATATTTGCTACTTCTGCCTATATATCTAACATTTCAGGTACCAGCTTGGCTTCCCAACGGAACATCAAGTTTTTATTCCCCAGCGTGAGACGGAGTTTCATTTATAACGGCATATGCAAATTGAGATGTGTCTGCAAATAGGCACACCCAGGGCTTCTTAGGCAAGCTCCCGCGTAATTCAAATTGGGATATGTCTGCAAACGGGCACACCCAGGGCTTCTTAGGCAAGCTCCCGGGTAGTTTCGAATTGAGATGTATCTGCAAACAGATACACCCAGAGCTTCATAAACAAGGTCCCGCACAACTCACTAAGCTCCCCAGCGGAAAATCCGAAGTGGCATTTCTCCCAAAACAGCACGGGATGCACCTACCTACAGGTACACCCAGGACTTCGAAGGCAAGTCTGATTCCCCACGGAGCTATCAACACCAACTCAGGTAATCTTATGGCCGGCGAGCCCTTTTACGCGAGTCTAATGGACTATAAACGACCCGACCGGAAGTCTGCCAGGTCTTAATCCTTGATTGGCCTGGTAGCTACTCTGACTTTCGCCTTGTCCAAGCCTCAGTCAGAGTGGGGGCTCTGTAGACACCCATATTTGGCCCCTAGGTGTCTATAGCAGTTCCCAAAAAACACCCGATGATGATCAGACGCAAACGTGCTTTAACGCGCTCGAATATGGGCTCAGAATCAGTAATGTCTGGCATGGGCTTTTAGCGGAGTACAAATCTCACAAAACCGACCTCAAATTCAGGCCCAGTGGGCCGTTTCCAATAAAATGAGACTAATTTGGGTCAAAACCGTCACCGGAAATAAAACCGTCTTTTAGCGACCGAGTCAAAACCCGGTCAAAGTCGAATCCCGAGACGAAACCAGCCTCACGCTGCGTCCAAATACACAAAATGAATCAAGTCACAACAACCAAATCCTTTCAAAAATGGTCAACAATCATTCCCTATTTACACTCCCTCCGTTCACACACACTCGATCGAGTGGTTCACACTCACCCGGTCGAGTAAGGCCATGAACCGGCCAAACCGGACCCAAACCAGGCACTCGATCGAGTGCACCCGCGCCACTCGATCGAGTGACCCTAAACCGGGGTATTTCCCTATAAATACCTCATCACCCCAACACATTACACAACTCTTTTCAACCTTTTACCACCTTCAAACCAACTTTTTTTCAATCATCAATCACCCTTCAACTTTATACATTACCAACCTCTACCACCCTTTTCAAACTCATTCAACCTTCACACAATACATCCCTTTGAACTTGGCTTCAAAGTCACACACACATACATACATATTCAAAATCCCGAGATCAAAACTCGTCAAAGACCGAGAGCAAAACTCGTTAAAATCCATCTCTACAAAACCACATACACACCATAACTTCCCTACGTATCTCGACGCTCCCGTGACTTTACCACCGTTTGACGAGCCCTATTCCGAGAAGCAAAAGCACGTAGGTTGAGGGTGTAACATTCAAATCCCGACATCCTTTCCTTTCTCCTTTCTCTTTTTCGATTATATATATATATATGTACTATATATTATTATTATTATTATTATTATTATTATTATTGTTATTATTATTATTATTGTTGTTGTTGTTGTTGTTGTTGTTGTTGTTATTATTATTATTATTATTATTTTTAGTCGATATTAACGACACTAACATTTTTATTTCTTTATTACTAACACACTAACTTTTAATTTCGTGTATACTAACTCTCTAATCTAACACTTTTATTTATCGCAATCTAACATATTTTGTATTTATTGTATCTAACACCTAACATTTTAATTATCGCTCATTTACATTTTGTTATATAAATAATACCGTGTATACTTACCAACAAAACTATTTTCAAAACGATCCGAGCAACGTCCGTTGAGGCTAAATTAATGATCGTAGGCCTTAAGGCCAAATTACGATATTAAAATGTCGAGGACTTAAGTTTGCGATGACGGTCGAATTTTCGGGTCCAATATGTTTAATTACGAATTCCGCCTAAAGTCTATTTAATCCCTTTACAAGTCGCATTGGAGGTGGCGCCCTTTCGAGATGCGCCACCCTAAACACTTAAGGGCGTAATAGATCGTGGAGATTTGTCGTTAAATATGTCCGACCCCATCTCATTCAAAATATTATTCTAAAAAGGTCATCGACAAATTGGATTAGGACAAAACCCGTTGACGCCGAATTAACTGTCACAAGATCCGAAAGGATTGATTACGACATTATGACGCGGAGGGAATCGATATTTGTTCTAGTCCGATCAAACTCGATTTTGCAAATTTTGCTTTAACTACTAGATAACGGTTCTATAACCGAATGTCGAGTAGGACGAGCCATCGAAATTTACACTAATATAAATTAGACAATATTTATAATTAGTGTAATTACATGTCGATTTCAAAATCAATAAATCGGAATTGTTACCTTTTCCGAATCGAGTAGCACCTCGAACAAAGGGTACTCGATCGAGTGCCTTGGCTCACTCGATCGAGTGACACCTCAAATAATAGGCAGAAGGCCTCCACGAGGGGCACTCGATCGAGTCTCCCCCATGACTCGATCGAGTGTCTTGTATCATGTAACACCCCGGCCCAATCCTAGGACCGGAAATGTTAACTGCGGTAGCCCGCCAGGCTTTGTATTGGTCCCACAGACCAACACGAGTCCTTTCCAGCACATTTTGTCCTCACTCGTGCGCATCCCGGAAACCTTCCCAGGAGGTCACCCATCCTAAGATTGCTCTCAGTCAAGCACGCTTAAATGCAGAGTTCTTATCATGGGCAAACCAGAAAAGAAAGTGCACTTTGTTGATATGAGTAGTACTTCAAATCCCTTTAAGCAAAGCTCATAAATAGGACATTTTCAATCAATGTGGGGGTGTTTCAATCACTCTCACTTGAAGAACGCAACGTCCTCGTTGCGCCTGACAGCATAACCGCTGACCCAGAATCCACCCCCGCTAGGTGCCAAATGCACGGTCCCAGGGTTGCTCTGATACCATTTGTAACACCCCGGCCCAATCCTAGGACCGGAAATGTTAACTGCGGTAGCCCGCCAGGCTTTGTACTGGTCCCACAGACCAACACGAGTCCTTTCCAGCACATTTTGTCCTCACTCGTGCGCATCCCGGAAACCTTCCCAGGAGGTCACCCATCCTAAGATTGCTCTCAGTCAAGCACGCTTAACTGCAGAGTTCTTATCATGGGCAAACCAGAAAAGAAAGTGCACTTTGTTGATATGAGTAGTACTTCAAATCCCTTTAAGCAAAGCTCATAAATAGGACATCTTCAATCAATGTGGGGTGTTTCATATCATGCCTAAACCATGAGCCTTCTAAATATCGTAAGCCTAATCAATTTCTTTTTTACGACTTTAAGTCATCACGTGTTAATTCAATCACGTGATTCCTTATTCAAAACTCATGCATTTCATTCTATTTTACTACTTTCACGACTTTGACTAATGTCTTGCACGACTAGTTTTGTGTCGACGACTCCTTAGTTATGTCCGACGCATAACTAGTCTGGACATCAATCTTTCAATATGATAAGTCGGGACAAGGCATCGAGACCCGGGATCGAGCTAGCACCACGCTTCGGTCCTATATGTGAATACGTATTAAAGTCTCCGTCCTCCGCTTAATGCACAATATAATGTGTATTTAATCGAAGTTTGTCCGGTTATTCAATTTACGGTCTAGCTTATATTTACTATTTACGGGTCCGTTTATAGTTAATATTTACCATTTTCTAATTCAATTATTATATTATCGCTCGTTATATTGTGAATTCCGAGTTGTATTCCGCCCGTGTAATTTGTAATTTATTTACGAGTTTTCTATTTTCGATGTTTGCCATTTATTGCCTTAAATGAACATCGCATGCTAATTCACTTAGACGTGAATCAAGATGCATTAAAATGACGTAGCAACCCTTTCGATATTTATATCTTGTAAAACGTTGTTTGCATAACATTTTACCGGATTACTAGCACGCGTATCAGAAAGTCAAACGATGTCTTAGTAGAGGCCGCTAAGTGCGGGCGGGGTTGGGTGTCCTTAGTGGATTTCCCAACACGTACCCTCACCCCTTACTCAGAACATCGGTTTTCGGATGCCCGAAACCGTTGGCGCACGAGAGTCATTCAATACACGATAACCGGTAGTGACGGTATCGGTATCGCAATGCAAAGGGACGAGCCCAATAAACTCTGAAATCGAAGTGGGCCATACTTTGTGTATGGCCCATAACGACATAGAGTGGACTCGAACGGGTCCGAACTCCCACAAAGTTCGGTGGCGACTCCATTTCGACTTAAATTTCAATTCGATCCATTCTCATATGGAGATGCATTCGCCTACCCAAACCCGCGCGTGGCCGCGTCGGGGTGGACCTACGTCATGTCCACAAAGGGAGAAGAGAAACTAGATAGAGATAATGGAATGAGAGAAATAAGAGAGGTAGTTTATTCATTCCATCAAGAGAATATATAATACATGGTACATCTAGGGTTACATCATAGTGGGATATAAGGCCCGATGGAGATCCACATATTATGTTTCATAACACTCCCCTTGGATGTACATCACTAAAGAAAATGTCTCGTTAAAACCTCGACTAGAAAAACCCGGTGGGAAAAACACTAGTGAAGGAAAAAGAGTACATAAATCTTCATACACGCATAACAGGCTGCCTAATTAAAACCTTTCCATGGAAAACCCAGTGGGACAAAACCATGGCTTAGGAAAAAGAGTACAGCGCGTGGTTACTCCCTCTGATAATTAAACAACTTGATATTTAATGAAAATAATTCATGTCTTCATGGAACTTCACGGCGACGTTGAAATGGATTGTAGTAACTGACAAACTTGGTATCTTCAATCAATAGAAATCTTTGATAAGTTCAGTATCATATTTCTTCGAAGCTTGCAATCTGGACATAATCATTTATGACTCCTTGATGTATAACCAAATATGTATCTCGTCATTAAAATTATGACGATCATAACTATAGCGTATTAACACGTCTATAGCGCTACCTCGTTAAAAACCTTGCTTGGAAAAACCCAATGGGACAAAAACCTAGTCGAAGGGAAAAAGAGTGTAGCTAACATTATTTCTCAACTGATTATCTTCAGGAGAATCAATCAATCCGATTTTATCTTAAATAATAATTGATTTTTCTTGTCATTGTACGGATTGACATACTTATCGTAGCATTTCACTACATGATTTTCCAACTATTATGGCGCTTCTGGACCATAAAGTATTTTCACATGACAAGAAATTTAATCATGTATGATTTCTCATACGCACAAACTTCAAGCTGAGACAATGAAACCGTGCATTCACACCATACCACATGCATGTTTAATGCTCTCATAGATACACTTACGTGTAGAGGTTCATATATACTTAATCACGAGTCCTTCAGGAACTCATTTGATCAACCACTGTCATGTGCTGATAATTTATAATATAAGCTCCTTCCCGGAGTACTTATCAATCTTGGAGTATGATCTCCTTTTAAACATATATCCTGCAATATATAACAATAATAATCTCATGCATGCATGTAATACGAGCAATGCCTTATAGTGTATATATTCTAAATTAATGCAATGATGTAATCTTAACTAATATGCAATGATAAAATAACTATATTACATGCACATGAGACTCAAATGCAAACTGTACAGTATATTCACCAATATTCATAATTGGATTGACTTCATGTCAATACGTGGACTTTAAGTCCATGATCTCAATCTTAACTGTTCCGGTCACGGAAACAATTTGCCCGGTCTAGGATCCGGACAGTATAATCGATTTAATGGTGAACAACTGATTGCTTAATTCCCTTGGTCTCCTCTTCCTCTTACTCCCTGAATCGGACTTTCCCGGCGGAAAACGGCCTGCTCCCTGCACAATGAACGCACAGGGCCTCGGAGGTTGTCCGAGGAAACCCTCTCCGATGCCTAAGTCAGTCCGTGAAATGCCTTTACGAACCTAGCTCGTGAGGAACTAGGCGGCGTTTTAGGAGTAAAAGTCTAGAGAGAGAAAATCCAACCCCTCTCATGTGGGAAATGGGGAGGTATTTATACCTTCCCACAAGAGAGAGAAGAGAAGGAGGAATGGTTGGATAGAGGAGTGACAAGTGGCGGCCTCTCATCCATCCATTCCCAATTACCTTAGGCAAAATGACGAGAGGGCCCCTGGGGGTCCTGACCCTGCTGGCCAGGGATTCTCCCAGGGCAGACAGTCTCCAGGCAGGGGGCTGCCAAGCTCCGACAGGCTGGGTTAGCCCGTGCCCTCGGCGGCTGACGGCTAACCTTAAGTGTCATGCTTTGTTCCAGGTCTTTGCTGGGAGGCTGGTCTTTCGATTCCCTGACGGGAACCGTCCCGGGGCCTGCCCAGCAGGCGGTTGATTGACAGGCGGCCCACCCCAATCAATTGGCCTTCGTCAGTAGGAGGGAAGCGAGGCTTCTCTTCTGCTGGCGACTCTTGCTTGGAGGGGGGTTGACTTCCATGTCTTGTTGTAGCATTTAATGCTTCGCGCCTTCCCAATGGAGCTTTGTACTGCTCCTGTCAGGAATGCAAAGAGGCGAGAGCACTTTTTGTAATGATTTTTCTTTTCTTCTGGGCGGATTTTGGGGAACCGTGAAGAGTTCCTGATTGGTGGCTCCCCTCCCAGGGTGGTTGGAGCGTTCATTAATGCGGTGTTTTCCTTGGTATAAAATCCTTAGCTTCCTTGATCATTTGTGCTTCATTCCACCTTCAATCTTTCCATTTTCCTCATTTTAAACATGACTTGGATCAAGAAAAGCGTAGTTCGTCGCGGAGTCAAACATGTTTCCTTCATCTTTAGAGGGTTTTGGAGGCTTAGATATGCGCGGACTGCTTATTTAGCTGTTCGCCGGAGTCGCTGTTCACGGCTTCGCCTTTGCCGGAGGGGTCGGAAGGCCTCCATTAGGATGGGCAAACGCCCTAGGAGGTCCTCTCCTCCTGCTGTGCCTAGGTTTAGGCGTTGCCCCCAGGGAGGGGGCTGTTATGATAGGGGGTGTCATGAGTGTTTTCCATGGCTGCACCCTGAACAATTCGGCCTCAATTCTGACACTGATTCCTCCCTGGAATCGGGTCCTTCTTCGCCTGTAAAGAAGACAGGCTGTCGCACTTGCGACGAGTCCCGAGCTGTCCCTTTTGGAAGGGACTGGGAAGACAGCAGCCATGACTCTGACGACAGCGAAGGTCTTGGCTGCCTGAGCGACAGGGACGAAGACGGGGCTTCAGATGACCCCTTTCAGGGTTCCCCCAGTTGGGATTGGGGTTCGGCTCTCGGGAGTCCAGGCAGTCCTGGAGATTATTCCCCAGACTTGGGAGACGACTAGGCCTGCGTGGCAGGGCCTTTGATTTCTGTCAGGCTGGAAATTTTTCGAGCCTTATGTAATTTTCTTTCATGCCCGTCCCACGATGTATCTTTCCCTTGCGGGGTTTTCAATGAAATGAATGGTTTGCGTATTTGAATTTTTTTTTTTTTTTTTTTTTTTGAATGAGGTCGTTGATTGACCTTTCTCTCTGACGTTTCCGTTTACCGAGGCTCTTTTTGAAAAAGGTGAGCAGTTGGTGTTCAGTATGTGACACGTGGACGGTCTTCGAGGGTTTTGTCAGGGGTTCCGCCTTTCGAACTTCTTTGGGCTTTTTATATAAACCCTTCTCTCCCTTCATTCTCTTCTTTTTACTCTTCTTGATACCTTTACTCCCCCTAACACTTCTTGAATCTCCTTCATTGACCGAGCGCTTTTTCTTTGAGGAGCAAGGATCACCTCTTGTCGCCGTCTCTGACAACTTCACCGGCGTTTTTTAGGTTAGAATTTTTCAAATCTTTCGCTTCTTTTCTTCCCTTCTGTAGCCTAAATGTCGCGAGTCCACCCCCTTTCCTTTGATTCTTTGCTCGGAAGAACTGGCGGCGGCGACGGTGGTCGTCGTGACGTTGCCTCTTCCTCCGGGGTTGGCCCCAGGGAGGAAGACGATCACAGGGAAGAGGGTGCTGAGTCACCCGACCCAGCTCCCTTCGATGTGATTGATTCCGATGACGAGGCCCTGGAGGTGGATCCTGCCAGGGTGGCCGGTCCTCTCATCCGCAGGGAGAGAGGGAGGACCTACTTTTTGGACAAAGAAAAATACGCGATTCCCTTACAGACCTATCCCGAAGATAAGAATAGGGATCTGATTTTGGAATGTAATGCGGCTGAGGCCATCGAGCAGTTTTATAACTTTGGGGAGGGGTACACAGTGGTGATCCCTGGGGAAAAAGACACAGTATGCTGTCCCCCAGAGGGGTGTGTAGCCGTCTTTCATAAGGCTCTAGAATTCGGCCTGCGATTCCCGTTGCATCCCTTCCTGGAAGAAACTTTCAGGAGGATGAACGTCGCCATCGCTCAGTTAACCGCAACGGCCATTAGGGCATTAGTGGCCTACACTTGGACCTGCCTGTTCCATGGCGAGGGGCCCTACATTGACGCCCTTCGCTTTATGGTTGGCCTCCAAATGGTGTCTTCATATGGGGGGGATGGCTCCCCTGGTTATTGGTCTCTGCTGAGACAGAAAAAGTACGCCTTGGTCTGGCCGGCCATGAGCAGTCTCAAGGACTGGAAAAACAATTTCATATATGTCCACAGTGCGTCGGGGTGGAAAATTCCTAGACATTTTAGGAATCATGTCCATACCCGCATGGAGACACGTGAGGAGTATCATCCTCGTGTTGGGGGGAAGGCTCTGGAAGTCAGGCTGAGCGATAAGGAGAAGATTTTGATAAAGAAGTTTGAGATCGTGACGGATAAACATGGGAACTTTTGCCCTGTTTTCTGGCTCCCTCATGCGGAGCTCATCACGACAGACGAGTACCTGCTTCCCATGGGCCTGATTCGTGGCCTTGAAGGTAGTTCTAGGGTTTTGTTGTTGTCACGATTTTCCAGGGATTTTATTTCTCCCTGTTTTTTAAATGACCGCCTTTCCTTTCCTGCAGATTCCTACTCTTGGACCTGGACCAAGAAGCAGGTCAGAAGGTTAGGCTTGAGCGAGGAATTGCACGTTCTTTCAAAGCGTCCTTCTCTTCCACCAAATTTCAGAAAAGGAAGCAAGGCCCTCATGAAGCTTGTGAAGGATTTTGCCGCTGGTCGAAGATTACCTCTCCCCCCTCGGCTGCCTTCGTCGAAGCCGGCGACTCCTACTCCCAGCGTTCATGAGCAGGGGGAAGCGGAGGTCACTTCAGGAGCTACTCCTTCCCCTGGTCAAAAGCAGGGTGCTTCTCCGGCTGGCCCTCGGATCTCGCAGGGAACGCAGCCTGGTGATTCCGAGGGGACGGGGGAGAGCGTTCCCTTGGAAACAAGGAGGAAAAGGGAGAGGGAGCCTCCTAGTGCTGATGTGGTCGATTTGGAGGCGGACGTTTCTACCCCTGATGCGAAGCGCCCTGCCCGTGAGCCCTCTAGCATTCCCTTCCAAGAGGAAAATGTGGAGTTCCACTACACGGCTGGGGATAGCGTGGACGTTTCGGGCCTACTTTCTGACTCTGGGGCTGTCTTGGCTGACCGCCTCACAAAGATGGTGACTTCTACTTCTCATCAGGTGCTTCAATACATTCAGCGTACTTCCAAGGTCATGTTGGCATCTGCGGAACTGGCAGCTCTCAGCCGCCTGAGTGATGAGGAGCTAACAGTTGCCCCTGGGGCTCCTCCTCCCGACCGCCTGGCCATGATAGAGAGGGACGTCTCCTTGATAAGCTCCTTGAAAGACAAAATGACAAGGCTAGAGGGGGAGTTGGAAGAGGCCAGGAAGCAGGGGGAAATGGCTGTGAAGGAGGTTTCCAAGTTAGAGGCCGAACTGAAGGAGAACCGGCAATCGTTGGATCGTGCTAACATATCTCTGGCCGAGATGGGACATTTGAAGGGGAGAGTGACGGTCCTGGAGGAGCAGTTGTCGCAGGCAAAGTCGGCTTTTGACCAGGCTAAGGGGGAATGGGCGAAAGAGAAAGAGACCCTGGCTGCTGAGACTGAGGAAGCGGTGGGTGCCAGCTTTGTGAGCGGCGCCAATTCCTCTCTGGAATTGGTTATGGAGGTGATAGGGGAGATGTTCCCTACTTTTGACGAGGACGCTTTCCGGAGCCTTTACTCTGCCAAGGATGAAGCCCGGGTGACCAGGCAGCCTGAAGCAGACGCCAACGCTCGCCAGGATGCTCCGTGACGCCCCTTCTCTTTTACGAAGGCTTTTATTCTCTTGTGTTGAACCAGTGTTCATGGTTTTTCTGTAATTTTTGCTACTCGGTTTTTTCTTCAACTTTGTAGAGACCTTTCCACCCTTCATGGGTTTTGTTTGTGGAATACCTCTTTTGGCTTTATATGGCATAACTGCTTTTAAGATTTTAGGGATCTTTTTGTTGTCTGTTTGATCGCGTTTGTTATAGCCTGTCCCTGGCTCTTGTTCAGAGTCCAGGGGGCCTGCCCCCTGCCTGCCTGGAGGTAAGCAGGGTGGCTCCCGTGTTTTTTTTTTTTTATACAAGGTTGGGGGGCCTGCCCCCAGTCCTTGTTATCTTGGCCTGTCCCTGGCTTTTCGTTCAAAGTCCAGGGGGCCTGCCCCCTGCTTGCCCAGAGATGAGCAGGGTGGCTCTTTGTATTTTTTATACAAGGTTGGGGGGCCTGCCCCCAGTCCTTGTTAGCCTAGCCTGCTCCTGGCTTTTCGTTCAAAGTCCAGGGGGCCTGCCCCCGGCCTGCCCAGAGGTAGGCAGGGTGGCTTTTGTGTCTTTTATACAAGGTTGGGGGGCCTGCCCCCAGTCCTTGTTAGCCTGGCCTGTTCCTGGCTTTTCGTTCAAAGTCCAGGGGGCCTGCCCCCTGCCTGCCCAGAGGCAGGCAGGGTAGCTTTTGCGTTTTTTATACAAGGTTGGGGGGCCTGCCCCCAGTCCTTGTTAGCCTGGCCTGTTCCTGGCTTTTCGTTCAAAGTCCAGGGGGCCTGCCCCCTGCCTGCCCAGAGGCAGGCAGGGTAGCTTTTGCGTTTTTTATACAAGGTTGGGGGGCCTGCCCCCAGTCCTTGTTAGCCTGGCCTGTTCCTGGCTTTTCGTTCAAAGTCCAGGGGGCCTGCCTCCTGCCTGCCCAGAGGTAAGCAGGGTGGCTTTTTTGGTTTGCGTTGGGGGGTTCACTTTTCCCAATTTTGGCAACAGGGGGGCCTCCCCCTATTGCCCCCTGCTCGTTTGTGTGTGAGAGACGCGAGTGTGAACAGGCAACGAGTATGAATCTGTATCTTCTCATTTCTCTTAAAATTCTTTTTGACATTGGGGTGGTCGGAGCCGTCGACATTTCTGATCGTCCTCCGCCTTTTTTACTTTAGTAAAAGTGAAAACTTCCTACATTTTTGTTCAGACGTAATATTTCTTTAGCGTGTCTGCGTTCCAGTGAGCGCTTAGCTCTTGTTCTTCTAGATTGGCTATCTTGTACGTGCCTGGCCCCAAAACCTGAGTTACTTGGTATGGGCCCTCCCAATTGGCACTCAGCTTTCCATGCTCTTTTGACTTCCCAATCGCCTGCGTCTTTCTCAGAACTAACTCGCCCATCTGAAAACTCCTCTGACGGACCTTGCTGTTGAAATTTTTCCTCATTCGCTGCTGGTAGGCAGCGATGTTGGTACTGGCTTCCTCCCTTAGTTCATTCACCAGGTCTAAGGCTTCAACCATAGCAGCTTCGTTTTCAGCTTGGTCGTACTGCAGGGAACGCAGAGAGGGGATTCTTGTCTCGATTGGCAATAGAGCCTCTGCTCCATATACCAGGCCAAATGGGGTCTGGCCCGTAGACTCCTTTCTGGTAGTTCGGATGGACCAGAGTATACTGGGGAGTTCATCAGCCCACCTACCTTTGCAGTCATCCACCATTTTCTTCAGGCCGTTCAGAATTTGTTTGTTGGCTGCTTCCGCCTGTCCATTGGTTTGAGGATGGCAGACAGCTGAGTAGGCGACTGAGATGTTGTGGCTTTCCAGCCAGATTCTTAGTGGGTCATTATCGAACTGCCTGCCGTGGTCAAATACCAGCATCTTTGGTACACCGAACCGGGTGATGATATTTCGCCAGATCACCTTTCGGACCGCCGGCTCAGTGATGTTGGGCACTGCTTCAGCCTCCACTCATTTGGTGAAGTAGTCTATGGCGACAATTAAGAATTTTCTGCCCCCTGTGGCCACTGTGAAGGGTCCGAGGATGTCCATCCCCCATTGAGCAAAGGGGATGGGAGATAGGATTGGCCTGAGCTCCTGGGCCGGGGCATGGATCGATGGGGCAAAGAGTTGGCATTTTCTGCATTTCTGGGTCAGGCTCTTGGCATCTGCCAGCATGGTAGGCCAGTAATAGCCTGCCCTGAGGGCTTTGTGGGCCAGCGACCTCCCGCCAATGTGATGTCCACAAATCCCTGAGTGGATATCATCCAATACCTCAGCGGCTTGATCCGCCCGTAGGCATTTAAGCAGGGGATAAGTAAAGGACTTTTTGTAGAGTTCTCCATTAATGAATATGAACCAGGCTGCTTTAGCCTGTACCTTCCTCTTTTGTAATGAGTCTGACGGTAAGATACCGTGCCTCTTGTACTGGACGAAAGGGGTCATCCAGCTTTCCAGCTCTTTTTCCACGGCATTAATCGTTTGACAGGGATCAGTAGACTTCTCGTGTAAAACGTCAACCCATACTGATCTCCGGATGTCCTGCAGACTGGAGCTTGCCAGTTTTGACAGGGCATCTGCTCTGTTGTTCTGGGATCGAGGAATTTGTTTGACCTCATATGATTTCAGGCCGGACAATTCTCCCTTTACCATCTCCAGATATGCGGCCATTGCTTGGTCTCTTGCTTCGTATTCTCCATTGATTTGGTTGGCGATGAGCTGGGAGTCTGTTGCTAAAACAATTCGTTCTGCCCCTGCGGCTTTAGCCAGCCTGACGCCTGCGAGTACTGCTTCATACTCTGCTTCATTGTTTGATGCTGGGAAAACGAACCTGAGAGCGTGCTCAAAGTCGGTCCCTTCTGGGCTGGTTAGCACGACGCCTGCACCCGCACCGTTGGCCGTCGAGGACCCGTCAGTATATACGGTCCATTCCTGGGCAGGGGCTTCCTCCTCCCCTGAGTGGGAGCACTCAGCCAAAAAGTCCGCCAAAGCTTGGGCTTTGATGGCTGTTCTTGACTGATAAGATATACCAAGCCCACTCAGCTCAATCGCCCATTTCAACAATCTCCCTGATTTTTCAAATTTTTCCAACACCTTTTCCAGGGGTTGGTCGGTGAGGACTATGACTGGATGCGCGTCAAAGTAAGGTTTGAGCTTCCTGGCTGCAATTATGACCGCATAGGCGGCTTTTTCAACCATCGGATAATTCTTCTCAGCTGCCCCCAGCGCATGACTCACAAAGTATATAGGTTGCTGGGTGCCTGCCTCTTCTCGTAGGATGACTGCGCTGACAGTTATATTGGTTACTGCAATGTAGAGGAAAAGTTTTTCTCCTGCTACTGGTCTTGCCAGGGTAGGGAGCCTCTTAAGATGGTCTTTCAGTTGCTCGAAGGCCTCTTTCTGCTCGCTTTCCCATTTGAACTGTTTGTTTCCTTTCAGTATTTTGAAAAAAGGAGTGGCTCTGTCTGCTGATCGGGCAATGAATCGGGCCAAGGCGGCCATTCGACCCGTCAGGCGCTGGATGTCTCTGATGGTCTTGGGCTCAGGGAGGTCTAGAACTGCCTGGATTTTTTCGGGGTTGGCATCTATACCCCGTGAACTGACCAAGAACCCTAGGAATTTTCCGGAGCGGACTCCAAACGTGCACTTTTTCGGATTTAGTTTCATTTTGTAAGCGCGCAAAGAACTGAAGGTTTCCTGCAAGTCTGTCAGGTGTTCCCTGTCTTCCTTGCTTTTTACAATGGCATCGTCAACGTAAGCCTCGATGTTTCTACCTTTTTGTTTCTCAAACACTTTATCAACCAACCGCTGGTACGTAGCCCCTGCATTTTTTAGCCCGAAGGGCATCATCTTATACATGTAAGTGCCCGAACTAGTGATGAACGCACACTTCACCCTGTCCGGTTGCCACAAGTACACTTGGTGGTAGCCTGAAAAGGCGTCTAAGAAGCTTAGCATGGTGTAGCCACTGGTGGCGTCTACCAATTGATCGATCCGAGGGAGCGGATAGCAGTCTTTCGGGCAAGCCTTGTTCAGGTTTGTAAAGTCGACGCACATTCTCCATGCGCCTGACGACTTCTTGACCATAACCACATTTGCCAGCCATTCTGGGTAGTCGCAGACTTCAATAAAGTCTGCTTTCAAGAGTTTGTCAATTTCTTCCTTGATCGCTGCGTCCTTTTCTGCAGACATGTTTCGTTTTTTCACTGTGCGGATATATCACCCGTCCTGCGTCGTCAGGGGTGATACTTAATGTCACTCCCCTTGGACTCCCTTCTTTCTCAGCGTAGCAGATCTGGTTCCTCAGCTCGCGCATTTGCCTTTTTTGGCCTCTTCGACTGAGCTGACCCTCAGTGCTTCCTGAAATTACATGGATTACCATCCGGTTCTGCACTGACCCCTCGGGTTTCTCAGACACTTCCTTCTGAGACTTGTTTTTTTCTGTTTTACAGGGCGAGCATCCATGCTTACGTTCAGCTTGTGAACGATGCATGAGGGATCAACGCCGGGCATCTCGTCTGCAGAATAAGCAAATACGTCTTTGTTCTCCCTCAGTAGTCTGACCAGTTCGGCCTGGTAGGATTCCTCCAGGCCTGTTCCTACCAGGACCTGTCTTCCTGGTTCTAAGTCCACCAGCATACTTTCGCCCCCTGGTTCCAGGCGGTCGGACACCGGGTGCTCGACTGGGACTTCGCCTTCCCTGCAGGGGGAGCCGTCAGCTTTTCTTTTTCCTTTTCTGTCCTTTTCGTGTTCTTGTAGGGCCACGGAGTAGCATTGTCTGGCTGACTCCTGGTCCCCACGTATTTTTCCTTCCAGCCCGAAGTCCGTGACATACGCAATGGTGAGAGCCCTGATGGAGATTGCTGCCTCGATTTCATCCAGCGTGGCCCTGCCAATCAGGGCATTATAGGCAGATCTTGCGTCCACAACAACAAAGGTTGCCCTGACATTCCTGGCTGTGGAGCCTTCCCCGAAGGTTACAGGCAAGTCGATGACGCCCATGGGCAGCACGCCTGCCCCACTGAATCCATACAGCGATTCGGGAGCAGGCCGCAGGTGCCTTTTCTCCAGGCCCATCTTTTCGAAAGCATCCTTGTACAAAATATTTGTATATGCGCCCGTGTCTACCATACATCTTCGCACAATATGGTTGCTGATCTCTAAGGACAGCACCAGAGGATCACTGTGCGGATATATCACCCGTCCTGCGTCGTCAGGGGTGATACTTAATGTCACTCCCCTTGGACTCCCTTCTTTCTCAGCGTAGCAAATCTGGTTCCTCAGCTCGCGCATTTGCCTTTTTTGGCCTCTTCGACTGAGCTGACCCTCAGTGCTTCCTGAAATTACATGGATTACCATCCGGTTCTGCACTGACCCCTCGGGTTTCTCAGACACTTCCTTCTGAGACTTGTTTTTGGCTGCGTAGTTGGCCAGCCATCCGTTCCTGATTAATTTCTCAATTTCATCCTTCAGGTGACGGCACTCTTCGGTGGTATGGCCTATACAGTCGTGGAAAGTGCAGAATTTCTTTGGGTCGCCTTTTGGGCTGCGAGGTTTGTTTGGACGGTTCCATTTGGCAGTTTCTTTTTCCAGTTCGAAGATTTCCGCCCTGGATTTGTTCAGAGCGGTGTAACTATCGAATCTGGGTTGGTAGACTGGGCGTTCTTTCTTGGGAGTGTCTCCCTCCTCCTTTTGCTTACCTGGTTCATTTCTGCCCCTTCCACCCTGCGGTCCCCCTTGAGATTTTGTTTGGCCTGCAGGGGTGTCCGTCAGGCCGTGGAACTCCTCCTGCAGAATGAACCCCTCAGCAATCTTTCTGGCCATGGCCAAGGTTTCTGGCTGGGCCCTGATCATCTGGTTTTTCATTTCCCCTGGAAGTAGGGAGATTGTCAGGGCGTAGGCAGCGGTGGAATCATCGATCTCCCTAACCTGCTGGTAGGATAGATCGAACCTTCTCATGTACTCTCTTACACTCTCACCCTTTTTCTGTTTCAGGGTCATGAGATCGAAACGGGTAAGGCGTCTTCTCTTATTTCCGGCATACTGTTCAAGGAAAATTTCAGCCAACTCTATGAAGAACCTGATTGACCCCTGGCGGAGGTCTCTGAACCACCCCTGCGCAAGTCCCACCAGGGTGGTAGGGAAGACTTTGCACCAGATGGCATCATCTACGTCATACATGCCCATGTGGCTCTCAAAGGCTGTCAGGTGGTCCTCAGGGTCTGTCGTTCCGTCAAATTTGATGGTGGGCATTTTGATTTTTGGAATGGGGTACTCTTGTACCTCAGGGTGCAACGGGGTTTTCGTGGGCCTGCCTACCAGTCGTGACCTGCTTTCCCCAGACTGGTTACCGTGAGATTCCCATTGTTTATGGGTCGGTTTCCTCGTATTGGGGGAGCGGTTCCTCGGTGGCGGTCTGCTAGCTGCCTCATCCTCTGTTCCCGAGGAGGCTTGCCTGGGCCTCTTCCTCTGGGAGTGGCAGAGGTTTTCACCCTGATGGTACCTGGACTCGAGCGGTTGTCCTCGGTTGAGTCTGGATTGCAGGCTTTGGGATAAGCCGGGGGCTGACTGTTCCTTGGCCGTAGGTGTTAGTCTGGAGAAAACTCCGCCTGGCCTCTCCCCTAAGCGTTTCGACACAGGCTCCCTGGGCCTCATGCGCTCCTGTAATCCTTGAGATAAGCCTCCCTGCCCTCCAGACGCCGATTCTGTCGTGTGAATAGAGAACGCCTGCTGGACAGGTGGCTCTGGTTTGCCAGTGGTAATGCGCCTCTGCACATGCGTATACATTTGGGCTGTTCTTCTTGCTTTTCTCTGAGCATTTCTGGCGGCGGTCCGCCTCGTGCCCCCGGCCTCGTCCCTGCTGACTGGGGACGGTTGCCTGGGAGCCGATGCGACCCTGCCCACCAAGTCCTCAGGCGTGAACTCCTGATCTAGCATCGCAGAGAAGAACGCGGCTGCCTGTGCCATCTGAGCTGGGGTCAGATTGAGAGCACGTCCAGGGCGTGCCCCCAGCTCGGGTGTCACAGCAGTGTTAGATCCACCGAGGGGATTGGTTCCCCCTACCCCCAGGATTGTGGCAGGAGGGACCCTCTCCGACAGCGGCATACCGTACAGGGGGGTCACCGGAGGGACCGTCGGACCCGCTCCTGTACTGGCATCCACGATTTCTGGCATGATTGTGTTTAATTTTGTGATTATGAGTGGTTGATTTTAGTGGGTAACTCGTGAGCACAACCGTAAAGTCCCCACAGACGGCGCCAAATTGTTCCGGTCACGGAAACAATTTGCCCGGTCTAGGATCCGGACAGTATAATCGATTTAATGGTGAACAACTGATTGCTTAATTCCCTTGGTCTCCCCTTCCTCTTACTCCCTGAATCGGACTTTCCCGGCGGAAAACGGCCTGCTCCCTGCACAATGAACGCACAGGGCCTCGGAGGTTGTCCGAGGAAACCCTCTCCGATGCCTAAGTCAGTCCGTGAAATGCCTTTACGAACCTAGCTCGTGAGGAACTAGGCGGCGTTTTAGGAGTAAAAGTCTAGAGAGAGAAAATCCAACCCCTCTCATGTGGGAAATGGGGAGGTATTTATACCTTCCCACAAGAGAGAGAAGAGAAGGAGGAATGGTTGGATAGAGGAGTGACAAGTGGCGGCCTCTCATCCATCCATTCCCAATTACCTTAGGCAAAATGACGAGAGGGCCCCTGGGGGTCCTGACCCTGCTGGCCAGGGATTCTCCCAGGGCAGACAGTCTCCAGGCAGGGGGCTGCCAAGCTCCGACAGGCTGGGTTAGCCCGTGCCCTCGGCGGCTGACGGCTAACCTTAAGTGTCATGCTTTGTTCCAGGTCTTTGCTGGGAGGCTGGTCTTTCGATTCCCTGACGGGAACCGTCCCGGGGCCTGCCCAGCAGGCGGTTGATTGACAGGCGGCCCACCCCAATCATTAACCATAGATTGTACGTCAACAATCAAAATGGATTTTTATATAAGATCCCTATTAGGGTCGAATGCGCGCAACTATTATTCGGTTCCACAAATTAATATATCGATATAATCTGTTATCATCAGTACTGATTATTGATATCTGAATCTGAATATATGTGGTACCAATCTTTTTATATAAGCCATCTATTATCATCAGATATCTATCCACTTCAGGACATTCAATTTTATTACTCTTTACGAGTACCAACTGCACATGCTTGCCATTTTCTTATAACAAATGAACCGATTATGACCCTCACACTATATCGTGTGTGATTATTGAAAATTTGGCAAGAATCTCAATGTTCAGTACATCTACTATCCATGACTGATCTATAGCTCGCTACACCACAAGGAGGGTGAATCTGTCTATAGTGAAATCATAAATTTCAATGTATAACATATTTAATAAGACAAGTAATCAAGCTGATATATCATCATATACATCATCATAACACAATGATCGAATCATTATTTATATTTCATAAACCTCTAATTGATGTATTTCATATTCAAAAGAAGTCTCTGAACTTCTGGTTCAGTTGGGATCAACATTAATTGTTTCTTTTTACCAACTTATTCTTATCAATCTCCCCCTAAGGTGGTAAAAACTATCATTACCGAATAGATTTAAAGGGCAATATCCACCTTAGAATTCATCTTATATTTCATAGACTTTATCAACTGATTCTCTTTAGTAAAATAATATATTTGGGAGCTTAACTTAACGCAGTTGGTTTTTCACGTGCTGAATTAAAATTGCCCATTCAGGAGATCATCATCATGTTCACATAATGATCAAATTGTGAACTCTGATTACATGGGCTACTCGTAAAATTTCGTGTGACTACAGGTCACGTAATTAATTAAAGCCTTAAAGGTCAACCGGATATGGACGTTCATCTCTATTATCCAACTACGAGTAGTATTTAGATCTCCAATATTTCACATACTCAATCTCAGTGTATTGTCTTGCCTTAAATATAATTTTAATGGTACACTAGAGAGTTTGATCAGCACGCCATTAAATTCTTTCAAGATAAACGTCGGGTTTATCGAAACGGGTGTAAGAAGAACCCGGATGGCCTCAATTTGTCACATTTTTAATATTTTCGTGTCAATTTTACTAGTTGACCGATTCTCATCCTGCTAAACTTCTGTTTAGCTACATTCAATCATATGTGCACACTAATTTTATTTAGTCATGACCATAGCAAATGAAAGTGACATGACACAAATGATGTCTAATACAATAGGCAAGACACGTCAATATTCCTTTCCGGAATATGACTATATATATATTACTCTTAGAGTAATTCAATTCCATGTGATAATAATAACGGTAAATTGATCATTAATCAACTGATCATTTATTTCACCACATAAATACATGGTCGCATTATCACATTGTCTTCACAAGATATTGTGATCTTTACAATACCGTTTCCGGTAAAAATATTTGAGTTTTTAAATAAACATATAATTAAAATATTCACCTTCTTGCACTTATTCAGTGTCGGTGACATAATTTTCATCACTTAATCAATAGTTTATTCGATGCCATATTCGTTTCACGAAATAATGATCGTTAATCGAATATTTTGTTCATGTCATATCCATTACCAGAAAAAATGACTATTAATCACCTATACGAAACTCAAGATTTTAATATCGCATTAATTTGCTCAACCATGGCATGCGGATACGAGATATCATGCATAATTTCTTTAAGTCATTTTCAAAATAATGTGTCTTTACTACTACATAATTTGTATGAAAATAAAATATACGAGTATTACATCATGAAAATATGATAATACCATTCGCTTCAGGAAATGGTTTATATTATTTTGATACGAATATCAACTGTTAAAAGTATCTCATACTTTACAAACATCCGTGAATAAACATCAAGTTTATTCTTAATTTTGATACTTAAAATAATATTTGCTACACGCAAAACGAAAATTTGTAAGACACCGTGAATTTCACGTAACTGTTTCAATATTGGTCAACAATTCAGCACTATGATTTCTCATCATAGGTTCAGTACATGTAAGCACTATGAATTTCAGGTCATAGTGTGCGTGTCAAAATTTCAACTCGTATATTATTTTTCCTTCCCATATCGAACTTCGCGTATATGAGGGTCACATGATTTTTCATGAGTTATGTAATTTAATTGACCGAATCAGGCTCAATTAAGGCCACAATATTTGGCTTATTTTTCTGCCATGTTCTCGACTTCTGCTTCTGATAGAGTCTTTATCGAATGTCACATTCACTTCAGGGAATGGACTCATCCAATTGAAAGAGATTCGTCGTCTTTCAATATTAATTACTCCGTATATTATATTATTCTGTTCAACTTCGGATGAACAAGAAATTAATTCAGAGGATTTTTCATGACCTCTCTTCACGATATCTTGTCTTCAGGACAATAATAAGTGGTATTAATAAATGGTATTAAATATAGTACAATTTCATGTACTTTTTCTCCCACATAATTTTTATTTCAATTTGAAATTGATATGAAAATGGTACAATTCATGTACTTTACTCACAAATTTTATCAACTTCAACTTTAAAGTGATACTTATCTTGGTACAATTTCATGTACGTACTCACACGGAATATATTTTTCATGATACAATGCCTTTGAGGATACTTTATTTCCGCGATATCCGGATATAATATTTTCTGGGACAGCTGTATCAGCATATTTATCACCCAAAATAATCGTGTATACTTCAGGTATGCAATCTTTTTTGAAAGATCTGTCCAAAATATTTGTCACCATATAGGATAACATTATTTCCACCGCTCATAGTTATAAATTAAAATATCTTTGGAACTTCGGGTCCAAAATTATATGAGCATTCATCATATGTATATTAACATTGAAATTGATCCATAGATATATACAGTCTACGAGACTGAAATAAATAATTAAAAGAAAATATCGTATCCTCATATGAACTCCTCGTATATTGGATTATTGCCTACAAAATAGATACATTCATATAATACGGTCTTATAAGACCTATCCATAAAATATCTTCTATTAAAAGAAGAAAAATCATACCTTGCATATAACTTCATATTTTCCATAAAGTATCGATGGCCTCTTGCCATATTTTCTTCTTGATAACCAATTAAGATCGAAATGTAATTCAATCAATATATTACGGAGTATAAATCAATCATAGCATGATATTCTTGAAAATAAAATCAAGCTGTTCCAAATTCCAGATAATTAAACTATAAAAAAAATCAAAATAATTAGAACAATTGGGGATATTACATATAACAAATAAAATAAAATAAATTAGAGATTAAACAACAACTAAAGAGTAGTTGCAATAAACTAGGTAATCAAAATAGTCAAGCAAGGTGACAATCAAAATACCCAAACCAAAAAAAAAATTGCCGTGTTTGGCAACTTGCGGCAAATCATGGCCAAAGACATTATATATATATATATATATATATATATATATATATATATATATATATATATATATATATATATATATATATATATATATATATAGATTTTAAATAATAATAAAAAAAATTGACCTCAAGAAATTCCATGCTTTCTCATATGGGTGTCATGCAATAGACATAAAAGTTCTTAAAATTTGCAATAGACACGACATGGGATAGAACATGTAATAGGTTAAAAAAAAATCAGATTTTAAAGATTTGTTATATCTTAACCGTAAAAAAATAAAGTGGATTCGAGACTCACATACAGATGTTAATGAATCACCGCACCAAAAGAAGTCGGCTATCATATAATTGATCGTAAAAGAAAATAAAAATTAGGGACAAAGTCGGTTATCATATGAAATTATGATCCCTTCCTTTAAAAGGTAAAACAAAAAAAAAAGGTAAAAATTAGGTTAGAGACTCGTGCTGATAACGTGTTGTAAAAGTAAGGGAGAACAAAAACTAGAGAGAGATAAAGGAATGAGAGAAACAAGAGAGGTAGTTTATTCATTCCATCAAGAGAATATATAGTACATGGTACATCTAGGGTTACATCATAGTGGGCTATAAGGCCCGATGGACATCCACATATTATGTTTCATAACATAAATAAACATAAATCAAGCGGAGTAGAATCCACGCCACTCGCTAGCTCACACCAAACCCCGGAACAAATAATACTTGCCATGTTATAAACAAAACAGCCACAATTCAGTGGGGAGCAACTCAGGCAGTTCTCCCAGCCATATTACATGATATTAAAGCGTAGTTACTATTATATCAAAATAGTTGAAAAATGGAAAACATTTAAAATGATACGGTAAAATAATTTGAAATGATTGCAAACCTGCAAATCAATGTCAATCAATAATAGTAACGACGTTATGGAAATCAATCAGTGTGATGGAATAGACTTTCACTAGGAACATACTAAACTAGGTTCGAGAATTCAGTCAAAACAAATTAGACTTTAGTCTCTAACTAGGCAACTCAAACTATAACAGGACTGCGTGCAGCGAGGTCCTGGCTTAAGTAATGTACACCCCTCTTGGACACCAACCGTAATCCAGTTCAACCCAACAGCGACTTACACGATGCGATATCTAAGTTTAAGGTCAAAATATACACACTCCTGAACCCAAATCATGCTCAGTTCAACGACCAATGTGTCTCAACATAGACACACCAGCTTTATAGTTGATGGCAAAACGTATACCCTAGATTGTATTACTCTACCCGTACACTTGTTCTTATTCCACAATTCCAAAACAAAGTCATTGTCGTAATTCGATAGATTATCAAAACGTTCTTAAAAGGAAACTTTCTAATTTGGGGAACTTTCTTCAAATATTAACTTTTCAAAATAGGTATTATTATAATTAGAAATCGTTCAACATTTGAGTTATATAAAATAGTTAATATTAGGCCTCGAAACATAAACATTATACTTATTTTATAAATATATATTTAACGCTTAAAAGTCAACGAAAGTCAAAATCATAATTATTTCTCAAAAGGTTGAAATATAAATAATTAAAAGTATTAAATTACAAATATCCAGATTTTTCAGATTTGCATTGTCTTACTATAAAATTCATATTTAAATAATTAAAAATCAAAACGATGTAAGAACAGTGAGGTTGAAAACTTTAAAAGCTTGACTACAACTTTTGTTTCTAGATAAAATCAAAATTATTAATCTAACAGGGGTTTTTATTCGTAGTTTTATAAACTGACAGAATTCGACACCCGATGGTATCTCACTAATAAAATACGTTTAAAAATTGATTTTGAAGAAAAACCAATTGGAAACATTAATTAGACTCTTCAAAGTTTAGGTACATAAATTACCCATAATAAATTCAAAGTTTATCAAAGGTTTTAAATTAGATTTTACAAAAATTGACAGATTTGCGGACTAATCCGACGTTTGTTCGTAAACAATTTATTGTGACCAAAATACTTGAAATTATTATATGAAATTTAAAAGAAAAATAAATAGTAGTCTCTTTTCAAAGTTTTCGAAAATAAAGTATTTAAACAGTAGAAATAAATCGTATAAAAGCCCTGATAGATTTCCAAACATGCTGTAACCTTGTTAAAAACAATAAAACTTTCAATTTGATCGTTTATATTAAAAACACGAAAATTAAGAAATTAATTCTTATTTATACGTTTTAGTCTCGGCCTTAATATGCTTTTAGAAGATTTGAAACATATTATCATAATATAGCAAACATGTTTATAAAAATTCGATTTTTAAAACAATACTACAAGCAACTACAACACATATATCATGCAATACCGAGTCATGCCATCATGTGTTACCTTCATCAAGATCCGAGTCAATTATAAAAATCGTCTTCGGGACTAGCACGGTTACCTACAAAATAAATTAATATATGGTATTAAAACCATATAATAAGTGAACAGAAAGAGGGAACGAGACAGAGAATAAGAGTAACATAATTACCCTCCGGAATGAATAAGGAAGGAATAAGAGAGCGAAACGATGAATGAAATTAGATGAAAAAGGGGATGCTCTTGTACGACGGAAAGCAGCAGCAGCAGCAAGTCTAGCAAAAGAACACCAACAACACTAACGTGCCAGCAGCAATAATCAACACGCTACAACAGTAGCTACACCAACTCAGCATCGAACTCGCAACCGACTAACCAGCAATGAAAAACAGTTGAAAGACGTACAGCAGAACAGCAACACGCTTCCACAACACCGGCAACAGCATGCAATAACAACAGCAATAAGAAGAAGAAGAAGAAGAGACAAAGAGGAAGAAGAAATAGATTAAGAAACTAACAGCAGATCCCGAGCAGTAGTAGCAACAAAACGTGACGGCAGCAGGCACAACAGTGAGCAACGACAACCGCACCATTGAATCTCGACAATAAGCAGCAGCAGACGACCACAACAGCATCAGCAAGAAACATACACAACAACAGTAACGATCAAAACAGATAAGGAGTTAGAAAATAATCCGAGCAACAACTTCGATTGAACGGAAATCACATCAGAACTGGAAGGATGAAACCGCAACCGTAACTGGGACACGACAGAAATAGGGAAGAGAAGGGCTACCTTTCGTTGGTGAGAGGCAGTAGCGGCAACAGAGGATCATCTGAGCCCAGAATAAGGGAAGGCGTGAAGGTTGATTGAGGATGAACGAAGGAAGAAGAAGAAGAAAACAAAACTGGCAGGAAACTGCTGTTGAGGGTGACGACTCACAAAAAAAAAAGGAATTGTTTAATAGGGTAAAAGTTGAGTGATAACTGATATGAGTTGTGCAGTATCGGGTCACAAGCTGACCCACGAGTAATCGAATTAAACCGATTAGAAAGGGTGAATACCTGGGTCGAAGACTACGAAAAATAAAGAGAGTTTGTATACATTTAGGAGACGGAAAAATATCAGATTATAAAATTTTATAAAACGGATTAAATAAATCTTAAAAGTCGATCGTAAAGGATTATAAAATATAATGCGGGTCCAAGAAGAAATCGGATCAAAATCGCTTTAGAATAGAATTAGATCCAAATTGCGAAATGGACTAAAAATATATATTTTTTTCGTCGTAACATTAAATAATTAGTTGACTCGAGAAACCAAATGGTCAATCTTGAGTTTAAATAATTGTTTTCAAGGGAATAGAGTTTCTCGACGAATAAATAGTTTCCAACGAAAAAAAAATGAATTAAATTGATTACTCGAAAACAAAATGATAATTATTCAACGAAAGTTTAATAAAATGATTTCTCGAAAACATAATAAAACGTTTCAATGAGTTTTGAGTTGAAAATAGAAATTCGATCTAAAGTAAAGATTTTAGGAGTTTGATGAAGTCAAAGTAAATCCGATAAGATTTAAAATTAAGGATTACAAGTTAATCGCAAACAAAATAAAAATATGGATACAAATTTAATTTATAAAAATTAGGGGTGTTACATCAAAAGTCTTTTGAATCTAAAAAAGAGTTCTTAAGACTATAAACCTCAATTAATTACCCTATATTAAAAATTAAATATATATTATATAATATATATTAAAATTATCCCACAATGATGAAATTTTAGATTATAAATAAGAGTAATCGTTCGGTTATAAATATCGACCAAGAAAAACTTTTAAATCATCCTACATCGAAAAATTATGATGGGGTGATGGAATTCTATATTATAAATATTAGTAATCATTGGGTTTTAAATATCGACCAAAAAACTTTTGAGTCTTAAAAAAACTTTTAATGCATAAGACTACAAATTTAAAATCATCCCACATTGGTAAATTATCCCAAATCGAAAAATTATGATAAGTTGATGAATTCCATATTATAAATAAGACTAATTCTTCGTTTTAAAATATCAATAAAAAAAACTTTTTGTCTTAAAAAGTCTCTTAATAAGACTACAAATTTAAGTAAAAATAATCTCACATCGAAAATTTATAATAAGGTGATGAAACTTTATATTATAAATAATACTTCATAGTAATCATGTGCTCCTAGATATTAATCACAAATCTTTTAAGTCTTAAAATATACTTCGTATTAAGAATATAAACTTAATTAAAATTAATCCACATTCGAAAAATTATAAAGTTTCATCAAACATAAATCTTTTGAGTCTTAAAAAAGTTGTTAAGACTATACACTTAAATAAAAAATTATAACACTTAAATAAAAAATTATAATAAGGTGATGGAATTTTATATTATAAATAAAACTAATAAAAAAAAATTCCTTAGACATCAACCAACTTAAGTAATTCTCCCACATCGAAAAATTATGATGAGGTAGTTTAAAAAATGTCTTAATAAGACTACAAACTTAAAATTATCCCACATTGAAACAACATCGAAATAATTAAAATAAGTTACGGTGATGATTCTATATTATAAATAAGACTACAAATTTTAGTTAAATTATCCCACATCGACAAATTATAATAAGGTGATTGATTTCTATATTATAAATAAGACTAATTATTTGTTCTTAGATATCAATCAAAATCTTTTGAGTCCTAAAAAAGTTATTACAACTATACACTTAAGTAAAAAGTATAACAAGTTGATGAAATTTTATATTGTAAATAAGACTAATAATAATTATAACAAGTTGATGAAATTTTATATTGTATATAAGACTAATAATAATTCTTCCTTAGACATCAACCAACTTAAGTAATTCTCGCACATTGCACATTGAAAATTATGATGAGGTTCTGAATTTCTACTAAATAAAAGTAATCATTGTTTTTAATTATCAACCAACAATATTTTGAGTTTCAAAAAGGTCTTAATAAGACTACAAAGTTAACATTATCCCACATCGGAACAATTAAAATAAGGTACGATGATGATTCTATATTATAAATAAGACTACAAATTTTAGTTAAATTATCCTACATCGACAAATTATAATAAGGTGATGGATTTCTATATTATAAATAAGACTAATTATTTGTTCTTACATATGATATCAATCAAAATCTTTTGAGCCTTAAAAAACTCTTAAGACTATACACTTAAGAAAATTATCGCACATCAAAAAATTATACTCCCTCTCTTTTGAGTCTTAAAAAACTCTCAAGACCATAATAAGACAATGAAATTCTATTATAAATAAAAGCAATCATTTCTCCAAATTATGATGAGGTGATGAAATTTTATATTATAAATAAGACTAATCATTCATCCTTAGATGTCAACAAAAAACTTTTAGTCTTAAAAAAAGTTCTTAATAAGACTACAAATAAAGTTAAATTTAAATTATCACATATCGAAAATTTTTAATGAGGTGATATAATTCTACGTAATCTTTCGTTCTTAGATATTAACCAACAATCTTTTGAGACTTAAAAAAAAGTTACTAAGACTAAGACTATATAGTTAAAGTATAATTATCGCGCATCGAAAAATTAAGATGGGTGATGAAATTCTATATATTATAAATAAGAGTAGTCATTCGCCTATAAATAAAAGTTCTTAATTAGACTATATATAAACTTAAATAAACTTAAGTAAAATTATCTCACATCGAGAAATTATAATAAGGTGATTTTTTTAATTATATAAATAAGAGTAATCATTCATAAAAAATATATACTCCAACAAGATGATCAAATTCGATAAAAGAGTAATCGTCTATCCTTTAACCTAGATATAAAAACAAATTCTTTTAATCTTAAAAATAGCTCTTAAAACTATAAACTTAATTAAGTAAATTACCACATCGAAAAATTATGATGAGGTGATGAAATTTTATATCATAAATGAGTAATCTTTTGGTTTTAAATATCAACCAACAATCTTTTGAGTCTTAAAAAGCTTTTAAAAAGACTACAAACCTAAAATTATCCCACATTGAAAAAAATTAAAATAATCTCACATCGAAAAATTATAATAAGGTGATGAAACTTTATATTAGAAATAAGAGCAATAATGATTCTTTTGAGTGCTAAAATGAGCTCTTAAGACTATAAACTCAGCTGAAATTAAGTTTGATTACATGTGATCATTATATTTATTATAATGATATAGATTGATTAAGTTTCTTATTTAAGGAATGTACATCATCAATGTAATTAAGCCAATTAACCCGTGCATCGCACGGGTTTTAATCTAGTCTATACTATATTAGGCATTAATTGTTACTACCTCCCATTCATTGGAATCCTACCATTTTATTAAAATATTTTATTCATTAAATGGTAAGAATCCAATGAATGGGAGGGAGTTTTAGTTGGAAAATAGGATTATACACCTAGTTGTACAATAGCATTGTACAACCAGGTGTAAGGTTTTTTTGAGCTTTAGTGTATATTTATTGAGCTTAAAAAGTTCCTGAGCTGAGTTGTAAGTTTTTGAGCTTGAACATTTATGTGATTTAACTCGACAACTTTACACTAAAGCTCAAAAATTTTACAGCAAAACTCGAAATCTTTGTGAGAAAGCTCAAGATCTTAAAATCAGTTGTACATAGAGCTATGTACAACTGGCTGTATAATCCTCTAACTGGTTTTAGTTAGTTAGGGATTAAAATATTTTGATATGCATATTTGATGTGAAATTTATTTTTTACGGGATTTCTATAGTATGCTTGCTCTAATTACGGGATTAATTGCTATGACATGTTTACTCGGGTCGCTTTGGCTGTACACTTGGTGACATATTGAGATTAATGTTCTGTAATAATTTTTGTATTCATTGTTGTAGGTGATACACTTATAAATAATGATACACTTAATCTATCTTCGATTATTAGCATAGAAATAATATCAATCGCAATTAGCATAATAAGTTGTTTTGTCAGCAGGGTTATACCGACTCTATTTTTAGATATTTTGACATGTTAAAATAAATTACATTACCATCAAATTATTTTAAACTTATGCTTTTGACGTTTTAAGAAGGTATACACAAAAATATTTCATTAATATGAAAATTAGGATTATGTTATAAATATATTGTAGAACAATATCGTAAACTGGAAATCGGAATGAGATTATATTGATGTGTGTGTTACAATACATGTGTTGATCGATATTTATAGATATCGAAACATAAAGGACACATCTCTTCGCGGAGATACGTATTGCTTGGAAGGATAATAACATCCATATTATAACACTCCCCCTTGGATGTCTATTATCCAAAGTATGACATTCTACGATGCGAATGAAATGCTGCCTCATTAAAACCTTACCAGGAAAACCCAGTGGGAAAAAACCATGGTTAAGGAAAAAGAGTACAGCTTGCATTACTCCCCCTCATGATTACATAAATTAATACATGTTGAAATGTACATAATTTTGGCGAAACTCTTGATCATCGATGTAGATTCCAATGTCGTTGATAAACTTGATAGCTTTGATTAATATACTTCGTGATATACTTGTAATCATCATGTGTCTCCAAAAGTCAAAACTCATAATATTAATGAGTCACCTACCACTACTTTCAAGTATTATATACTGTTTTGTGGTATCATCGTGACATAACTTGTTCACGATAATTATCATGTCAACAACATAAAAGATACACATCTACCTCGTTAAAAACCTTGCTAGGTAAAACCCAGTGGGACAAAACCTTAGTCGAAGGGAAAAAGAGTGTAGAAGTTATCTATCCATTTTGATCTCTTCAGGAGAATCTATCCGATCAGCAAATAAGTTGTCATGATTTTCAATCTTTATGGTACTTCTAGACCACAAATGATTTCATATACTTTGCAAAATATTCATTTTTCTATTACTTCTCATATGCTCATACTTCCGGTCAAGATAATATTACAATTAGAATTTTGGTTCAAACGATATTGGATTATTCAAATGAACTCTTCAGGATTATTAATATTCCCTTTTAACTTAGAATAACTTCACATCATAATGAAGAAGTTTACAATAATCAATCCATTCATTACTCTCAATTTCATGATCATTCAAACACAAGCTTCTTCAGGGAGTAGTCACAGATCATGGTAACATTTACGAGTATAATTCTATATATTTTATCCTGCAATAAAACATTTAATAATAATAATGTGCATGCATGTAATATAATATAAACAATGTTTTATGATACATGTCCTAAGCTAATAATGATGATAAATGATACAAATATGAAAAAGATGTAATTCTATATACTTGAACATGAGGCCAAAATGCAAATCACATAATTCGACCGACTTCGGGTCAATACGTGGACTTCGTGTCCATGAGCTCAAATTAACCATAAATTATATGCCGACAATCTAAATGGACTATTATATAAGATCCCCACTAATGTCCATTTTATATCGCGCAAATTGTATTCGGTTCAAAAAATAAATATATCGATATAATTTCTTATGTTATCAGTACTGTCTGATATCTGAATTCACATATTTCGTATAGGCAATCTATTTTCTTTCAGATATCTATGTCACTTCTGAGACATTTATTTTTCTCTAAACCTTAGTACCAACTGCACATGCTTGCCATTTTCTTACTTATGATATATGAACCGAATATTAGTTTCATACTACACATCAAATGTGATTCATTTATGATTTTGGCAAGCTTCTCAATTTATATCTTTGTATGATAAGGTGTTGATATATTATCGTCATCATATCCAAGTGATGTAAATCATAATTCATACGGAGTTTTCTTGACTCTCGGATTGATATATTCATATTTTAACATGTCACTGAACTTCGAGTTCAGTTGGGGACCAATTATTACTTGTTTGTTCTTTTTACCAGCTTATCCTTATCAATCTCCTCCTAAGGTGGTAAAAACTATATATCATTACCTGATAGACTTAGAGGGCAATTATATCCACCTTAGCTAGAAATTATTTCATATTTCATAAACTCTAAACAATTGTTTATTTTCAATCGGATAATATATTGGGGAGCTAGATATAACGCAGTTGGTTTTCCACGTGCTGACTTAAAATTGTCCATTCAGGAGATTGCATTGTTCACATAATACTCAAATTGTAAACTTTGATTACACGAACCACTCGTAAAATTCTGTGTGACTACAAGTCACATAAGCAAACCATACATAAATGTTCATTTTCATCATCCAACTACGAGTAGTATTCAAATCTCCAACATAATTTTCCATCTCAGTGTATTATCTTGCCTCAAATAATATTTCATTGATACACGAGAGAAGTTCAGCACTTTATTACATTCCTTTCAAGATAAACTACGGGTTTATCAAAACGGGTGTAACAAGAATCCAGATGGCCTCAATTTGTCACATCTTTAACATTTTCTTTTCGACTTTGGCTTTAATTCATTGTAATTTTTCTTATACATTTGGCTATATCTCAATAAATTCATTTATCGACCGTATTTTCAGTTAACTGAATCTCATCATGCTAAACTTCTGGTTAACTATATATATCATATGTGCACAATAATTGTATTTTATCATATGGCCAAAACAAAAATAATAGCGACATGACACAACTGGTGTCTTATATAAATAGGCAAGACCCTTTAATATTTCTTACGAGAATATGACTATATTACTCTTACTTTGAGTATATTTTAAACAGCGTAATTTGTTCATTTTACGCGTATATTGAATATATTCTACTTCTTTCCTTCAGGTTATACCAATGTAATAATTTTTCACCCTTCAGGTTGCAAATTGATGACAAAAATATGAATATTCCATCGTTACAATTTCATAGAATGATCTTACTTTACAATAATCTTATCCAACTGTTTTGACAACTCTTTTCATGATATATTGTCTTCATGACAATATATTTCCATTCAAGAAAATATAAATTTTCTCATCACATAAGTCATACGGAGTATTATACGCAATACATATATTCACATAGGGTGTAACTTTTCGTGATAATTTCAAAATAAAAATAACTGATTTGCCTTCCTAAACATTTATGTGATAACTAAGTTATCTAACATCAATACCTAAGCAATAATTCAAGAAATTACTAATCGTACTCCACATGTCAATAACAAATGGCAACACCAAAACAATAAAAAAACCAATCAAATAAGAAAAAAAAAATCAAACTTGATTCATCTTCCGTGCTGACTTAATTTGTGATCAATGTATATATGGATCAACATATTTTGTTTGTAATATCTTATCTATCATTAACATATTGTATTACTGTTCAGAAACAAAAATCAGCATTCAAGTGGTAAATCATATTTAGCATAAAACAATGAATAAAGATTAAGTCATACTTGTATGTCAATACCCATTGTTAATCAATTACTCCGTAGTTAACAACAATTTACAAACGTACAAATGTATATATAATATAACATTAATGACGGAACATAGATGTTGATGCGCGGGCGTCGCGACCCGCACGATCAAACAATATTTATAAACTCAACAAACTAGCTACGTAGTAGCGGCAAGTCGGGATCGATCCTCAGGGACGGTCTATGTGAAGTCGGTCAAGTGAAAGTCTGAGAGTGATTGGGTCGAGAAGGGGGGTTTTGGACGAGTAGAACTAGACTAACTAAACGAGCTACGGAACTAAGGCGAGAAACTATTAATGGGAAAGGCGTTAGGGAGAGTCGAGGAGTCGGAAATTAAGGTAAGGGTGCCATTACAAGAATTATCACAAGATGTATAAGGGAGGTGTCACCTTTCGGTTTCCCTACCAACCAAGCCTAAACCCGCTTTCGCGACGAATAAACTAAGGTCTCTAGACGGAACTACCCAAACCCCGAGTTTCCCCATATTGGTCTGGGTGAGTCAAGTCAGCCTAGGTGATTAAGTTAAGTCAAACGAGACACAACAATTCCAATCAAGACAAATTACCCTCAAATGCAATATTCTCACAAGATAAAACCTTTATCCAGAATTCCTGCTCCCCTAGCCCCCTAACTAAAATCTACTCACTACCCATGATAAAACTAACACTAAGGAGACTAGAAGAGAAACTAAGCATGGTGAGAGTAAGACATAAACTAACTATTGGAAAACTACAATAACAAAACTAATTAACGAATGGAGAAGAGGGAGAGGAGAGAAAACTACCAATTCATGGAGAAGATTAGAGAGGAAGATAAAGACTAATATAAAAGAGAAGCTTCAAGAAATAATGCAAGGATCTTGTCACTTAAACCCATGCGAAACCCTTAAATCTTCAATAAAAACCCAAATCTTCAATAAAGATGATAACTTGATGATGAATGTTTGAATAGAAATTATCTAATACTAATAAGATCTAGTAATTTTGTAGAGATTTTTACTATGCAAGCTTACTACAACTACTACTACTAGAAATCCTCTAAACCACTCTAGAAATCCTCTATACTACTCTTACTCCTAAAGGCTCACTCAAGGCACAAGAGTGGCACAAAACCCTAGGTTAAGTATTTAAAGAGTTTCTTAATGGGTCACACAAACTTAAGGCCCATAATCCAATTCCTCTTCTTTAAGCTAGACCTTCACCATTTGCATCTTCATGGGGCAAAACTTCACCCTACGGTTGACGACATTAGCACCATCGGGTGAAATTTCACCCGGTGAGATTTTCTTCTCGAATCGCCATTTTTGACGTTTTTCTCCATCGGGCGAAATTTCACCCGGTGGGCGAAATTTCGCCCGGTCGTTTCGCCCGGTCAACTCATAGGGTGAAATTTCACCCTATGAACTATTTGTCCAAAATGGCAATCTGGGGAGGGACACCATCGGGCGAGATTTTGCCCGGTCAAATTCTCATCGTGTGAAATTTCGCTCTGTGACTTCAGAGGGCCATAACTCTCTCGTTCGAACTCCGTTTGGGGCGTGTGATATGTCGTTGGAAAGTTAAGAAAATAAACTTTCACCTCCAACTGGAATCGCTTCGATCCAAGGTCTAGAACTCTAGATATATCCATTTGAAGTTCGACCTCTCCGGTGAAGATGTCCAATGGACTTATAGTTTTTCCTTCTCGCTCAAGGTTTCACCTCTTGGGTTTGGACTTTGGATTTTAAGTTGTGTGCTTTGCTTTTCGGACGGTTTCCCTCTCTCTCATGCTCATAGAAGCTCGGACACGTTTTTGGTCAAAAATCCTATCAAAATAGACAAAAAACTACCAAAAACACGTAAAATGCAAAAGAGAGACTCTAATACGAGAATTACTCGAAATACGGCGATAATCGCACTCTATTCTCGCAAAACAGAGGAAAAATGGGTCTAAATGGGAGGAAAAACGGTCCAAATTTGGCACACAACAATTCCCCCACACTAAACCGTTGCTCGTCCTCGAGCAAAGACCCAAAAAGAAATTACATACTATTACTAGCTGGACTACGCTAAGCCGATACGGGGCAATTAACGGGCCTGCTCCATCCCTTCAACTCACATCGGAATACCTATGAGGTAAGGTACTCCCAAGCAATGCAAGTTGGGGCTTGCTCAAAATGGTGGATGCGACTAAACACACAAAAACACATAACACAAAAGAAATAGACGCATCCAAAGCAAAAATAAAACACCGAATCCCTCATCGAGACAGCGGGGAAGACACTGATTACTTACCTAAAACAACAATAAACTTTCAAGATAAATCACCCACGTAAACAAGGACCAAAGCCTAATACTATGACAATTAAGCAATATAAGTGTTGAAAACTTAGCCTAGGTCCTCCTAATCTTCTAAAGGGGTACGATGGGGCGTATAACGGAGTGGAAAAAGTGAACCATGGATTCGTTCGACACTGTAGGTAGGTGCAGTCCCGCTCTCTTTGGCTAAGCCAAGAGGGTCGTTCCAAACTCGAATTTCCTGAATTAGCCCAAACAAAAAGTGGAGTGTTTCACCGCTATCTTCCTTCCTCGGGACTCGGTCCTCTAGTAGGCACTTCACGACGACGAATCGATCAAAGGGCTTTTTTTTTTTTTTTTTTTTTTTTTTGCAGGAGATGTTTTTGATAATATGATTTCATTTGAAGCTCCTTTTCTCTCCCTTGTTTTTCATATTTTTGTGCCCTTTTCTCTTGATTTGGTTTGCCCTTTTTTTGGTTTTTTGATGTGGTTCAAAACCAAGCTTAAAGGTTATTTTTGTGTAAACTTATTGTGGTGATGTATAAGTGGAGGAAAAATAGGTAACCGAGAATGGCGCCTTCCCCGGATAACCCACAAAAAGGCGAATAGAATTTGGACTAAAGGTGCAATGGTCATTCGAGCAAGGTCACCTAGAAAACGGGATGCGGAAACCAATGCCTAACTCCTCCATGGGTGGTCAAGGTGGTCAAATGCAAACCCCGAAGTAAACCTCTAGTAGAAAAGGTGGACTCAAGCTAAAGGATCAACAAGTTCATTGATTTAGAGTCATTCTACTAGATTAAGGTCCAAAATCTACAATGGGTTATCTACAATGGAATGTAAACTTTTGCAATAAGTTTATAATCGGGTTTTCGAAAACATTTAGTCCTAGACACGCTATACAAAAGCAAAAAGAACACAAGAAAAAGAAAAGGCAAATAAAAAAAAACACGAGTAAAGTCATGCACTTCGTACTCCATCGACATTCAAGCACAAAAATCAACCACAACACCCAAAATGTTCATCTCTTCGAGAGCCTCCCAATAGCAACAATCTAACTCCTCTACAAAAGTAAAGAAGAAAGAAGTTACCAAGCGGGGTGCTTTCATAATCTCTTCAAATCGTGCTATCAAGGTGGTGGTTACCTGTAAGAGTAGAGAACAGGACTACACAAGGGACACGAAAACATAACGAAAACGAGAAAAGAAAAGGGGAAAAATAAAGGGAAAATAGAAAGAAAAAGTTTTTGGTTTTTCGGAATTTTTCAATTTTTATGGTTTTTGGAAAGATTTTTGAAAAACAAAAGGATAGTAGATCCCTCCCCCACACTAAAACTGTGCATTGTCCTCAATGCACGAGTAGGGGAAGATCGAAAAAGACGGAAAAAGAAAAATAAGAAAAGTCTTTTTGGATTTTTATAATTTTTCAGGTGTTTTTGGATTTTTCGAAAATTTTTGAAGAAAGAAAACAAAAGGAAAGAAAATGATAAAAGGGTGGCGGGCCTAGGTGCAATCTCATCACCTAGACCCTAGCCAAGTGACTAAGAAAATGAGAATAAAATAAAAGAAAAGAATATTAAAAGAAAGGATGAAAAAGTGGCGTAGGTGTAGTCACATCACATAGCCCGGATTAAGAAAAATTTGAGAAAATGAGAAGAATTTGGATTTTCAAAAGGTCAATGGCGTAATCACATCGCCTAATGACCGGGAGCAATACCAAGGCCGCTTTGGCCGCAACAATCGAACAATGGGACAACTTGCAAAGTTATGTTAGAGATAAATCAATCACAATGACAATAGGATAAAAGGAACAAGAACAGAATCAACCAAAGGACATGCAATTATAGATGATTAAAGACTCACCTACCCAACCCACACACAAATACAACACACACACACACCACCGACTCCGGGAGAGGGTCTAGTTTGAGTGATTGTCCGACGCAAATGAAGCGCTAGGAGACCCATAGAAAAAGGGTATACCCTCGGAGGATGTGAAACACCCCACATTGATTGAAGATGTCCTATTTATGAGCTTTTCTTAAAGGGATTTGAAGTACTACTCATATCAATAAAGTGCACTTTCTTTTCTGGTTTGCCCATGATAAGAACTCCGCAGTTAAGCGTGCTTGACTGGGAGCAATCTTAGGATGGGTGACCTCCTGGGAAGGTTTCCGGGATGCGCATGAGTGAGGACAAAATGTGCTGGAAAGGACTCGTGTTGGTCTGTGGGACCAGTACAAAGCTTGGCGGGCTACCGCAGTCAACATTTCCGGTCCTAGGATTGGGCCGGGGTGTTACAAATGGTATCAGAGCAACCCTGCGACCGTGCATTTGGCACCTAGCGGGGGTGGATTCTGGGTCAGCGGTTATGCTACCAAGCGCAACGAGGACGTTGCGTTCTTCAAGTAGGAGTGATTGAAACACCCCACATTGATTGAAGATGTCCTATTTATGAGCTTTGCTTAAAGGGATTTGAAGTACTACTCATATCAACAAAGTGCACTTTCTTTTCTGGTTTGCCCATGATAAGAACTCCGCAGTTAAGCGTGCTTGACTGGGAGCAATCTTAGGATGGGTGACCTCCTGGGAAGGTTTCTGGGATGCGCATGAGTGAGCACAAAATGTGCTGGAAAGGACTCGTGTTGGTCTGTGGGGCCAGTACAAAGCCTGGCGGGCTACCGCAGTCAACGTTTCCGGTCCTAGGATTGGGCCGGGGTGTTACAGGATGGCTCAGGAGAAAACTCCTCTGGACCGTCGCTAAGCGAGAGGGCAAAGTCGAATTCAATCTCACATAGGTCATAGATTGTACGACCTTCGGGTAATTCGTAGTGTGCATACTCCCAAACTCCCCGTCCTCCCGACTCAGTCTTGGTCAGTCGGAATTCACCGGGACCCAAGGGTAGGTCCCAATTGTGGTGAGCAAGGATAGTGGTTCGGTGTGTGTTTGGAACTATTAAAGCTCTTCCACGGCTAATGTAGACGAGGCGCTGATGAGGTACATGAGGAAAATAGGCCTCGTCAAGCCATATGGAATTGTCTAGTGGGGTGAGGTGGTCGGTCGAATAACCCAATTTGTTCGCAATTACTGTCACAAGACCTCCACAATCTAAGGAGGGGCGTTGGGTGACAATGATACGGTGGAAATGCAACGCCACGACAAGTGGTAGGTCTAAAGGGTTAGGGTTACCCAACAAAGAGTCACAAATCAATTGCAAGACACACACATTAAGAGTATAAATATTATTGGCCGAGGGTAACAAGTAGTGGGAGAGCATCTCACAAAAATAGCGAATTGCGGGGTTACGGATTTCGGAGACAAAGGATAAATTAGCCTCGTAACCCCCTTTACAACGTGATATGCGCTTCCAAGATCTCTCCTAGATACACAAGCTTGTATGCTGCTCGAGGGTTCACTAATTCCGGTACCCGATGAGGGTAGGCCTAGCACTAGGCCGAACTCGGAAATAGTCAAACGGTGGGGTTTGCCGAATAGTCTAAATTTGACCGCTCTTGGTGTGGTCGGATTGTCAATGGCAAAAGTTCCTAGCAACTCGCAAGTAAGGTCTTTATAGGTGAAGGCCGCAAGGCTAAGGAGCTCGCTAGTTCCGGTCCTCGACGATAACTCTTTAATATCGTCTACTATTCCTAGATTGGTCATTGTGTGGGGACAAGGCCACCTAGTGTTCTGAAAGATATTTTCAGAGAAGGTTCGAGCTAGAGAAGTATTAAGGCAAGGTAAATTTGCAGGCTTAGAAGACTTAGAAGATTTAGAAGGATTGGAAGTCGAAGCCATACCTTGCTTACGAGCGGCTCGCCTTGCTCTTGTTGCCATAATAATAGGTTTGCAAGAATATTCCCAAAAACTTTAGCTTCACCTCTTCAAGCACCCAAAATAATCACCCAAGATGGAGAGGAGGTATGAATGTGGTTGGGGTATGGTGGTTTGATTTTATGAGGAGTGATAAGGTGAAATGAATGTGAGGTGAAGGTGATATAAATAAAGGTAGTTGAGGAGGGAAATGAAAGTTTAAAGTAGATTGTAAATATTTGGTGTTTATGTTTTGGAGGGAAAGTTATGTGGGAAATTTGGGAAGGAGAGAATTGATTTTGTAGTGATGAAATAGGGTAAAGGTGATCCGTTCAAGCTCATGTCGCCGGGTGAAATTTCATCCGGTCAAGCACCATTGGGTGAAATTTCACCCGACGGTATTTCGTCATGAAAATCGACTTTGCCAACTTTTTTCCACCGGGTGAAATTTCACCCGGTGAAAATCTCACGGGCGAAATTTCGCCCGGTGGTATCTTCTTCAATTCCGGCAATTCTGGCAACTTTTCCGTAGGGCGAAATTTCGCCCGGTCCATTCTCACCGGGCGAAGTTTCGCCCGACAGTCTTGTTTTCTTCGTTTTTCTGCCTTGCCATTTCATGGCCCTTCAATAATCACCTAAAAACTTAAAATAACGACACAACTCACATTACATAATCAATATCTCCCACAAACATGCTTGTGGTCTTCAAATTAAGCTCCATAACTTCTCCAAAAGCTTGATCTTCATCCAAATAAATGCTCCATGGCGAAATCCAAGTTCATCCATTGTTCTCAAGCTAACAAAGCTAACAAACACAAAGAAATATGATACATATATACAAGGTGGTTGTTGAGGATACCACCAAACCTACATCAAATTGAGAGGAGGTTAACCAATGCTCCCCAACGGGAGATCACCAAGTTTCTCGGTAACAAAGGTCTCACGAACGTGACCGGCATGATAAATCTTTAAGCGTTGTCCGTTAACCATAAACTTCCCGGTTTTCGGGCTTGAGATTTCAATTGATCCATATGGTTGTATCTTGGTCACCTCAAATGGACCCGGCCATTTCGATTTCAACTTACCGGGGGAAAACTCATTCGAGTTTTCGAGTAAAGAGCAATTCAATGCTCTTAGAAGTAGATCAAACAATCTTGCATGGAACTCAAAGAAATGACAATAGAAAGCATTGATGCACAAAGATAGCACATGAACATAAGAGGTCAAAGCAAATAATAGAGTATCCATCACGCCTCCATGTTCAAAAGGCGCTTTCATGTCATTGTTAAACTCTTTATGTGAGTGAGGAAGGAATATCAAAGAGGATGTAGGATATATGGTGTAGGAACCGTTCAAATCTAGCTCAAGTGAGGCTTGTAAAGAGGTAAGGAGAGACATTTTATCAAGAAGGTGAGGGTAAAAGAAGTCATCCTTAGATAATACCTCAATAATGATCACATTAGAGTACTCCTCATCCTTTCCATTATCACTCAACGTCTCAAACATCTCACTCTTTTCACTTCTAACTCCCTCTACCATGCACTTAAATAGAGGATTATGTATCACAACCTTACATAGGCTCTCAAACGTATTGGTCATGCACTCAAATAGAGGATTTTCAAAGGTATTGGTCATGGAAAGCTCAATAAGTTTATCACAAGTAGTGATAGGTATGTCCTTAATTTTACTCTCATCATCAACAAAGTGGGGGATGCAATCATTCTCAAGGGAAAGAACGGGGTTCCCAACCTCCATTAACACACAATCATCATCCCGCTTCATGTGAAAAACATCACAAGACATACTCACAATTTCCTCATTATAAGGCTCATCAACATCCTCAAATTCCTCAACAAGAGTCTCCTCAATAACCTCGTCACCAACACATCTCCTACTCCCAAGATTATCGTCAAGTGTCACATTTAAAGGCTTGGAGCTCATATCATGTTGCATAGAAGAGGAGTTAATTAGCTCAAGCACATCATCATTACAAGACACATTGACATCATCACAATTCTTACATGACTCCATAAAATTATTATCAAGAGCATCATTATCAAACAAATGCGATGGAGAATCATGCACAATACATGTATTCAAAGGGAGAGGGGGAGCATGTTGGGATTGAACAATATGCACATCATCTTCTTCATCCTCTTCTTCTTCTTCATATATTATATCCAAATTAGAAAGGGGTGGAGGTGAAGAGGAAGCATTAAATTCATGTTTCACATCATCACAAATGGCATAAGGTGAAGAATCATGCAATTTATTCACAAAAATTGGAGAAGAGTTAGCAAGAGAGGATTGAACATTGCAAACAAGAGAGGAAGATTCAACTCTCGGTGGTTCTCTCAAAGGTGTCACTCTCCCATATCCCTCACGGGCATCAGTTCTAGCCACTTTCTCATGTAATAATCTCGCCTCATCATCTCCTAACACTACAAGAGATTAATTATTACGTAGCATTTATTTATTGAAATGCCACCTTAATTCATCTTAATTGACAAATAAACTTGCAAATAAATCAAATGCTGGCTAAACTAAATTAAAAATAGTGTGCTCACCTTTCTTAATACTAAACATCACCGCTAAACTAAATTTACATACGCGCTCACCTTTCTCAATTCTAAACATCACCCGCGCTATTTCCAGTATAACCCAGACATTCAAGGAAACCTAATTCAAGAAAACCAAAAACCTAATTCAAGAGTTCAATCCTTCCACTCAATCCGCTATTGTCAATCCAGAAGAAATCCAAGAGAAATCCGATCAATCCTGCTATTGCTGAATCGCGTTTTTTGTCCCGCAGGTTTGGTTTTCTCTTCTTATTGGCTTTTCGTCAATTCAACAGAAATCTTATTGGGGTTTCATTGTTTGTTAGTTTATGTTTATGTTCTTCGTCAATTTGTGTGTTTCTCGTCAATTAGATCCTATTTTTCGTCAATTAGTTTATGTTTATGTTGAATTAGTTTATGTTTTTCGTCAATTTATAATGTGACTCATGAATGACTGATGCTTTGAATTTACATCTAATCTAGAAAATTAAGATTGATTTGCATATTGGAATGATAACTGAAGATGTCCGTGATGATGAATTTAGTTGAAAACCCAGATGAATTTCCCTATTTTTTTCCCCTGAAATCCAAAATTCAAAGGATAGGAAAATAGATAAATTAGAAATGGCGTGAATGAATCAAAAATGGGGAAAGATAGAATAATTTTGATGATAAAATGGAATGGGGGAGAATAAAAAGGAAGAGAAGAGAAAGACGGGAACTTATGATATGGAAAAAAGGATTGGGTAGGCTTTCATTTCTCAGATACAACATGAACAAAATGCATGTTTCAGCTGCTGCTTGGTAGTCTGTCTTACCAGCTCATAAAGACTCATTTGAACCGAGTAATTCAGCTATTGCGTTTCAAACTGTGACTTGAATATCACTCGAATTTTGCAGCATGTATTTAATATTGGATACTCAAAGAAAGAAGTGTGCATAAATGTACAACGTACTACCCCTTCTTCATTTCTTTTTGATGGAAAAACATGGAAATGCAGCCTTTGATTTTAAAAACGCGGCTTGAAATCATCTTTGAATGTAGACATATATTCATAACTTTGAACTTCTTTTATTGCGATCTAAAACTCGTTCGATACAATTCTTATCGGTTTTCTTTTTTATGAAGAATGATACAGTGTAGGAAAATAATCCACTAAATTCGTTGCACTAAATTAGCAAAATATAAAGTCTAGCCGAATCATCTTCTTTTATTCTACTGCTAATATTTATTTATCTTTGGTAGAGCTTATGATGATATTGAACTCTTAAAACATTGCAATCCTAAAAAATGTGAAAACATAAAGCTCAAACAACAATACCCAAGAGATAAAATGTTTAACTACAAATAGATAATTGGGTTTCAATAGCATCAAATTGTTGTATATATTAACTAGAATTTCCCAAATTTCGATTAGGATTTTGGATCGTTCAAGTCACAATCAACGATCCACAATCCTTAGCAGCTCCTCAGGTCACTATAATAGAAACTCGGAGGGAGTATATAATAATAATAATAATAATAATAATAATAATAATAATAATAATAATAATAATAATAATAATAATAATAATAATAATAATAATAATCGTATAGTCGTGTGAGATTTCAAATAATGATAAATAACATAACAAAATTTCATGATTAAAAACTTATTTTGATGTACTTCAATTAACTTAAAACGTCGATAAATTATCACTCTGTTATTTCGATTTTTTATGTTGGAAAACTGACTTAAGTGTCTTTGATAAAAATCAAAAGTCAAAACATGGAAAGGTTTACTATGTATCCCGTACAACGCACATATGAAAATACGCACATATGATGAGTTATGTGTGTGAAATAATGTGAGTTTTTTGTTTTATTTATGTGGGGAGTGAGCATGGCAAATAGTACATTTGTACTATAATTTTCTTTTTCGACTTTGTGTTTAAGTGCTTTTCGCTTTTTGATGTCGACCCTATTCGAATTGGTACCCCTTAGTATCTCAGGCGATACACGTACCTATAGTTTAGTCGATGTAACGCTGATGAATTTGTCGAAAAAACTTACTTTGTTGTTGCTTTGGTTGTAGGGTGGGAATAATACTGATTCCAAAAGTTAAAACCCTTTTTTTTTGGGATCAAACAGTAGTAGTACTACTTGATGTTATGTTGATCTTTACTAATAATCTTGATTCTTTGGTTATAATGTAGGCATGTAGTAGAGATTAGTGATTAAACCATCTCTTGGGTTTCAGGGATCGACGATGATCACAACATCGACTTGTCGGTCAGACCCGTCCGTGTACCATATATCACCTTCTCTGCCCATGTCCATTTTGTTGCAATAAAGCGTATTAAATAAGTAATTTAACCGGTATGACAATCTAATAATCTTACAAAATAATTCTGATTTTAAGATTACATAGACTTCCTACGAAAGTTTGATATAATCAATAAAAAAGAACATCTACTTGATTCAAAATGAAATGATATACGTTAAATATGTACTGTAACGATTTTAGAAACCAACAGCTCAATATGTATATTCATTCGAAAAAATCAAATCACATCACATACAAGTTTTTTTCGTATGTATACGCATATAGTTAATTATAGGGTTATTTAACGACAATAATACCAACTATAGAGCGTCTTCCAAAAATAATATCAATTTCAATAAATCTGAGAATAATACGTATTATTGGCATTGTTAAACAAGAGTAGTATAAGTGACTTTATAACCTGCTACATCAGGTCACCTAATTAATAATTAACCTGCTACTTATCCTCATCCTTCTACTTAGACCTGGATAACAGGTGAACCGTGACGGGTCAGCTTCGGGTCGGGCCACTTTAGGGTTATAATAATCGGGTTGACTTCGGGTCGGGTTGGATACTTTCGGGTTCGAGTCATTCTCGGGTTTGTTGTTTTCAACTTTTTTAGGGATCGGATATCGACCCATTTTCTATAATAATAGTCGGGTCAGTTTCGAGTTAGCTCGGGTCAATTCAGATTACGGGTCAAAATCAAGTCTTCAATTCGGGTGTCGGGTTCAGTTTAGCTTATTCGGGTCAGGTCAGTTTTGCCATGTCTACTCCTCCTTAGTTCTCTCCTTCATCCTCTCTCTCCATTACCCTTCATTCTTCTTCAGTTTTTTTTTCTATATGTTTCAATTAGATTAACGTGTTGGTTTTGGTGTAGGGTTGTGTTGTTAGCTAGATTTGATGAGGTTGAAGACTTGAAGGAAGAGGAAGACGGAGGACATGAATGACATTTAATGTCCCGTACACTGAGTAAGTGAAAATGAGTGAATTAATGTGAAATGAATTAAAGGCGAAAAAAGAAAGTGAATGGGTTCTACCGCTAACTAGTCATATATACTACTCTGGTTTAACTACTCCAAAAATACGCATTATTCTCTGATTTATTAAAATTGGAATTATTTTGAGAAGACGCTCTATAGTTGGTATTATCGTCGTTAAATAAAATTAAAGGTGAAAAAGGAAGGTGAAAGGGTTCTACAGGTAACCGGTCACCTCTACTACTCTTGTTTAACTACTCCAATAATACGTATTATTCTTAGATTTATTAAAATTGATATTATTTTGAAAAGACGCCCTATAGTTGGTATTATTGTTGTTAAATAACCCTTAATTAAACTATGCTCATTGATTTTTCGTTCAAACAAGTTTATGTGTTATCTTATCAGTATCATGGACAATAGAAATCGCAAATGGACTGCTAGTGATAATCGGTATGAGTATTTAAGTGGTGTAATGGATTTTTTTGAATTTCGCCTTTAGTCAAGATAAGGACAAGAAGGTCCCTTGTCCTTGTACCAAATGTTTGAATCGTCTTACTGTAGATAGAGTGCATATGTATGACCACCTTGTCATAAGTAAAATGATGGTAGATTATGACGTTTGGTATTGTCATGGTGAATCATTATCCTCTAAAGTTTCAGAAATAAACACACATACTAATGGATTTCATTAGTTACTTATTGGAGTTCGCCAAAAGCGAAGGTATGGTGTGCACATATAGTCTCTTATTTTTACACTTTAGCTTCCGTATTATTGTTCATGATCAGTCAATGTCATACTCCGTAATTAGTAGCACTATTTCTCCAACGAAATCGTCTTCCAATTACACAAAATTAATAGTAGTTTCATTCTTTTTGTATCGTACTGACTACATGCATTTGTTTCTTCATGCTTACACACAGTATTGAGACGCATACGTACAACAGTCAACAGAATCCAAATTTAATTAAATTGAGTGGAGTAGGGAATCATTACTCTGTAAAGTATAGGACAAACCAAATACTTTGTAAATCACATTCAACTAACTTTTTCTACTTGAGAGGAGTACTTTATTCTTCTTATTGTTTTTTCAATTATTGTTATTGTCTGATATGCTACGGATGTGAACATGAGCGCTCTATTAAAAATAGACAGAGTCGTGAGTCTCAAGTTATGACACACACTGCTGGATCAAAAAGTTTTGCACGAGTTATTGAAGAACAGGTGTGTAATTTTTTTACGGACGCAATTTATTAACGTAGAGCTTATATGTTCAAAATCGTGCTATATTTTTTGGACAAACTATTGATGGAGTACCACCATCCCGTGCTCATGTGTTCTTGGAGACTCAGAAGGACCAAAAAACTGATCCTACTCCAATGGATGAAAAATCAAGGCAAGCCGTGGTGAGAATCGTGTTCAACTTTTATTTAATTGCTCATATATTGATTTGAATTTTTTTGGATAGACTTATTATGTGAATTTCACATGGAGGTGTATATTCTTTGTTGATTTTAGGAAATGATCAATGTGAAATTAAATGATTAGCCAAATAATAAAGAAGTCACAAATGGAGTTGTTGCTTGGGATGAAGATATATATTCACAGGTTATTAATGAGATTATAGGTCCTGAGAGAAGATGACGAGTCCGCGGGCTTGGTAGAGGTCCATTGTCTATTTCATCTACGACATGCTATGGTAACAAAGAAGGTTTGGATAACGATCATGTGCTATGTAACGAAAAAATTCAATTTTTGGAGTGTGAGCTCAAGAAGGTGAATGATAAATGTGTCAAGATACAAGAAAAAAATTTAGAAGTGCAAAGGAAATTGCAAGATGAGTTAACCATGCTCAAGATGGCTTTATTTGGTAGAGATATCCTTAATAATCCTCATACGTAGCCGCAACAATCGGTTTTGGTTTTTTTGGGATTACCCATTTCCACTTAGCTATTTTGATAGAGATATAACTATAGAAATTTTTGTATTTGTACCTATTTACGTTTTTGTTATCCTTTGATTAAGATTTAACGAATTGGGTTTATATCCATATAAGCAATTGTAATGGTCACTTGACAGCTACGAATTCTATTATCAATATTATAAAATCAGTTATTTTATATGTTTGTCCTTTTTTTAATTATTTACTTTTAATATATCTTTCTAATTAAAACAATATTATTAGAAAGGAAAAAAAACCTCCAAAATTGGAAAGGCACGCTTACCAATTTAAAAAAAGCAAATGAAATAAATAAAATAAATAACAAAATTTTGAATTTATGAAAAGTCTATAGTGGGGTTTATATAAGGCTTTACCAGCATTTGTAATAAATGCCACAATGACTTCTCCCTACATTGAATCTAATGGCAAATGATTAACTGCTGCAATCACTTTGCGTGGCATTTATAAATGCTGCCTAATAACAGAATAAACGCCGCTAAAGATGTGATCTCTTGTAGTGTAATTCATAAAAGTTTCCACCGGACGAAATATGAATCAAGTCTCTAACGTGTTCAAGCAAGTTGTCAAAGAATATTATGGTGGTTAGCCAAACCAGAATCCCATGGCGTGGGCAATATGTCAATAAATCTCGAAATCTATCCCAAGCATCACTTAAACACTCAAACTCACCTTGTTCAAAGGTAAGGATCTCTCGTCTAAGTTTTTTGGTCTTGTGATATGGGAAGAAGTGGTTTAGAAAGGCTTGAACAAGATCATCCCAAGTACAAAATGTGTTAGAAGGATAAGAACGTAGCCATTTCTTGGCTTTACCTCCAAGGGTGAAAGGAAAAACTAAGAGTTTAAAGGTGTTAATTGGCAAACCATTCTTCCTCGCAACTAAACAATTTGTATGAAATTCCGTAAGGTGGTCAAGCACGTTTTCACTAGGCAATCCCCAAAACATATCTCTTTGAAGTATCGTGATAAATAATTGATCCACTTCAAATTTCACTCTATCCTCATCTCTAATGGTAATAGGTGAGGTAACCATGTGGTCATAGAGTCTACTATGGTCGGCTAAGGTCATTATGAGAGACATAAAAGAGATTGGCCAACAAATGAGATGAATGCAAGAGGCAAGCGATATGATCACCAAGAAGCAAACAAAAAGACTAACCCTTTTTTATTATTATTATTATTATTATTTTTTGTTTTTTTTACCCAAACACAATGACTAAAACTCAATTAACTATCGCCGTCCCCGGCAACGGTGCCATTTTGATGCGCGGGCGTCGCGACCCGCAAGATCAGTAAATATTTATAAACTCTACCAACTAGCTACGTAGTAGCGGCAAGTCGGGATCGATCCTCAGGGATGGTCTATGTGAAGTCGGTCAAGTGAAAGTCTGAGAGTGATTGGGTCGACAAGGGGGGTTTTGGACGAGTAGAACTAGACTAACTAAACGAGCTACGGAACTAAGGTGAGAAACTATTAATGGGAAAGGCGTTAGGGAGAGTCGGAGAGTCGGAAATTAAGGTAAGGGTGCCATTGCAAGAATTATCACAAGATGTATAAGGGAGGTGCCACCTTTCGGTTTCCCTACCAACCAAGCCTAAACCCGCTTTCGCGACGAATAAACTAAGGTCTCTAGACGGAACTACCCAAACCCCGAGATTCCCTATATTGGTCCGGGTGAGTCAAGTCAACCTAGGTGATCAAGCTAAGTCAAACGAGACACAACAATTCCAATCAAGACAAATCACCCTCAAATGCAATATTCTCACAAGATAAAACCTTTATCTAGAATTCCTCCTCCCCTAGCCCCCTAACTAAAATCTACTCACTATCCATGATAAAACTAACACTAAGGAGACCAGAAGAGAAACTAAGCACGGTGAGAGTAAGACATAAACTAACTATTGGAAAACTACAATAACAAAACTAATTAACTAATGGAGAAGAGGGAGAGGAGAGAAAACTACCCATTCATGGAGAAGATTAGAGAGGAAGATAAAGACTAATATAAAAGAGAAGCTTCAAGAAATAATGCAAGGATCTTGTCACTTAAACCCATGCAAAACCCTTAAATCTTCAATAAAAACCCAAATCTTCAATAAAGATGATAACTTGATGATGAATGTTTGAATAGAAATTATCTAATACTAATAAGATCTAGTAATTTTGTAGAGATTTTTACTATGTAAGCTTACTACAACAACTACTACTACTAGAAATCCTCTAAACTACTATAGAAATCCTCTATACTACTCCTACTCCTAAAGGCTCACTCAAGGCACAAGAGTGTCACAAAACCCTAAGTTAAGTATTTATAGAGTTTCTTAATGGGTCACACAAACTTGAGGCCCATAATCCAATTCCTCTTCTTTAAGCTAGACCTTCACCATTTGCATCTTCATGGGGCAAAACTTCACCCTACGGTTGACGACATTAGCGCCACCGGGTGAAATTTCACCCGGTGAGATTTTCTTCTCGAATTGCCATTTTTGACGTTTTTCTCCATCGGGCGAAATTTCGCCCGATCGTTTCACTCGGTCAACTCATAGGGTGAAATTTCACCCTATGAACTTTTTGTCCAAAATGGCAATCTGGGGAGGGACACCATCGGGCGAAATTTCGCCCGGTCAAATTCTCATCGTGTGAAATTTCGCTCTGTGACTTCAGAGGGCCATAACTCTCTCGTTCGAACTCCGTTTGGGGCGTGTGATATGTCGTTGGAAAGGTAAGAAGATAAACTTTCACCTCCAACTGAAATCGCTTCGATCTGAGATCTAGAACTCTAGATATATCCATTCGAAGTTCGACCTTTCCGGTGAAGATGCCCAATGGACTTATAGTTTTTCCTTCTCGCTCAAGGTTTCACCTCTTAGGTTTGGACTTTGGATTTTAAGTTGTGTGCTTTGCTTTTCGGACGGTTTTCCTCTCTCTCATGCTCATAAAGCTCGGACACGTTTTTGGTCAAAAATCCTATCAAAATAGACAGAAAACTACCAAAAACACGTAAAATGCAAAAGAGAGACTCTAATGCGAGAATTACTCGAAATACGGCGATAATCGCACTCTATTCTCGCAAAACAGAGGAAAAACGGGTCTAAATGGGAGGAAAAACGGTCCAAATTTGGCACACAACAGATGTAAATATGATTTAATACTCTAAGATTTCACAAAATGATACGGAGTAAATGTGAATCATTTAAACTGTGAGAATTATGTGAAAAATGCACATTTGCCATGTAAAAGATACGACTACACAAGATTGGAGACTAATTTAACAAACAATTATTCATTCTTAGTCATCACCAAATGCATTATCTATATGATCCATTATGATGTAGTATGATAGAAATATGTACACTCTCATACGTATATTATTATTATTATTATTATTATTATTAAAATTCATACAGTAACATATTGTTAAACAAGAAATCAGATTCATACAATAGCATGATGACAATCATACGGCGAGAAGCTAGGATTCATCGAAGATTCATAATATGACGAGACATCGTTAATCATGATTATAACACGATATTTAATATCATCAATGATAATAGTATATTATACTATAAGCATTCAGTGATTAGAGAAACAAAATTGCTGGACAATATGCCTGCGTATGCCTAACAGAATACTAGTAGATATTACTGGTGAAACAATTTGCGTGCCTTCTATCATTGTCAAAGTAATTCATTGATATACTCGTCATAAGATATATCAATTCATTGATATACTCGTATGTGCGGCGTATTCATAAAAAATGCAAAATTTGACGATAGAATTTGTCAAACTTTTACACACAACTCATATATAACTCGGAATATGATAAGAAACAAATAAGAGAAAAAAATGATCATGATTGACTTTGAATAATCATGCAATAAACCTTACTGTGGATATGACATAGGTCCACCCCGACGCGGCCACGCACGGGTTTGGGGAGGCGAATGAATCTCCATATGAGATGGGTCGAATAAAAATTTAAATCAAAGTGGAGTCGCCACCGAACTTTGTGGGAGTTCGGGCCCGTTCGAACCCACTCTATATCTTAGTGGGCCATGCACAAAGTATGGCCCATTCGGATGTCAAAGTTTATTGGGTTCGTCCCTTTACATCTGATACCGATACCGACGTTATCGGATACCGTGTATTGAATGACTCTCGTGTGCCAATGGATACGGACATCCGAAAACCATGGTTCTGAGTAAGGGTGAGGGTACGTGCTGGGAAGTTCACAAAGAACACCCAACCCCGCCCGCACATTAGCGGCCTCTACTAAGATATCGTTTGATTTTAAAATACGCGCGTTAGTAATACAATGAATGATATGCAAACATTGTTTTGCCTAAACATGCGAGAATTTGAATGGGTTGCTAAGTCGATTTAATGCATCTAAATTTAACGTCAAAGTTATTTTAGCAAGCGAGGTTCGTTTTAGTATAATAAAACAAACAATGTATAATAAGATGCAAAGACACAGAACAAACGGGTTAGGAACGGTTTGTAAATTGAATGAAAGATGTAAATATGATATGATGCATGGTTTTGAAAAGTTTGTGACACGTGATTGACTTGACACGTTTTGACCGAAGTCATAAAAAATATTTTATCGGGAGTCGAAGGATGCTGAAAACTTACGGTTTTAATGAAACAGGAGCCACTCGATCGAGTCACTCTGGGACTCGACCGAGTGGTCTCGAAAAAAAGCATTCTGGTCGAATTATGGGGTGCCACTCGATCGAGTGCCCCCTGTACGAACTGTGTTTCGTTTCGTTTTTGATTTCGAAATTGCTTTTTGTAAAATCGATAATTTTGCTAAATCGCGTATAAATATAGTATGATTTATACTCGACTTAAATTTCGATATTCGTCATATTCGACACTTGATTATGGAATCAATATCGAATATTCGGAATGATTTTTAGAAAAGATGTTTTATAAATTGTTTGAAAATCGAACTAAGACAAAATAAAATTCTCTCCGCGTCGAAATCGTCGTATTATGTCTTTTTAGGACCATGTGACGATTGTCTTAGCATCAACGAGATTGATTTGATTCTTGTAGATACGATATTCAACTATAGAGTCGGTATCGTGTTTTAAGAATGACCTTTTTTGTATAAAAATTAGATAGTTGCGATAATATCGGTATTAGAAACGATAAAAAAGGAATAAAAAAACGTGACGATGACTCGATAAAGACGGACCAAAGACACGAAAAAAACGAGAGAGATAAAGAGAAAAAGGAGAAGACGGGATTTGAATTTACACCCTCAACCTACATGCTTTGTATTCTCGGAATAGGCTCGTCTAGCTGTGGCCTAGGCACGGGAGCTTCGAGATTATATAGGAAGAGTTATGGTGGTTTATAATTGGGAAGGGATTTGACGAGTTTTTCTCTCGGGTCTTTGACGAGTTTTGATCTCGGGTTTCCTAAAGGATTTCTAGAGGAACGGGATTGTATGAGATTGTATCGCCTAGGATGTTTGATTGTTGTAAGGTTGTTAATTGTATGTGTGTTGATGTTGTAGATGTGTGTGCAAGAGGGTCTATTTATAGGAGAGCTTCCCGTCCTTGGCTAGGAAAGGTAGCTTTGCTTGGGTGACAAGAAACACCGCCTTGGATAGGAAAAGCATGCAATTCGAGAGGAAGGAGGATTCCGTTGTTGGATGGAAGAGAACTTCTCACCCGGCTGGAAAAAGGAGTCACTCGACCGAGTGACTCTGATACTCGGTCGAGTGCCCGGTTTAATCCCGGTTCAACGTGCTTCACGAGCCTACTCGACCGAGTGGGCCGGTCCACTCGATCTAGTGGGTCTAGTCCGGGTTGAAGGCTCCTTTTAGAGATCAAACTCTATCTCGGATGGATTTGTTTACTATTTTTTGTGGCTGATTTTTGTGGTTTTCGACTTCAAGTCGGATTTCCATTTATGCCTCGGAAACGCCTTTGACCGGGGTTTGACTCGGTCGCTAAAAGACAGTTTTGCCCTTGGTGACGGGTTTGACCCAAATTAGTCTTATTTGACTGGGAACGACCCACTGGGCCTGAATTTGAGGTTGGTTTTGTGAGGTTCGTACTCTGTAAAAAGCCCAAGCCAAATGCTAATGATTTCGAGCCCATATTCGAGTATATTAAAGCATGTTTGCGTCCGATCATCATCGGGTGTTTTTTTGGAAACTGCTATAGACACCTAACGGCCAAATGTGAGTGTCTAAAGAGCCCCCACTCTTAATGAGGCTTGGACAAGGCGAAAGTCAAAGTAGCTAGCAGGCTAATCGAGGATTAAAACCTAGCAGACTTCTGGTCGGGTCGTTTATAGTCCATTAGACTTGCGTGAAAGGGCCCGCCAGCCATAATATAGAAATCATACCTGAGTTCTGTTGTCGGGAGTAGTTCCATGGGGACTTGTTTCTGAAGCCCTAGGTTTATCTATATGTGGATACATCCCATCTTGAAGCTGCGCGGGAGGTTGCCTAAGAAGCTCTGGGTGTGTCCGTTTGCAGACACATCCCATCTCAAAACTATGCGGGAGCTTGCCTAAAAAGCCCTGGGTGTGCCCGTTTGCAGACACATCCTGATTCAAAATTATGCATGGGCTTGCCTAAGAAGCCCTGGGTGTGCCCGTTTGCAGACACATCCCGATTCAAACTTGCGCGGGAGCTTGCCTAAGAAGCCCTAGGTGTGTCCGTTTGCAGACACATCCCAACTCAGAATTACGCGGGAGCTTGCCTAAGAAGCCCTGGGTGTACCTATATGTAGGCACATCCCGTGTTTCTTCAGGAGAAATGCCACCTTGGGCCTTCCGCTGGGGAGTTTAGTGAGTTGCGCAGGCGCTGGGGAATAAAAAACTTGATGTTCCTTTGGGAAGCCAAACTGGTACCTGAAATGTTAGATATGTAGACAGAAATATAGCAAACATAACAGATACATACAGGAAATGCAGTTAGCATCTATCGACTGACTTGCGCTGGGGAAAGTGATTTTTGCTTAGTTTTTTTGAAATCGAAATCCTGAAAGCAACTCACGTGCTAGGTTTTCAAAATGGAAAGAGGTAGAAAAGAAATCTGCATTTTAAATAGACTGAAATTTGACCTTGTCGAAAAGAATTTTTTCAAATGGCTAAGTTTTGCAAATCTCAAAGCAAGAATTTGAAGAGAGAGGCATACCGACAGACTCGACTCTGGACGCGACAAGACGAGTTGACAGACACGACTGAACTCTCGAGGGATTGGACCGTGACTCGGTAAGGGGGTAGGCCACCTAAGATGACAAGACTCTTAAGTTGCGCTATTTCGTAGCCTAGGCGAGTGACAACACAGTCAAACATCAAAATGGGACATATATGTTATTCGGGGATTGCAGTAGTCTGTTAGGAGACTGTTTTTGCAGGACTTAGCAGTGGCAATGCTGTAGAATAGTGCTCTTTTGAATTTTTTGGTTTTGGGGTACATTTCCAAAGTGGGTATTGCTTCGAGTCCTGACAGATTCTCATCTTCGACTGAGCCGAGTATTAGGACACACTATAGAAAGGAGGCTGGATTTTGAAAGTCTTTTGAATTTTTTGAGTGGATGGCGGTCTTCTGTCTAAAGAAGCCCTCAGGATGACAAAGCTTGCTGCTGAGAACATGACAGTGTCGTGACCGGAATAATGGTGTTTTTTGAATGTGTGTCAATGTGGGTGGTTGTGCCTCTGTTGAAAGGCTCCCTACGTATTCACGTGTAGTGAAATCAAACCATGCCGTAGTTCAGTGAATTGAAAGATATATTATGGTGCCTAGTCTAATAGGATTGTGTGTAAAACTAACCATATAGACGGTGTAGGCTAGGTGCATTCCCAATGATGTCTTGATCAAAGGGCTAGAATGGTTAGGATGTTGATCCTGTGACTGTGAACGTTCTCCGGGGTAGCCCCCAGAGGTGGTGTGAACTATTTGGGCATGTTCTATGCCGACCGCAAGTTGAATTCCCGTGTTTGGGGTTGGTAACTGGTTTGAATGTTTTTGGAAATGTGGTGCTAGGTCGCAAGTGGCTTTGATGTTTTGTCATCTGGAGCTTGATTTTGTGGAGCTAAGGCTTCGAGGGTAAGGTATTGTAATGCGGTAGGAAAGGGGGAAGTCGAGTAAAAATGACTTGGACCTCGATCGGGCAGGTTTGATAATAATGCGAGATCTGGTTTCCATGTCTGGCCCTTATGGTTAGGGGTATCCTATGGAGCTTGAATCCTCAAAATTTTGGGCTGTCTCTTAGCCTAGGTCTCAAGAAGGTCTTGAGAGTTGTAATGTGGGAAGGCAAGAGTGTGGTGTTAGCTGACCAGCTTCATTGTCACTCCCCTATCGGATGGTATGGGTTTTGATAATTTTGAATTGACCGTTTCACTTGAGTTGACCGTTTTAGTTGGTTGACTTCTTAGCCCCGGTCATGGGATTCTTAATTTGGGTTGACCGTTTAATCTTGGTCATGGGTGGATCTTTTATGATGATGGTCTGCTTTTTTGTTTTGGCCTTTTGCTTTTTCCCTGCACGTTTGACTCTTTTTTTTTGTCCAGTTTTTTTCTTGGTCAAACTAACACCTGAGGTGGGTATTGGTCAGTCTTATTGGAGGGGAGTTTATTGTGGGGAATGGGCTTGCCTCCCGTCTTGAACCCAAACTAGGGGACTACCTAGATTTGTCATAGGATTCGATACCGCTCCCTAAGGGTAGTTATGTGGCTTTTCTATGCCAGACATGGAATAGGTAAAAGGAAAACACGGGCTTGGTCTCCTGCAGTCGTTATAGATGTGTCTATAATAGTCACGTGCGTGTGCTCACAGTGTATGACGGTGTTCATCATGTTCTCGGAAACACATAAGGAAAGTATAAATGAGAAATAGAAAAGTTGATTTTATTGAATTTTGAAAAAGAAGAACAGAATACAACTGACTCTGACTCTGACTTTGACTTTGGAAGAAATAGCACATCCTAGACTCGGACTCGGACTCGGACTTAAATCAAATCCGGACTCTCGGATGTTGTCATTAGTCGTCGGCTTCTAAGGACTCGAGTTGATGTCCAGTATAGCCTTTAGTAGAAGCTTCACCCAGATCTTCATTATGTCGAAGATCGTCTTCAATCCCAATGCCCATTTCGGTAAGCACCGCAAAGTTTGAAATGCCGGCATACCTGAGATGGACGCGGTAGGAAGGTAGGAGGTTGTTGATGAACGCCTCCACTAGTGTCTTTTTGTTGGGCTTGTCTACCAACTTCACACTTTCGGCCCTCCACCTTTGAAGGTATTTGGTGAAACCTTCTTTGGGCTCTTGGGCCATAACCTCCAGAGTACGCATCGTAGTCTGGATCTCGGTATTATCGACGTAATTCCGAGCGAACTCTGTTGCCACATCATCCCAAGTCTTGTACTTCTTGGCATCGAGCCTGTAGTACCAGGCTTTCGGGTGCTTCTCGAGGGAGGAAGCAAACACGTGCTTGAACATGGTGGATTTCACTCTTTTGACGGCCATGAACTCCTTGAAGGTCCGGATGTGAAGCACCGGGTCTTCGGTCCCATCAAACATCGGCAAGCTCGTAAGGTTGAGGTTGTCGGGCAATTCATCATTCAGGGGCGAATAGGCACGGATATTTTCCGTGTGGATAGTGTTGTTAGTTGACAAGTGGACCTGTTCTTCCAGTTTGTGGACTGCGCTGACCAGCTCAACAAAAGGCCCAATAGTTTCAGCCCCACCATTAGGAGTCCCTTGTTCTATGGCGCTCAACCGGGTAGCAATAGCTATCTGGTCGGACTTGACAGCTGTCAGTTGGGCCTCAATCTTAGCTAATGAGGCTGTCAAATTGTCCAAGGCTTCTTGCATCTTGTGCTTATGTCTGGTTACCGGTGGCCTATCTGTAAGAATACCGCGTAATCAGGAAAGTTGCTTCGGAACTTAAATACGCCAAGGCATAGGAAATAGCGCGGGAGGAGAGATGACTCCAGTTTGACTCGGGTTAGACTCTCCAAAGACAAATGTGTAGGGTGCGATTCTCGGGGTGACTGTGATTAATTGCTCCGTCGGAGAATAGCCCCCAAGTGAGACTAAGGACTCAGATGGTGTGACATCTAAGTGACTCAAAGGTGGGGTACGTGAGACGACACGTGTAGGACATGACCCTTAGAGCCACCGTGATTGATCACTCTGCTGAAGGGTAGCCCCCAAATGGGTTCGAAGGTTTTGTTAAGACTCGAGTGTTGGGCAAGTGACCCTTAGACGTAAGGATCACGAACCTTTTGTTATAGGGCTATGCCTTGTAAAAGGTTGACTCGGAAAGGACACCTAGACGGGGGACTTGTGAAAGGTGGGCCTCCCTTAGGATCCGGCTATGTGGGCCGAGTCCTGTTCGAAGGAAGGTCCATGTGAGATATTCCCCAGACTTTTGGACTCGAATGTGTAGACGGGCCGTCCTTTGTAGGAGTATGTCCTACGTAGATGGGCCATGCCTTAGTTAAATAAGGCGGATTGGGATGGGGGGAAACCCGCGATGTAAGATCGACGGAGTTTCGACGCTAAAGACCTTCGACGACTTATGAAAAGACCCGACATTGCTAAATACGGGAAGTCCTAAGGAGAGGAAATTTTTGAAAAGGAAGTTAGAATTCCGAGAAAACCGGTGGATGGCCCGATTTTTCGAAAATCGGAAAAGTGCCATCGGGCCGCAATTTTGAAGGTTTGAAAGTATTTTTGAATTTTAAAATGGGCAGCATACTGGCTAAAAATAGGCTATTTTGAGTAAAATCATAAGTCTTAAATTCGGTAGCTTTCCGAGTTTTTGAAAAGTTGAATATTTGGAATTTTCAAATTTGAATATTGAAAAAAAAGAATTTCCGATAATTTGAAAATTTTGAAACAGGATCCCGAAGATTTGAAAATCGAAAACGGCATCTCGAAGATTGAAAAATTGAAAATGGCATCTCGGAAATTTTGAAAATCGAAAATGGCATCCCGAAAATTTTGAAAATCGAAAATGGCATCTCGAAAATTTTAAAATCGAAATTGAATTTTGAAAATTCGAAAATCGAATGGTGGATCGGAAATTCGAATTTTGAAATGGATAGCATGCCGGCTAGAAAATAGGCTTATTTTGAGTCAAATCTTAAGTCTAATTTTTGGCAGCTTTCCGAGTTTTTTTGAAAATTGGATATTTTTTTTGAAAAGATGCATTTTTGGAATGACGATTTTTGAAAACTACACGGAAACCAAGTAGCACATAGTCACGAAGGCATTATAACGACGTCATGTATGCTCTACACTAAGTCTCGGTCGGTCTAAATGGGGTCTATACCAGTGTACATGGCCTTTCCGAGAATCAGGACGGACTTCCTAAGTCGAGTTGAGCTTAGAACATGCCGCGAAACCCATACGAATTAGCCATGGACACCTTTGACATATCCATGTTGTAGTATCAACAGTATAGTGGGACGTCGGTCGCCAGTACCGGCCCGGGAAAAGATAAGGTTATGCATGAACCGTAAAACTAAAACGCGTATTGTACTAGTCAAACGATTTCTATTCGAGTCTCACCCTGAGGATGCCGATGGTAAGTCACACATCAGTTAATCCCCAGCGGAGTCGCCAAATTGTGGACATGACATAGCTCCACCCCGGCGCGGCCACGCACGGGTTTGGGGAGGCGAATGAATCTCCATATGAGATGAGTTGAATTGAAATTTAAATTGAAGTGGAGTCGCCACCGAACTTTGTGAGAGTTCGGGCCCGTTCAAACCCACTCTATATCTTAGTGGGCCATGCACAAAGTATGGCCCATTCGGATGTCAGAGTTGATTGGGTTCGTCCCTTTGGATTTGATACCGATACCGACGTTATCGGATACCGTGTATTGAATGACTCTCGTGTGCCAATGGATTCGGACATCCGGAAACCATGGTTCTGAGTAAGCGGTGAGGGTACGTGTTGGGAAGTTCACAAAGAACACCCAACCCCGCCCGCACATTAGCGGCCTCTACTAAGATATCGTTTGATTTTAAAATACGCGCGTTAGTAATACAATGAATGATATGCAAACATTGTTTTGCCTAAACATGCGAGAATTTGAATGGGTTGCTAAGTCGATTTAATGCATCTAAATTTAACGTCAAAGTTGTTTTAGCATGCGAGGTTCGTTTTAGTATAATAAAACAAACAATGAATAATAAGATGCAAAGACACAGAACAAACGGGTTAGTAACGGTTTGCAAATTGAATGAAAGATGTAAATATGATATGATGCATGGTTTTGAAAAGTTTGTGACACGTGATTGACTTGACACGTGTTGACCGAAGTCATAAAAAATATTTTATCGGGAGTCGAAGGATGCTGAAAACTTACGGTTTTAATGAAACAGGAGCAACTCGATCGAGTCACTCTGGGACTCGACCGAGTGGTCTCGAAAAAAAGCATTCTGGTCGAATTGTGGGGTGCCACTCGATCGAGTGCCCCCTGTACAAACTGTGTTTCGTTTCGTTTTTGATTTCGAAATTGCTTTTTGTAAAATCGATAATTTTGCTAAATCGCGTATAAATATAGTATGATTTATACTCGACTTAAATTTCGATATTTGACACTTGATTATGGAATCAATATCGAATATTCGGAATGATTTTTAGAAAAGATGTTTTATAAATTGTTTGAAAATCGAACTAAGACAAAATAAAATTCTCTCCGCGTCGAAATCGTCGTATTATGTCTTTTTAGGACCATGTGACGATTGTCTTAGCATCAACGAGATTGATTTGATTCTTGTAGATACGATATTCGACTATAGAGTCGGTAATGGTTTTAAGAATGACCTTTTTTGTATAAAAATTAGATAGTTGAGATAATATCGGTATTAGAAACGATAAAAAAGGAATGAAAAAACCTGACGATGACTCGATAAAGACAGACCAAAGACACGAAAAAAATGAGAGAGAGAAAGAGAAAAAGGAGAAGACGGGATTTGAATTTACACCCTCAACCTACATGCTTTGTATTCTCGGAATAGGCTCGTCTAGGTGTGGCCTAGGCACGGGAGCTTTGAGATGATATAAGAAGAGTTATGGTGGTTTATAATTGGGAAGGGATTTGACGAGTTTTGCTCTCGGGTCTTTGACGAGTTTTGATCTCGGGTTTCTGATGTGGCTAAAGTCGTATTACCAAATCAAGATTATCCTAGTACTACTAACAAGATAGTCAGTGGTAAGTAGGGTATCGTATCCACGGGGAGAAGGTCAAACTGTTAGAAGCTATGGCGATTCTTAATTGCTCAAACGGTTGGTTTGATTAACTAAAGCTAGAAGTACGTAAACAAAATATGAACTAATCAATTAAAGGAAAATCTAGGGCTATGGGTTCACAATGAGCAGACAAATGATCACGCAAGAATAATCGATAAAGACACAAACATGCTAGTTGGCTATAATACGTCCTCTCGGATCAAAATCAACCTAGGAAGACACTAACGGGCTCTCACTACTTATTAGGCTTCCTACCGAATCACATGCGGGTCTAATCTCAACTCGGCTCTCGCACGTGAACTGAAATTTTCCTAGTTCGATTAACAAGTTGTGGCCTTTAACAAATTAATCGTCTTTTAGAGCATGTTAACAAGGCACTGGCATATATATGAATTCATCAAATATTCAACAAGAACTTAAATTCTACCCATCGATCCCCCTTGACCCTAGTAACGGAATTAGCTACTCATAATTAAATTCACACAAAATAAACAATTGATAATGAAGTGCATAATGATTGATATGGAGAAAGGAAAACTAATAAAATCAATAGTAGAAATGGAAATAGACAATCAAGAACATAAAAGATGAATAAGAATTGAAAGTAGAATTGAAATGATTACCGATTGGAAATTGTAGCAAGAACAAGAGTAAATCTTCCAACTAGAGAATGAAAAGAGTAATATTCTCCTAATACTAGGCTTAGGGTTCTTAGGAAATGAAAAGAGATACGTTCCAATCTAATACAAGGCATTCCTATATAGCAAAAGAAAGAAGAAGCTGAAAAGACACTACAGCTATGTCGTCCCGAATCGGCATGGAGTCCGTCCCGAATCGGGATTAAAGTCGTCCCATGGGATGAGGGTCGTCCCGAATCGGGACAGCTGAAAAATCCAATATTGCTCAATTTCCTTCATTATTTTGCCGTGAGTAAGGAGATAGGGACGACATCCATCCCTAGGGACGGACCTCGGGACCAACAAAAAGGATTCCTCTAGTCTTCTAAACTTCATGAAATGGTTCCAACTTGACTCGGGGTCACTTCATGACATCCACGCAACCTCGATAGCGACACCTAACTTGTGGATAAGTAGTCACTGACCTCCATGTGAGCCATGATGAAAGGGAAAAGGCGCCCATATCGCCTATTTTCCTACGAAACCAACAAAACACTACAAAACACACTAGAGGAGAAGATTAGTTCCCAAAACCGCTCCTAAGAGCGCATTTAACACGATAAATATATGGGAAAACGGGGATAAAAGCATATAGAATATCAACACATCAAAATCCCCCAAACCGAACTCTTGCTTTTCCTCAAGCAAGCATCATCAAACATGACAAAACAAGAGCGGTGAACAAAACCAAGTATCCCCGAAATGACAAATCCCATTGACAAGCTCTAGCAAGTTCACAATACAATCTCAATTCAAACACGAGATGCAAGATAAGCACACATGGTTTAGAATTACATGGCAAAAATATGAGGGAGACAAGTACTAAGACATTTCAACTCTTGCATGACCCTTGTTGACATCGGACTCCTCACGGGTTCACTCTTCACTCATTTTGTGAACGGATAGTATATTGTGAGAACACTCACCTACTACAACTCATAAGAATGCGCCCGCGACGTAGGATGGTAAACGTTCCAAATTCCATTGACAATTTATCACAATTTGCACAAAAGAAGCTAAGCAAAGGACAAGAGAAGGCTCGGGTGAAGGGTAGAAGGTGGACAAACGTTATGGACATGTGAAGCTAAAGGTTAAACTAGCAACAATCCAAACGCGCTAAGAATGCTCAAGCCACAACAAACACCACTTAATCTTTATTACATCAATACAAAACGATGTACGTATCGGAATATAACTTCAACTAACATTACTTCCCGATTCAGTAACAATTATAAACAACTTGGAAGTAACATTATCTTTTCTTTCACTTTTCCTTCTTGTTTTTTCTTCTTTTTTTTCATCTTCTTTTTCAACATTTTTTTTCTTTTCTTTCAACTTCATTTTTCATTTTTCCACAAAAGAAACCTCAGGAATCAGCAATCCCGGGAAAAAAATTCTCACATTATTATCAACATTCACCACAATAACCTTAATGAGCACCCATAACGCATCCGACAATTACTAGCTTAATAAGGTAGGCATGATATTTGTAGCTAAATATTGTGGGATATAAAAACAAGCATGTGGGCTCAAAAGGCTAAGATATATTAGGTGAGAAAACAACGAAATAGTTTCAAGTGCAAACTGATCAAAAACATCATGGATAATGGAACAAAAACCATAAATGTGCGTAATTATGCAACGCATACTACGAGGAGACCTATTCTCACCTAAATAAGATCGATTAAACATGAATCAATCCAAAAGGCTCTAAAACTCGCATTTTGTAGCTTACCAACGTCAAAGATCAAGTATACTTTGTCTTAGTCTCATCATCACATACAAAAATGCCAAAACATCACCAAAATGTACAAATCCTAAAAACCAAGCTTAAAAAGAGATGAACGGAAAACCGCAAAGCTATGCAAGGGGATAAGCACAACGGGATAGCAACAAACCCAACAACTATTTTTTTTGAGATCATTTTTTTCAAATATTTTTCTTTTTAATTTTTTTTATATTTTCCAAGATTTTTCAAATCAAACAAAAACAACTATATACAACTATATAAACCAATCCCTCCCCCAAGCTAGAACGACACATTGTCCTCAATGTGGCAAAACACAACAAACCGAAAAATCGGCTTCCGGTGCAAAATGCCACAATTCAATCAATAGCGTGCTAAAAAGAGAGATGAGGATAGACCAATAAAAGAAAAACTAAGCAAAGACACATACGACATTTGTAGAAACCTTCCCAAGCTAGCTTGAAAGCGGGCACTGTTCCATTCCATTCATTCGAGCATCATTACGCCATGATTCTCGAGTACCTGAAAAGGACAAGGCTAAGGAAAAAGTGGTCCAAAAATCCAACAGCGAAAAAAAAAATATAATAATAAAAATAAAAATCTCAAAACTACTCTAAAAACACGGGTTGTCTCCCGCATTGTTTTATCGTTCTGCATGACTTTTTTTTTTCCTAAATGACTCCATCTTCGTCTTTCTTTAAAAATCCCATCAATGCCCGTAGTAGCAAATCATATTCCTGCGCATGAGAAATATGAAAGTAATCATAAGTCATTGACAAGGTATAAACGGTATAAATCAAAAGGAATAGATGCAATATCTTATCAAACCCGACAACAGTTCTAACACGAACACTCCACTCATCTGCAGGAAATGGAGTATAAAGCTTGTCATCATGACACACAATGTTAAAATCCACCGGGAAATCATTATCAAAATTTAAATTAGATGGATTAGTAGATTTACCTTTCATCAAATCAAATGAAATGAGGAAAATAGGAAAGGGTTTACCAACATTGATGTCAAGCAGTTCACTAGCGCATAATGGTAGTAGGGAAGCCAAACACGGAGGCGGATTGGGAGTGCACAACGGTGACACTAGACATGGAGGAGGATAGAGTAAAGGAGCTGAGGGAACTACTTCCATATGTATGTTGGGAGAGAAGGTAATCGACATGAAAACCAAGGAATTCTTCAACCCAATGTTATTTTCATTATTTCCTCGAACCTCAAAATCAAAATCAAGAGATTTCATGGTATCCTCATCACTAAACTCCTCACTAAAAAGTCTCACGGCTCCTTCACAATCGTCATTCTCAATGGCGTTAATAACTAAGGACTCGAGGAGGACCTCATCACAACAAGTCTCAATGATGGTCTCCTCAATAGTATTAATAGCATCAACAAGGGGTTTCTTAGGCACAACTGGACGAGTTCCTTCAAGAGACTCAGAAGGGGCTATTATATTGGCTTCTCTAGGAGGATGCTCGCTATGGTTCACTATCTCGGTTGACTCGACAACAACAGGGGTCATCTCGAAAGTGGTAGTCTCAACAATATGGGGGATTGGGTCAATGGTAGATGGAATATTAAACCAAAAACTCGGTTCATCATCATCCTCATCATCGTTATTCAACAATTCATGATTATCAAAAACTTGAGACTCACATGGAGGAGCATGATAATCACTAAGATAAGTGGTTACCGTATGTAGAGCCGTATTATAAGTATCCTCGCAAGCTTGTTGTCGAAACATTGCGTCATTCGCTACCTCATTTTGGAACGACACGTTATTGTGAATATAGACTAATGGCTCAGTCTCATGAACCACATGATCATTAGGCACAACGTCATTAGGCACATTTTCACCTGCCATCTCCTTTAGCATTCTTTCAATTCTAGCCTGACTGGCGTAGAATTCTGTTTCAAAGCTTGTTGGAGCCAAATTCGGTTTTACCACCTCGCGGGCTTGTGCTTGGGACATCCAAGCTAAATAGTGCAAGAAATCCCATAAATTCCTTGTATTTTTATCGTAAATACCTCCCATGGTCATGTTAACGGCTAATTCACGACAATCGTGATTCATTCCTGCAAAAACAGCATGACCCAATTCGAGCTCATCATAGAAATATCCGACGGAAACAAGGTTATTAACATATCCCTTGAATCGATCAAGATACTCACGAAAAACTTCGTCCTCGCGTTGTGGGCAGATAAGAGAGAGATTCATACCTGAAAAACACTAAAACTACAAGAAAACGGTGAGATGGATCCCACGTTTCTTGGGAGTAGAATGAAAGCGTAACGGGTCATTAAAGCATCTACAAGGAACTAATGAAATCAGTTTCGAGGAACTTTCGTTCCCTGAAACGAAAGAGAGTAATAAAGAAACAAGCTAAAAGCAGTGAAAGACCGTCTCCCCGGCAACGGCGCCAAATTTGATGTGGCTAAAGTCGTATTACCAAATCAAGATTATCCTAGTACTACTAACAAGATAGTCAGTGGTAAGTAGGGTATCGTATCCACGGGGAGAAGGTCAAACTGTTAGAAGCTATGGCAATTCTTAATTGCTCAAACGGTTGGTTTGATTAACTAAAGCTAGAAGTACGTAAACAAAATATGAAATAATCAATTAAAGGAAAATCTAGGGCTATGGGTTCACAATGAGCAGACAAATGATCACGCAAGAATAATCGATAAAGACACAAACATGCTAGTTGGCTATAATACGTCCTCTCGGATCGAAATCAACCTAGGAAGACACTAACGGGCTCTTGCTACTTATTAGGCTTCCTACCGAATCACATGCGGGTCTAATCTCAACTCGGCTCTCGCACATGAACTGAAATTTTCCTAGTTCGATTAACAAGTTGTGGCCTTTAACAAATTAATCGTCTTTTAGAGCATGTTAACAAGGCACTAGCATATATATGAATTCATCAAATATTCAACAAGAACTTAAATTCTACCCATCGATCCCCCTTGACCCTAGTAACGGAATTAGCTACTCATAATTAAATTCACACAAAATAAACAATTGATAATGAAGTGCATAATGATTGATATGGAAAGAGGAAAACTAATAAAATCAATAGTAGAAATGGAAATAGACAATCAAGAACATAAAAGATGAATAAGAATTGAAACAAGAATTGAAATGATTACCGATTGGAAATTGTAGCAAGAACAAGAGTAAATCTTCCAACTAGAGAATGAAAAGAGTAATATTCTCCTAATACTAGGCTTAGGGTTCTTAGGAAATGAAAAGAGATACGTTCCAATCTAATACAAGGCATTCCTATATAGCAAAAGAAAGAAGAAGCTGAAAAGACACTACAGCTATGTCGTCCCGAATCGGGATGGAGTCCGTCCCGAATCGGGATTAAAGTCGTCCCATGGGATGAGGGTCGTCCCGAATCGGGATAGCTGAAAAGTCCAATATTGCTCAATTTCCTTCATTTTGCCGTGAGTAAGGAGATAGGGACGACATCCATCCCTAGGGACGGACCTCGGGACCAACAAAAAGGACTCCTCTAGTCTTCTAAACTTCATGATATGGTTCCAACTTGACTCGAGGTCACTTCATGACATCCACGCAACCTCGATAGCGACACCTAACTTGTGGATAAATAGTCACCGACCTCCATGTGAGCCATGATGAAAGGGAAAAGGCGCCCATATCGCCTATTTTCCTACGAAACCAACAAAACACTACAAAACACACTAGAGGAGAAGATTAGTTCCCAAAAACGCTCCTAAGAGCGCATTTAACACGATAAATCCATGGGAAAACGGGGAAAAAAGCATATAGAATATCAACACATCATTTTCCTAAAGGATTTCTAGAGAAACGGGATTGTATGAGATTGTATCGCCTAGGATGTTTGATTGTTGTAAGGTTGTTAATTGTATGTGTGTTGATGTTGTAGATGTGTGTGCAAGGGGGTCTATTTATAGGAGAGCTTCCCGACCTTGGCTAGGAAAGGTAGCTTTGCTTGGGTGACGAGAAACACCGCTTTGGATAGGAAAATCATGCAATTCGAGAGGAAGGAGGATTCCGTTGTTGGATGGAAGAGAACTTCTCACCCGGCTGGAAAAAGGAGTCACTCGACCGAGTGACTCTGATACTCGGTCGAGTTCCCGGTTTAATCCCGGTTCAGCGTGCTTCACGAGCCTACTCGACCGAGTGGGCCGGTCCACTCGATCGAGTGGGTCTAGTCCGGGTTGAAGGCTCCTTTTAGAGATCAAACTCTATCTCGGATGGATTTGTTTATTATTTTTTGTGGCTGATTTTTGTGGTTTTCGACTTCAAGTCGGATTTCCATTTATGCCTCGAAAACGCCTTTGACCGGGGTTTGACTCCGTCGCTAAAAGACGGTTTTGCCCTTGGTGAGGGTTTTGACCCAAATTAGTCTTATTTGACTGGGAATGACTCACTGGGCCTGAATTTGAGGTTGGTTTTGTGAGGTTCGTACTCCGTAAAAAGCCCAAGTCAAATGCTAATGATTTCGAGCCCATATTCGAGTATATTAAAGCATGTTTGCGTCCGATCATCCTCGGGTGTTTTTTTGGAAACTGCTATAGACACCTAACGGCCAAATGTGGGTGTCTACACTTACCGATTTGACTTTAGGTAAGAATCAAATAATTACTCCCTCCGTTCCAATGAATTGTTTGCCTTTGCTTTTGGCACCAAGGGAAAGAGAACCAATGGGGAAGTGACATGTGGAGTCAAGGGTCAAATTACATATAAAAAGCTTTCCTAAAATAGAAAGGCAAACAATTCATTGAGACGCCCCAATATGGAATAGGCAAACAATTCATTGGAACGGAGGGAGTACGAGAGAATAAGAATAAGCCTCGTCTTTTCCGATCAACCCCGAATTGAACGATGAAGATATTTTCATTAGCAAATATAAATCATAAGAGACGATCGTGCTGATAACAAGTTATAAATATATTGTAGAACAATATCGTAAACTTGAAATCAGAATGAGATTATATTGATGTGTGTGTTACAATACATGTGTTGATCGATATTTATAGATATCGAAACATAAATGACACGTCTCTTTGCGGAGATACGTATTGCTTGGAAGGATAATAACATCCATATTATAACAGATTAATAGTATTATGATATTTATACTCATTATATAGATATAGATTATTATGGAAAGTGTGATGTATTAGAAAGAAGCGTTTTGGCGCCAAAAAACCATTGTGCGGTTTCTGTATTTTAGATTATAGATTATAGATTATAGATTATAGATTTAAATAAATCATATACTCAAGATATATTATTGGAGTAGTTCAGAAAATACTTTTTTGAAAAATATACTCAAGATTTTTTATTGATAACCAATGACCAATGATACTCTTATTTATAATTACAAAATCCCATCATATATTATAATTTTCTATTGTGTAATTGTTTTTTACTGTTTATATATGTACTCCGTAATAGATTTACCACTACCACATACTAAAAAACATATTGTCTTTTTTGAACAAATGATATGAAAGTTATATACTAAAATAATAGCACTTTTCATCACAAATCTAATTATATCATTTTTATAGATGTTTTTACGATAATTTTTTTGTTAAACGAAATGTAAAGGTTTTTACATAAAAAATTTAATTTCTCGTAAACTATACTGAAATTAAAATAAATCTAATTCTATTAGGATAAAAAACATTACTCTTAATATTTATAATATTTAAATTGTATTACTTTGTAGGATAAAATTAAAAATAGATCTAATTCTATCAGGATAAAAACGTTACTTTTAGTATTTATAATATTTAGATTTTAGTGTTTTAAAAAAGTTGGATTCTCTCACGTTGCTCGAAAAAAGCTTCAATTATATATTTATATATGATATATGATTTTAGCGTATAATTCACGCTTTAGAAAATCATTATTTAATGTTTTGTTATAAGTTACGTTGTAAAAATGATTATTTATGTTTTTGATTTAGGATTTTTGTTAGTTAATGTTTTACTCCCTCCGTTCCAATGAATTGTTTGTCTTTACTTTTGGCATCAAGGGAAAGAGAACTAATGGGGAAGTGACATGTGGAGCCAAGAGTCAAATTACATACAAAAATCATTCCTAAAATAGAAAGGCAAACAATTCATTGAGACGTCCAAATATGGAATAGGCAAACAATTCATTGGGACGGAGGGAGTATTAAAATAACTAATGTGTTACCCGTAAAAAATTTCATGGGTTGTATAGTTTCAGTTTCATATACGGTATAATGAAGCCAGTATGGTTCGGAGAGAATATACTAAGGGACTAAGGCAGTAGTTAGTATACTAATAATTGGACGAAAATAAAGACAAAACGTTACATGTTTTTATGTGTGTGTAAGAAATGAGGTGTTACACTGATGAAAAAAAGATAAGTAACGTAATTGAGTTTTTTGAAATTAGTGAAGATCTCGTCGAAAGTTTTCCAATTTGATGAAGTTCCAATGCAGTGATTTGATATACAAATTTTGTGTGGTGCAACAAAATCATCTAAAAGCATTAATGAAGATAATACGCGTAACAACAAATCTCAGTTAAGATACGAACGCATACTCATACGCAAAGTAGGTCAATAGTGCAGACAACGAAATATCCACAAAATATAAAATATTTTCATATTTTATGATGATATAAAATTTTGTTTGTGATATAAAATTTCACAAAATCCACAAAATATGATGATATAAAATTTCACGGGTTGCCCAATTTTAGTTTCATATAAAATATTGTGAAGCCAAATCGTTTGGAGAGAATACGTTAAGGGACTGAAAGTTAGTTAGTATACTAATAGGTGTACGAAACTAAAAACAACACGTTACAGGTTTAAATGTGTGTCTAAGAAAAGTGTGATACCCGTGAAAGTTTTCACGGGTTGCAATATTTTTATTGATATTTCCTAATGAAGGAAGACAAGATTGGTCTTCAATTATGTGAAAGAGGGTGATCCATACTTGAGCAATTTTTTTTGTTAGAGAGAATTACTTGGACATTATAGATGTAGTAGACGTTAATAACTTTTAAAAAAACAAATATTTTACTCATAGTGCCACGTAAATGAAATGACAAAATTAGAATAATCGTACATATAACTATTGAAAGACCGTGGAAAACCAATGACCCGTATGATCGAACACATATTTGAACGTTCGACTCGACTCGACTTGTGACCCTATTCACTCGACCGTTTGATAGGTCTAACTTTTTAGTATATGTGAACCAAATATGGAGTAATTAATTTTAGAATTCAAAATGTTAGAAATGATTTATACTCCCTCCGATTGCCTATTTTCTTCCATCTTTTCTTATTGGACTGAGTTTGATTTTCTTCCCTCTTTCCATTTAAGGAAAGTTTTCCACTCCTCATTAATTAATATAATATTTCTCTATCCTATTTTTTCACCTCACTTTTTCTCATTTAATTAATATAATATTTCTCTATCTTACTTTTTCATTCCATCTTCCATATTCTACTAATATAATACCTCTCCTTATTTTCCTTCCCAAAAAGAAAGGGTAAGAAAATAGGCAATCGGAGGGAGTAATATATTTTTGTAGTTAATTTATATAACTTGTAGAATAAAATATTCGTTAAAGTATGATAAACATTCGTAATTATATTTATATCAGTATGAAACGTACGAAATACAAATAAAATATTAGTATTAACTACTCCTAAGTAAGCTCTATTTTTTTACGATTTTTTTTAAGAAAGGAGAAGGTGCGATAAACAATTTCTTACTCGTATTATAACAATAATTCGATCCACGCTCCACTTAATTGGACTCATCCAACCCTTTTCAAATCAAAGATTTTCCAAAACGGTTGTTTATTTAATGTTAAAGCTCATCTTTATGAAAATTTACATTAGTGTAGGATAAATAATATTTTTTTCCTGAATTCTAAAATGATTTTATTTTTGCGTTTTTTTAATCTTGGTAGTATGATTAATTATCATTCTCAAGCAGTCAATTCTCGAGTTGTTACTTCTTAATTATTGAACGTATAAGTAAATAAATACATTATTGACAGCCTATCCTCTTAGTATGATTTTGTAAATTATAATTTACTAAAAATTAACAAAATTACGATTTACATATACACGATCGTAAATAGAAGTAATAATATATATAAACTTGTGCACCCGTGAAAGACCCGCTTATGCACTAAATACTAATTCTTACTATTGTTTCAATCAATCCCTTAAAATACAACTTAATTAAGGCTCTTACTTTCTTTCTGATGCAATTAATTTTGTAACATATAATCAATAGTAGTTTTGTAAACCAATGTATATTGTTGAAAACCAAAACTACATTAATGCACAATTGAAAAAAATGATTAATGTGTGTTTCATTTTCTATGCAATTGGTATTAATGCATATATGTGGTTAAACTTAGACGTGATCGATATACTTTTACATCAATATATTTTACATGATGAATAATCATTTACCAAATTTACTGGAGTATACATTAGTGAGATAAGAAGTTACCAAATTATTATTTTAATTTTTTAAATCAAAAATTGAATTTTATAATTTTAGACGGATTATTATTTAATAATTCCAATATACAGTGTTTTTTTTTGTCAATTTAAATTAATATTTATCATATAAATAAAAATATTAGTAATCTTTAATAATATGACAACACCTCATCACCCTATATTCTGACCCGACCGTGACCTTCATACCCGGGTTGTAAAATACGGAGTAATTAATTTAGATTCGACGCAACGCATCAATTAATTTAAATATTTAAGTCTGTTAATAATAATTTTGATACATTTGTTCATTATATTAATGAAGGAAATATTATGGGAAAATCAATTTATGGGGAGGGGAGAAAGGTCTATGGAAAGGGGAAACATATTTATGGAAAGAATACTAATTTATGGAGAGTAATTAAGGCTACTAAATTTTTTCAGTAGGAGTGGGAAATGAGAAGGTTGGAGTATTAATTAGAGGAATAGTATCAATTATTTTTATTGGATGACCCAATTTTAGAAAAGAAAATATATGGGCTCGTTTGGTTCACCATGGGAAGATTGAGTTACCGGGAACTTAAATTCACAGGAATTTGTATTTCATGGGAATTACAAAAATATTGTTTGGTTGCCATGTGGGAAATAACTTCATGCGGGAAGTTCTACACACCAATGGGGGGGCTTGGTGAGTAACTTCCCCCATTATGGAGGAAGTGACAATTCCCGGAAAGTGGGAATTCCCGGGAAGTGGGCAACCAAACAACCTCCCAATTTATCAATTCATGGGAAGTTCTACTTCCCATGATTTAAGAGGGTAACCAAACGACCCCATAGAGTACATGGGGAAAAAAATTGTGCTCTCCCTTCACTAAAATTCTGCATCCGCCACTAGTTATAAAAAAAAAATCTTGTACCAAATAAAATTAAAATGGTATCAACTTAAAAAATATTCTAATGCGATTAATTACTATGTCTCAAAAATATTCTAATGCGATTAATTACTATGTCTCGAAAATCAAACGCTAAACTTTTCATTAACATACACAAAAAAACTACGCGATTAAATAATTGTGAATTGCGTTTATCAACTAAATCCGGTGTCATTTTTTTTTTAAAACTAAATATGCAATTAATTATTTCGTCTCAAAAATAAAAAACCAATTACTTGTAGTCAACGACTAAGAAAATTATGCAATCCAATAAATTACTTGATATACAAAATCAAGTACCGAAATGCTATTTTGGTTTTCCCCATTTACTTTAAAAGTCAGTAGTACCTAATCCTGCAAAAACTTCCATTACAATTTATTACAAAAATATTTATATATTTTTCAAAATATAAAATTCAATCCAAAAATAGTAGAACTATTATATAACAATTTATAAATAAAATTCAATCGAAAAACAAATAAAATTATTTATAAATAATTTATCTGAAAATAAAACTCAATCTGAAAATACAAAATACGGAATATAAATTAAAATTTATAAATCTAAAAAATTAGAAAATATAATTGGAACTATTATATATTAATATACATGTTTAAAATTCAATCAGAAATATTATTTATATTAAACAAAAATATTTGTATTATTTACGAATATATAAAATAAAAGATGTAATACATATAATATATTTTGAAATATATATAAATATAAATATAGTTATTTATTTATATATGATAAGCAAAAATATTTAGAATAAATCCTCTTTCAGTTAAAATTTTTTTAATAAATATTTATTAGAAAAATATTTATATATTTCAAAATATAAAATTCAATCCAAAAATATTAGAACTATTAAATAATAATTTATAATTAAAATTCAATCCAAAAATAAATAAAATTATTTATAAATAATTCATCCAAAAATAAAATTCAATATGAAAATACAAAATACTGTATAACTTACAATTTATAAATATAAAAAATTAGAAAATATAATTAACCCTATTCTATATTAATATACATGTTCAAAATTCAATCCGAAATATTATTTATATAAAACAAAAATATTTTTATTATTTACGAATATATAAAATAAAAGATGTATATGTATATAAAATATAATATAATTCGAAATATACATAAATATAAATGTAGTTATTTATTTATATATGATAAAAAAATATTTAGAATAAATCTCTTTCATGTAAAAATCTTCTAATAAATATTTATTAGAAAAATATTTATATATTTTTCAAAATATAAAATTCAATTCGAAAATATTAGAACTATTTAATAACAATTTATAAATGAAATTCAATCCAATTAAATAAAATTATTTATAAATAATTTATCTGAAAATAAAATTCAAACCGAAAATACAAAATATTATAAATTACAATTTATAAATATAAAAAATTAGAAAATATAATTAGAACTATTATATATTAATATAATTGTTCAAAATTCAATCCGAAATATTATTTATATTAAACAAAAATATTTATATTATTTACGAATATATAAAATAAAAGATGTATATGTATATAAAATATAATATAATTCGAAATATATATATATAGTTATTTATTTATATATGATTAAATAAAAATATTTAGAATTAATTCATTGACCTGTACTATACAAATAAACTTTCACAAAACAAATAAGTTTTCACAAAAATATATCGCCCAAAAATAATTAAATGTTTTCAAATAGCTATAAAAAAAAGAATTGACTTTAATTTCTAATATACCTCTACAAAATTCACTGTATAATCTTTATTCATTATCACCTGGAAAAAACATATATCTTTCATTTTTGGTTCTTAATAAATAAAAATTATTTATAAATAATTCATCCAAAAATAAAATTCAATATGAAAATACAAAATAATGTATAAATTACAATTTATAAATATAAAAAATTAGAAAATATAATTACCCCTATTGTATATCAATATACATGTTCAAAATTCAATCCGAAATATTATTTATATGAAACAAAAATATTTTTATTATTTACGAATATATAAAATGGTGATCAAGGGAGATGGAGAAGAAAGGGAGAAGGAGGAGGGTTGTTGATGAAGAAATCGATTTCCAAGAACAACGGAGTAAAGGGACGATTTGACTAATGGAGAACGGTAGAGAGATCTCATCAACGCCATGGCACACCACAGGCCTTAAACGGTGGTGGCTGGGGATGGCAACGGGTCCGAGACCCTGCCTAGACCCTTAGGGTCTTACCCTAACGGGTCGGGTACGGGTCTTGATTTTTTTGGACCCTACGGGTACGGGTCGGGTATGGGTCTTTAAAAAATGTTCCGGGTCCGGGTCTTAAGAGTACCCGGACCCGACCCGTGGACCCGTGTAAAAAAAAAAAAATACTTTGTCTATCTTTCTAACATCTTACCACTTGATTATTTAATACTCTCTTAAATAAATATCATATGGGTAGATTATAGAAACTTGGAGGAATTAGTAATAATAAATTTGTCAAAAGAAATTGTTTTCTTTAAAGTTGTAACTTTGCATTGTTTTACTTATATTATGGTCTTATGGAGCATTGTTAACTTGTTTTGCAACTACACAGGGACACAGGGGCAGGAGATTTAGGCTAATTGATTTTATTTTGCCTTTAAATTTGACTTTTTAAATTGTCGGGTTACAAATCCTAAATATTTTAAATTATCACGCATTGGACCTGTGACGGACTCGGACCCTACCCGTACCCGTCGGGTACGGGTAAGGGTCTAAAATTTCTGGACCCTTAAGGGTCCGGGTTCAACTTTTGAAGTCCGGGTCTGGGTCCGGGTCCAACTTTTGAAGTCCGGGTCCGCCCGGACCCGACCCATACTCGCCCCGTTGCCATCCCTAGTGGTGGCGCTCAGGTAGATGGAGGTGACGTCAGGGAGGTTGACGGTGGGGTACGTCGATGTGAGGTTGGGAGGCGGGCAAAGTCTGCAGCTGTTGAAGGAAGCAAATGCAAGAGAGGAGGGGAAGCAAAAGAGAAGAAGCTCAGTACACTGTTCCTAGGGAAGGAACTATTCCCCAAACAAAAGACTGTTCATAAGGGTGAATAAAGGGCATAATTCTTTTTTTAATATATATGGATATAAATAAATAACTATATATATATATATTTATATTTATATATATTTTGAATTATATTATATTTTATATACATACGAATCTTTTATTTTATATATTCGTAAATAATATAAATATTTTTGTTTAATATAAATAATATTTCGGATTGAATTTTGAACAATTATATTAATATATAATAGTTCAAATGATATTTTCTAATTTTTTAGATTTATAAATTGTAATTTATAATATTTTGTATTTTTGGCTTGAATTTTATTTTCGGATAAATTATTTATAAATAATTTTATTTAATTGAATTGAATATCATTTATAAATTGTTATTAAACAGTTCTAATATTTTCGAATTGAATTTTATATTTTGAAAAATATATAAATATTTTTCTAATAAATATTTATAAATGATTTTTACCTGAAAGAGATTTATTCTAAATATTTTTGTTTATCATATATAATAAAATAACTACATTTATATTTATATATATTTCGAATTATATTATATTTTATATACATATACATCTTTTATTTTATATATTCGTAAATAATATAAATATTTTTGTTTAATATAAATAATATTTCGGATTGAATTTTGAACATGTATATTGATATACAATAGGGTTAATTATATTTTCTAATTTTTTATATTTATAAATTGTAATTTATACATTATTTTGTATTTTCATATTGAATTTTATTTTTGGATGAATTATTTATAAATAATTTTATTTATTTAGAACCAAAAATGAAGGATATATGTTTTTTCCATGTGATAATGAATAAAGATTATACAGTGAATTTCGTAGAGTTATTTTAGGAATTAAAGTCAATTCTTTTTTTATAGCTATTTGAAAACATATTTAATTATTTTTGGGCGATATATTTTTGTGAAAACTTATTTGTTTTGTGAAAGTTTATTTGTATAGTACAGGTCAATGAATTTATTCTAAATATTTTTATTTAATCATATATAAACAAATAACTATATATATATATATATATATATTTCGAATTATATTATATTTTATATACATATACATCTTTTATTTTATATATTCGTAAATAATATAAATATTTTTGTTTAATATAAATAATATTTCGGATTGAATTTTGAACATGTATATGGATATACAATAGGGTTAATTATATTTTCTAATTTTTTACATTTATAAATTGTAATTTATACATTATTTTGTATTTTCATATTGAATTTTATTTTTGGATGAATTATTTATAAATAATTTTATTTATTTAGAACCAAAAATGAAGGATATATGTTTTTTCCATGTGATAATGAATAAAGATTATACAGTGAATTTCGTAGAGGTATTTTAGGAATTAAAGTCAATTCTTTTTTTTATAGCTATTTGAAAACATATTTAATTATTTTTGGGCGATATATTTTTGTGAAAACTTATTTGTTTTGTGAAAGTTTATTTGTATAGTACAGGTCAATGAATTTATTCTAAATATTTTTATTTAATCATATATAAATAAATAACTATATATATATATTTCGAATTATATTATATGTTATATACATATACATCTTTTATTTTATATATTCGTAAATAATATAAATTTTTTTGTTTAATATAAATAATATTTCGGATTGAATTTTGAACATGTATATTGATATACAATAGGGTTAATTATATTTTCTAATTTTTTATATTTATAAATTGTAATTTATACATTATTTTGTATTTTCATATTGAATTTTATTTTTGGATGAATTATTTATAAATAATTTTATTTATTTAGAACCAAAAATGAAGGATATATGTTTTTTCCATGTGATAATGAATGAAAATTATATAGTGAATTTCGTAGAGGTATTTTAGAAATTAAAGTCAATTCTTTTTTTTTATAGCTATTTGAAAACATATTTAATTATTTTTGGGCGATATATTTTTGTGAAAACTTATTTGTTTTGTGAAAATTTATTTTTATAGTACAGGTCAATGAATTTATTCTAAATATTTTTATTTAAACATATATAAATAAATAACTATTGATTGGGGTCGGCAGCCTGATACTAACAGCCTGCTAGGCAAGCTCCCAGAGGATTGTCGATTAAGCCCAGAAACCGACCCAGCAAACGGAGAGAACAAAAACATAGAAGTGGGAAAACCTACCAAGGATTACAGCTGACCGTCGAGCCAGCAGGGTGACGCAGCCTGCTGGAACCTAGCTCTCACAACTCAGACCCGCCTACCCCCTGGGGAAATCTCCGCAGGCAGAGCAGGGATCCCCAGGGGCCCTCTCGTCATTTTGCCTAAGGTAATTGAGAGTGGATAGATGAGAAGACGCCACTTGTTACCTCTTTATCCACCCATTCTCCTTCTACTCTCTCTCTTGTGGGAAGATATAAATACTCTTCCATTTCCCACAAGAAAGGGGTTGGATTTTCTCTCTCTAGAACTCTTACTCTCATATCGCCACCTAGTTCCTCACGAGCTAGGTTCCTTAAGGCATCCACGGACTGACTTAGGCATCGGAGAGGGTTTCCTCGGACAACCTCCGAGGCCCTGTGCGTTCTTTGTGCAGGGAGTCAGCCCATTCCGCCGGGAAGGTCCGACTGAAGGAGTAGGAGGCAGGAGAGTCAGTCAAGATTGGTCGATTGACATTCAAAGCAACGTTGAACGATACGAACCCGAATTCTACGTCGGGTTAATTGATTCCAATACCGGAACAATTTGGCGCCGTCTGTGGGGAAGATCTGGTTGTATCCACGAATTACTCACAAAAATCAACCATTCCCAATTTCAAAAACTAACCTATCAAAGTAATCATGCCGGAAATCGTTGACACCAGTGCAGGGGTAGGTCCGACGGTCCCACCGATGACCCCCCTATACGACATGCTGCAGCCGGAGAGAGCTCCTCCCACCGCGACCCTGGGGATGGGAGGAACCAGTATCCTGGGCATGCCAAATGCAGCTGTAGCACCAGAGTTGGGGGCACACCCATGGCACACCCTGAACCTGACCCCAGCCCAGATGGTACAGACGGCTGCCTTCTTCTCTGCGATGCTAAACCAGGAGTTCACTCCTGAGGACCTGGTAGGCAGGGTTGCAACGACCCCCAGGCAGCCTCCCTCAATGAGCAGGGATGGAGCTGGGGGCACGAAGCGAACCGCCGCCAGAAACGCCCAGAGGAAAGCAAGAAGGACAGCTCAAGTATACGCGCAGGTGCAGAGGCGTATCACAACAGGCAGCCAAGAGCTACCTGCCCAACAACAGGCGTTCTCCATTCACACCACGGAGTCCGCGTCTGGAGAGCAGAGAGGTCTATCCCAGGGATTGCAGGAACGAATGAGGCACAAGGAGCCTGCATCTAAGCGCCTGGGGGAGAAGCAGGGCGGAGTCTTCTCCAGGCTAACGCCGGCAACCAAGGGACAACCAGCCCCAGGGTTGTCCCAAAGCCTGTAATCTAGGCTTAACCGGGGGCAGCCGCTTGAGTCCAGACACCACCAGGATGACAACCTCTGCCAGTCCCGAAGAAAAAGATCCAGACAAATCTCCCCTGAGACAGAGGACGAAGCAACGAGCAGGCGGCCACCGAGGCACCGCTCCCCCAGTACGAGGAAACCGATCCCTAGACAATGGGATATCCACGGTAACCAGTCTGGGGAAAGCAGGTCGCGAGTGGTAGGCATGCCTACAAAAACTCCTCTTCATCCTGATGTACAAGAATACCCCATCCCAAAAATCAAAATGCCCACCGTCAAGTTTGACGGGACCACAGACCTAGAGGATCATCTGGCGGCATTTGAGAGTCACATGGGCATGTATGACGTGGATGACGCCATCTGGTGTAAAATCTTCCCAACCACCCTGGTAGGACTTGCGCAAGGATGGTTCAGGGATCTTCGCCAGGGATCGATCAGCTTCTTTATAGAGTTAGCCGAGGCCTTCCTTGAACAATATGCAGGGAACAAAAGGAGGCGACTCACTCGATTTGACCTAATGACCCTGAAGCAGAAAAAGGGCGAAAGCGTCAGGGAGTACCTAAAGAGGTTTGACTTGTCCTACCAGCAAGTCAAGGAGATTGATGATTCCACAGCTGCCTACGCCCTGACAATCTCCCTGCTCCCAGGGGAAATGAAGAATCAGATGATCAGGGCCCAGCCAGAAACTTTGGCCAAGGCCAGAAAAATCACTGAAGGGTTTATTCTGCAGGAAGAGTTTCACAGCCTGCCGGACACCCCTGCAGGCCAGACAAAGCCGCAAGGGGGACCGCAGGGTGGACGTAGCAGAAACGAGCAAGGCAAACAAAGAGAGGAGGGGGATACCCCCAAGAAGGAACGCACTGCCTACCAGCCAAGGTTTGACAGCTACACGACCCTCAACAGGCCGAGGGCAGAAATCTTTGAGCTGGAGAAGGAAACAGCAAAATGGAATCGTCCAAACAAGCCGCGCAGCCCAAAAGGGGATCCTAAAAAATTCTGCACTTTCCACGATTGCATAGGACACACCACAGAAGAATGCCGACACTTAAAAGACGAAATAGAGAAACTCATAAGAAACGGCTGGCTGAGTAACTATGCAGCAAGGAACAAACCCCAAAAGGAGGCGGCGGACAAACCTGAAGGCTTAGCCCAAAATCGCACGATCATCCATGTAGTGTCAGGAGATGCAGAGGGGCGAACCAGCAGACGAAGCCAGAAAAGGCAGATCTGTGAATTACGGAACCAAATTTGCTACGCCGAAAGAGCAGGAAGTCCAAGAGGCACTACCCTGAGCATCACTCCTGAGGATGCAGGGAGAGTCATATACCCGCATAGTGACCCTTCGGTCTTAACTCTTGAATTAGCAATCACATTGTCAAGAGATGCATGGTGGACACTGGCGCCTACACAAACCTCTTGTACAAAGACGCTTTTGAGAAAATGAATCTAGAAAAAAGACATCTGAAGCCAGCCCCTGGATCTTTGTATGGGTTCAGTGGGGCAGGTGTACTTCCCATGGGAGTTATCGACTTGCCGGTAACATTCGGGGAGGGGGCCTCTGCCAGGAATGTCAGGGCATCATTTGTTGTGGTGGATGCCAAGTCTGCGTACAACGCCCTGATAGGGCGGGCCACCCTAGATGAAATCGAAGCCGCTGTGTCGATCAGGGCCCTCACCATAGCCTATGTGACAGACTTTGGCATGGAAGGGAAGGTCCATGGGGATCAGGAGTCGGTCAGACACTGTTACTCCGTGGCCCTGCAAGCCCATGAAACAGAAAGGAAAGGAAAACGAAAAGCCGAGGGTTCACCCAGCAGGGAAGGTGAAATCCCGGCTGCACAGCAAAAAGCCGCCCACCTAGAGCCGGAAGGAGAGAGCATGCTGGTGGACTTAGAACCAGGAAGACAGGTTCTCATAGGGGCCGACCTGGAGGAGTCCTACCAGAAGGAGTTAATTGCAGTCCTGAGAGAAAATAGGGACGTATTTGCTTACTCTGCAGAGGAGATGCCAGGGGTCGACCCGGCTTTTATTGTTCACAAGCTGAACGTTAACCCGGAGGCTCGACCTGTGAAGCAGAAGAAAAGAAACATGTTTGTAGAAAAAGACGCGGCGATAAAAGAAGAAATAGACAAACTCTTAAAGGCAGATTTCATCGAAGTCTGCGACTACCCTGAATGGTTGGCAAACGTTGTGATGGTAAAAAAGTCGTCAGGCGCATGGAGAATGTGCGTAGACTTCACAAATCTTAACAAAGCCTGCCCAAAAGACTGCTACCCTCTGCCCAGGATAGACCAACTGGTGGACGCCACCAGTGGGTATACCACGTTAAGTTTCTTGGATGCATTCTCAGGGTACCATCAAGTGTACCTCTGGCAGCCTGACAGGGTGAAGTGCGCCTTCATAACCAGCCATGGCACTTACATGTATAAGATGATGCTATTTGGGCTGAAGAATGCAGGCGCCACCTATCAGCGATTGGTGGACAAGGTCTTTGAAAACCAAAAAGGGAGAAACTTGGAAGCCTATGTCGATGATGCAATTGTCAAGAGCAAGGGGGCCAAGGAGCATCTAACAGACCTGCAGGAAACATTCTCCTCCCTGCGGTCATACAAGATGAAGCTAAACCCGAAAAAATGCACGTTCGGAGTCCGATCCGGAAAATTCTTGGGATTCTTAGTCAGCTCCAGGGGGATAGACGCCAATCCCGAAAAAATTCAGGCGGTCCTAGACCTCCCGGAGCCTAAGACCATAAGGGACATTCAGCGACTCACAGGCAGGATGGCTGCTCTGGCCCGCTTTATCGCCAGATCGGCAGACAAGTCCACCCCATTCTTCAAAGTGTTGAAGGGCAATAAGCAATTCAAATGGGAAGATGAACAAAAGAAAGCCTTCGAACAATTGAAGGAACACCTGAAGAAACTCCCAACCTTGGCAAGACCAGTGGCCGGAGAAAAACTGTACCTATACATTGCTGTCACCAATACAACGGTAAGTGCAGTCATCCTAAGGAAGGAAGCAGGCTCACAGCAGCCCATCTACTTTGTGAGTCACGCCCTGGGGGCAGCCGAAAGAAACTATCCTTTGATAGAAAAGGCCGCCTATGCAGTCATCATTGCAGCCAGAAAACTCAGACCCTACTTTGACGCACATCCCGTTGTGGTCCTCACCGACCAACCACTGGAAAAGATATTGGAAAAATTTGAGAAATCAGGAAGGCTGCTAAAATGGGCAATCGAGTTAAGCGGGCTGGGGATATCATACCAACCAAGGACAACCATCAAGGCACAAGCCCTGGCTGACTTCCTGGCTGAGTGTTCCCATTCAGGGGAAGAAGAACCCCCCGCCGAAGAATGGATCGTACACACTGATGGATCCTCAACAGCCAATGGAGCAGGGGCAGGCGTTGTACTGACCAGCCCTGAGGGAGTGGATTTCGAGCATGCACTCAGATTCACCTTCCTTGCATCAAACAACGAGGCGGAATATGAGGCCGTACTCGCAGGGATAAATCTGGCAAAAGCCGCAGGGGCAGAGCGGGTTATACTAGCAACTGACTCCCAGCTCATTGCTAATCAAATTAATGGTGAATATGAGGCTAGAGATCAGACCATGGCCACCTACCTTGAAAAAGTAAAGCAGGAATTATCAAGCCTGAAGTCCTATGAAATCAGGCAAATACCCCGATCACAGAATAATCGGGCTGACGCTCTGTCAAAGCTGGCCAGCTCCAGCCCACAAGACATAAGGAGGTCAGTTTGGGTTGATGTTATGCATGAGAAGTCCACCACTGCCTGTCAGGCAGTCAGCACAATTGATGAGGGACAGGAAAAATGGATGACCCCCCCTCATTTAGTTCAAAAAGTACGGCATCCTACCACCTGATCCGGTACAGAAAAAGAAAATACAGGCCAAAGCAGCCTGGTTCATAATCATTGACGAAGAGCTCTACAAGAAATCTTTCACTTACCCCCTGCTCAGATGCCTAGGAGCAAACCAGGCCGCCGAGGTGCTAGAGGACATCCACTCAGGAATCTGCGGACATCACATTGGAGGAAGGTCATTGGCCCACAAAGCTCTAAGGACAGGCTACTACTGGCCCACCATGCTAGCAGACGCTAGGAGCCTGACCCAAAAATGCAGAAAATGTCAACTATTCGCCCCATCAATCCATGCCCCAGCCCAAGAACTCAGGCCGATTTTATCTCCCATTCCTTTCGCCCAATGGGGGATGGACATACTGGGTCCCTTTACCACAGCTACAGGGGGACAAAAATTTCTGATCGTGGGGATAGACTACTTCACAAAGTGGGTTGAAGCTGAAGCAGTCCCAAACATCACCGAGCTGGCGGTCAGGAAGGTCATATGGAGGAACATTATAACCAGGTTTGGCCTTCCAAAAACATTGGTATTTGACCATGGGAGGCAATTTGATAATGACCCCCTAAGAGCCTGGCTGGAGGGGCATGGGATAGCCGTCGCCTAATCCGTCGTCTGCCACCCCCAGACCAATGGGCAGGCCGAGGCCGCAAACAAACAGATCTTGAACGGACTCAGAAAAATGGTGGATGACCTCAAAGGAAGATGGGCAGACGAGCTACCAAGCATCCTCTGGTCAATAAGAACCACCAGAAAAGAGTCAACAGGTCAGATACTCTTCGGCCTAGTGTATGGAGCAGAGGCTTTGCTACCCATCGAAGTGCGAATTCCTACCCTGCGATCTCAGCAATACAACCAGGCTGACAACAACGAAGCAATGGCCGAAGCCCTTGACCTGATCCACGAAGTCAGGGAGGAGGCCAACACCAACATAACAGCCTACCAGCAAAGAATGAGAAAAACATACAACAAAAAGGTGCATGAGAGAAGATTTCAGGTAGGCGACCTAGTACTAAGGAAGACACAGGCTGTTGGAAAATCTAGGGAGCACAGCAAACTAAGCGCCAACTGGGAAGGCCCATACCAAGTGACTCAGATCTTGGGAACAGGCACATACAAAATCGCCAACCCAGTGGGCCAAGAGTTGAACGCACACTGGAACGCCGACACCCTGAAAAAATACTATGTATAACTAAGTCTTAAGGAAGTCACGTCTATAGGAAAAGTACTGGCGGAGGACGATCAAAAAAGAAATGTCGACGACTCCGACCAATCTTATGTTTTAACAAAATTTCTATAACACTCAAGAATTCATACTCGTTGCCTGTATAAGATTGCGCTCACACACACAAACGAGCAGGGGGCAATAGGGGGAGGCCCCCCTGTTGCCAGAACCCAGAAAAAGGGACACTCCAACAAAAAACTTTGAAACCGCTGCCCATCCCCAAGCAGGAAGGATGCAGGCCACACACAGCTAACAAGGACTGGGGGCAATTCCCCCAACCTTGTATAAAAAACGCAAAAGCCCTCCCTGCCTACCTCTGGGCAGGCAGGGAGTAGGCCCCCTGAACCCCGAGCAGAGGCCAGGGACAGGCCAGGCTACGCACAATTAACAAGGACTGGGGGCAATTCCCCCAACCTTGTATAAAAAACGCAAAAGCCTTCCCTGCCTACCTCTAGGCAGGCAGGGGGCAGGCCCCCTGGAACTCCAAACAGAAGCCAGGGACAGGCCAGGCTACGCACAGCTAACAAGGACTGGGGGCAATTCCCCCAACCTTGTATAAAAAACGCAAAAGCCCTCCCTGCCTACCTCTGGACAGGCAGGGAGCAATCCCCCTGGACTCCGAGCAGAGGCCAGGGACAGGCCAGGCTACGCACAATTGACAAGAACTGGGGGCAATTCCCCCAACCTTGTATAAAAAAATGAAACCCTCCCTGCCTACCTCTGGGCAGGCAGGGAGCAAGCCCCCTGGACTCCGAGCAGAGGCCAAGGACAGGCCAGGCTGCGCACGGCTAACAAGAGCTGGGGGCAATTCCCCCAACCTTGTATAAAAAACGTAAAAGAAGCAGACTAAAACAAAAGAAAGGCATTCCATAACAAAACCCATGAAGGGTAGAAAGTTTTTACAAAACAACCAAGGCAAAGATCTGGAAGAATAGATATTACAGACAGCTGGCCATAACAAAGGCTCAGCGCAGAGAGTAAGGCTATTGCAAGAAAAGATAAGCATCATGGAGCATCCTAGCTTGGGCCGGTAGCCGCCTTAGGTGGTCTGGCCGCCCGAGCCTCATTCTTAGCAGAGTAGAGACTCCGGAAAGCTTCTTCGTCAAACGCAGGGAACATTTCTCCAATCACCTCCATCACCAACTCCAGGGAAGAGTTGGCACCACTCACGAAGCTTGCATCCACCGCAGCCTCGGTCTCCTCCGCAAGGGCCACTTTTTCTTTCTTCCACTCTCCCTTGGCCTGCTCAAAGGCCGAGTCAGCTCTGGACACTTGCTCCTCCAAATCAGCTACTTTTCCTTTTAGGTGCCTCATCTCAGCCAGAGAAAGGGTGGCCTGCTCCATTGACAAACGGCTCTCCTTCAGATCAGCTTCCAGCTTGGCTACTTCCCTCATAGCTCTCTCTCCCTGAAGTTTCCATTGACCAGCCTGGTCCTTTGCCTCCTCCAGCTCACTCTCCTGCCTCGCCAGTTTCTCTTTTAAGTTGTTTATCAAAGCTATGTCCCTCTCCACCATAGCGAGGCGGTCAGGAGGAGGAGCCCCTGGTGTGACGGTCAATTCTTCGTCACTCAGATGGCTGAGAGCCGCCAGCTCGGCAGACGCCAGCAAAACCTTGGAGGTGCGCTGGATATATTGGAGCACCTGGTGAGAAGTTGAAGTCACGGACTTGGTAAGGCGGTCAGCCAAGATGATGCCAAAGTCGAAAAGTAGGCCCGATACGTCCACACTATCATCAGCAGTATAATGAAACTTCGTGTTCTCCTCTGGAAAGGGAATGCTCGGAAGTTCACGTGCAGGGCGCTTCGCTTCAGGGGAAGCAACATCCGCCTCCAAATCCACCACATCAGCCCCTGAGGGCTCCCTACCCCTCTTCTTTCTTGGCTCCAAAGGGGCACTCTCCCCAGTCCCTTCTGAATTCACAGGGTGCGACCCCTGGGAAGTTCGGGGCCCTGCTGGAGAGACGCCCTGCTTCTGACCAGGGGAGGGGGTGGCCCCTGAGGTGACCTCAGCCTCCCCTTCATGAATACTGGGGGAGGGGGTCGTCGGCTTTGCTGACGGCAGTCGGGGAGGGAGAGGCAGCCTCCTACCAGCGGCGAAATCCTTTACAAGCTTCATCAAGCTTTTCTCCCCTTTCTTGAAATTGGAAGGGAGGGAGGGACGCTTGGAAAGGACGACAAACTCCTCACTCAAACCTAACCTCTTAACTTGCCTCCTTGTCCAACGGCGAGAAGCAAAGTCTGCAAGAGAAAAAAGGGCAGTCAGTTAAAAGGCAAAGGAATAAGAAATCTCGGAAAAATCGCGCCAGCAAAAGCCCCCCAGAACTACCTTCACGGCTAGTGATTAGACCCAAGGGAAGCAAATACTCGTCTGTGGTTATAAGCTCCGAATGAGGGAGCCAGAAAGCAGGGCCAAAGGCGCCAGATTTATCCGCAACAATTTCAAACTTCTTGATTAAAATCTCTTCCTTTGGACTCAGCTTAACCTCCAGGGCCTTCCCCCCGACGCCTGGGTGGTACTCTTCGCGAGTTTCCATACGGGTGTGAACATGGTTCCTAAAATGCCTAGGAATCCTCCACCCTGACGCGCTATGTACGTACAAGTAATTATTTTTCCAGTCTTTCAGGCTGCTCATAGCCGGCCAGACCAGGGCGTACTTCTTCTGTCTCTGCAGGGACCAATAACCAGGGGAACCGCCCCCCCCCCCCCCCCCCCCCCCCGACGAGGATACCATTTGAAGACCAACCATGAAGTGAAGGGCATCAATGGAAGGCCCCTCGCCATGGAAAAGACAGGTCCAAGTGTAAGCTATCAAGGACCTAATAGCTGTGGCAGTCAGCTGAGCTATAGCAACATTCATCCTCCTGAAGGTCTCCTCCAGGAAAGGATGAAGAGGGAATCGCAGGCCGAATTCTAAAGCCTTGTGATAAACAGCCACACAACCCTCCGGGGGCAGCATACCGTGTCCTTTTCCCCCGGGACTACGACAGTGTACCCTTCCCCAAAATTATAGAACTTTTCAATTTCCTCGGCAGCATTCCTTTCTAGGATCAAGTCCCTATTCTTGGCCTCAGAGTAGGTCTTTAAGGGAACTAAGTATTTCTTCTTATCCAAATAGTAAATTTTCCCCCTCTCCCTACGGATGAGGGGGTCGGCAATCCTGGAAGGGTCTACTTCCAGGGCCTCATTATCAGAGTCAACAACGTCAAAGGGAGCGTGTTCAGGTGATTCAGCGCCCTCCCCCTTGTCAAGATCCACCTCTTCCCTGGGTCCAACCCCAGAAGAGGAGGCTAAATCGCGCCTATCCCTGTCTCCACCTTCATTCCTCCCAAGTAAAGAACCAAAAGAAAAAGCGCGGACTCGAGACATACTGGGTATGAAGAAAAGTAACGATGAAAGAGAAAGAGGACGAAGATTCAAAGGAAGATTCTAACCTAGAATGTCGGTCGTCGCCGGAAAATGTGACAGTAGACACTTCTTGATCTCACAAAGTTCCCAGCAACGAGGACGATTTGGGAGTATGAGAGAAGTTACGAATTTTGAAAAGTGTAAAAGAAGGAAATGAAAGAGGAGAGGGGCTTATATAAAGCCCAGGAAGCCTAAAGGGCCACCTCTCTGACAAGGCGTTCCCAATAACCTGCCCCACGTGTCACGCGCTGAACACAAGCTGCTCACCCCTTTCCAAGAAGGGCCTCGAAAAGGCAAAAAAGTGCCAGAGGAATAGTCGACTGGCAACGTCATCCCAAAAAAAAAAAAGGAAACAAAGAGAATAGCCAAGTCGCTCGGATTTTTTCATTAGCCTGAATGGAAAATGGGCAGGTTACATATCATGCCAGGCAAGTAAAGAAAATACATAAGAACCTAAATTTCCGGCTCGGCGCACCTATGCCCTGCTAAGCAGGCCTAATCATCATCTAAATCTGGAGAATGGTCTCCAGGGCTACTTTGACCCCCGAAGTCCGATCCCCAATCCCAGTCTGGGGAGTCCTTGAAAGGGTCATCAGGGAGTCCATCCTCATCCCTGTCGCTCAAACAGCGCAGACCCTCACTATCTTCGGAGTCTCGGCTACTGTCATCCCAATCCCTGCCATAGGGAACAGCCTGGGATTCATCACAAGTACGACAACCTGTTCTCTTCACAAGAGAAGAGGGGCCTGACCCCAGGGAAGAATCCGCATCAGAGCAGTCGGGGTCAAATTGTTCAGGGTGCAGCCACGGGAAACATTCGTGGCAACCCCGATCAAAGCATCCCCCTCCTTGAGGACAGCGCCTAAATCTGGAAGCAGCAGGAGGCGAAGATCTCTTGGGGCGCTTGCCCGCCCTGATGGAAGCTTTCCGACCACTCCGACGAGGGTGTGGCCGTGAACGACGGCCGCGACAGATGGCCCGGTAAGCCGCCCGAGCATACCGGAGTCTCCAAAATCCTTTGAAAAGAAAGGTGACAGTACGAACTCCATGGCGAGTAATGGACTTTTTGATCCAAACCATGATTCAACAGAGAGAAGTGAAAGGATTGAGGGTGAGTTAAACGAAAATGGCGAGGAAAGCTGGAATTTATACAAGTGAAACACAGCATTAAATGGTGTCTCAACCGTCCTGGAAGGGGAAACCACCAATCACAAAGTCTTCACGTTTCCTGAAAATCCACCGAGCAAAGAAGGGTAATCATTGCAAAAAACCCCTCAACTCTTTGCATACCTGACACAATTAAGCTTCATTCCTCGGGAAAGTACAAAGCATTAAATGTAGCAGCAAAAGTGAAAACAAGTCAACCTCCCTCCAAGCAAAAGTCGCCAGCCGGAGGGAAGCCTTGCTCCCCCCAGCTTGCGAGGGCCAATTGATTGGGGTCGGCAGCCTGATACTAACAGCCTGCTAGGCAGGTTCCCAGAGGATTGCCGATTAAGCCCAGAAACCGACCCAGCAAACGGAGAGAACAAAAACATAGAAGTGGGAAAACCTACCAAGGATTACAGCTGACCGTCGAGCCAGCAGGGTGACGCAGCCTGCTGGAACCTAGCTCTCACAACTCAGACCCGCCTATCCCCTGGGGAAATCTCCGCAGGCAGAGCAGGGATCCCCAGGGGCCCTCTCGTCATTTTGCCTAAGGTAATTGAGATTGGGTGGATGAGAAGACGCCACTTGTCACCTCCTTATCCACCCATTCTCCTTCTACTCCCTCTCTTGTGGGAAGGTATAAATACTCTTCCATTTCCCACAAGAAAGGGGTTGGATTTTCTCTCTCTAGAACTCTTACTCTCAAATCGCCACCTAGTTCCTCACGAGCTAGGTTCCTTAAGGCATCCACGGACTGAATTAGGCATCGGAGAGGGTTTCCTCGGACAACCTCCGAGGCCCTGTGCGTTCTTTGTGCAGGGAGTCAGCCCATTCCGCCGGGAAGGTCCGACTGAAGGAGGAGGAGGAAGGAGAGTCAGTCAAGATTGGTCGATTGACATTCAAAGCAACGTTGAACGATACGAACCCGAATTCTACGTCGGGTTAATTGATTCCAATACCGGAACACCTATATATATATATATATATATATATTTCGAATTATATTATATTTTATATACATTTACATCTTTTATTTTATATATTCGTAAATAATATAAATATTTTTATTTAATATAAATAATATTTCGGATTGAATTTTGATCAATTATATTAATATATAATAGTTCTAATTATATTTTCTAATTTTTTAGATTTATAAATTGTAATTTATAATACTTTGTATTTTTGGTTTGAATTTTATTTTCGGATAAATTATTTATAAATAATTTTTTTAATTGTATTGAATTTCATTTATAAATTGTTATTAAATAGTTCTAATATTTTCGAATTGAGTTTTATATTTTGAAAAATATATAAATATTTTTCTAATAAATATTTATTAGAAGATTTTTACATGAAAGAGATTTATTCTAAATAATTATTTTATCATATTTAAATAAATAACTACATTTATATTTATGTATATTTCGAATTATATTATATTTTATATACATATACATGTTTTATTTTATATATTCGTAAATAATATAAATATTTTTGTTTTATATAAATAATATTTCGGATTGAATTTTGAACATGTATATTAATATACAATAGAGTTAATTTTTTTTTGCAAGAAAGGTATGACTCCTTTATTCCTCCATTGTGGGTAAATAAAAGAGACTCGATCTTACAAACACAACCCTCTAGTATGCAAACTACATACAATTATGCCAATAATCTCCTACTTATATCTATATGTGAGTATCTCAATTTTATAAACACCTCGAACCGTATAAGCTTAATCAAAACTGTATTGGGATGTTCCAGTCCTTCAAAAACCCGCCTATTCCTTTCCAACCAGATATGATGTACAGCCTCAGCAATACAAGACCTGAACAAATCCTGTTTCCAATGCCTCTTGTACTTTCTCAACGAGCACCAACGAAGTTCCGTTATTAGATGAGAACTACGACCAGTAATATGCATCCATTTCTTGAGACTCTCCCAAACTGCTTTAGAATAATCACAATTAAAGAAAAGATGGGAATGCGTTTCTGCTGCAGACGCACACATAACGCACCTGTTAACCATTACAAACCCCCTTCTTTGTAAACCCCCTATTAGAACTATAATAGGATTAATTATATTTTCTAATTTTTTATATTTATAAATTGTAAGTTATACAGTATTTTGTATTTTCATATTGAATTTTATTTTTGGATGAATTATTTATAAATAATTTTATTTATTTTTGGATTGAATTTTATTTATAAATTATTATTTAATAGTTCTAATATTTTTGGATTGAATTTTATATTTTGAAATATATAAATATTTTTCTAATAAATATTTATTAGAAAATTTTTAATTGAAAGAGGATTTATACTAAATATTTTTGCTTATCATATATAAATAAATAACTATATTTATATTTATATATATTTCGAATTATATTATATGTATTACATCTTTTATTTTATATACTCGTAAATAATATAAATATTTTTGTTTAATATAAATAATATTTTGGATTGAATTTTAAATATGTATATTAATATATAATAGTTCCAATTATATTTTATAATTTTTTAGATTAGTAAATTTTAATTTATATTCCGTATTTTGTATTTTCAGATTGAGTTTTATTTTCAGATAAATTATTTATAAATAATTTTATTTATTTTCGGATTGAATTTTATTTATAAATTGTTATATAATAGTTCTACTATTTTTGTATTGAATTTTATATTTTGAAAAATATATAAATATTTTTCTAATAAATTGTAATGGAAGTTTTTGCAGGATTAGGTACTACTGACTTTTAAAGTAAATGGGGAAAACCAAAATAGCATTTCGGTACTTGATTTTGTATATCAAGTAATTTATTGGATTGCATAATTTTCTTAGTCGTTGACTACAAGTAATTGGTTTTTTATTTTCGAGACGAAATAATTAATTGCATATTTAGTTTTTAAAAAAAATTGACACCGGATTTAGTTGGTAAACGCAATTCGCAATTATTTAATCGCGTAGTTTTTTTGTGTATGTTAATGAAAAGTTTAGCGTTTGATTTTCGAGACATTGTAATTAATCGCATTAGAATATTTGTCGAGACATAGTAATTAATCGCATTAGAATATTTTTTAAGTTGATACCGTTTTAATTTTATTTGGTACAAGATTTTTTTTTGTATAACCAGTGGCGGATGCAGGGTTTTAGTGAAGGGAGGGCACAATTTTTTTTCCCATGTACTCTATATTTTATTTTCTAAAATTATGTCATCCAATAAAAATAATTGATACTATTCCTCTAATTAATACTCCAACCTTCCCTTTTCTCACTCCTACTGAAAAAATTTAGTAGCCTTAATTGCTCTCCATAAATTAATATTCTTCCCATAAATATGTTTCCCCTTTCCATAGACCTTTCTCCCCTCCCCATAAATTGATTTTCCATAATATTTTCCTTCATTAATATAATGAACAAATGTATCAAAATTATTATTAACAGACTTAAATATTGAAATTAATTGATGCGTTGCGTCGAATCTAAATTACTTACTCCGTATTTTACAACCCAGGTATGAAGGTCACGGTCGGGTCAGAATATAGGGTGATGAGGTGTTGTCATATTATTAAAGATTACTAATATTTTTATTTATATGATAAATATTAATTTAAATTGACCAAAAAAAACACTGTATATTGGAATTATTAAATAATAATCCGTCTAAAATTATAAAATTCAATTTTTGATTTAAAAAATTAAAATAATAATTTGGTAACTTCTTATCTCACTAATGTATACTCCAGTAAATTTGGTAAATGATTATTCATTATGTAAAATATATTGATGTAAAAGTATATCGATCACGTCTAAGGTTAACCACGTATATGCATTAATACTAATTGCATAGAAAATGAAACACACGTTAATCATTGTTTTCAATTGTGCATTAATGTAGTTTTGGTTTTCAACGATATACATTGGTTTACAAAACTACTATTGATTATATGTTACAAAATTAATTGCGTCAGAAAGAAAGTAAGAGCCTTAATTAAGTTGTATTTTAAGGGATTGATTGAAACAATAGTAAGAATTAGTATTTAGTGCATAAGCGGGTCTTTCACGGGTGCACGAGTCGATATCCCTAAAAAAATTGAAAACATTAAACTCGAGAATGACCCGAACCCGAAATTATCCGATCCGACCCGACCCGAAGTCAACCCGTCCCGATTATTATTACCCGAGAGTGGTCCGACCCGAACCTGACCCAACATGGCTTGCATGTTATCCAGGTCTAAGGAGAAGGATGCATGATAAGTAGCAGGTTAAATATTAATTTGGTGACCTGATGTAGCAGGTTATAAATTCACTTATACTACTCTTGTTTAATTATTCCAATAATATGTACTATTCTCAGATTTATTGAAATTGGTATTATTTTGGGAAGACGCCCTATAGTTGGTATTATTCTCGTTAAATAACCATTTTTTTAATCCAATCAAGTTGTTAGTGTCACAATGACATTCGATACCTTATCACCAAGAGGCATCTGTAGCCTTTCGGACGGTATTCCCCTCTCTTGCATTAGAATTGGACTTTAAGTTTTGTATGTTGCTTTTCGGACGGTATTCCTCTCTCTTGTGCTCGTGAAAGTTCGAACATGCTCTCGGCGTCATCAAAATAGATAGAAAAATTACCAAAAACACGTAAAATGCAGAAGAGAGACGCTAATGCGAGAAAGACTAAGAATAAGGCAATAATCGCACTCTAATCCCGCAAAACGGAGGAAAACGAGTCTAAATGAGAGGAAAAATGGTCTAAATTCAGCACACTTCAGTAGACTGCAAACTACTCACCTATACTATATAATAAAACAGCAACCAAGGCATGGTTTTTTGGCGCCAAAACGCACATTCCTAGATCATCTCACTTTCCATATTAATCTATACAATATATATTATAAAATTTATAATAACCATTAATCTAATATAATACTTCGTATTAATCAAAAGTTTCATATTAATAAGATATTTTTGATATGTACATTATTTAAAACGTCAAAGACACAAGTTTATAATATTTTGATGGTAATATAATTTATCACGGGTTAAAACATTTGAAAACACCATAGATATAAATATGTTGACAAAACAACTTATTATATTAACTGCGATTTAAATTATTTTTATACTAATAATCTAACATAGGTTAAACATTGTCAAAAATGTTTTTTTATTTAGTAGTTAGGTTAATAGCCGTGCAAAATTGGACGGGTATAAATACAATAACTATGTAGATTAAAATAATATTAGACGGGTGTACCAATAAGAATTTATAAAAAAAAGATATAAGTTATGAAGATTTTAATGTATATTTCATCTATTGATAGTCTTTTTTAGGGACATCTATTGATAGTATACTTACTAATGAAGAAGTCTTATTTGGAATATTGAAATTGGAGCGTATTACACGACTGCTATGATATTAATCTGTACATACGTATTTATGATAATAATCACACTTATCTTTTTAATGTTACACTTTGATTCCTTGAGATGGTTTCAATTAGAGGTCTATTTTTTATTCGCAATTTCTTAAAATGTTTTGGGTTATGATTTTCTTATCAAGTTTAATTTCTACTAAAATTAAATTTTCCATTATTTTATAAAACATAATTTAAGACTAATTATTCAACGAATAATCGTATCAAACATATGAGATACGTGTATATTATGATAACAGTTACAGCTCAAGCATGTATCTTGACATAAATTTTTCAAGTGTATAAATCAAGTTGATTTTAAGTGTATATTTTTTTCCATATGGTAAATTATTTTGTTAAAGGTTGATATCCAAATATGATTACCTACATAATTCTTTTATATATACTTGTGTAACTTTGCACGGGTATTAACCTAGTATTGTTATAATTATGCGCCGTCAACCGCCGCCAAATCTCATGCAACTCCGACCACCAATGAAAAAAGACGTCGTAGTATTTGGAGAAACATGGGGGATATGGAATTATGGATGAAGTAGAAAGTGGTGTTAGATTTGGAATAAAGAAGAAAAAAATGGGGTTTTACCTACTGAAAACCAAAGGAACCGACAATTATAGGTAAAAAGAAAAAGGGGGTGAACAAAGATAAATGAAGCTATAGTTCGGATTTTAATGAGTTAAACTTAGGAACCCTCATAGTTTGAATTATTTCCGTTTTTTCATATTAATATTTAAAATAGTTTGAAAACTTTATTTAAAAATAATATTAGTTTTAAAATAATAATAATAATAATTAGTATCCTAAAAACGACGGATGTTACTGTATGGGAAACTCATACCTTGAGAATTTGAGGTATGGGTATTCCTGGGCATTGCTATAGACCCAGTACTTTTTGTAACGGTCACGTAACCGTAGCCTAAAAGATATTTCGCATCAGTTAAAATATGCAACCGTTGCAAAAAGTAGATTTTAGATGACGGTTTTTTTATAACCGTTGCGAAAAGTTGATTTTAGACAACGGTCTTTTATATAACCATTGCGAAAAGTTGATTTTAGACGACGGTCTTTTTTATAACCGTTGCGAAGAGTGGGTATTAGCCAACGATCTGTTTTTAAACCGTCGCTGAAAGCAGATTTTAGGCGACGATCTTTTTTCACAACCGTTGCCTTTTCCCTTTTTTAATTAAAAAAATAACGCGTTATCCTTGCTAGCTCAAATACAATTCATTACCAATTAAATGTCCTCATTCCAACACAAACATTTAACATTAATCTGAATAATAATATAAATACTACACAATTAAATGAATTATAACCCTCAAGCATCACTCCAATGCAAGTACAAATCGCTAAACTTACCATACATAGTTTAATTCTCATAAAGTAACATTTGAGAGACTTTCTGTGACTAGTCTCCAACAAAAGAAATTACATTACTCACTATGTTTTTCGACAATGGTGCATTAGCATATCAACTCAACTCGTCATACTCTACTTGCTCTACTCCGATGCCAATTAAAACAAAACTTTGTAAAAGAAATTCAAAAATATAATACTTTAGTCAAATATCACATTAAAACATAAATAAAGGTATTAGCTAGAAATGTAAAAAGTTGATCATGAGAGTGTTAGAGGGTTAGAGCTACAACGAAACCACTAACATTAACAAATAAACCCTCATAAGTCATGAAATACTTCACGGATGTTACGTGCATCAGTTCAAATACTTCCGAATAATATTATACCATTACATTCCGAAGAAAAGTGGGACCATGTAGTTTTGTTTGATACGAAGAAGTAATTTAGAATTATAAGAAAAATAAGGGAAAAAAATCCAATGGTTACAGGTAACGATAGCCAAGGGTGAGTATAAAAACTAAAACTTTAATAATACTCTACAAAGCTAATGAATAAAATGGAGTATGTAATAGCATGCACATACCTCAAAAGTATCACTTCTTTCTATGTGTGAACCTTGAGATGTTATAATTTTTTTGAAATTTCATACGACTAATTTCACAAATTTGAGCCCAATGCCTTTCGATACCTAGGTAAGTTAGGTTCTCCAAGCTATCTACAATCAAAAGTGCATAGAACACCAAGACATAAAATTTATACTTGTGTATATAACAAACAAAAAACACTGTGCTCTTTCCTATATTAGTCTATGAGTGGAAAAAAACCTTGAAAGAGAATATAGTTTATGTGAAACGATGCTAAAAGTCGTCGAATCATAATGTGTTAAGTATCTCATATAATCATTATTTCCTCTACTTTGCGTCTCTTGCTTCTCTCTAGAAGATGTGTGGAAGGACAGGTATGGAACAAATTCCTCACCTATGTGACTATGTCTATTACAAACTCCACACCCATGTCCAATACAACCCCCTCAGCGAAGCATCAAAATGATATACTCCATAGAGAGGGAGGGGGTATCTGAAATATACAACAATATTCGTATCACTAATACAAGGGTATATTGACTCGCACCCTATGCTACTCCAACACTTAGGTGCCATGTCATGTGTCCCACACAACACAGCACTTTAATTTAGACAACTGAAAACTTCGCCTAAATTAGTCGTGTCTTACACTGTTGACATATGTTGGACACTACACCATGTCGAAGAGCTGGAGTAACACAATTATGGAGTCAAGAACTTGAGGGATTGATAATAACAGCTTTTCAAACCGAATCTACATATATACAATAAATCACACCTCAGGCGCCATCAAACGATATGTTCCTGTCTCTGCAGTCATAACACCTGACTGAGCCTTCACTCTAGCAACGCCAAAATCTGCTACCTTGACTACCTGTAGCACAGTTTGAGAAGACAAATGATTAAACTTTAGGAAAACAGAGATTACTGTCACCCTCTATAAATAGCTAAAAGCGAGGACAAGGTCCACCGTCCACATGGACCAAAGCAAACAATTTGCAATTTGATACATAGCTATGTAGATGACTTTTATGTGCAGGCCATCAGTCATTTTATTTCTTTCTAAAGCACAAGTTAGAAAATATAGTAAATGAGGGTGCTAGCGGGCTCTACACATACACAGATAAATGTGAAGTTGCAGCATTACTTATTACTAACATATTACGCTTGCTTATGTCCAAATAAAACTAATGCTAAAAATTCCTGAGAGTCGCTTATGTAGCCACTTGAGGCTGAATAGGAAAGAGAATGTTACAAGTGTTTACAACCTTTCGCAGAAGTTAGATAGGCTTGTAAAATTCTATTTCATTTATATACTAAAATTAAGAAAAAAATTCATTCCGTAAGTGTAGCTTATTATCGACAATGTTTACAAAATTGGAGGCTAAAAAACAAGATTTGAGAGCAATTTAACAACTATTCAACTACAAGATTCGACCTTATACAAAACTGGATTTGGAGGCTAAAATAAATTCACGAATCTTATAGCGGAAATAAAGATTCAATCTTGGACTTCTTAGAATGAAAGGTAATGATTTTTAGTGTCTCAACGAGACATTTTAGTAAATAGAAGGATAGCTCCGAAAGCAAGATAGGATTGATTTGTAACATATGCATCTCACCCAGTCATTCCGAAAGCAAGACAATTACCTAAAGTACACGAGTCAATATTTCCATAACACAACTAAAATCAAACATCATCAATACTATAAGGCTAGAAGAAAAAATTAGAAGATCCCAGGGAACATAAGATCTAAAGCTTGTTTTTACCTTTCTCTTTCAATGAGTACAATGATGACTACAATGTGGACTAAAGAATTCTCTTTCATTGAGCATAACTTATCAAATGGCATGTGTATATTATACACATCGTCGTTATGTGCAAAACTTCTTAATTTAACAAATTGTGAACTGATATGAGTTATTCAAGGCAAACAAGCAGTTGTGAACAAAATTTCTTTACTGCCTTAGGTTCATTGTTTTTCATTTCGTCAACATTATTATGCGACAACATCTAAAAAGCTTGATATAGAACATTACTCCAACAAATCTTTTTTTGGTAAAAGGTAAGTATGTATTAAAAAATGTGGATCAATGTACAGTTGTATGGCTACATCAAATTATGTAGCCATCTAGCATCTCTAGCACGTAGCGGGTATTTAATCTTGCACATAATTCTATCCAGTACATCCATTTTGATCAATTTAAAAATATTATGAGGCCGCTGCACCGATCCTTCAATTCTGCACAAGTTCCGTTGCCTCCAAACATGATAAACCATGGTATTGAACATAGCACGAATGATGTTGCATTGCAACTTCGATCCCCGCATCTTGCTCGCCCAAAGTAAGGTATTGTCATTCGGTATTCTTTTCTTCACCCACACACTCAAAATATCCACAATCTGGGAGCTCCACCCACACCCAAAGAACAGGTGCTCCAAGCTCTCTTCCTGAGCTTCACATAAGTAACAACGGTCTGATTCAGCAACACCAAACCTCAACAATTTTGTCCTAATGTTTAAAGCCCCCCTAAACACAAGCCAAGAAATAAAGCTATGTTTAGGAATACTCCAACCACACGAGGCGAGCCCAAGGAACCTTCGGCTTGTGAGCCCGAATGCCCTCGTAACCCTCAGAGATTGCATAATAGGAGCGCGATCCATGCCAAAGTCCATTCACATACATATTTTTAATTTTCTCCTTAGCTTGACAATTCTTTCGCCAAGCCCAGGTGACATCAGTGTTGGGTTGATAACCATGCCAATCATGCCCCTTCAGATAGATGTTATTCACCCACCGAACCCATAATCGATCTGGCTGATCAAACACCCATGAAGCCAATTTTGCCACAGCAGCCTGGCCTGATTCCATGCATAAAGGTCTTTAAGCCCCAAACCCCCTTCCAACTTTGGACAACAGATTTTCTCCCAACTCACTAAAGCCCGGTTAGTTCCCGCCACACCGCCATCCCATAAGAAATTGCGACATAAAGAAATAATTCTGGTCATAACATATTTCGGGATAAAAAAAACCATAGCCCAATATTGTCTTATGCACAAGAACATTTCACAGTTAATATGCTGAAAAATGAGAAATTTAACAAGAACAAATATTTCACAATATTTTCACAAAAATTGAATATTTCGAACCCAGAAATATTTCAGTCTTATGCACAACAGTACCAGATAACCAGAATGAAGGAGAAGAACCTGAAAAATGAGTAACAATTACCAGAATGAAGGAGAACAAAATTAAGCAAAAACTGAGAAATTGTGAAGTAAGATCGATATACCAGAATAAGCCGTAAGTTCTGGAAATTCGCAAAGCTCGCTGAAATGTGACGGAAGTATACTGAAACTATGAAAATGCAAATGAGTTAGCAAAATCACAAGATAATTCCAGAAACGATAACGAAAACGACGAAAGTGAAATCAATCAAAAACGCATACCAGTAAAACTACGAAATTGACTCGCCGACTTCAATTTCAGCACAAAAATGAGGAAATTAACTAGGTTTTACAGAAATTCAGCTATGAAATACAACCTGCTAATTATAATCATAAATTAATCACATCATCGAAATTGTGAACGAAATCAACGACTAATTTACTAAAAAGTAAAGTACGAACGAAAATTGAAGCATAATCAATTGAACAAACTGTGAATCGATAGAGCGTGCGAAGGAAAATAAATTTTAACCTCAAGATGAACAACAACTAGTAGCAGAGATTCAGAGCTTCATTGGAGAAAATTAGGGTTACGAAATCAACGAGCTCGAAGAAATGAAGAAAAGGTGAAGAAAGGAAAAAATGGGGATTATAATCTGACAACAAAAGCGGCCCCAAGTTTAAAAAATTGTTTGAGATCAATTTTGGTCCAAATATTAAAAGACGGTTCCAAATTTGCAAGCGATAAGTTATATTTGAGACTATTCAAAATGTGGTACCAAATTTGCAATTATGTCAGTTAGTTTGAGAGTACTAGCAGTCCCAAAATTAAGTTTGGGATTGATTTTACCGACGGTCCCAAAACCTGTCATTTCTTGTAGCGATATTATGCAAAATTCTTTCGCATCGGTCGCGAATTCTGACTGATGCGGTTATGTTCTATATATATATATATTGCATCGATCATAAATCCTGACCGATGCAATTATATTTTGTAGTATATACATTTCGCATTGGTCGTAAATTATAACTGATGCGATTATGTTTTGTGTATACATTTCGCATCGGTCGTACAACTTGACTGATGCGATTATGTTTCCTAGAAACATTTCGCATCGGTCGCTTCCAAATAAACGTTGCCTTTTACAATACGCTACGGTTATTTACGACAACCGTTGTCTTATCTATTTGCCAAATGTCATTTCTCTACTAGTGTGACTTTCTCGGCTTTAATTTTATCAACGCATAGGAGAAGAACCCCTTGTGCTGTCTTTTTGTACAGTTGTCCATCGTCGGTGCGGACAAACTGGGTAGCTAGCCTCCGTAAGGCTTTCTTGGCTCGGCCTTCGGTACCGGGAGGATACTCTCCAGTCGTGAAGTATGTTAATACCGCTTGATACTAGGGCTCGGGATCAGGTATCTCGATATCTTCAATGTTGTGGATGTATGTCGGCTCAGACCGTCTTTCGACACAAATTGGCATACTGGTCACGTGATCGAGAATTTTGGACGTCCGTCCGCACCGACCGGCGCCCCGCGCGCGCCTGCGCGGGACCGACTTGGTTTTTCAACGTGTGGCGGCGGCCACCCACGCGGCCCCCTCCCTGTCGGGGGCCGGCCCGATCTCGCGTAAGGGGCGATGTCTCGGACCTCGATCCGGATGACGATCCGGACTTGTACTAGACGGGTGCGGGCACCCGTGTTTCCGTTTGAGAATCGATCGAGTCGTGGTTGTAAATGTTTAAAGGCCGATTTGTTTGGTAAGGCGACCTTTCTAGTGAACTGAATTCGTTGCCGATTTGTGGAGTCGCCACCGAGTCAATTATGGGGACTCGGAAACCGTTCAAGTGAACTTTGATCCCTTGCCGGCTCAAAGTTGAGTGGGCTGATAACCTAGTTCTTTCGTTGTGGTGGAAATACTGTAACATCCGTTGTTTTCACCCTATACCTTTTGCTATGTCGGTTGTGTAAGGACATGTAAGATTATTTACCATGCGATTATAAGGTCATAAAAGTGATAAATCATACGAAAGCAGTAAATGCTAAATGTAAGTAAATCACATTGTGAGGAGTTGCACCCTCGGAGTATACGCTAAACGGGACACGATGCATAGATAGCTGAGAACGGATCTCGGAATTACTCGGGTCTATTTAGTGTATTTTAGTATTTGCTGTTGAAGTTGGGACGCTACGTGTTTTAGTAGATGTTTGTGGACCTAGTGTCCACATCTAGTGTTGTCGTAGTGGATAATAAAAGAAAGTACAAATATGGAAAGTTTTGTTTAGATAACAACCTAGTGACGACTCGTATTCAACAGGCGGATCCTCCTAGCTTGACCAGTGACTCCGGCAGAGCTCCGTTACCGTTTACCCTTCCTGCGGCTACTCCGGCAGAGCTTCGTTACTATGGACTGGTTCTGCGGCTAATCCGGCAGAGCTTAGCTACTAGACTTAAGCTAGTCGAACACAGGCACCTCGGTATCGAGTGTGGTTTTTGAAGGTGAGGAGTAGCGTTGATGTCGCTTTTATCGGAACTACGATCGAGTTGATCGTTTGCCTCAGGTGTCGGAGTACGAGCCCTTAGCGAGAAAGTGGAGGGGGAGAAGAGAGAGTTGAGGTGTGTAGAATGAATGAGGCGGGGGGGGGGGGTATTTATAGGTGTTTTCGGTCCTCATCGCCCATATGGACGCCTGACTTGGGGCGGACCAAGACTCAGGCGCCTGAGCATAGGCGCGGGGAGACTAAGACGCGTGAGGTGGGGCGGTCGTAAATTTGAAGATACGATTTTGATACTTTCCAAAACCGAGAGGGAGGAGGATAATATGATACTTGGTGGTTAAGGTTCCCGCGTGTTAACCTAGCGCCGTGAACGTTAATGGGCCTCGGGTGTGTATCCCGAGGGTCGCTTGGCGCGGTGCTGACTCGGTTTGAGTTTCAGGATGACTCCGGTCCCGGTGTCAGAATTGACGGTAATTAGTGTCTATGCGACCGTAACGACACGACTAAGGCTGTCATCATGTTAGTTTTAATGTTTTCGAGTAGTTACTTGATCCGTTCTATAGAAAAACTACCTAAAACATCGCGAACCCGCGTCGCGTTGCAGTCCTATCGTCATCGGGTGTTTGTCGGGTACTTCTGCAGCCACCAGGTCCAAATCTGGGTGTCTACAAAAGCCCCCACTTTGACTGAGGCTTGGACAAGGCGAAAGTTAAAGTATAGCCGCCTAGGTCAATCAAAGATTACGACCTGGTGGCTGTCCGGCCGGGTCGTTTTGAGTCCATTGGACTGCGTGTTGAGGCTCGCCAACCATAGCTTAGAAATCATACCTGATGTCTTTGCTTGCGGTTGCTTATCATCTTGTTCTTTGGTTCTTCATACTTTGAGCGTTTTCCCTTTTTGAGTTCGTTTAAAATTTAAATGCTTTCGTGTTGTAGGTGACGCGTTAAGCGTAAGTGCAAAGAGTGCTCATATGTGTTGGCTTACATTTGAACATATATTTTTGGGATGCTAGTGAACCCTTGATAAAACATTCGAGGGCATCAGTCTCCACTCGAGCGGTCGTGTTCGGGATGCTTGTGATCCCTTGGGCGAAATAAAACAAGGTAAACTACTCGAGAGCGTCAGTCTCCACTCGAATAGCTGTCTTTCGGGATGCCTCTGACCCCTAGGACAAAGTAAAACAGAATAAGATAAACTACTCGAGGGCGTCATTCTCCACTCGAGTAGCTGTCTTTCGGGATGCCTCTGATCCCTAGGACAAAACAAAACAAAATGAGATAAACTACTCGAGGGCGTCAGTCTCCATTCGAGTAGCTGTCTTTTGGGATACCTCTGACCCCTAGGACAAAATAAAATGATATAAAACTATTCGAGGGCGTCAGTCTCAACTCGAATAGCTGTCTTCCGGGATACCTCTGACCCCTAGGACAAAATAAAATGATATAAAACTATTCGAGGGCGTCAGTCTCCACTCGAATAGCTGTCTTTCAGGATGTCTCTGTCCCTAGGACAAAACAAAATGAGATAAACTACTCGAGGGCGTCAGTCTCCACTCGAATAACTGTCTTTCGGGATGCCTCTGACCCCTAGGACAAAAAAACCATTCAAGGGCGTCGGTCTCCTCTCGAATGAAAAATGCTGTGGAGGTATCAGACTCCTTCGAGAGCGTTGGTATCTACTCGAAAAATTGTTGTCGAGGGCGTTGGTATCCAATGACAAATTGCTGTCGAGGGCGTTGGTATCCACTCGACAAATTGCTGTGGAGGTTTCAGACTCCTTCGCTTCTCGGATAACTAAGACCCGTTAAGCGGACAAAATTGTTGTTTGTTATTTGTTTTAGTTAAGTGTTTTTGTTTTGTGAGTTTGTCTTATTTTGTTCGGGTTTCTTCTTGCTTTGTGTTAGTTTGCTATGCATTTGAGATTTGTTTAGAGTTTGTTTAAATTAGTTTGGTTCAGACTGTTTTGTTACGCGTTCGGGTGCAGCATTCGAGTTAAGTGCGGTTCTCATGCTTGTTTTATTATCGAGCGTGTTTTGTCGATGTCGATTAGTAATCGTTCCATTATTGTTGTTTGGCTTGTCTTAAAAGGTGCATGTTTTATGTGTATCGAGCTTTGAGTCTCGTTTGTTTTGCTTTAGTCTGTACTGGGCCGCTTAGACGCGCACCCATCAACGCCCTAATACTCAGGCGCCTAGCCCCCAGCGCACCAAGACTCGGGCGCGCCAATTGGGGCGGTCGAAAATCTATGGTTCGGGTCTGTTTAAGTAATCAAAAATTGGGGCGATGGTTCATTTGTTCTAAAACTCGAGCGCATCACCCCTTCCGCCTTCAAATCGATTTCTCGACTTTTCTTGCCAAATTCGTCTCGATTTTCCGTCGTACGTGACAATGTCGACTCCGGGTAAGCGTTCTTTACTTGTTTATTGCCGGTTTTGTTTGATTTGATTGATTATGAGCTTGTTTTGTTGAAAACCCAAGAAAATCGATTTGTGGATTTTTTTCACTAAGTTTCGATGCTTGTGCTTAATCACATTGTTAAATTAGGGTCGATTAGAGCTTGTCAGGGTAATTATAAGTTCGATAGGGGTTTTCGAGGTACGACAATGGCTCCCTATGGAAATGTGTTTGGAATGCTAGGTTTAAGGACCGTTTTCCCGATTATTCCCGCATTTACTTTGTGTATTCTTGCTCAATTAATGTTTGCGAGGATGTGGGTAGCTCTCTTGTCGATTCTTATGGCCTAGGATGACTTTTAGGACTCTCCGTGAGGTTTTGTGTGTGTTAAGACAGACCAAAAGGTGTCGTAACGATGCTGGATTTTCCCGAAACCACGTTCATTGTGACCGGGATCGAAAATGGGTGCTAGTGACCTTTTCGTAATTTTGATATCCTTGTCCGAAATTTTGACCCTATTTTGACCTGTTTAAGCTGCTTTAGCCTGACCTGAGGCGCGAATTTTCTTTCTTTGTTTGATTTTGTAGTTAAGAGGTAATACCGAGCGTCCCGAGGGAGCTCCTAGTGATGAGACTGCCGGGACGAGTTCACAGACTCCCCGAGGGATTCGTAGAAGACGACGGAGTGTCTCGGCTCAGCGTCGCGACCCCGCGGCCATTAATGAGGTCGACTTTGAGAGAGTGAGGAACTGCAGGCTTCCAGAGACAGTTGCTAGGAGGGCTCATGTTTCGGTTCCTGTACCGGAGAACGAGGAGATTGGTTATGAAGATCCCGAGTGGGCTCGGGACTAGGATGGTCATCAGCTGCTGTTTCACCTCGACCTTTACATTTCTCACCCCATCGCGCGGGGTCTGGTGAGTGTCCTATTTGTGCTGATTAGCCATATCTTAGATTTTTGGCTCGGGTTAGGTTGGGTTTGTTTTGTTTATACCTGTATTGTTTTGGTTTGCAGTCCCCAGGTTCGATGAGAACTTTCTCGGGCTTTACTACGTGTCTCGAGGTTTACTTTCAGAAGTTGACCCCCGCGGTAAAGGTGATTATCGCGAGGACCGCTCTAGGTTCCGTGGTTGAGCAGTGGGCTCGGCTGGTGGGTTGCAAGTGTAATCCCCTAGAAATTCTAATGCAAAACAGTGGCGAAATCACTGTTGATGGGATTGAAACAAATTGATGTGTAATAGATTATTGTATGATCAAAAGGTAAGTCTGAAACAAAAGGGCGAAAATAAAACTTCCAAAATTCTGTAAAACAATCCATAAAACGAAACAACATTAATAGTAATATAAATGAGTAGGATCATGACTACTCGCTAGCTTAAACCCGATCCCGCAAAACAGATAACCTTCCATGTTAAACATAACAACCACAATTCAGTGGGGAGCAACTCAGGCACTTCTCCCAGCCATATTACATACTCCCTCCATTCAAATCCACTTGTCTCATTTCCTTTTGGCACATTTGCCGAGACGCGTTTTAAACTAGCGATATCTTTCATTTTACATTAGCAAAAATTATAAAAATTTGATATTCTTAATGTGCTCATAAAGACGAATCAAACAAAATCCCACATGACTATATTCTCACTTATAGATTGTCGAGAATATCGAAGATTCCCCTCAAGTGTGAATAGTGTCAAAAAATGAAATGAGACAAGTTGATTTGAATGGAGGGAGTAATATATAAGCAATAGAAGCATAATATAAAAAAATAGATTAAAACTCAAAACATTATATATATCAAAATAGATTCAAAACCAGAAAACAATTCAGTAGCCTGACGACGTCAAAACGAATAATGGAATATAAAACGGATGATCAGTACAACTTTTACTACTAGAGATATGTCAAAACAACACCGAAGTGTCACTAGATAAGGAACTTAGTGCTCACGAAGCGACTCCTAAACCTCACTAGTTATTAAGGAACTCAGTGCCCACGAAGCGACTCCTAAGCCCTCTTACCAGACAACTCAAACTATAATAGGACTGCGTTCAGCGAGGTCCTAGCCTAAGTACATGCGCATGACTCCTGAGCATAAACGATACCCAGTTCGACAATCAATGTATCCCTGACGCAAATACACTGACCATATAGCTGATGGTAACAACCAACATATCCTAGACTTATATACTGTACATTCTCATTTCCAACATTATTCCATATTCAAACCAATAAATATTTTATCCGAAGATATCTTAAATATTTCCAAAATAGTAACATTCCAAATATGGTAACTTTCTTCAAATATATACTTTCCAAAATAGGTGTTCTTATAATTAGATATCGTTTAATATATGAGTTATATAAAATATTTAATATTAGGCCTTGAGACATAAACATTATATTTATTAGATAAATGTATAATTAAAGATTAAAAGTCAAGGAAAGTAAAAATCATAATTATTTCTAAAAAGGTTGGAGTTTAAGTAATTAAAAGTAATAAATTATAAGTTTACAGATTTTTCAGAATTTCACTGCCTTATTATAAACTTCATAATTAAATCATTAAAAATTAAAACGACATAAGATCAGTGAGATTGAAACCTTTAGAAGCTTAACCACAACTTCTGTTTCAAGATAAAATCGAAATTCTTAACTTAACCGAGGTTTTTATTCGTAGTTTTATAAACTGACAAAATCCGACACCCGATCGTATTTTCTTAATAAAACATGTTTAAAAATTTATTTTAAAACAAATCTAAATGGAACATTAACTAGACTCTTTAACGTTAATGTACGTATTTTACCGAAATTAAATTAAATTTTTATCATAGGTTTTAAATTAGGTTTTACAACAACTGACAGATTCTCGAACTAATCCGTCACAGTTTCATAAACGATTTATGGTGACAAAACTACTTGGAATTAATTTACGAAATTTAACAGACTTATAGTAGACTTAAAAGAAAAAGTAGTCCGTTTTCAAAAGTTTCGAAAATAAAGTTATTAAATAGGAGTAATAAATCGTACAAAAACACTAATCGTTTCTGAAACATGCTGTAATTATGTTAAAAACAATAAAACTTCCAATTTGGTATTTCATACTAAAAATCACGAAAATTAAGTGATAAATTATTATTTGTATGTTTTAGTCTCGGCCTTATAATAATTTAGTAGATTCGATGCACGAAAAATTATAGCATGCAATTTGTAACATTAAAACGATAGAAACAACATGTGAGAAATCGATTAAAACTATTATCATAATAATATACTTCATAGTAAAACAGGTCTAATAGTAAAAATACAATTTTTAACATTACTACAAGCAACTACGACATATATATCACGCAATACCGAGTCGTGCCATCATTGTTACCTTGTTTAGTCTTCGAGATCCGAATCAACAATGTACTCGTCCGCCTCGGGATCCTCCAAATAGCCTACAAAACGATACACATATATGGTGTTACGACCATATAAAAGCTATCCTACAGACTAAGAACTACGCGGATTAAGAGTAATTGAATTACCATGAGTTTAGAACGAAACGACGGAGGACAAGGAGTAAGAGTGGAGAACGGTTTTGAGAGAACAAGAGGATAAACTTGTTAGATCAACAACAAGGTCACGTCTTTTGTGAAGGGTAAAAGAAAGGTAAACTAGCTTACGTAGGAACAAAATGAATACTATGGATGAATGTGTATATGTGATGATATGTAGATGAGGTGTTGTATTGTAGTTGATTATCAACTTATGCACGTACACCAAAAGAAAAGGAAGTTAAGAGTTTGTTTTCAAACCCACTTCAAAGATTATGGAATAGTTAGAGTAGGAGTAGGAGTAGCCGAGTAAGAGTAGGAGTAGTTAGCTAGTTAACACGATTAATAAAAAGAAGATAGATTAACCATGATTAATAATATTATAAAGTGTAAACAAAAGTCACCAAAACCGACTATCTCCAAAAGACTTAATATTGGACTCGATTCGGGCCCAAAATAATTTACGGGTTGATATAAAAGAGATAGGAATTGATATCAAAATTGACGGAATAGAGTATAGAGTTACGATATAATCGTAACAAAAGTCGGTTTTATTTTAATAAAATAGCGGGTGTTACAGCAAGACTAAGTGCAACCTTATGGTGATTAGAGCGACGATAGATGGCTTCCACGATACTACCTCGACCTTCCACATGGCTTTTGGGGAGGTCGGGATGACCCTAGTGGATTTTGAGATGATTACCGGCCTGCTCTGGGGGCCAGATAGGATTAGGTGGGCTGCCGAAGGCCCTAGGCTAGATAGTGATGAGGTACGGGGCCTCATTGGGGATTTTTTGGAGCGTGAGGCATTTAGTGCGCCTCATGCTCTAGTGAGCTCATACATCACCGATCACTTTGAGCGGGTGGCGGTGTTAGAGGGTCGAGAACCCAACACGCCGGAGCAAGATGCCCGGTTGTGGTTGTGATATTTCCTAGGGTCGACCTACTTCTCGGATAAAGGCGAGAGGTTTAGCATTAGGATTTTGCCTCTCCTAGCTGACCTGGCTCAGCTAGGACAATATGATTGGGTGACCGCGGCTTTCGCGGAGACTTGCTGCCTGCAAGTCATGGTGAGGCTGTTAGCGATAGAGTCGGCCTCAGTTGTGCCCATTGTGGGTCCGGGTCTTATAATGGAGGTTAGTTACTATTCTCACTCTTTGTATCTTGAGTTCTACTTAGTTTTGGCTTAGTGTTGCAAAATGTATTTTGGGTTTGTTGCAACCTTGGATCTATTCTTATTTTCCTTGCCTTGTACATAAGACGGTGAGGGTTCATCCGAAGAGATTCCCGGCGGGGATCGAGGGGAGGCTGGCTCAACCTAAGAGTACTACTAGTCACTACCCGTCGGAGAATGCGCTGGTCAACCAGCTAAGCCTCGGGGATGTAAGTTTTCTTTTTATGTTCTACCTAGCTTAGTAGCCCCCAAGGTTTAGGATTTATTGAGGTGTTGGTTTTATTTGTGTAGTTTGTGGCTCGCCCTTGGGCTGATTATGAGGGCGTATCGGAGTATGTGGCCACGGAGCTGAGGCCTTGAAGTTACAGGAGGATGCTCCTTCCTGCGTTGTTTCGCCCTGTTTGGTATCTGGGCGAGCAGTTGGTGCGTCAATGCCTATATGACGATTTCAAGGTGCCGATTGATCCTCCCCGGACCATGTTTAGACCACCGACCACCGCAGAGATCCTCGAGGATAGGAACGGAGAAGGAGGCGATGCGCTCTTGGTGCCTGGTGCCTCCTACCTATCTCACATCACCCGACGGTTAGCTTGGTACCGCCTCGTGGTAATGTTCTAATTCTTGGTTCTAAGGTTTATTTTGCGGTTTGTTGTTTCCTTGCCCTCTGACCGACAAATCTGTTGTTTTCTCAGCTGGCCGATCCGACTGATGAGATCCAACCCCCAGATTTTCCCCTGACACTGCATAGGGTGGATGCGGCTGGGGTATCCTTCACCAAGCCTCTTCCCCCCGTGTTCTGCTGAGGAGATGGATGCTGGGATAGAGTGGCGTGACCGGGTGTACCGGGTGAGTTTTGGTTTTCGTTCTTTGTTTGCGTTTTAAGAATTAGGGTCGGTTTGCCTAACTTCCATGGTTTCATCTCTCAGGTTTCCTCGGCTTGCCATCAGCGGTTGTGGCAGGCCGCCAACTGCTTCCCAGTCTATGCCTCGAGGGTTTCTCGTGATACTTCGGGGCCTCGATCGGTGAGTTTCCGTGACTAGGTTGGTTTTCTAGGCTTCTTGTGTGTTTTCCTAATGCTTGAGTGTATTTGTAGGATGTCCCGGATATGGTGGGGCAGCTGGAGACTCGGGTGACCGAGCTCGAGGCAAAGGCGGCTGAGGCACAACAGCTCCTGCAATCTCGGGCTGACGAGATCGCCTTTCTTAAGGAGCAGCTGGCTCGGTCTCAGGGCGAGACCTCCACGCAGGGTGAAGCTAGGCACCGGATCAAAAGGGAGGCTGAGGCTACGGGTGCTAACGAGGAGATTTGAGGAGTCCCCGTGACGGCTACCTTAGACATGCTATCGGGGATAAATGGTAGTGAGTCTCCTCTTATAGACTTGGAGGATCTAGGTTTAGATGACAACCTTTGCGAGGTTGTGATAGCCATTGGCGCAGCTTCTAAGGGTCCTTCCTAGCCTCGATTTGTGTATGGATTTGTATATGTTGTATATTTGCTTTAAATTTTAGTATTTGAATTAGTTGGATTAGTCTTGTGTTTTCGTTTGGCGAATTGTTTATCTAGATTGACAAATTATCACTTTTGCGTTCATTCATTTGCGATCTGACCTAGTTTAGGGTGCGTTGGCATTGCATGGAGATATGAAAACAGTTCCTTTTGGATGTTTTGAAATGCGTTAGTTTGAGCCGGGAATCAGATCAGATAATACGTCGATTAAAATGTTTTGACTCGTGATGGACGAGATGTAAAATGTTAACGTAAACCATTAACGCGTTCCAACCGAGTATATTAGGAGATGAGTGTAGTTGTTTTGACATTCAGAACGAAATCGAAGTTAAAATTCGGACAACTCTAGAAAAAAAGTTAGACCACTTTTGCATACTCATAATATTGCCTTTATAGGCTACAGACGCGACTTGACAATAACCGTTAACAGGCTACAACACGTCTAGGTGGGGTAGCTTATCCCCCTAAAAAAATGTTTAAGTCCCGAGCGACCGACGGGTGAACTCGCGTTCCTGCGGTCCCTGCATGGGTGCTTCGGTTTTCGGAGCGGGTTTTAACGGCTTCGAAAGGTCGTTCCCGATGTCCAAGGTGTCATGTGGTAGTCATGGTTATGATGCGGGATCGGTGTTTCTACCTTTAGGGTTGTTCTAGACGCTGCCCGCCTAGATATGGGCGTTTGGGCTGAGGCTCTCGGGTCCAGGGTCGCCTGGGCTCGGGCGGCTGGAGATTCGAGCGCCTGGGCCAGGGCGGCTCGGATCCGGGTTATGGAAATTTTCGCCGTTTCCTAATTCTTGTGGGATTAGGGCTATATATATGGGTTGTGGGTGCTCGTTTTAGACATACTAGGATATCCATAGTCTAGCACGTCTATTTTTAGTGTCATGTCGGGTTTTGGGAATATCCTTACCGAGTGGGCGAGTTCTTTTAAGAAATGTGACCCCGAGGTTTGTTCAAATGATGGTTTGTCAACGGTTGTCGCGCTAAGTCGAGTCAAGATACAGGATGACTTCTTATAGGCATGCTCTAAGTTTTGGGACTCGAAGAGCCATGTTTTTGCTTTTCCCGGGGGTAAAATTTGTCCTTTGCCCGAAGAGATAGATGTTATAGGTGGATGGACCTCGGTTCGACCTTGTGTGCCTTACGAGGATGATGCTTATGTGGAGCGGTTTTACCATTTATTGGATCTTTCTTCATTGGAGGAGGCTAAAGGTTACTTTGGTAGGGATGACATTAACTTAGAGTTGCTTTCTAGGACGTTCTCACAGGCTGGTTCTCATCGGGTTTCGGACTTAGCATGTAGGCGTGCTTTTAATGTTGCGATGGCTTGTTATCATCTTTTCGAGGATGCGAGGGCGCGTGAAGGTTGGGGTAACCCTCGAGTTTTGGATGTGGTGATGGGGATGGAACATGGACAATCACCCTCTTTGCTCATTTTGGGTGAGCTTATTCTAGGTCTTAATGCTCGTGCTCGACTCCACGATACATCTTTCTGAGGTTCCAGTATCGTTTTACACGTGTTTTTTGGTGCTATGTTTCTTTGTAGCTTGACTTTCTTTGTTTTGTGGTTGCTTTGGCTTGGAGGTGTGATGTTGTGTTTTGTACAGGTTTGGTTGCAGGAACAACTTGGTTTAGTCGACCCTCCCCGATGCATCAAAGGTTATAACTATAAGGGTTTCACGGGTCGGAAGACGGCACAGGTGTGGGGCAAAGGTCGCAAGGAAAAGGATTGGCTTTCCTATTTGGCCAAAGGGGATGTGGTCATTCGGTGGTCCATCTCATGGTGGAATATTAGTGGTCAGTCGGGTTTCCATTTTCGTCTTCGACCTGGGCTTTGCTAATACTATCCATGAGGGATCAGGTTTATGTTTACCCAGGTATGTTGTCAAGTCAAATGGGTGTTAAACCTTCCATTCCAAAGGATGCCAAAGTTATTTCTAGTTCTGACCCATGGACAAAGGATTCGCTTCGGGAATTTAGGGCGTCTAGGGAACAGAGGTTCTTACGTCCCGTTGTTCGACTGACCGATGATACTTCCGTCCGGCGAAGGGTTTGTGAATACCCATCAGGACAGAGCAACTTAAAGGTTAGGAAGACAGCACCGCTAAGAGGTGAGGAGGTGACTCGAAGGACTGTCACTAAGTGCCCGACCAAAGACAGGGTTGCCGATCCTAGTTCCGTCAGTTCATCTAAGCGGGCCAAGACTAACGAGACCCATATTGAAAATGTGGAAGAGGAAGGAAAGTGGGATTGGTTGGGCTCGCCTTTGGCTAGGGCGGTAGAAGCTTGTATTCAGAGACTCGAGAATGAGAAATACAAGCGGGTTTACCCGAATGACAAGGGGAGGAAAAGGTTGGACCGGTAGAGCTCAGCCATTTTGTATTATGTATTATTAGTTGATATTATGTGGCGTATTAGTACTAGTTTTTGTGGAGTTTTGACACGTTGTCGATTTCCGAGATGTCCGGGTTTCAGATGCTTGATGTAAATGCCTCGACAAAGGCTCGATTTAACCAAATTTTGTTATTAATGAAGCACATTATTATTAATTTTTTTTGTGGTGGCTCGCAACACGCTTCTTCATTTTACCCGGAGCGCCCTTTCGGGTTTTCACTCCGTCCTCGGCTCACCTTTTTTTGTTTTTTTTTTTCGCTTCATTTTTTTTACGGCTCACAACTCGTTCCTTCATTTTGCCCGGGGCGCTCTTTCGGGTTTTCACCCCGTCCTTGGCTCGTCATATTTTTTTTTACGACGGCTCGCCACTCGTTTCTTCATTTTGCCCGGGGCGCCCTTTCGGGTTTTCACCCCGTCCTCGGCTCGTCATATTTTTTTTACGACGGCTCGCCACTCGTTTCTTCATTTTGCCCGGGGCGCCCTTTCGGGTTTTCACCCTGTCCTCGGCTCGTCGTTTGTGCTTCGTCATTTTACATCACTCATTGGCCGGGTCGTGGGGAGAGTCCCGGTTTGTACATGAATCGAGTAACCGATTTTTGTTTGTTCGGTTGTTTGGTTGTGTGGTTGTACCTAGAGAAGGGTTGCCTACGTATCCGTTTTTAGGCGGAATCAAACCATGTTCGTAGTTCTTTCGAAAAGTGTGAGTGATTTTTGCTTTAGACTCGTTTATGCCATTCATCGATGCGAACTTGGATTTTCTCTTTTTTTTCGTGTTGTTTTTTTTGCTTCCCCCTAAGTCGGAGGTCGGAACGTGGTTTTCAGGGTGTCTACGGGTAGTATCGTTTGAGCTGATCCATGTTGGTTGGGGTTGAGAACTCTTGACCGTCTAGGTCGGTGAGGATCACGGCGCCCCCCGAGAGTATTTTCTTAACGAGGTAGGGGCCCGCCCAATTTGGCTTGAATTTCCCTCTAGGGTCGATGGGAAGGGGTGCTCTAATGGATTTGATTACTAAATCTCCCTCGCGTATGTTTCAGGATTTCACTCGTTTGTTAAAGGCTTGCTGGATTCATTGCTGGTAAGCTTGTACGTTGGATAGGGCATATATCCTACGTTCGTCTAGGAGTACTAGCTCGTCATATCGTTTTTGGTTCCATTCTACCTCAGGGATACCACTCCCGGCTAATATCCCTAGTGACGGTATTTCTAGCTCTATGGTTGGACGGCTTCGGAACCGTAGGTTAGGTAATATGGTGTGGCTCCGGTGGGTGTTCGATTGGATGTTTGGTATCCCCATAAGACGAAGGGGATTTTGTTTGGCCAATCCCGGTAGTTGTCTATCATTTTCTTAAGGATTGTGGTTATGGTTTTGTTGGCTGCTTCTACGGCCCCGTTTGTTTGCGGTCTATAGGGTGAGGATGTGTGTCTTTGAATTTTTTACTTGTCTAGGAGTTTTTGGGTGTCGGCCCTGAAGTGAGCCCCCTGGTCACTGATGATTTCGTGAGGTATACCGTATCGGCAGATGATGTTGTTTTGTAAGAATTTGACTACTTGTTTTGAGGTTAGTACGGTGTAAGAGGCAGCTTCTACCCATTTGGTGAAATAATCGACGACCACTAATATAAAGCAGTGTCCGACGGTCCCGGATGGGTGTACTTTTCCTATGATGTCTATCCCCCAAGTAGAGAAAGGCCAAGGTGTGGCTATAGTGTGTAGAGGATAAGGAGGTAGGTGTTGGATGTTGGCAAATATTTGGCAATTGTGGCAGTGGCGAACGTGATGTCGACAGTCTGCCTCTAAAGTAATCCAGTAATAGCCTAGTCTCATTATTTTTCGGAGCTAGTAGGTGTGCACTCATGTGGGGTCCGCACTCTCTGTCATGTACCTCTTTCATGACTCTCTCGGATTAGTTTTTGTTTATGCATCTAAGGAGGACTCCTTGTGGGGTTCGTTTGTATAGTAGCGCTCGATTTAGGACGTACTGGGTGGCTTGTATTCGTAGGGCTCTTTTGTTCTTGGTGTTAGTGTTGGGTGGATATGACCCGTGGGTTTTAAGGTCTAGGATTGTTTTGTACCAAGGTTCTTCGGGGGTATCGTCGGTTTCGAGGTTATGGATGTAGGCTGGTTGTTCGCTTCTCTCAACGCAGATAGGCATAGAGAAAAGGTGATCGGGCATGTTTATAACTGAGGCTAGTTTGGGTAACGCGTCAGCGAATTGGTTTTCCTCACGGAGTATGTGTATGAAGTCAATTTCGGTGAATTCCCGGGACATTGTTTCCACTTCGGTTTGGTATGGGGTTAGGCTTTTGCTATAAACTTTCCAGGTACCCGTGGCTTGGTTGATCACTAAGGATGAATCTTCGTGGACTCTAAGGTTTTTGACTCCTAGAGATATGGCTGCTTTTAGACCTATTAGGCAGGCTTCGTATTCGGCTGTGTTGTTGGTAAGTCCATTTGGATGGAGGTTTGTTCGTTGCAAGCTTATTGTTGTCTGGTCAAGGAGGGTCAGTGGTGGGTTGAACCTAAGGTTGTTGTTCCCGATTTCCTTTTTTGGGTGAAGTTGAGTGGGCTGTTCGTGGTAGCCCTTGCGTTTTAGTCATTTGTTATCGATAATTGGCATAAAGTCGAGTCTTTTTAAGTGTTAAAGTAAACTGTTGAAAGAAGTTAAGCGATTGTCGAGGCATGTTTGTAAAAAAAAGGAATTGTTTTATTGATAGATAGTAAAACGGGTTAGATACCCATGATTTGTTCTTGTTGGGGGAGGTGGAGGACATGTTCCTTCGCACCTTCCCAGACTCGATAGAAAAAAGAAAGAAAACGTTATTATTATTAGTAAGTCTGGGCCCTAAGATGAACTAGACTCTGACTCGAGTGCGGACTTGCTGGACTCAGTAGGTGTTCTGGTGTCCTCGTATTCGGGGTACGCCCCAAATTTTTCTTCTTGAATAAGGTAACGAACTTGCTGCCTAAATTCACGACACTTACTAATGTCATGTCCTCGGCCCTGGTTGTACCGACACCATTTGTTACCGTTCCAATGTAACGGCCTCTTGTCGGCAGGTGGGTCAGGTGTTGGGCTTTGGGGGTATAGTATTCCTTCGGATATTAGCATTGTTAGGGCCTGATCGTGAGATAGCCCGAGGTGCTCTAGTAGTCGGAGACCCCTTTCCTCGGAATTGTCCGTCAAGAAACAGGCGGGTCTTTTTGTTAGTAGTGCGATTTTTACCACCCTTGTTTTTACCAATCCCTCAATTTTATCTTTTAGCAATGTACAAGACTCCGTGTCATGGCCATTGCCCCTGTGGTAGTGGCACTATTTTTCTTTGGACCAGTGACGGGACCTATGCTTAAGTGGGGATCGGCCATCGACCCTATGGGTTGTAAGAGGCGAAGAGAGGTTAATCTTCGGAGCGCAGCCGCATAGCTAACCCCAATTTGAGTGAACTTCTTTTTGGGTTCGACAGTTTCGGGCGAGCCTATGCCATCTCCCTTGACTGACCCGTTGCATATGGAAATGGGGGGTTTGGGAGGTTCTTCGAGCATTTCCCCGATGTGAGTTACCCTAGCCTCAATTCTTAAGAGTATGGGGTGTATTTGCGAGACTAAACGGGCTAGGCTCTCGATGGTTGTCAAGAGGTCGAAGGGTGTGGGCTCTGGATGAGTGTCTAGCTCATCCTCAATATTTAGGACATCCTCTCCCGGGGGGTAAGGTGGGAGCAGTCAATAGTGTCGTCAAAGATGGCGTGGACGCTAAAAGGGCTCGTAGTATTATTGGGTTTCTCAGGTGGGGGGAGAGGGATCGTCCCGTTTTCTATCATATCTTGTATAGTGTGTTTGAGCCGAAAACAGGATTCTGTGTCGTGGCCTTTGCCACGATGGTACTGGCAATACTTATTAACGTCCCACGTTTTTGACCTAATATCCGCGGGAGGGTCCGTAGTAGGACTTATCAGTTTGAGCTTTCCTTGCTCAGTCAATCTTTTTAATGCTTCGGTGTATGTGATGCCTAGTTTAGAAAATGTCCTAGGGGTGAAGTTCGTTCTTCCTCGGGTGGTTGGTTCGACTAGGTGTACTTCCTCGGTTTTGTTATTTCCATAAGACCGGGTTCCTGTACGAGCGGTCGGCCCCTGATAGCCTTTCCCCATTATTTTGGAGAATATCCCCTTCTTCATGTCGTCCTCTAGGCGTATTCCTAAGGTGGATAACTTCTTGAAGGTGTGGATGTTTTGGTACCTAAGATGGGAGGCGTAAGCAGGTCTAAGGTTATTGACGAACTTTTCTACCAAAGTGGTTTCGTCCGGGCGGTTTATTAGTTGGGTACTGACCCTCCTCCATCTAGTCAGAAATTTAGAGAAGCCTTCCTTCTCGTTCTGGGAGAGGACCTCGAGGCTTCTAATGGTGACTTGTGTTTTGGCGTTATCCGCGTATTGCTTCGCGAATTCTACGAAGATATCATCCCAAGTGGATATCTTTTTAGGGTCTAGTGAATAGAACCATGATCGTGGTGTGTCTCCTAAGGATGAGAGAAATATCCTAGTGAAGAGGCTAGGTTTGACCCCTTTAATGGACATGTAATCTTTAAAGGCTCGGATGTGATTGAGGGGGTCCTCGGTTCCTTTGAACTTAGGTATGTCAGCTAGAGAAAAGTTCTCAGGTAATTGGTCATTCACCATTTCGAATTTCTTATGGTTTTCGAGGTGAACGTTGTTTCCTTGGTTCAGGCGCATTTGGTTCTCGAGGAAATCTATGCGGTTCATAGCGGATTGGAGGGTGTCATCCTGAGGTGGGGTAACGGTATCATTAGAAATGACGCCGACGGGTGCTCCGCCTAGCGGGGTGGAATTTAAGAGGACCTCGTTGAGGATCCGGTTGTGATGTTCGTCTGAGGCTTTGTTTTCTAGGTGACCTAGGCGGGAGTCTATGCTGTTTACGGATGCGTTTACCGTAATAACGGTGGCCTGTAGATCCCGGATTAGGTTGGTTAGGGTTCTTATGGTGTCATCTGCGGACTGTCCGGCGTTGTCCCCACCGTGGTTACTCGCGTCTACGCTTGAATCTCTCGACATGACTGTGAAAAGGTAATACTAATGAGGACGGGTCTACCGGACAATTTTAAGGACTCGAGGACTGCTCGTGACTGAGCGACGCGGAAATGAGACCCTTGACTCGCATGTGTGTGCGGTCATTAGCTTAGGGACTCAGGTGCTTTAGACTCTTGGTGTATTCGGCGAAACGCCTACTGAGTTTTAGGTCTCCACAACGAGACAATTTTACACAAACCTCGGAGGTGAGGTTTAAAGAAGACTTCTCGAAATGAGACGACTCAAAATGTAAAACCTCGAGTAGGGGTGATCCTAGTAACTAACACAGACAGTTAAACACACGGTTGTACGACGTAAAAATTTGATCGCGATCCCGACTCAGGATCAAGGAACTTTGATATATGCTTCTTTCGAAAACGACCAATTCTTTGCAATTTTTTTGAAATGGATGGTTTGCAGAAATAGTGTAACGATGGCGGGATGACATCGCTGGTGGCGCGGAATCGTGTTGCTATAAGTGTGCATCGGGAATCCGGCAATGACAAAAGTGTAAATGTGCTTTTTGAAAGGAGCACGATTCTTTAGGGGAACCGGTTTTGAAAATGATTACGTGATGCTTTTATCGAAACTACTATTAAGTAGCTAGTTCGATACTTGTGGTGTATGTGGTGCTCATGGTAGAGCGTGAAGTCTAATGACGGTGTTTTAAAGGTGTGACCAAATCCTCATTAAGGGATTTAGGTGGTGAATAATGTTCTAGAAAACTGTTGTTCTTCTTTTTTTTTCTTAGAAGAACTCTGAAAACTAATAACCCACGTTCGTTGGTTGCGTTAACTAGCATTTACGGTGGGAGGGTGCATCGTAAAAAATGTTTTGAAAGTGTATGTGACCGTTTTTTTAGTTCCTTGACTTCATTAATTGAAGCTTTGGTTGTGTTAACGGTATGTGTGTAAATATTTTTTTTTTGAAATAAAAATGTAACCGTTCGGTATACCTTGATTCCATTGATCGGGAGTCTCGGTGGTATTAACGGTATTCGTTGTTGACGGGTTTTGCTTTGGCCAAGGTGATGACATTGATTTTTTTTTTAAAGTAGTGTGTGTAAAATTTATCATGATAACGACATCTAAAAATGTCTTTCCCCTTTTTGAATCATGACTCGACCGGAGTATCGGCGTTTTAAAAGGTCGTTTTTGAAAAGATGAGGTTTACATTTTTTCGAAAACGGAATTGGGTGCGCTTGAAATGTTGGCGTGATTGAATCCCGATTTTTATTGTTTTATTTGGGTTGTTTGCAAACACGCTACACATAATAACTAGGAATGCATACACTCATGCAGGATGCAGACACGGGTAGGTTAGGGTAGGATACCGCCCACGAATAGTCTTTACTTAGGCATTGACAAATCATCTAGGGAGACGAGTGTCATGCCGTCCGCTCGGAACTATCCGCTTATTAATCCCGCGGGTTACGCGTTAGGCAGCCGGAGCGTCAACCGAGGATCTCTCCGCGTGTCCCTAAAGATCTTACCGCGAAGAGGTCGATTGGTCCTGATATCGGTTAGGGTGGGCTTTTTAGGGCCAAAACCTGTAGTGACCACAACTAGGAACTAAGAAATGAGCTTTACCGACCTCGTTCAAGTTACACCACCGCTGGAAACTTGTTTCCAAATCCCCAGCGGAGTTGCCAAACTGTGGACGTCCGTCCGCACCGCCCGGCGCCCCACGTGGGGCCTGACCCGGTTTTTCAACGTGTGGTGGCGGCCACCCACGCGGCCCTAAAGCTGATCAAAAGAGGGCTTGGCCTGGACATGGACGGGCCTAACTATAAAAAAAGTGTCCGGTGGGCCATATTTTGTTGTCCGTGTCCGTTATAACGGGCCACATGACGCTGCCTAAGCCTGCCAACTTATGGGTAGCGGGCTAGCCTGTGGGCCTGAATAAAGTTAATCGAGTCTTTACTTTTCTTAAAATATAAGTCATACATCGCAATTTAAGAGACTAAAATTCAAAAAAATACTACACATTGAAAAAAATATCCGATACTGTTTCAAAATTCAAATACAACTTCACTAACAAAAATATTCATTTCTCATCAAGCAATAGTAGGATCAGCCTCATCATCCTCATCTTCGCCTTCAACGTCTTCTAAACCAAAGGTTTCATCATGAATCAATGAGAAATTGATAATAAAGAAGGTAAATGGCTTGGTGCCTTTGTTTGATACTTTGATGGCTGATGAGTGATGCGTCAACATTTAAAGTGTGGTTGATTGCTTGATGTAGTGTAGGCTATTGATATTCTCTAGGAGTTATAGGTAAGATGGACTTTAAGAGATAAGTCTATTGATTTTTTTAGACATTGGAATTTATGGTTTTTTTGTAATTTGTATTATAATAATCATATTCAATGTCTCTTTTGCTAGTAATTTCTTTAACTTATATAAGTACATATATTTTAGTGGGCCTAGCGGACTGTCCGCGGGCTATTTTCTTTAGTCCAAACCCGTCCGTTTATTATAACGGGCCTAGTTTATTTGTCCGTGGCCTGCTTTTTTTTAAAAGTTTATGTCCAGACCCGCTTACAAAGTGAGCCAAATGGGCCGGGCCAAACGAACAGCCCGCACTTGATCAGCTCTACGCGGCCTCCTCCCTGTCGGGGGCCGGTCCGATCCGTACGGGGTGATGTCTCGGACCTCGATTCGGATGACGATCCGGACTTGTACTAGACGGGTGCATACAGACACCTGTGTTTCCGTTTCAGAATCGATCGAGTCGTGGTTGTAAATGTTTAAAGGCCGATTTGTTTGTTAAGGCGACCTTTTTAGTGAACTGAATTCGTTGCCGATCTGTGGAGTCGCCACCGAGTCAACTATGGGGACTCGCAAACCGTTCAAGTGAACTTTGATCACTTGCCAGCTCAAAGTTGAGTGGCACGGGACCTAAAGATAAAGACTTGTACCCTTAAGCACTCCATGCCTGGAATGACTCTCATTGCCAATGGTTACGGACATCCGAAAACCGTCGATTTCGAGTAAGGGGTGAGCGTACGTAATGGGAAGCCAACATCTGATAGATGTCAACACCCAATCCCGCCCGCACTATAGCGACCTCTACTAATCAATCGGTGGTCTGATAACCTAGTTCTTTTGTTGTGGTGGAAATGCTGTAACATCCGTTGTTTTCACCCTATACCTTTTGCTATGTCGGTTGTGTAAGGATAGGTAAGATTTGTCGTCAAAGTAGTTGTGTTTACATTCTTTGCATGTGATTTCACGTGACAAGCAGGCCATGAAAAGATGCACATAGGAGAGTAGAGAGTACAAATATTATACGTATTAGCAAATCAGTTTTAACGCGATAATACGGATATTAGTCCTTCTCGTGATATACCTTATCTGGTATTCTGCTTAAGATGCGTTGGTTCGGTATTAATAGAGATGCGTCAAGTCTAATAAGACGAGCACCTGGACTAATATGGAACCCGACCATCACTTTGTTCAGTTTTAGTTATTTTATGTTTTGAATTCCGTGTTAGGTGATTTAGAATGCGATTATAAGGTCATAAAAGCGATAAATCATACGGAAGCCGTAAATGCTAAATGTAAGTAAATCACGTTGTGAGGAGTTGTACCCTCGGAGTGTACGCTAAACGGGACACGATGCATAGATAGCTGAGAACGGATCTCGGAATTACTCTGGTCTATTTAGTGTATTTTAGTATTTGCGGTTGAAGTTGGGACGTTACGTGTTTTAGTAGATGTTTGTGGACCTAGTGTCCACATCTAGTGTTGTCGTAGTGCATAATAAAAGAAAGTAAAAATATGGAAAGTTTTGTTTAGATGACAACCTAGTGACGACTCGTATTCAACACGTGGATCCTCCTAGCTTGACCAGTGACTCCGGCAGAGCTCCGTTACCGTTTACCCTTCCTGCGGCTACTCCGGCAGAGCGTCGTTACAATGGATTGGTTCTGCGGCTAATCCGGCAGAGCTTCGCTACAAGACTTAAGCTAGTCGAACACAGGCACCTCGGTAGCAAGTGGGGTGCTCAAAGGTGAGGAGTAGCGTCGGTATTGCTTTTATCAGAACTACGATCGAGTGGATCGTTTGCCTCGGGTGTCGGAGTGCGAGCCCTTAGCGAGAAAGTGGAGGGGGAGAAGAGAGAGTTGAGGTGTGTCGAATGAATGAGGCGAGGGGGGTATTTATAGGTGTTTTCGGCCCTCGTCGCCCATATGGACGCCTGATTTGGGGCGGACCAAGACTCAAGCGTCTGGGCTTACGCGCAGGGAGACAAAGACGCGTGAGGTGGGGCTGTCGGAAATTTGAAGATACGATTTTGATACTTTCCAAAACCGAGAGGGAGGAGGATAATATGATACTTGGGGGTTAACGTTCCCGCGTGTTAACCTAGCGCCGTGAATGTTAATGGGCTTCGGGTGTGTATCCCGAGGTTCGCTTGGCGCGGTGCTGACTCGGTTTGAGTTTCGGGACCGACTCGGGGTCCCGGTGTCAGAATTGACTCTAATTAGTGTCTATGCGACCGTAACGACACGACTAAGGCTGCCATCATATATGTTAGTTTTAATTTTTCCGAGTAATTACTTGATCCGTTCTATAGAAAAACTACCTAAAACATCGCGAACTCGCGTCGCGTTACAGTCCTATCGTCATCGGGTGTTTGTCGGGTACTTTTGCAGCCACCAGGTCCAAATCTGGGTGTCTACAGGAATATTCAGTAAAGATGCCAGTTTTGAGAGTGCATCTGCAAACTGATTTTCTTCCCGAGGAAAGTATATATATTCTACCTTTTCGAATTGTTTCTTGAGATCCCTTACTCGTGCCTGGTAGGCCACGAGATTGGTGTTCTGAGTTTTCCATTTTTGAAGTGCTTGATTAATGACCAAGGATGAGTCACCGTGTACTCGGAGGTTTGTGACCCCAAGTCGAAGGCAGCTTGTAGCCCACGGATGCATGCTTCGTACTCAGCGACATTATCGGTAACATTGAAGTCCAATTTGATGAACACGAGAGTATGTTCCCCTTTTGGCGAGATTAAAAGAATCCCGACTCCGAATCCTCAGAAATTGGATGCCCCATTGAAGTATAAGTCCCATGTTTCGGTATCAGCATGGAAAATATCTTCATCTGGGAAGGACCAAGTGTCGGTGTTTCGTTCCTCGGCTGCGGGACTGTCGGCAAGAAACTCGGCTACCACTCGGCCTTTAATGGCTTTTAAAGGGACGAACTTTAGGTCAAATTCAGCCAATATCAGAGTCCATCTAAACATTCTGCCATTGAGGATGGGCTTTTCGAAGAGGTACTTAATTGGATCCATTTTAGATAGCACCTGTACCTCGTAGCAAAGCCTATAATGTCGAAGCTTCTTAGTGGCCAAGACCAGAGCTAAACATGTCTTCTCGAGCATAGTGTATTTGCATTCGTACTCTAAAAACTTTTTTCTGATGTAGTAGATAGCTCATTCTTCGGAGTTGACCGTCTGAGCTAGCATAGCCCCCATGGCTGTCTCGGTCGTTGTTAAGTATAACGACAAAGGCAAACCGGGTTGAGGTGGCATCAAAACTGGTGGAGCAGACAAGATTTCCTTGATTTTATCGAAGGCTGCTTGACATTTATCGTCCCACAGTATTTGTTCTCCTATTTTCTGTTTCTTGAAAATTGGTTCACATACCATGGTTAGTTTTGAAATGAACCTGCTGATGTACTGGACTTTTCCGAGAAATCCTCTTATTTCTTTTTCGTTTTTAGGAGGCTGCATCTTGGTAATGGCCTTGATTTTAGCTGGATCGACTTCGATGCCACGTTGGCTAACGATATGACCCAGTAATTTGCCAGATGTTACCCCGAAACTACATTTCTGAGGGTTTAACCTCATGTTGTACTTGCGTAATCGGGTGAAGAATGTTCTCAGAGCGGTGATGTGACCGTCCCTGTTTTTAGATTTGACGATCATGTCGTCCACGTAAACTTCCACTTCTTTATGCATCATGTCGTGTAATAAAGTCGTGGCGGTTTGTTGATAAGTGGCCCCGACATTGATGAGACCGAACGGCATGACACTATAGCAGTAAGTACCCCAAGGTGTAATGAAGGTGGTCTTACTCATATCTTCTTCTGCCATTTTTATCTGGTTATACCCGGCATACCCGCCCATGAACGATAGAAGGGCATGATCTGCTGTGTTATCCACCAATATGTCGATGTGTGGTAACGGGAAATCGTCTTTCGGGCTTGCCTTGTTAAGATCCCGAAAATCTACGCAGACACGCACCTTACCGTCCTTTTTAGAAATCGGCACGATGTTCGCAACCCAGTCTGGATATTCGGACACTTGTATGAAGCCAACTTTGAATTATTTATCGACTTCTTCCTTGACCTTAAGGGACCATTCGGGCCTCATTCGGCGGAGGTTCTGTTTAACCGGCTTGAACCCGTCTTTGATTGGTATGTGGTGTTCGGCTATTTTCCGATCTATTCCCGGCACGTCCTTGTAGGACCATGCGAAGACATCTTTGAACTCTTGGAGGAGGCTCGTGTATTGTTGTCTTTCCTCGAGATCTAAGGATAACCCTATCTTAAGCATCTGAGGTTCTAAGGTTGTTCCCACATTAATGGACTCGGTTTCTTCGATTACCGGGTTCCGAGATTCCCTTTGCTCTAGCTGCTCGATCAGGTGTGGAGGTAGGGATACCTGTTCGTCGGGTTTCTCAATGTCATTGCGTAAAACATTTTCAAAAATGAAAGCATTTTGAAAATGAGACCAGTCGTAAGCAGAACGGTTGTTATTATTGATTGTAAATTTTGAAAATATCTTGAAAAGAGCTGCCATCTGATCATTGGTCAGTGGCGGGATAGGTAAGGCGCTCAGGACAGACTCCGAAGCACCAGCAGCGGGAGTGACTAAAGGAAAGGGGGTGATTACAGGAGTGACTCTAGCACCGGACTCTCTAGACTCATCCTTAGACTCAGACTCAGACTCCGACTCGGACTCAGACTCAGACTCGGGCACGTCTCCTTCTCTGGTGATCAGCTTGTAAGTCCTTCCTTGACTGTCAGTCCATTTGACAGTCTTTCTCCAGGCTCTGTTTCCCGTCTCGGAGCCTACGTCCGAGATTAGCTTAGTTGGGTCAAACCTATTGCTGCGAAGAATAAGATTGACCAGATCCTCTATTGGCGTTGGGGCCGCGGTTTCTTCCCCGAAAAGTAGCCCTAGGACGGGCTCAGCATTGTTGGGATCTTCCGACTGGACGAGGGCGAAGACATCATCCGGGATGTAGTTACAGTCCTAGACCAACCTGGACAACCCCGAATACCGCTGTGACGAAGTAGTTGGTTAGTCGTAGGCTATAAGGGCTCAAGTAGATACCCTTAGTGAGGTTGCAGGCTCTTTCAGTACCTGCTCGGACAATGTTGCCTGGAGTGGTAACATAACCGAGGCCTAGATGCGAGTCTTCATTTTTAAAGACCTCGATAATCTTCCCAGCTGGAAGATCGATCGGGATGTAGCCCCCGACAGATACCCTAGATTTTGGAGCATCGTGTCGATGCTAGTTGTGAAATAGGGTCGGAAAAGATACTCCTCTTCGATCATTCCTACAAAATCGAACCCCCAGAGATCCGTGCGGCCCGTGGTGTTACAGTTAGCCACAGTCATAGGGGTTGCCTCCAAGGTGATGACACTATCGTGTGAAAGCAACTTGATTTTTCGGTGTAGGGTGGAGGATACCGCCTTGACTGCGTGGATCCATGGCCTCCCTAGGAGCAGGTTAAAAGAAGTAACATCGATTACTTGAAACTCCAGCTCCTTTTCTATCGGGCTTGTTATAATGGTTAGTTTCACGGCCCCAGCTACTGATTTTGGGCTCCCATCGAAAGCCTGAATGGTTTGAGCAGTTGGAGCGTAGTCGGCCTCGGTAATGCCGAGGGTTTTGGCGGTCCTCAAGGGGTGGACGTTGACCGCGGACCCATCATCGATTAGGGTCATCGGGAGGTACTTTCCACGGCAGATTACCGTGAAATAGAGAGCCATGTTGTGGGTAGCCCCGAATGATGGTAGATCGGCTTCGGAGAAGGTGATTAGTGGGCCTTCCTCCTTAGTTTTACCATTTCAGCAGGAGTAGCCGAGGAGTCGATCTTGACTTGATCGAGGGCCTTAGTGAATGCCTCTCGATGTTCTTGTGAGCTAAATAAGAGTTGTCATATAGAGAGGTCAACTCGGGTCTTCTTTAGTTGCTTCAATTCACGAGAGCCTTTTCGGTGGTCGGCTCTTCAGGGGCGGCTTCCGCCCTGATTGGTTCAGTGGTGGTTATTGAAGTAGGAGCGTCCCTAAGGTGGTTACTGGCTAAGGCCTTGGACTTAGCCTTCCGGATCTCCTCCGAGGTAATGGGGACAACTTCCCCTTTGGTGAGGTACACTTCATCCTTGTCATCGAACCAGATTCCGTTTATTTGCGGGATAAATGGAGAAATGATGTGTGAGCAATCAATTACTTCTCCGGAAAAAATGGCGTGAACACCTAAGGGATTGTCCTTATTACTAGGCTTGCCTACGGGTAAGGGATTGTCCTTATTACTAGGCTTGCCTACGGGTAAGGGGATCTTACCGCTCTCGATCAGATCCTGGATCAAATGCTTCAGCTTCCAACATTTCTCAGTGTCGTGCCCATTGCCTCGATAGTATTGGCAATAGGCCTGAACGTTGTAGACCTTGGAGCGTCGCTCGACCGGGACTTCGGGAGTTGGGCCTATCGGTTGGATCAGGCCCTTTGATGATAGCCTTTGTAAGGCATGTGTATAGGTAGTACCTACATCGGTGTTTACCCGAGGCGTGATATTCTTTTTGGATGGGGTATCGAGTAGATTAACCTCGTTGAAAATGCTGCGAGTAGCAGCTGCGGTTGTGGGCTTGCTGGTGGATGAGCTGGCCCCTTGATAACCCTTGCTAGAGGCCTTAGTAAGGCCCTCTAGCTTCAAATCATCCTCAATCCTCGTCCCCATTTCAGTTAAGGTGGCGAAGTTGGGTATGACAGCATACCGGAGATGGACCCGGTAGGAAGGGAGGAGGTTTTTGACAAAGGCCTCCACTAAGGTTTTTTCGTTGGGCTTGTCGACCAACTTTACACTCTCGGCCCTCCAGCGTTGAAGGTATTTCGTAAAACCTTCCTTGGGCTCCTGGGCCATAACTTTTCGGGTACGCATCATGGTCTGGATTTCGGTGTTGTTGACATAATTCCGAGCAAATTCCGTTGCCACGTCATCCCAAGTTTTGTACTTCTTGGAATCTAGCCAGTAGTACCAGGCTTTCGGGTGCTTCTCGAGAAAAGAAGCAAATAGGTGCTTGAACATGGTCAATTTCACTCCCTTAACGGCCATGAACTTTTTGAAGGCCCGGATGTGGAGCACATGATCTTTGGTCCCATTAAACATTGGTAAGCCTGTAAGGTTGAGATTAGCGGGCAGCTCATCAATCGGGGGCGAATAGGCACGGGCATTTTCCGTGTGGATAGTGTTGTTGGTCGACAAGTGGACCTGTTCTTCCAGCTTGCAGACGGTGCTGACCAGTTCAGCTAGTGGCCTGGTAGTCGCAGTCCCAGCATTAGGATTCCCCTGCTCCACGGCACTCAAACGGGTGACAATCGCTATTTGGTCAGACCTGATAGTTGTCAATTGGGTCTCAATCTAAGCCAGCGAAGCTGTCAACTTGTCCAAAGCTTCTTACATCTTGTGTTGACGTCTGGTTACCGGTGGCCTGTCTGTAAGAATACCGCAAAATCAAAAACCAACCCAGATCGTAGAATCAAAACAGTACATCCCGAGCGAGGAAAAGACTAGACGAGAAAATGACTCGAGACCGACACCTAGACGGGTGACTCGTGGGTGGTGTGGTGTAACTTCCTTAGGATTTGGCTGAGTGGGCCTAGTCCCGTTCGAAGGAAGATCTATGTGATATTTCCCCAGACTTTGAACTCGAATGTGTAAACGGGCCTTCCTTCGTAGGAGTATGTCCTACATAGGTGGGCCTTGCCTTGAGAAATAAGGCGGACTGGATAGGGAGGAAACCCGTGATGTAAGATCGACGGAGTTTCGACGCTAGAGACTTTGACAACTTATGACAACACCCGACATCACCAAAAACGGGAAGTCCTAAGAAGAGGAAAGTTTTGAAAAGGAAGTTTAAAAAAATCCGAGAAAATCGGTGGATGGCCCGATTTTTTTAAAATCGGCAAAATGCCATCGAGATGATTTTTGAAGGTTTGAAAATTTTTGGGCCGCATACCGGCTAGAAATAGGCTATTTTGAATCAAATCGTAAGTCCTAATTTTGGTAGCGTCCCGGGTTTTGAAAATTTGGATAATTTTGAAAAGATGCATTTTTTGAAATAACGGTTTTTTGAAAAAGATGACATGTAAGTCAAGTAGCATGTAGTCATGGAAGCAATATAACGACACCATGTATGCTCTTAAACTAAGTCTCGGTCGGTCGAAATTGGGTCTATACCAACAACGACGGCTTTCTCGTAAATCAGGACGGACTATCTAAGCCGAATTGGTCTTAGAACATATCGTGAAACCCATATGAGCTTGGTAAATAAATTGTTGATAATTAGTAATATGGGCTTGGTAAATAGATTTATTTTATTATTTAATTGTGAAAAGGCTTCGGTTATTTATAATGAACCGAAGCCCTTTATGTACGTATGGTTTCGGTCATTTTATAACAACCGATGCGTATTTCCCCTTTTGGCTACGGTTCAACTTAATAACTGAAACCTTTGGTTACTTTTGGCTTCGGTTGTTACAGGTAACTTATGTTTTTACTCACTATTGGCTATGGTTCATCTTAACAACCGAAGCCTTTACTGTGTTTTTGGCTTCGGTTCCTATAAATAACCGTTGCCATAAATATTTTTGGCTACGCCTTATAACCGAAGCCACAAGTCATACACTTAATGCTACGCCTTGTTTTACTACGCCCATTTAACCGTAGCCATATGTCCATTTTAACCGAAGCCACAAGTGTTTTTTGTACTAGTGCCACTCGGTCGACTGGCACCCCAAAAACGAGACAGAACACTTTTCGGAGGACCACTCGATCGAGTCCCTCAATGACTCGGTCGAGTGGCCCTTCTATCGCATAATACCGTGAGTCTTACAATAGCATTCGAGTCTCGTTAACCGTTTTTTATGACTTAAGTCAACACGTGCCTAATCTATCACATGAAGCATCATTCTTTCAAGTCACGCATCATCATATTTACATTATTCCATAAGTCGCAAACTGTTCTTATCATTATACCGCTACTAACCGTTTGTCCCTTTTCTTGTTGATTTAATTGTTTATTTTATTGTACTAAAATGAACCCGCATGCTAAAATACAACTTTGACGTTAAGATTTTAGTTGCATTAAATCGACATAGAAACCCTTTCAATTTCTCACATGCTTAGGGAAAACAATGTTTGCATAAGCATTTCCATCGTTTAACTAACGCGCTTATTCAAAAATCATTCGATATCCTAGTAGAGGCCGCCAATGTGCGGGCGGGGTTGGGTGTACTTTGTGGGCTTCCCAACACGTACCCTCACCCCTTACTCAGAACCTCGGTTTCCGGATGCCCGAAACCGTTGGCGCACTAGAGTCATTCAATACACGATAACCGGTAGTGACGGTATCGGTATCGCAATGCAAAGGGACGAGCCCAATAAACTCTGACATCGAAAATGGGCCGTATTTTGTACACGGCCCACTACGATATAGAGTGGGTTCGAACGGGCCCGAACTCCCACAAATTTCGGTGGCGACTTCACTTAGATTTAAATTTCAATTCGATCCATTCTCATATGGAGATTCATTCGCCTCCCCAAACCCGCGCGTGGCCGCGTCGGGGTGGACCTATGTCATCTCCACAATTTAACGACTCCGATGGGGATTAACTGATGCGTGACTTACCATCGGCATCCTCAGGGTGAGACTCGAATAGAAATCGTTTGACTAGTACAATACGCGTTTTAGTTTTACGGTTCATGCATAACCCCATATTTTCCCGGGCCGGTACTCGCGAGCGACGTCCCACTATACCGTGATGTACTCCAATATGGATATGTCAAAGGTGTCCATAGTCGATTCGAGTGGGTTTCGCGGCATGTTCTAAGCTCAACTCGACTTAGAAAGTCCGTCCCGATCAACGTCTAGACTATGTGCACTGGTATAGACCCTTTTTAGACCGACCGAGACTTAGTGTAAAGCATACATGGCGTCGTTATAATGCTTGCCTGACTACATGCTACTTGGTTTCCGTGTCATTTTTAAAAAACCGTCATTTTTCAAAAAATACATCTTTTTCAAGATTTTCAATTTTCAAAACATGGGTCGCATACCGAATTTAGGATTTATGATTTTACTCAAAATGGCCTATTTTTAGCCGGTATGCTGCCCATTTCAAAACTCGAAAATATTTTCGAACTTTCAAAACTTGTGGCCCGATGCACTTTCCGATTTTCTCGAAAAATCGGGCCCCTTCCCCGAGTTCGCTCGGATTTTCCAAAAACAATCCATTTTCAGAACCTTCCTCTTCTTAGGACTTCCCGTATTTAGCAGTGTCGTGTCATGTCGTAAGTCGTCGAAGTCTTTAGCGTCGAAACTCCGTCGATCCTACATCACGAGTTTCTTCCCTATCCCAGTCCGCCTTATTAGACTAAGGCAAGGCCCACCTACGTAGGACATGCTCCTACAAAGGAGGGCCCGTCTACACAATCGAGTCTAAAGTCTGGGGATGTCTCACGTGGACCTTTCTTCGAACAGGACTAGGCCCACCCGACGAATCCTAAAGAAGGCCCACTTTTCACAAGTCACCCGTCTAGGTGTCTTTTCCGAGTCATTTCCCTTTTTAGTCTTGTTCGGGATGTACTTTCTATTCCGGGATTCGGGCTAGTTTCTGATTACGCGGTGTTCTTACAGACAGGCCACCCCAAACCAGATATCAATGCAAAAAGGACGCATTGAAGGATGCCCTAGATAAGATCGAAACCCAACTGACTACCATCCTGGCTGATCAGACGGCACTCGCCACTCGTGTGGGCGCAATGGAGAAGGGAACTCCTCCTCCTGGATCTGAGCCTACTGGGCCCATAGCTGAACTAGCAGCGCTGTTCCCAGGCTCGAGGAACAAGTTCACCTGTCAACGAACAACTCGATCCACACTGAAATTGCTCGTTCCTAATCGCCTTTGAATGACGAGCTACCCGCTAACCTCAACCTTACGGGAATTCCAATGTTTGAGGGTACCGAAGACCCGGTCCACCACATCCGGGCCTTCAAAGATTTTATGGCGGTGAAAGGGGTGAAGTCCACCATGTTTACTCACTTATTCCCTTCCTCCCTGGAGAAGCATCCTAAGGCCTGGTACTACAGGCTCGATTCCAAGAAATATAAAACTTGGGATGATGTGGCGACCGAATTTGCTCAGAATTACGCTGATAATACCGAGATTCAGACTACAATGCGTACTCTGGAAGTGATGGCCCAAGAGCCCAAAGAAGGGTTCACCAAATATCTGCAGAGATGGCGGGCCGAGAGTGTTAAGCCGGTCGATAAGCCCAGCGAGAAAGTGCTAGTGGAGGCGTTTGTCAAGAACCTCCTCCCTTCCTACCGGGTCCATCTTCGGTATGCCGTTATCCCTAATTTTGCTACCCTTACTGAAATGGGTACAAGGATCGAGGATGACTTACGGTTAGAGAGCCTGACTAAGGCCTCTACCAAGGGCTATCAAGGGGCAAGCTCATCTGCGAGCAAGCCCACACCTGCAGCTGCAACTCGCAGCATCTTCCACGAGGTAAATCTGCTTGACACCTCATCCAAAAAGAATACATCAAATCGGGTATTCACAGATATAGGGACTACCTATACCTATGCCTTACAAAGGCTATCTTCAAAAGGTCTTATCCAACCAATAGGTCCGATTCCCGACCTTCCAGTGGAGAAAAGGCCCACGAGCTACAATGCCCAAGCCTATTGCCAGTATAATCGTGGTAATGGGCATGATACTGAAAAATGCTGGAAACTAAAGCATATGATCCAAGATCTGATCGAAAGTGGGAAAATACCGTTGCCCGGGGACAAGCCGAGTAACAAGGAAAACCCGTTCAGTACCCATGCTATATTCGCCGGGGAGGTAATTGACTGTTCTCACCTCATTTCCCCTTATATCCCACAAATTAACGGGATATGGTTCGATGACGAGGGCGATATTTACCTAGCCAAAGGGAAAGTTGTCCCCATCACCAGTGAGGAGGTCCGAAAAGCTAAGTCCAAAGCCTTAGCCACTAACCATCTCGCCACAGCTGGGCGCCCTACTCCAACAACCGTCACTGAACTCGCCAGGACGGAGCCCACTCTCGAGGAACCAATCAACGACACGGCCTTGGTCCAACAAATAAAGAGGGTTCGAGCTGATCTAACCATATAGCAACTACTGGTCAGCTCACAAGCACATCGGGAAGCACTGACTAAGGCTCTCGTCGAAATCAAGGTCGACTTACAGCTTACCCCCGCTGAAATGGTAGCCACTATCATGCCCTATCTCAAGGGAAAGTCCAAGGAAGAAGGCCCCCTCATTACCTTCTCCGAGTCTGATCTACCAGCGTTCGGGTCCAATCATAATCTGGCCCTATACATCACGGTCATTTGCCGAGGGAAGTACCTCCTGATGACCCTTATCGATGATGGGTCCGCTGTAAATGTCCTACCTCTAAGGACCGCTAAGGCCCTTAGCATCACAGATGCCGACTATCTCCCAACGGCGCAAACTATCCAGGCTTTTGACGGAAGCACAAAACCGGTGGCCGGGGCCGTTAAACTAGCAATAATAACGGGCCCAATCGAAAAAGAACTGGAGTTTCAGGTGATCGACGTCACCTCATCCTTTAACTTACTACTAGGAAGGCCTTGGATCCATGCGGTCATGGCCGTATCCTCTACTCTCCACCGGAAAGTTAAGATGCCACTTCGGGACGGCATCATCACTCTAGAAGCAACCCCCATTACTGTAGCCGGGCCGGTATTCACAAGGCCACCAACATCCTCAAGGGTACTTACATAGGCCCTTATAGCCCGGAATTAACTGACTACTTCGTTACTCCAGTTTTCGTAGTTATTCAAGTGGGCCTCTACCAACCCACCATCACATATCCCGAGACCTAAACGGCTCGGGAGTGCAATTTCATCCCCGATGATATATTCACCCTTGTTCAAGCTGAGTCCAAGGAAGGGGAAAACAACTCCGAGCCCGTGCTGGGGCTCCTATTTGGAGAAGACAAGGCCGTCCCCGCTCCAAAAGATGATTTGGTCAATCTGATCCTCCGCAGCGATCGGTTTGACCCAACCAAGCTAATCACCGAAGTTGGTGCAGACACCGGGAAAAGGGCCCGGAGAAAAACCATCAAGTGGACCGACGACCGAGGACGGATCTACAAGCTGACCACCGGCGAGGGAGACATGCCGGATACCGAGTCCGAGTCTGAGTCAGAGTCTGAGTCGGAGTCCAAGTCTAGAGGGTCTGGTGCTAGAGTCGAGTCTGTAACCCCTTTTCCCTTAGCCACTTCCACTGAGGTCTCGGGGCTTGTCCCAAGACCTCTCTCTATCCTGCCACTGACCAACGAGCAGATGGCCGCTCTATTCGAGCTTTTCTCAAAATTTACTATTAATAATAATAACGAAAACCATTCTGCTTACGACCTGTCTTATTTCCAAAACTTTCTCAATTTCAAAGATTTTATATGCAATGATATTGAGAAACCCGACGAATAGGTACCTCTACCTCCGCATCTGATCGAGCAGCTCGAACAAAGGGAGTCCCGAGATCTGGTAGTCGAAGAAACCGAGTCCATCAACGTGGGAACCACTTCAGAGCCCCAGATGCTTAAGTTGGGCCTGTCTTTAGATCCAGAGGAGAGAAAACAATTCACGGACCTCCTCCAGAAATTCAAAGACGTTTTCGCATGGCCCTACAAGGACATGCCGGGAATAGATCGGGAAATAGCTGAACACCGAATACCCATCAAAGATGGGTGCAAACCGGTAAAACAAAAAATCCGAAGAATGAGGCTCGAATGATCTCTCAAAGTCAAAGAAGAAGTCGAAAAGCAATTCAAAGCGGGCTTTATACAAGTGTCTAAATATCCAGACTGGGTCGCAAACATCGTGCCGGTACCCAAGAAGGACGGCAAGGTGCGGGTATGTGTCGATTTCCGGGACCTTAACAAGGCTAGCCCAAAAGATGATTTTCTGTTACATTACATCGACATATTGGTGGATAACACGGCCGATCATGCCCTTCTATCATTTATGGACGGGTATGCCGGATACAATCGGATAAAAATGGCAGAAGAGGATATGAGTAAGACCACGTTCATTACACCTTGGGGTACTTACTGTTACACTGTTATGCCATTTGGGCTTATCAACGCCGGGGCCACTTATCAGCGGACCGCCACTACTTTATTACATGATATGATGCACAAAGAAGTGGAAGTCTATGTGGACGACATGATCGTCAAGTCCAAGGGTCGAAGCGAGCACATTGCGGCCCTAAGAAAATTCTTCACGCGACTACGCAAATACAACATGAGGCTAAACCCTCAAAAATGCAGTTTCGGGGTAATATCAGGCAAAGTACTGGGCCATATCGTTAGCCAACGCGGCATCGAGGTCGACCCAGCTAAAATCAAAGCCATCACCGAGATGCAACCACCCAAAACCGAAAAAGAAATAAAGGGGTTTCTCGGGAAAGTTCCATATATCAGCCGGTTTATTTCAAAATTAACCATGGTATGTGAGTCCATTTTCAAAAAACTGAAAATAGAAGAACGGGTACTATGGGACGATAAATGTCAAACGGCTTTTGACAAAATCAATGAGATCCTGTCTGCACCGCCGGTATTAATGCCACCTCAACCCGGTTTGCCTTTGTCGTTATACCTAACAACGACCGAGACAGCCATGGGGGCTATGCTGGCCCAGACAGTCGATTCAGAAGAGCGGGCTATTTACTACATCAGTAAAAAGTTCTTAGAGTACGAATGCAAGTACACAATGCTCGAGAAAACATGCCTAGCTTTGGTTTGGGCCACAAAAAAGCTCCGACACTACATGCTTAGCCACGAGGTACATGTCCTGTCCAAAATGGATCCTATCAAGTACCTGTTCGAGAAGGCCATCCTTAACGGCAGGATGTCCAGATGGACTTTGATGCTCGCAGAGTTTGACCTCAAGTTTGTACCATTAAAAGCCATCAAGGGCCGAGTAGTGGCAGAATTCCTCGCCGATAGCCCGATATCCGAATAGGGCCACACCGATACTTGGGCCTTTCCAGATGAAGACATATTCCATACCAATACTGAAACATGGGATTTGTATTTTGACGGGGCATCCAACTTCCGAGGATTTGGGGTCGGAATTCTATTAATCTCACCACAAGGGGAACATACTCCCTTATCCATCAAATTGGACTTTGACGTGACCAACAACGCAGCCAAGTATGAAGCATGCATTCACGGGTTGCAAGCTGTCGCTGATTTAGGGGTAACAAACCTCCGAGTCCACGGTGACTCATCACTGGTCATCAATCAAGCACTCCAGAAATGGAAAACTCGGAACGCCAATCTCGTGGCTTACCAAGCACGAGTAAGGGTTCTAGAGAAACAGTTCCAGAAGGTGGAATATATCTATCTGCCTCGGGAAGAAAATCAATTCGCAGATGCACTTTCCAAATTAACATCCCTGCTGAACATACCAGACCATCTAACTAGCATCTCGAGCTAGAAGTGCCGTCCCTCCGGATTTTACTTGAAAGCCAAGTACCGGAAGCAGATTGGGTCCAAGCCCGATACGATTCGCTAGTCCTTTTAGACGAACGGCGATCCCGGGCCCTCAACAATATTCAAGTATATCAAAAGAGGATCCAACGGGCTTTCAACAAAAGGGTTAGGCCCAGAAGCATCAAAGAGGGGGATTTAGTCCTAAAATCGGTTCGTGCCTTACTACCGGTTGACCCAAGAGGAAAATTCAAACCCAATTGGGCTGGGCCATACTTAGTCAAGAAGGTCCTATCAGGAGGAGCGGTGATGCTGACAGACTTGGACGGGAACGAATTTGTCCACCCAACCAATTTGGACCAGTTGAAGCGCTACTACCCATAAACCCAATCTCAATGTCATTTGCAAAAGTTTATAAAAAATTCATCTTTTTATAAATTTTCAAAATTATAGACAAGTCAATAAGTTAGAATTAATTATTCTACTGTCGCACATCTCGAACTAATAGTCTTGATGTATTTCGAAAATTGCAAAAAATCATTATTGTTTGAACTACGTTTGGTTTGATTCCGCTAATTGTGGATACGTAGGCAACCCCTCAAAAGGGTACAACCACTGCAATAAACGAAAAGACGGGAACGGTATTCACTAATACGTCGTTATTAAAAACCGACGAACTCGGAAATTAAAAAAAAAAAAAAAAAAAAAGGCAAAATACACAAAAAAAATCACACCCAAAATAATAATAATAATACTCAAATAATAAAACAAAGGAGACTAATATCCAGGCATCTTGCCCTTTCCCTTGTCCTTTGGGTTGCGTGGAGCCCGAGGTCGCCGGGGTGGGGGCGAGCGTTCCCGGATCACAAGGGGAACCTCCTTAGCACGAACCCGTTTCTTTGACAACGGGTCTTCTGCCACAGTCTTCGGTACAATTCGAGCCCGCACGTGGTCGGGTAATCTATCCCGTGGGCAAAGTCGGTCCTGCACAGCTAGTCTTGGGCCCAGTCTCCTCTCCAAGTCAGTCTGGGGGCTCACTTTCCCCCAAGCACCCTTAGCACTAGACCCTCCAACTTGAGTCTTGGTCTTCATCTTTTGACCTGACATTAATCGGACCATAGTAGCCGGGGTGTCACCTTCATCAAAGAATCCCCTGTTGTCTTTAGCTTGCTCCCTTCGCAGCAGGTCGAAAGCTTCATCAACCTTCAGAGCAGCTCGGGCTTTGGCATCACCTGCTTTAGTCCACTTTACATATGAATCTGAAACCCAGGTCGAGTGGCGAGATTTGGAAATAGGCCAAGTATGCCGGGTGTACCATCTTTGCATCCAGTTATCGCACATTACATCGGTCAGTTGGGTAGGGTCACTCAACTGCTTCAACTTCGGGGATCCGCTGGGTCCACCCATACTGCCTTAGTATGCGGTCCGGATAGAGGTGAACTGTCTGCCTGAAGGACAATATTACCTGATAGCGAGCTCTGTCTCTCGGGTCCAAGCCAGTCCAAATGTAGATGGGCCACCACGGCACTACCCATCGAATAAACGGACCACCATGGAAGGATAACACCTCGTCCCAATACTTCTGGGTAATCTGGCGAGAAAAATCGATGGCCCGTCTCCTCGTCATCACCTGGTTATGACGGTAGCTGCCCGCATCAAGAGGAGGATCTATCACTGATAGCCTCTCATATAGCCAAATCTGGAAAAGGAAACAAAAGCATGAGTCCCCGAGGCGAAATAGGCGTCCGCCTAAGGGCACTCGGTCGAGTGCCCGGGACACTCAGTCGAGTGCCCAGGACACTCAGTCGAGTGGTACCTCTGAACACGAACAAGAGGCTTTTTACGAGGGCACTCGATCGAGTGCCCACTGCAGCAGAGAAGTCGCAAAAAAAAATAAAAGTTAAGAAATTGGGAAAAATAAAATGCAAAGTAACATACTTGCAGCAAACGGGTCCTTCCAGTGAGACGGACCGACGAATCCTTCTTGCGATTATCTAGACCTTGGATAATTTCACCCGTGATCAGCCAAGCCGGGCAGTACTCCGTCTCCATCAAATCAACCACGGTTAAGACACAGGCGTTACCCATACAAGACAATAGATCCATGTGGCCCTCAAAGGCATAAACATTGAGCATGCAGAAGGAAAAAGCCCTACGGCTTTGAGCCGGTTTGACCCGGACATCAAGAGGATTCATAAATTTCTCATCCAAGTCGATCATAGAAATATTATCACCATCCATTATACGGGACACCTCGTTGTGAGAAAGCCCCAAAAATTCTCGAAGCTTCCTCCTCGGGTCATAAATTGAATACGAGATGGCAAGACGAAGTATCGGATTCCACCCTCCTATAGCAGCGATCTCCTCGGGTAAGGGACAAACTTCTTCTCGAGGAAAGGCAAAGACATGATATATGTCATCCCAATAAGACAAGCAGGCGTCAAGAAAATAGCGATCAACCTGCATCTGGCGAAACGGGTACAACTGAGTAATACTCGTCTGGTTGAGAGCCACCCTATCTGTGTCCCTAAAATGTCGGGACCATTCCTGCAACATAACAGTTAATCTGTCGATTCCCATGGCATTCTTCTTGGAAGGAATAAAGAGACTTTCTTTTGAGAAGGGATGAATTGTAATAGAGATTATGAGAAAATCAAGGGCAAGGGAGGGGGATTTATAATATTAATTCTATAGCCCTCTTTCCATATCACAATAGTAACCTAATCCTATACGGAACCAAGCCACAAGCCTAGTCTCGATACTAGCACGGAGATAGCCATCCCGAACTTTCCTAAATTTCTTTATGAGTCAAAATTTCAAACAAAATTCGAATTTTCAAAAATTTCGAAAAATTCAAAAAAATCATTTTCCCCAGCGCGAGTCATTTTACTACCTACGTGTTGCATGCAAATTTTATGTGACTTATACAGGTACGACTCAAACAAGGACAGACAACCCACTGCATCTCCCCAGCGGAAGGCCCTAGGTGGCATTTTCCCCGGAATAACACGGGATGAGCCTACATACAGGCGCACCCAGGACTTATGCGACAAGTCCAATTCCCCACGGAGTTATCGTCATCAACTCAGGTATGATTTCTAGCTTATGGCTGGCGAGCCTTTCACGCGAGTCTAATGGACTATAAACGACCCGATCGGAAGTCTGCCAGGTTTCAATCCGCGATTGGCTTGGTAGCTACTCTGGCTTTTGCCTTGTCCAAGCCTCAGTCAGAGTGGGGGCTCTGTAGACACCTGCATTTTGACTGCCAGGTGTCTATAGTAGTTTACAAGAAACACTCGATGATGATCGGACGCTAACGTGTTTCTACGCGCTCGGATATGGGCTCAAAACCATTAGTTGTTGGCTTAAGCACTTATGGAGTACAAATCTCACAAAACGGACCTCAAATCCAGGCCCAGTGGACTGTTGCGAGTCAAACAAGACTAATTTGGGTCAAAACCGACATCGGAAATAAAATCGACTTTTTAACGATTGGGTCAACCCCGGTCAAAGTCGTTTCCGAGATATACAAAACAGCCACCCAAACACAAAAATCCAACTCAAAAAGCAAAAACACATCAAACATCCAATCCACGGTCCAAAACACTGGACCCGCACGACTCAGCTGAGCCACTCGATCGAGTGCTCAGCCCCCTCGATCGAGTGAGCCCTCCTTTGAGCCCGACTGCTGGCACAATGGGCCACTCGACCGAGTCAGCCACTTACTCGGTCAAGTAACCCTAACCGGGGTACATTGGCCTAGCCTATATATACACCCCATGCAACACACAAATTCACAACTTTTGACACAATTATTCAACCCTAATTCAACCCTAATACTACACTAGCAAACCCTAAACCTAGGTTTAGGAATTCAAAATCCTAACCACCACAACTTAGCCTACATACTCGATACTCCCGTGCAAGCCACAACTACGAGTCCCGTCCGAGCATAAGAAACTTGTAGGTTGAGGGTGCAAAATCCCATCTTTTCTCTCTTCTCCTCCTTCTTCGCGCATTTATCATCATAAGGGTCGTTTTTTTATTTTTATCGCATCATAGTATCGTTAATATCGCTAGTATTAAAACATTAAAATACTCGCGGATTTGTGTCGAGTGCGAAGGATGTCGGAATAAGGAAACCCGAATATACAAGTGTACTGCACACAGCGTTGCCGGTCGCTTATCCTGACACCCTAGCACTTGATTATTGAAACGAGTCAACTTAAACAATATTTTCTTGTTTTCGTTTGCATCGTTATTATCTAATCGCGTGTATCATCAATTACAAACTATCTTTCAAATCGAGCATCTTTTAATAAGGGTCGAAACCCGTTGACGGGGATCCGACATCACATAATCCCTATATTTCAAATCAAGCATCTTTTAATAAGTTTCGATCTAATATTCGACATCGATTCAATAATCGAACGTCGAGTATGACGAGTATCACATACGCGAACCGAGTGTAAATTAAACAATATTTATGCCCGATTCAACAAAGTCATCAATTTAGCAAAAATCAAAAGCAATTTCGAAACCAATAATCAAATTGCATGCGAACCCTGGTTCGTACAGGGGGCACTCGATCGAGTGCCTAACCCACTCGGTCAAGTGGCACCCCAAAAACGAGATAGAACACTTTTCGGAGGACCACTCGGTCGAGTCCCTCAATGACTTGGTCGAGTGGCCTTTCTATCGCGTCATACCGTGAGTCTTACAATAGCATTCGAGTCTCGTTAACCATTTTTTATGACTTAAGTCAACACGTGCCTAATCTATCACGTGAAGCATCATTCTTTCAAGTCACGCATCATCATACTTACATTATTCCATAAGTCGCAAACTGTTCTTATCATTATACCGCTACTAACCGTTTGTCCCTTTTCTTGTTGATTTAATTGTTTATTTTATTGTACTAAAATGAACCCGCATGCTAAAATACAACTTTGACGTTAAGATTTTAATTGCATTAAATCGACATAGAAACCTTTTCAATTTCTCACATGCTTAGGGAAAACAATGTTTGCATAAGCATTTCCATCGTTTAACTAACGCGCGTATTCAAAAATCATTCGATATCCTAGTAGAGGTCGCCAATGTGCAGGCGGGGTTGGGTGTCCTTTGTGGGCTTCCCAACACGTACCCTCACCCCTTACTCAGAACCTCGGTTTCCGGATGCCCGAAACCGTTGGCGCATGAGAGTCATTCAATACACGATAACCGGTAATGACGGTATCGGTATCGCAATGCAAAGGGACGAGCCCAATAAACTCTGACATCAGAAATGGGCCGTATTTTGTACACGGCCCACTACGATATAGAGTGGGTTCGAACGGGCCCGAACTCCCACAAAGTTCGGTGGCGACTCCACTTAGATTTAAATTTTAGTTCGATCCATTCTCATATGGAGATTCATTCGCCTCCCCAAACCCGCGCGTGGCCGCGTCGGGGTGGACCTATGTCATGTCCACAAGTATGCATTGCGTATTATGGATACGTGTGGTATTCTATGTTAGGCCAAAATTTTTACTTAAGGGTGTTTGGTTGAGTGTTTAGGAGTTAATTGAAATGGATTTACTTCATTCCAATGTTTGGTTACGCATTTTTGGGATGGAGTTGTAATAAGAATTATCACACATCGACAAATTATAATATGGGTTATGAAATTCTATATTACAAATAAGAATAATCATTCGTTTTTAGATATCTACCAAAAAAAATTTGAATCTCAAAAAGAGTTCTTAAGACTATAAACCTTAAGTGAATTATCCTACATCAAAAAATTATGATGAGATGATGGAATTTTATCTTATAAATAAGAGTAATCATTTTGTTTTAAATATCGACCAAGAAAAACTTTTTAATTATCACAAATCGAAAATTTATGATGGGTGATGAAATTCTATATTATAAATAAGAGTAATCATTTGGTTTTAAATATCAACGGAAAAACTTTTGAGTCTTAAAAAAGCTTTTAATATAAGACTACAATGTTAAAATCATACCATATCGAAAAATTATAGTAAGGTGATGAAATTCTATAAATAAGTAGTGGCGGACCCATGAATTTATGAGTGGGGGTGCACAAATTTTTTTTACAAACAAAAAAACTAAATTTGCAAGGAAAAAATAACAAGAACATAGAATTTTAAAAATTCGAGTGTCTACAATAGGGAATTAGAGTAGTTATACTGTGTATTAGCTATAAAGTAAATTAACAATTACTGTCTCCGTTCAAGTCCAACCTTCCCTTTTTCTTTTTCACATTTGCAAACACGCATTTTGCGTCGTTAATATAATCATATATCTCCTAACATATTAGTAATAATTATGAAAATTGGATATTAATAATGTATTTTTAAAGACTAATCAAACAAGATCCCACGTGAATATGTTTTCTCTAAAAGATTGTCGTGAATATCGAAAAATATCTTTAATTGTGAATAGTATCAAAAATAAATAGGTAAGTTCGACATGAATGGAGAGAGTACAAAATTTGAAATTGACATCGAAAGACTCGAAAGCAACATCTAAACTACAAACTTGGAAATCAAAATCAAGAATTGCGAACGAGGATTTCAAATTGGATCAACAAAACGTAGGTAACGCAAGCGCACACTGCGAATCGATGGATATTTTCCGGGTGTGATAGCGGTGAGATAATTGAGGAGAGAGGTCTAGGAATATTGAAAAAATAAAGAAAACTCAGTGGAAAAGAAGGCATTAAAACACTAAAGTAGGCTATAGAGTTAGAACTAAATGGGGAAAATTAAACAAAAGGAGTGTGGTTAAAGGAAATCAAACCCACACCAACTCCAAGAAAGGTTACATCTCTTACCAGTGCGCCACAAGCTTATTATTGCCTTCATGGTGCGCGCAATTAGTAAAAGTCCTTTAATTTCTGTATTTCATTTAAAAAAAGAAATTGAAGGGTGCGCACGAGGGGTGTTGTGCGCACCCCTAGATCCGCCTCTGTAAATAAGAGTAATAATGTATTTTTTTAGTCTTAAATAAAGCGCTTAAGACTATACTTAAGTAATTATTCCACATCAAAAAATTATGAAGAGTTGATAGGAGACAAAAACTTAAATAAATATCCCACATCAAAAAACTGTGATAAGTTGATGAATTCTATATTATAAATAAAAGACTAATCATGTACTCTTATATATTAACCAAAAATCTTTTGAGTTTTAAAAATATCTTAAAACTATAAACTTAAATAAAACTATCCCACATTCGAAAAATTATAAAGTTTCATCAACCAAAAATCTTTTGACTCTTAAAAAAACTCTTAAGACTATACATTAAGTAAAAAAAGTTATACTAAGGTGGTGAAATTCTATATTATAAATAAGACTATTAATAATTCGTCTTTAGACATAGTACGGTGACATCAACCAATAGTTATCTTAAATCGACAAATTATAATATGGCGATGAATTTCTATTACGGAGTATATAAATATAAGAGCAATCACCTTCACTGCAAATAATAGTAAAATTATCTCACATCGATAATTTATTAATAATGTGATGAAATTCTATATTATAAATAAGAGTAATCATTCATTATCCACCAAAAATCTTTTGATTCTTAAAGAGCTCTTATGATTATAACTCTTTATTGGTGATTACAATCCATTAAAGAATTGAACCAAACAACCATTAATAAGCATGAAGTTCTAATTCCATCCCTCCCCTCTATTAGAATTCAATCCATTCCAGGGACGAAGCCAGGATCAAATTCTTGGTGGGGCCGAAACTTAACATTTTTGTCATAGAGTTTGTGGACATGACATAGGTCCACCCCGACGCGGCCACGCGCGGGTTTGGGGAGGCGAATGAATCTTCATATGAGATGGGTCGAATTGAAATTTAAATCGAAGTTGGAGTCGCTACAGAACTTTGTGGAAGTTTGGGCCCGTTCGAACCCACTCTATGTCGTAGTGGGCCATGCACAAAGTATGGCCCATTTCCGATTTCAGAGTTTATTGGGTTCGTCCCTTAGCATTTGATACCGATACCGACATTATCGGATACCGTATATTGAATGACTCTCGTTGCCAATGGATTCGGACATCCGGAAACCATGGTTCTGAGTAAAGGGTGAGGGTACGTGTTGGGAAGTTCACAAAGAACACCCAACCCCGCCCGCACATTAGCGGCCTCTACTAAGATATTGTTTGATGTTTTAATACGCGTGTTAGTTGAACGATGAAATGATATGCAAACATTGTTTTCCCTAAACATGCGAGAATTGAATGAGTTGCTAAGTCGGTTTAATGCATCTAAAAATTGACGTCGAAGTTGTATTTAGCATGCGAGGTTCGTTTTAGTATAATAAAACGAACAAAAGATGAAAGGAAATCGCTAAAAACATGAGCAAACGAGTTAGTAACGATTTGTAAATTGAATAAAAGACATGGATGCGATGAATGAATGTTTTTGAAAAGTTTTTTATGACACATGATGGATTAAACACGTGTTGACCGAGGTCAAGAAAAATATTTATCGAAACTTTTAAAATATGCCGAGAAAACCCGCTGTTTCGTTAAAGAAACGATGTTCGAAAAAATTTAAGACGAAATTTTTGTGTCGCGTTTTCAGGAGTCTGTGCGACTCGCCCGGGAAGAGCGTGACTCGCCTAGGATGCGTGCGGGTCGCGTGACGGGCTGCCCTCGAGTTCGTTTTTAGAAAAGTCGATAATTTTATTAAATCGTGTACAAATATAGCATAATTTATACTCGACTTAATTTTGCGATATTCGTTATATTTGATATTCGATTATGAAATCGATATCAAATATTCGGAATGATTTTTAGAAAAGGTGAAAGAAAAAGAGTTTTGTAAATTACTTTGAAAATCGAACTAAAAAATGTTGATTCTCTCCGCGTCAAAATCGTCATATTGTATTTAAAACCAAGGAACGATTTTTTAGCATCAACGAGATTAATTTAGTTCTTTTTTGATACGATATTTGACTATAGAGTCAATATCGTATTTTAAGAACGTTTGTTTTATATGAAAATAGTTTGTAGTATCGATATTATAGAAAATAGAAGATGTGACGATGACGACCCATAAAATAAAATGGACCGACGACAAAGAGAAAAAAAAACGAGAAAAAGGGAAGAGAGAAAGGAGAAATCGGGTTTGATTTTACACCCTCAACCTACATGCTTTGTTTACTCGGAACGGGGCTCGTCGGAATGTGGCTAAAACACGGAAGCGCCGAGGTAAAGTAGGTGAGTTATGGTGGTATGGGACGTGTAGGGTGTCGGGTTGAGGTGGCCGGTTTCTTCGGGTCTCGGTTTATACTATCGGTCTTTCGATGCTACTTGTATGGGGTGTCGGGAATTTGTATTGTTGATGAATGTGCCAGGTGTATTATGAATCGTAGATGATGGATGTTAATGAATAGATGTGTATGCTTGATGTGAATGTATTCGGTGTCAATTGTGTTGTGCAAGGGGCCTATTTATTGGGGAGTTCCCGACCTTGGCTATGGGAGGTAGCTAGATAAGAATTACTACTTTGGATAGGAAATGTAAGAGGTTAAGAGGAACAAGAATTCCGTTTGCTTGGCGAAGAAGGCATGGGAGTCGGCTGGAATTGGGATGCTCGGCCGAGTATTTCATGCTCGGTCGAGTGTTTGATCGGGTGTTCGGATATGATTCTTACTGGAGATCGAATTCTACCCTTAACGGAATTGTTTAATATTTAGTGTAGCTGATTTTTGTAGTGTTTGAGTTCAAACCGGACTCGTGGGGTGACACGGCTGGTTCGTATGTCTCGAAAAAATATCTTTGACCGGGTTTTGACTCGGTCGCTAAAAGACGGTTTTGCCCCTGGTGTCGGATTCGACCCAAATTAGTCTTATTTGACTCGAAATGACCCACTGGGCCTGAATTTGAGATTGGTTTTGTGAGTTTTATACTCCGTAAAAAGCCCAAGCCAAATGCCAATGATTTTGAGCCCATATTCGAGTAAGTTAAAGCATGTTTACGTCCGATCATCATCGGGTGTTTGTCGGAAACTGCCATAGACACCTAATGGCCAAATGTGGGTGTCTACAGAGTTTTTAACGTGTTATTGATTTTCTTATAAACAAGTTTCGTACTAAAATATATGAAAAATTATAGTTGTACACTTGTACCGTAGACCCTGTAGTAATTTTTCTTATAAACGTGTTATTGATTTTCTAGGATATTTGCTACTTCGTAAATGTTTCAATTATGCCCCAAAATGCATATTATAAAATACTTTTCACTATCAATATCATAATTATAAAATGGGTCTTCACGTGGTAAACTTTTTTTACTACAAATATGCTACAGATTTTTTTTAAAAAAATATAAGTTAACCCAATTTTTCAAGATTTGAAAGTAGGGAGTATCATATGTTTGAAATGAAGTGTATACATTAATAAAAAATCTTGTAGAATTAAAAAGATTGGAAGTTAATTACAAGAACTTCTTCTATCAAACAAATAGAGGAAAAAAAACTTATTCATTAATCCCCCTTTCCACTAACCAAATAACACAACTCACATATTTTCCTGCCTAAAGCTATCTACAACAAAAATAAAAAAACTGAATTAGACGCAAATCGAACCCTTGACCTCATGTGTGTAACCCTTCTCCTCTCCAACTACACTCTAACATCTTACTGATATAAATGTCACTACATCACATATAAAGCTATACACCACAGAAAGTATGTAATTAAGGGAATCTGATTGATTACATTGATTACGAAAATCACATGTTTTAAATGGAATATATCACATACAATATTTAATATGGAATGTATCATCAATTTCACGTGTTTTAAATGAAATATATCACATACAATATTTAATATGGAATGTATCATCAATTTTTTTTAAAAAGTATAAGCATATTGTATTCCGTTTTAACCAAATAGTTGCATTATTTTTGTTAATAGAAGATTGCACTATCCCGTACAATATAAAATAGTTATGATTATTATTATTGTATATATCTTTCTGATCATGTTCGAGACGGATGAGCTAGGTGTGAATCAAACCCTTGACCTCATGTGTGCCACTCTTCTCCTCTCCAACTACACTCTAACATCTTAGTGATTTAAATATCACTACATCACACATAAAGCTATACCCCACATAAGTATGTAATTAAGGAAATTTGATTGATTACATTGATTACGAAAATTCCATGTTTTACATGGAAGATATCACATACGGAGTACAATATTTAATATGGAATGCAGGATCAAATTTTTTTTAAAAAAGTATAAACATATTGTATTCCGTTTTAACCAAATAGTTGCATTATTTTTGTTAATAGGAGATTGCACTATCGCGTACAATATTTTACATAGAATATAAAATAGTTATGATTATTATTGTATATCTTTCTGACAAAGCCTGATACATAGTAAAAAACTCACCGAAAATTATCTATATACTACTCTAAGACAATAACAATTACTAACATTTTCCTCAAAAATACACTAATTTAAATTGAGAAGTAAAAGAACATTTCACTGATAAACTCGCAAACTATTCATTTTCATTAATGTTAAAGAAATTGACAAAAAAAAAACATCTTTTTATGAAAATAATTAGATAAATTTTAAGATATGATGTCATTAACCTTGAGAAAAAAATCAGCTATCTCAAAAATTTATTTTTGAAACGAACTATTTACTTTAACTTTTACGAAGATATACTCTTCCCATCCCAATGAATTCTTTGTCTATTCCATATTGGGGCGTCTCAATGAATTCTTTGTCTTTCTATTTTAGAAATGTTTTCTTTATATATATGTAATTTGACCTCCTCATGAATTTGGCTTCACATGTCACTTCATCATTGGACATTTTCCCCTTTGTGCCAAAAGTAAAGGCAAACAATTCATCGGGACGAAAGGAGTATATATACTCACTCGATACCACTAAGATATTCTCATTTATTCAAATGTGAGGATTATAATTATCATATAGAATGATTATTTTGATAGGAGAGACTACAAAATACGGAATATACTATTAAAATCCATATAGAAAAAGTTTCACAAATTACATAATACAAGTCTTACACCTGAAACAGTCCATTTTTAATTTATTTTTTAATTTTCTAATGTAAAACTAAATAACTTTTTTACACAAAGAGAACGTATCATGGCGTGATAACCATTAAAAAAAGTTCTTTATTATACAATTTTTGATAAATATTTATGTATTTTATGGTATGTTAAAGAGAGAAGTGAGTATCTCGAGATGTGAGATGATATAAACCGAGTATATAAAAAATATAAAATATTTTCATTAATTACACGTTATTTAATACTCCGTACATTTCAAGACATTACTCAAATATTTTGATTAGTTTTGCGATTTAAAAAATATTTTCCTATTTCTAAATTATACAGTCGATAAATAGTAAAAATAAAATAATAAATTTTTTATTTTAAATCTTAAATGAAATATTCTATAAGATAAATATCTTATAAATACCGTGCATTGCACGGGGTCTATACTAGTAAAATAATCAAACAAATGGGAAAAACACATATAATGGGTAATTGAAAAGTTTCAAAAGATTTAAAAAAACAAAAGGAAGAAAGAAATATTTAAACAAATAGGGGAAAAAATACATTTAACTAAAAGAATGTGCAAATTAAAATAAGATGAAAAGAGGGTTTGAACCCACGAGACCTTTCCATGAGGTTCTTATGTTCCCTTCATCAACCTACTGAGCTACCATATCAAATATGTATAACTGCAGTTATTTAATACTTATTCTAAAAGAATGACCTGGGGCCATGCATGGCCCATGTTGGCCTTAAGGTAGCTTCGTCCCTACATTCCATTCTATTTGTTTGAACCAAACGACCTCTTAATATTGTCATGTATATTATCGTTGCAGAGGTTACAATTACAACCGCATATGTCAAATTCCATATTATTAAAAAATTCTAACATGTGTACAAGTAAAAATTGATTGGACATGTGAAATTTATGTTTCATTGACAAAACGACACAATATGATTATAAAAATATCACTACATCTCCATTACCAGTGGCGAATCCAGGAATTTCGAGGTGGGGGTGATTAAAAAATTATAACGTAAAAAATAACACACAAATAATTGAGTTCAATCTAGTTTCGATTGGTGTAGTTTAGTTCTTCAGTTCAATTCAATCAAGTTCAATTCAGTTAGATCAATTCAGTTTCGATCAGTTCATCACTTCAATTCTGTTTAGTTTAATTCAGTTCAGATCACTTAAATAGAGTTCGTCCTGGCTAAACTAACTCCAAAAAGTAACTAAACGTAACAAAAAACTAAAAACTAACCACAAACTTTATAAAATAAATCAAAATATTCTCGACTAAAATAAAAGTGTCAATACATGCTACGGAGTAATATATTAGCTAATTAATTTCTCAATTTCACATAATCACATGTATCATACTAATACATTATTAGAATATCATTATGTCCATCATCCGAGAATATTCATATTTTCAATTTTTTAATATTATTAATTTCTCATTTGCTCATTTTTCCTAATTCCCTACACAAGTACACATCTCAAATGTTCAATAAATCAAATCAAAAACATCTGTAATTCTCAAGTTAATTCCCTACATAAGCACACATCTCAAATGTTCAATAAAATAAAAAAGAAAGCATCTCTAATTCTCGAATTTTTTATAAAATAATGTTTAAAAAATAAATAATTATCGAAATAGAGTTTGTGTCAAAATAATTATTACAAAATGAGTCCATGTAGGATCGAGTACCTTTCATACAAAAATTGGAAGGAGAAAAGAGTTCAAGGTTCAATTGGGGATTTGAACCCTTGACCTCATGAGCAAAAAAGCTCTACGAAACTGACTCTACCACTTCACCCAAATAACTATTCTGATATATTTTTATATTCATTTATATGTATATATATATGTCCTTTTTTAACTTGATTTTTCCCCAAAATAATGGGGGTGAGGGGTCACCCCCATCACCCCCTATGAAATCGCCCCTGTCCATTACTCCTTTATTTTATAAGAACCGTTAATTTTTTTCTGGACAAACCTAATAACGTGTATCCATTAATGAAATGGCAAAAATGGATTTGATCGAATTAAATGACTCATTTAATTTCTCATTGTCAATCACATGCTCATTTACCCAAAAATATCAGTTTGCAACCCTACATCCCATTTTGCTCATTATTCAAAAGAAGATGATATTGATTGAGGAGAGGTATGAAGCTTGTAATACCCATGAAAATTCACCGGATTGAAGCGTTTCTTTGGTATACATGACATAATGTTAAACAATAGACGACAAATGTGAAAGAGCAAGTAAAACGGATATGTGATACCCGTGATAAATCACGGGTTACGTATATCTCTTACTGAAAAAAATTGTTTGAGAGATCTAATATAGTTATCAACAATTCAAAGATATGGAGTATCCGAGTATATGATAATAACACGTAAATGTAAAAAGACGTATTATTATACGATAAATAACTTGTGAAGCAACATATTTTTTCGAAATAACTCGTGAAGGGATGGTGAATAGTACGGATATATTAGCGTTTTTTTTAGCGTTATTGGCGAAGAATAAAGGTTAAAGATTTGGGATACGGTAAACGAATTGTTCTTGATGTATCAAAAATGACTTTTAAAGATGAAAATCCCAAGGTTATACCAAGGTTCACTTAGCCATTATGTTCACTTAGGCATAACCTTGGGCTAACTTTTAAAGATGAATAAATTTGTTTGTTCTTGATACAGAAAACGAATTGGTGAAAATCGCACTTGTTGCCCATTTTTATTGATATTTAAAGATCAGAGGTGTCTTAAAACCACTGGAGGCCCTGTGCTCCGCATAAATTTGAGGCCCTAAACCGTACTCTAAATTCAAATTTCATACCGTAAAAAAATATTCACATCTACTCCGTACATGACTTGTATTGTATTTGTTAAACAAATAAAATTAAGGATTTAAATTTTGAAAATATCATTTATTTATCTAAATTTCAACTTTTAAACATTTCTAATATCCTTCTCATTTTTATTTGAAATGTATCCTCCTTCAACTTCTTTTCAAACAAAAATCTCTATCAAAATTTCATACGGAGTAGCTTATTAAATTGAAATAAAACATTCAAAAAAAATTGTGCAATTTAAGAGACAAATCAATATAGAGTAACAAATTAAACACCCACCTAAATATATATTTACCAATTGACAAACAAATTAAAGCAATAAATTGATCAAAACTTGATTAGTTAGGGAAAAGACCAACAAATTAAAGCAATACTCCGCATCTATCAAGAACTCAAATTCAATAAAGTACCAAAATCAGAAACCAAATAAGTAATGAAAATCTACTTATCCACATATAATAAACAAACAAGAATGGAAGGTAAAGTTGTAGAAGAAGTTAAGATCGGAGGTGAAAATCAAACCAACTTAGAAATTTATGGTGCAAATTTGACAAGGCGTTGAACCTGGCAAAGTAGTTCATGGGACAATTGATAGAAATAAACATGGAGGATTAGAAAAATAATCAGATTAAGTAATTTAGATGAATATTTAATACTTTGATCAGTATGGTTTCGGGAATTGTACTTTGGAAAGGAGAGTTTTTCTTGGCAAATCAAACGTTAGGCTATCACCTCGGCAGCTACAGCAGTAATTTTTTTTTTATTAATTTGGGCCCCAAATTTGGAGGCCCAGTTCCTGTGCGCGGGCTGAACTGGGCCTTAGCCGCCCCTGATAAAGATGAAGGGAGGCAAGATAATCAATATGTGGGTTAATAGGTGTACGAAAGATCGAACAACATAATCGTCTTAAAGGATAATTTTGTTGCTAGAATAAGACGATTTATTCTTTATTTCATACTTTACTAATTATATAAAATACAATTAAATCTACCCACAAGCAACATTAAAATAGTAAATAGTTAAGTATATCGCTTAACCGGTCTTGAATATCGTTTGATTTTTTTTGGAGGAGAGGAGGAGTGAAAGTGTGTACCGCATTAAATGGAAGAAAAAATATGTAGAGCACTGGCCATTTTTATGTAATGGCATTATTAATTGGTAGCATTGGAAGTGACTTTTTATTTGCAGTCAGGAAGTGTGTCCGTAGAAGCACGAAGAGACTTCTTCTTTTCTCGAGAAAATTGTCAATAAATGGATGTGTGTTTATGTTATTCAATTTTCCAGAAATATAATTAATGAATAATGGATGCATGCAGTTAAAGTATTGACCTTTTTTTTATCTTAACTTGTAATTAGTATTAATTGAGATGATCATGTTACCAAAATGACATTGAATAAATGGCAATGGTAATAGATGCAATGTATTAGTTTTAGAGGGAGGATATTAATTGCACTAAGTAGTTGTTAGGACTACTATATTTTGTTTCTACGTTTTGTTCAATGAGTAATAAAGTATTTTAAAATATACTCCTTCTGTTCCATTTGGTTGTTTGCATTTGCTTTTTGGACACTATTCACAAGTGAGTGAAATCGTCAATGTAACTTCTAATATATAAGATAAAACATAGTCATGTGGGACCTGGTTTAAATTGTCTAATCGAGTACGTTATAAATATCACATTTTTATAATTTTTAGAAATACGTAACTAAAGATATAGACAGAAACGTGCGTTGGCAAGTGTAAAAAAGCAAACGCATACAATTAAATGGAACGGAGGAAGTAAAATTATTTTAAACATATAAAATTATTTTAAATATAAATTACTATATAAAGTATTTTAAAATCATACTCGTAAGGAGATCATTTTAAACAGATTAAAATTTAAAATTTAAAACAACATATTAAAATATTTTAAAATATATGTTTAGTAGCTATTAAAATGAATTGTTAAATGAAATAAGGAGAAAACTATTGACGATGTTCATAAATGACATACTCGTAATACTTTACTACAAACGTACACCCGTAAATTTACGGAGTAGTTATGCGCTTTAGTTATATAAAGATAATTTTTTCTATAATTTTTTTACATAAATAATTACATTTATTATCGGGAAATAAAGTCCCCTTTTCCCCATTTAGTTTGTAAAATTACAACAAATAAGTGTTCCATGAAAACTGTACATTGATGATATAATAAGTATACTTGTGAAATATAGAGAAATTAAGGTCTTGTAATTTATAAGTCTCTATAGTTCTATAGTCAAAGTGTGAAACAATTGAAATATGATAAGTCAGACTCGGGAACATAAAATCTGATTGAGCTCTACAAAAAAAGACAAAAAATAATGTCAGATAGAGTACTATATACGTCAATGAAACAACTCTTTTAACCACAATTAATTTTTTTTTAAAAAAATTGCAATGTATTTAAACATTTAAAAATTTTGGGGAGTAGTTATGCACTTTAGTTATATAAAGATAATTTTCTCTATACTTTTTTTACATAAATAATTACATTTATTATCGGGAAATAAAGTCTCCTTTTTACCCATTTAGTTTTTAAAATTACAACAAATAAGTGGTCCATGAAAACCGTATATTGATGATATAATAAGTATACCTGTGAAGAGAAATTAAAGTCTTGCAATTTATAAGTCTTTATAGTCCTATAGTCAAATAATTGAAATATGATAAGTCAGCCTCGGAAACATAAAATCTGATTGTGCTCTACAAAAAAATACAAAAAATAATGTCAGATAGAGTGCTACATGCATTAATTAGAAGTGGCGTATTTACCTTCGACTATTGTTGGCGGCTTCGTTCATATCTTCATCTGCATCATTTTTCTCTATACCTTCATCGTCTTTACTTTCTTTCTTGATAATATCTTCATCCTCATTTTTCTTTAATATATGTTCATCATCTGCATCAAATCACAAAAATGTCCAGATTGATTTCGATTAAATTAAAAAAAATTGCTCAGTACATGGCATCAACTAAATGTTCTAGAATTGATAATTGTAAAAAAAGATTTCAAATATAGAGAGATAAATAAATCTAACTGGAACTATGTAGAGAGAGAATTAAGCCTAATGTGAAAATAAAAAAATTCTTCATGGGAGGAGAAGTTTATGTTTTCAACTAAAATGCCATATATTGAAAACTACACTTGGTGAAATCGACATTGAATAGGTTTGAAGTGATGAAAGATGTGAATGTGACTTCTTAGAGAAAGAGAGAGTAGATGAAGAGGATTGCAGAATTCAAATTGCAGGACATCATGGACAAAAAAAAAACCTAATTTATGCAGTTCTAGCAATTAATTGAAGAACCTAGCTAGGAAATGATCCAAAAGGGTGTGAAATGGGCTTGATAGAATCAAAGGGCCAAGATGCAGTTTACGAAATTGTATTAATTCAATAGCATTAATTTTGATTTCTAATTAAGAGATTTTCAAATTTCATATAAGAGATTTTCGACTTTTAATTAATTCAATAGCATTCATTGTGTAGTTGGTTTAAAAAGAGCAATTAAGAAGGGAATTCTCGGTATTTGAAAAGACTACTGTATATTTTTTCTACATTTTTGTCAATGACTAATGTCTTGGCTTAGTGGATTGGGTTTGTGGGATTTGTGTTGAAAGGTGTGGGTTCGATTCTCGCAAAAAAGAAAGGACTTATTTCAAAATGGGGGATCACCATGGTGCCACTAGGGGTGAGAAAATGTAACACCTCATATTCCGTTATAAAACATGGGAATTTATTTATCGAATTATTAAAATTTTTATCTTTCGTTAAATAAAGTTTAAAACTCGAAAATATTTTTAATATTGACCTGTCATTTTAACATTTTCTCGTCTCGTAAAAATTTAGAAATAATTTATCGAATTCTGTGGACATGACATAGGTCCACTCCGACGCGGCCACGCGCGGGTTTGGGGAGGCGAATGAATCTCCATATGAGATGGTCAAATTGAAATTTAAATCGAAGTAGGAATCGCCACCGAATTTTGTGGTTATTCGGAACCATTCAAGCCCACTCTATGTCGTAGTGGGTCGTATACGAAATACGGCCCATTTCCGATGTCAGAGTTTATCGGGTTCGTCCCTTAGCATTTGATACCGATACCGACATTATCGGATATCGTGTATTGAATGACTCTCGTTGCCAATGGATTCGGACATCCGGAAACCATGGTTCGGAGTAAGGGGTGAGGGTACGTGTTAGGAAGTTCACTAAGAACACCCAACCCCGCCCGCACTTAGCGGCCTTTACTAAGATATCGTTTGTTTTTAGTGTACACGCGTTAGTTCGACGGTTGAATGATATGCAAAGATTATTTTCCCTAGACATGTGAGAGAAAAATAAAAGGGTTGCTAAGTCGTTTAATGCATATTAAACTAATAACGTCAAAGTTATTTTAGCATGTGAAGTTCGTTTTAGTCTAATAAAACAAACGATAAAAATAAATCGCTACAAATAAGGAGCAAACGAGTTAGTAACGGTTGAATAAATCGAATAAAGATGTAAATACGATAATATGCATGATTTTGGAAAAGATTTTATGACGCGCGAAAAATACTTGTCGAAATCTGAAAATATACCGAGAAAACCGCTGTTTTATGTTAGAAAACGATGTTGGAAAAAAATCGGAAAAGACGAGAAAACAGGCCGCGGTTTACAGCAGTCCGCGCGACTCGGCCGGGAGGGGCGCGACTCCAGCGGGTGACTGTCTCGGATTCGGTTTTCGAAAATTGATAATTTTGATAAGTCGCGTACAAATATGGATTAATTTATACTTGATTTATGTTTTCGATATTCGTCGTATTCGAAATTCAATTATGAAATCGATATCAAATAGTCGGAAGGTTTTTAGAAAAGGTTTTGAAAAAAGAAAAGTTTGCTTTGAACGAAAAGAAGAAAAAAAGAAATTTGAACGAAAAGAGAAAAAAAGATGTTAATTCTCTCCGCGTAAAATCGTCGAATTTGGTTTAAAAAAGATGTAACGCTTTTTTGCATCAACGAGTTTTAATTAATTTAGTTCTTGTTGGATACGATATTTGATTAGAAAATCAATATCGTATTTTAAGAACGTTATATAAAAAGAAATAGTTTTTTGAAGTACCGATTATTAGAAATAATAAAAAATATGTGACGAACGACCCATATTAAAAATACGAAACGATTGACGACGCAACGAAAAGAAAGAAGAAAAAACGTGGAGTAGGAAGAGAAAAGGGAAAGAGTCGGGTTTGATTTACACCCTTAACCTACATGCTTTGCTTTCTCGGTATAGAGCTCGTCGGACGGTGGCTTAGGCACGGGAGCGTCGAGATGATGTGGATGAGTTTAGGATGGTGCGTTTTTTTATGTGTGAGGTGACGGATTCGGCCGGATGGTGGGGTCGAGTTTCGTCGGTATTTTGACAATATTTCGGTTCTTCTTTGGATGTATGTCGAGATTATTTTTTTTGCTAGATGTCGAGGATGTATGACTGATAGATGTATATTTTATGTATGGGAATAATTGATCGCCTATTGATGGATAGTTTCTCAATGAATTGTGTTGAACAGAGGGTCCTATTTATAGGCGAAGAGGTTTAGGAGAGGTATCTTGCTTAGACAACAAGAAATACCGATTTGGATAGGAAACGCGAGAGTTCGAAAGGAACGAGAAGTCCGTTGCTTGGGGAGGAAGCAAGGAATCTCGTCTGGTTGGGGGGAGTTGGCCGAGTATTTTGATGCTTGGTCGGTAATTGATTCGGTTTTCGGATAGAATTCCTACTTGAGATCGAATTCTATCCTTAAACGGATTTGTTTAATATTTTTTGAAGCTGATTTTTTGTGGTGTTTGAGACCAAATCAGCCACGTGAGGTGTCACGGCTGACTCGTGTGTCTCGAGAATATTTTTGACCGGGTTTTGACTCGGTCGCTAAAAGACGGTTTTACCCCTGGCGTCGGAATCGACCCAAATTAGTCTCATTTGACTCGAAACGACCCACTGGGCCTGGATTTGAGGTTGGTTTTGTAAGATTTGTACTCCGTAATAAGCCCAAGCCAAATGTCCATGATTTCGAGCCCATATCTGAGTCCATCAAAGCATGTTTGCGTCCGATCATCATCGGGTGTTTGGCGGGAACTACTATAGACACCTGGCAGTTAAAATGTGGGTGTCTACAGAGCCCCCACTCTGACTGAGGCTTGGACAAGGCGAAAGTCAAAGTAGCTACCAGGCCAACCGAGGATTAAGACCTGGCAGACTTCCGATCGGGTCGTTTAGAATCCATTAGACTTGCGTGAAGGGCTCGCCAGCCATAAGATAGAAATCATACCTGGGTAGATGTCAACAATGTCGCGAGGACTTTTCCTAAAAAGTCTTGGGTGTGTCTGTTTACAGACACATCCCATCTTGGAATAGCGCGGGGACTTCTCCTAAAAAGTCTTGGGTGTGTCTGTTTATAGACACATCCCATCTTGGAATAGCGCGGAGACTTCTCCTAAAAAGTCTTGGGTTTGTCTGTTTACAGACACATCCCATCTTGGAATAGCGCGGGGACTTTCTCCTAAAAAGTCTTGGGTGTGTCTGTTTACAGATACATCCCATCTTGGAATTGCGTTGGAGCTTGCCTTGGAAGCTCTGGGTGTATCTGCTTACAGATATATCCCGATTCCTTAATATAAATGTTGCATGATCCTTCCACTGGGGAGTCTTTGAGAATTCTTCGGGGAGTTGGGGTACCTGTCTGTTGATACATAACAAATTGCAGGTAACATTTAGGCGAAACACTGACTCATACTGGGGAAGAAATGATTTTTGATTGATTTTTTGGAAAGAAAATGATTTTTTTTGGAAATTAGAATGCTTGGGATGACTTGATTCCTAATCCGATTCTGACACGGACTCCTAAAGTCTCTGGTTAGGCCTGTATGCCTAGATGAAGTGTGATAAAAATTCCTATTCCCGTGGTGACTAGGAAAGAGATTTTCTCAAATGGCTGAGTTTTGCGAATTTTAAAATGAGAATTTGAAGAGATAGATATACCGACCGACTCGACTCTGGACGCGACAAGACGAGTTGACAGACATGACTGGACTCTCTAAAGGTTGGACCGTGACTCGGTAGGGGATGGGCCACCTAATATGACAAGACTCTTAAGTTGCGCTATTCCGTAGCCTAGGCGAGTGGCAACACGGTCGAATCCTCGGAATGGGACTGTTTCCGTACGACAGGGCTTTGTGGTAGCAATGCCGTAGACTGGTGTTCTTTTGGATATTCTTTTGATTTAGGGGTACATTCCCAAAGTGGGTATTGCTTCGAGTCCCTCACCAATTCTCGTCTTCAACTGAGCCGAGTACTAGGACACACTATAGAAAGGAGGCTAGATCTTTATTCTTTGAATTTATCTGGATTTTGTGAGTGGATGGAGAACTTCTGCCTAGGAGAAGCCCCCAGGATGACAAAGCTAGCTGCTGAGAACATGACAGTGTCGTGACCGGAATGATGATGCTTTTTCGAATTTGTGTGAATGTGAATGGTTGTGCCTTTGTCGAAAGGCTGCCTACGTATTCACGTGTAGTGAAATCAAACCAAGCCGTAGTTCAGTGTTGAAAGATGTATTATGATGCCTAGCTTATTAGGGCTTTGTGTGTAACTAGCCATAGCAATGGTGTAGGTTAGGTGCATTCCCAATGATGTCTTGACCAAAGGGCTGGAATAGTTAAGATGTTGATTCTGTGACTGTGAGCATTCTTCGGGATATCCCCCAGAGGTGGTGTGAACTATTTGGGCATGTTCTATGCCGACTGCAAGTTGAGTTCCCGTGTTTGGGGCTGGTAACTGGTTTAGATGTTTTTGGAAATGTGGAGCTAGGTCGCAAGTGGCTTTGATGTTTCGAAATCTGGAGCTCGATTTTTTGGAGCTAAGGCTTCGAGGGTAAGGTATTGTAATGTGGTAGGAAAGGGGGAAGTCGAGTAAAAATGACTCGGACTTCGATCGGGCAGGTTGATAATGCGGGATCTGGTTTCCATGTCTGGCCCTAAAGGTTAGGGTGTATCCTATGGAGCTTGAATCCTCAAAATTCTGGGCTGTCTCTAGCCTAGGTCTCGAGAAGGTCTTGAGGGTTGTAATGTGGGAAGGCTAGATGTTGTGTTCGCTGACCAGCTTGACTGTCTCTCCCCTATTGGATGGTATGGGTATTGATAATTTTTGAATTGACTGTTTCACGGTCATGGGTTTTTGAATTCTTTGGGTTGACCTCTTAGCGCCGGCCATGGGATTCTTCATTTGAGTTGACCGTGTCTGGTCGAGAGATGTTGATAATTCATTTTTGATCATGGCCAGCTTTTTTGTTTTGGCCTTTTGCTTTTTTTCTCTTGGACTTTTGATTTTTTTGTCCAGCTTTTTTTTTTGTCGGTCAGACTAACACCTAAGGTAGGGACTGGCTAGTCTTATTGGATGGGTGTTTATTGTGGGAAGTGGGCTTGCCTCCCGTCTTGAACCCAAACTAGAAGACTACCCAGATTTGTCATAGGATTTGATATGCTCCTGCTACGGGTAGTTATGTGGCTTTCTATACCAGACATGGAATAGGTAAAAGGAAAACACGGGCTCGGTTTCCTGCAGTCATTATAGATGTGCCTATAATAGTCACGTGCATGTGCTCACAGTGTATGATGGTGTTCATCATGTTCTCGGAAACACATAAGGAAAGTATGTATGAGAAATAGAAAAGCTGATTTTATTGAATTTTGAAAAAAGAGGACAGAATACAACTGGCTTTGACTCTGACTTTGATTTGGAAATGAGGATGTAGGGTATCCTAGACTCGAACTCAGACTTAGACTCGAATCAAATCCGGACTCGGATGCTCGGTTGGTTGTTTTTTTTGGTAAGGTCTTTGATTGGAGAGAAAGACGGGTGCCACGACTCGCCTAAACTCGGCTTTGCGCAAGTGCAAGAGAGGGAGTCAAACTAGACACGGCCCGGGGTGACGGGTCGACAAAGACTCTTGGACCGGGATACTCGAACGTTGATCTAGACGAGGTAACGACTGCGAATTGGACTCGAGCTGCATAAGGGTGAATCCAAAAATGGGGGCGACCGTGTTTGACCGTATTACGTGCTCGGACCAACCGTGGTGACCTAACCCTAGGTGACTCGAGTATTCGTACCATAGGTACGACACGAAGAAGGCATCATAAGGATGCCGGTGCAGGATGAACGTAGGGTACCCCTTAAGGTGACCGTGGTTGACTGCTCGGGTGGGGGACAGCCCCCGAGTGAGACTAAAGACTTTGATAGGACTCAAATGGTGCGACATCTAAGTGTCTCAAAAGTGGGGTACGTGAGCCAACACGTGTAAGACCTGATCCTTAGAGCAAACGCGGTTGATCGCCCCGCTAAAGGGTAGCCCCCGAGTGGGACTGAAGACCGACTCCTAGACGGCTGACTCGTGGATGGTGGACTCTCCCTGGGTTTTGGCAAAGTGGGCCTAGTCCCGTTCGAAGAAAGATCCGTGTGTGAAATCCCCAGACTTTGGACTCGATTGTGTAAATGGGCTTCCCTTTGTAGGAGTTTGTCCTACGTAGGTGGACCGTGCCTTGACAAATAAGGCGGACTTGGGATGGGGTAGAAACTCGTGATGTAAGATCGACGGAGTTTCGACGCTATAGATTCTAACAACTTATGACAAGACCCGACACTGCTAAATACGGGAAGTCCTAAGAAGAAGAAAGTTTTGAAAAGGGAATTTGGATTTGAAAACCGAGCAAGGTCGGATTGGAAGGCCCGATTTTTTTGAAAAATCGAAAAAAAGGTTACCGGGCCGAGATTTTGAATTTTTTTTTGGAAAGTTTGGACAGCATACCGGCTAAAAATAGGCTATTTTGAGTCAAAATCATAAGTCCTAAATTTGGTAGCTTTCCGGGTTTTGAAAAATAGATGGGTTTGAAAAGATGCGGGTTTTTGAAAATGACGGTTTTTGAAAGACGACTTGTAAATCAGGTAGCACGTAGTCATAGAAACAGTATAACGACGCCATGTATGCTCTAAGTCTAAGTCTCGGTCGGTCGAAAGAGGGTCTATACCAACGGCGATAGCTTTCTCGCAAATCAAGACGGTCTTCCTAAGCCGAGTTGGTCTTAGAACTTGCCGTAAAACCCATGCGAGTTCCGCCATCAAAGTCTTTAGTGCACCCATTTAGGAATGCACCGCGGTATAGTGGGACGTCGGTCACAAGTAACCGGCCCGGGAAAGAATTGGGTTATGCATGAACCATTGAACTAAAACGTGTACATTACTATTCGAACGATTTCTTTTCGAGTCTCACCCTGAGGATGCCGATGGTAAGTGACTCATCAGTTGATCCCCAGCGGAGTCGCCAAATTGTGGACATGACATAGGTCCACCCCGACGCGGCCACGCGCGGGTTTGGGGAGGCGAATGAATCTCCATATGAGATGGTCAAATTGAAATTTAAATCGAAGTAGGAGTCGCCACCGAATTTTGTGGTTATTCGGAACCATTCGAGCCCACTCTATGTCGTAGTGGGCCGTATACGAAATACGGCCCATTTCCGATGTCAGAGTTTATCGGGTTCGTCCCTTAGCATTTGATACCGATACCGATATTATCGGATATCGTCAATTGAATGACTCTCATCGCCAATGGATTCGAACATCCGGAAACCATGGTTCTGAGTAAGGGGTGAGGGTACGTGTTGGGAAGTTCACTAAGAACACCCAACCCCGCCCGCACTTAGCGGCCTTTACTAAGATATCGTTCGTTTTTGGTGTACACGCGTTAGTTCGACGGTTGAATGATATGCAAAGATTATTTTCCCTAGAGATGTGAGAGAAAAATAAATGGGTTGCTAAGTCATTTAATGCATATTAAACTAATAACGTCAAAGTTATTTTAGCATGTGAAGTTCGTTTTAGTCTAATAAAACAAACGATAAACATAAATCGCTATAAACAAGGAGCAAACGAGTTAGTAACGGTTGAATAAATCGAATAAAGATGTAAATACGATAATATGCATGATTTTGGAAAAGATTTTATGACGCGCGAAAAATACTTGTCGAAATCTGAAAATATACCGAGAAAACCGCTGTTTTATGTTAGAAAACGATGTTGGAAAAAAATCGGAAAAGACGAGAAAACAGGCCGCGGTTTACAGCAGTCCGCGCGACTCGGCCGGGAGGGGCGCGACTCCAGCGGGTGACTGTCTCGGATTCGGTTTTCGAAAATTGATAATTTTGATAAGTCGCGTACAAATATGGATTAATTTATACTTGATTTATGTTTTCGATATTCGTCGTATTCGAAATTCGATTATGAAATCGATATCAAATAGTCGGAAGGTTTTTAGAAAAGGTTTTGAAAAAAGAAAAGTTTGCTTTGAACGAAAAGAAGAAAAAAAGAAATTTCAACGAAAAGAGAAAAAAAGATTTTAATTCTCTCCGCGTAAAATCGTCGAATTTGGTTTAAAAAAGATGTAACTCTTTTTTGCATCAACGAGTTTTAATTAATTTAGTTCTGGTTGGATACGATATTTGATTAGAAAATCAATATCGTATTTTAAGAACGTTATATAAAAAGAAATAGTTTTTTGAAGTACCGATTATTAGAAATAATAAAAAATATGTGACGAACGACCCATATTAAAAATACGAAACGACTGACGACGCAACGAAAAGAAAGAAGAAAAAACGTGGAGAAGGAAGAGAAAAGGGAAAGAGTCGGGTTTGATTTACACCCTCAACCTACATGCTTTGCTTTCTCGGTACAGAGCTCGTCGGACGGTGGCTTAGGCACGGGAGCGTCGAGATGATGTGGATGAGTTTAGGATGGTGCGTTTTTTTATGTGGGAGGTGACGGATTCGGCCGGATGGTGGGGTCGGGTTTCGTCGGTATTTTGACAATATTTCGATGCTTCTTTGGATGTATGTCGAGATTATTTTTTTTTCTAGATGTCGAGGATGTATGAATGATAGATGTATATTTCATGTATGGGAATAATTGATCGCCTATTGATGGATAGTTTCTCAATGAATTGTGTTGAACAGAGAGTCCTATTTATAGGCGAAGAGGTTTAGGAGAGGTATCTTGCTTAGACAACAAGAAATACCGATTTGGATAGGAAACGCGAGAGTTCGAAAGGAACGAGAAGTCCGTTGCTTGGGGAGGAAGCAAGGAATCTCGGCTGGTTGGGGGGAGTTGGCCGAGTATTTTGATGCTCGGTCGGTAATTGATTCGGTTTTCGGATAGAATTTCTACTTGAGATCGAATTCTATCCTTAAACGAATTTGTTTAATATTTTTTGAAGCTGATTTTTTGTGGTGTTTGAGACCGAATCAGCCACGTGAGGTGTCACGGCTGACTCGTGTGTCTCGAGAATATTTTTGACTGGGTTTTGACTCGGTCGCTAAAAGACGGTTTTACCCCTGGTGTCGGAATCGACCCAAATTAGTCTCATTTGACTCGAAACGGCCCACTGGGCCTGGATTTGAGATTGGTTTGGTAATATTTGTACTCCGTAATAAGTCCAAGCCAAATGTCCATGATTTCGAGCACATATCCGAGTCCACCAAAGCATGTTTGCGTCCGATCATCATCGGGTGTTTGGCGGGAAATACTATAGACACCTGGCGGTCAAAATGTGGGTGTCTACAGAGCCCCCACTCTGACTGAGGCTTGGACAAGGCGAAAGTCAGAGTAGCTACCAGGCCAACCGAGGATTAAGACCTGACAGACTTCCGATCGGGTCGTTTAGAATCCATTAGACTTGCGTGAAGGGCTCGCCACCCATAAGATAGAAATCATACCTGGGTAGATGTCAACAATGTCGCGGGGACTTTTCCTAAAAAGTCTTGGGTGTGTCTGTTTACAGACACATCCCATCTTGGAATAGCGCGGGGATTTCTCCTAAAAAGTCTTGGGTGTGTCTGTTTACAGACACATCCCATCTTGGAATAGCGCGGAGACTTCTCCTAAAAAGTCTTGGGTGTGTCTGTTTACAGACACATCCCATCTTGGAATAGCGCGGGTACTTTCTCCTAAGAAGTCTTGGGTGTGTCTGTTTACAGACACATCCCATCTTGGAATTGCGTGGGAGCTTGCCTTGGAAGCTCTGGGTGTATCTGCTTACAGATATATCCCGATTCCTTAATAGAAATGTTGCATGATCCTTCTATTGGGGAGTCTTTGAGAATTCGTCGGGGAGTCTTGGGGTACCTGTTTGTTGATACATAACAAATTGCAGGTAACATTTAGGCGAAACACTGACTCATACTGGGGATGAAATGATTTTTGATTGATTTTTTGGAAAGAAAATGATTTTTTTTTTGGAAATTAGAATGCTTGGGATGACTTGATTCCTAATCTGATTCTGACACGGACTCCTAAAGTCTCTGGTTAGGCTTGTATGCCTAGATGAAGTGTGATAAAAATTCCTATTTCCGTGGTGACTAGGAAAGAGATTTTCTCAAATGGCTAAGTTTTGCGAATTTTAAAATGAGAATTTGAAGAGAGAGATATACCGACCGACTCGACTCTGGACGCGACAAGACGGGTTTTCACAGACACGACTGGACTCTCTAAGGGTTGGACCGTGACTCGGTAGGGGATGGGCCACCTAATATGACAAGACTCTTAAGTTGCGCTATTCCGTAGCCTAGGCGAGTGACAACACGGTCGAATCCTCAGAATGGGACTGTTTCCGTACGACAGGGCTTTGTGGTAGCAATGCCGTAGACTGGTGTTTTTTTGGATATTATTTTGATTTAGGGGTACATTCCCAAAGTGGGTATTGCTTCGAGTCCCTCACCAATTCTCGTCTTCAACTGAGCCGAGTACTAGGACACACTATAGAAAGGAGGCTAGATCTTTATTCTTTGAATTTATCTGGATTTTGTGAGTGGATGGAGAACTTCTGCCTAGGAGAAACCCCCAGGATGACAAAGCTAGCTGCTGAGAATATGACAGTGTCGTGACCGGAATGATGATGCTTTTTCGAATTTGTGTGAATGTGAATGGTTGTGCCTTTGTCGAAAGGCTGCCTACGTATTCACGTGTAGTGAAATCAAACCAAGCCGTAGTTCAGTGTTGAAAGATGTATTATGATGCCTAGCTTATTAGGGCTTTGTCTTTTCGTTAAACTAAAGATATTTTATTTTCGTTAAACTAAAAATTATTCCGTTTTAAAACATGAGAATTTATTTATCGAATTATTAAAATTTTTATCTTTCGTTAAATAAAGTTTAAAACTCGAAAATATTTTTATTATTGACCTGTCATTTTAAGATTTTCTCGTCTCGTAAAAATTAGGAAATAATTTATCGAATTATTAAAATAATGATTTCTTATAACTATTGTCCCATAATACTATTTATCGTGTATTTTACTAACCGTTTCACAAATTCCTTTTTAAAAATAAATTTTACGGTTTCCATTATTTTTATTCCGTAATATTATATTTCAACTTTTTAAGAAAGAAGGAAAGACGTTTATACGAGAAACGAACCGGACCGAAACTCGATCCCCAAGATTTTTCCTCCCACGTATATGTACCTACACTACTATATGAGAATAGTCATCCTATGAGTTGTTGTGTGCTAAATTTAGACCGTTTTTCCTCCCATTTAGACCCATTTTTCCATCGTTTTGCGAGTTTAGAGTGCGAATATCGCCATATTTTGTGTACTTCTCGCATTAGCGTCCCACTTGTGCGTTATACGTGTTTTTGGTAGTTTTTCTATCAATTTTGATAGGATTTGGCACCGAAATCACAATCGAGCTTCCACGAGCACAAGAGAAGGGAATACCGTCCAAAGAGCAAAGCACACAACTTAAAGTTTAAAACCATCCAATCAATCGACGAAGAATGAGACAAGGAAAGAGGCCAGAAGTATGACCGGGTGAAATTGCACCCGATGAGACACCACCGGGCGAAACTTCACCCGACGGTAAAGTGCCTCCCCGAAGAATTTTCCGAGCTTCCCCACCGGGCAAAGTTGACCGGGCAAAATTTCGCCCACTGGGTGAAATTTCGCCTGATGGTGAAGAGCGCCGGAAATCAAAAAAAATGAAGAAAATCTCACCGGGCGAAATTTTAACCCGGTGGGATGAGTCCATCAAGACGCAGGGCGAAACTTCGCCCTATGAAGATGCAAATGATGATTGTCTCACTAATGAAGCAAAAGTTGGATTTGGGCTTTAGGTTAAGAAACCCATTAAGGATTACTATATATATGTTACCCTAATTTGTTGCCCAAGACACCACCCATTATCCCATCATTAGTATAGAGGCCTCCATTAGTGTAGTTACACATCCATTAGTAACAATCTAGTAGTATTCTAGTAGTAATTCTCTATAAATCTAGTAGTTTACATAGTAATTAGTAATAGATTTACTTAGTTTTCATCAACATTTCTCTAGATTTCAAGTTTGTAGAAGATTATTCAAGTTTTATTTGAAGATTTGTGGGTTTATTGAAGAATTAGTGACAAGTTCTTCATTCTCTCCATCAAAGATTCAATCTTTATTTATGCAACCTTCTTATTTTCTTCTAGATCTTCATAGTTGGTACATTTCTTTCCACTCTCTAATCTCTAGTTTAGATTTATTTTATGTTTCTCGTTATTGCCTTGTTTAGATCATCTTTGTGTTGTTAGTTTCTCTAGATTTTATTCATGTTGTTCTAGATTATTCCCTAGTTTAATTTGGTAGTTCCATAGTTTAGTGGGTAATAATTGTTAGATTGTAGTTTTCTCATCATCTTGTAGTTATTTTCCTTAGATCTAGTTAATATGCATGCTTTAGTTAGTTTCTCCTTAGTTAATGTTTTATTGTCTTCCATTATGATTAGTGAGTAGATTTCTTGTTGGGGGGTTTAGGGATGAGGACTTGGATTATTTGAATTTAGGGGTATTGGTGGGTTGCTTGCTTGTTGGTTAATCTTGCTTATGGGTGTTGTGTCATTGTTGTTTTAATCCGGCAAACTAGACCGACCTTGACTTGTTTCTATCAATATCTGGAAACTCGGGGTAGAAATTACCACAAATAGAGACTTACCTTTCTACGCCGCGAAAGCGGGTTTTTAGGTGGGTTGGGTGAAGAAACCGAAAGGTGGTATTCTCCCTTTATCAATGTTGCAACAAAAACTCGATCTCGACCTTCTTAGACTCCATGTTCCGAATCCCGACTTCCCCCTAACGCCTTTCCCTAGATTGATCACCCCAAGCTATTCTTGTAGTTATTTCTCTAGCATAGACTCGACCCTTAGGAACCCTCCCACTAGACATCAAACACGCCGCTTTAAACTTGTCAACACGTTCCGTTCCCTGTGGACCGACCTCGACTTACCACGAATACTTGTTTGTTTTTGTGTAATCTTGAGTCTTACAAATATCGTTTGATCCCCCGTCCTTCGTTAACGACCGATCCGATTGGGAGGCGATCAAAATGGCGCCGTTGCCGGGGAACGGCGAGTAGTTGTATTGTTTTTAGTTGTTGTGTTTGATTCTTTTCCTTTCTCTCTTTTCCCTAGTACCGTTAGGTGTTAGGAGTCTCACCGTTTGATTGAGTTTTATGCCCAGGAACACGTCATCGCTCTTGTGGTTCGATCCAGAGCCGGAAAGGACTTTTAGAGCATTGCGTTTTCGGGGAAATAACTCAACCACCATCATTCCACATCCTTCATTATCACCTCCTAACCTTAATCACATCCTACCACATATACCTTCTACACCTTCTACATCACATAATCCCACTCCAAATAATCCTTCCATACCTTCCACTTCACAAAATTTACCACCACACCACTATCACCAAAAACACCACCACAAAATCAAAATTCATCCCCTCCAAATCATCCTAATTCAAATCCACCATCACCACCAATCCAACAAATGGCAACTTTAGGATCTCATTCCCAACTCATACATGAAGAACACCTTCTCCGTCGATTTCGGAGAGATTTCCGAGACTTATGAATTAAAAGCCTCTTTGACAAATGCGGTTCAACAAGATACTTTTCACGGTTTTTCTCAAGAAGATGCTCAAGAGCACATTGCTTCATTTAAAGAAAAATTAGTAGAAGCCCGTCTCAATGGATTAACTTCATGCCAATTGCATCGTTTATTATTTCCAAAGACCTTGAGAGATGGAGCTTGAAGATGGCTTCAAGGCCATCTCGCTAATACATTTACAACATGGGCTCAACTATCCAATGCCTTCTTGGAGAAATATTTCCGCCGTCAAAGACTAACCAATATCGCATGGAGATACAAACCTTCAAGCAAGACGAATTTGAAAGCCTAAGCAAGGTTGGGAAAGATTTAGAGATTTATTGCACAAATGTCCACACCATGGAATACCCGATTGGCTAACTACCCAAACATTTTACAACACCCTTTCATCGAGAACCAAGGAGAACCTCAATTCGGCCGCCGGAGAAGACTTCTCTTCTCTCACCGATTAGGCATCTAAGAGTCTTATTGAGAAGATGACAAGGAGTGACTCTAGAATGGGTCAATCGAGGGATTCTAGAAAGAAAGCGGAAGTGAACTCATCTACGAGTTCTAATGAATTGAAACTTCAAGCGGAGGTTGAAGAATTGAAAAAGAGAATGGATGCCATGAGTTCAAGGCCTACTCCTAGAGGTATGTACCAAATTCAAGGGAGTGTTCCACCAAGGCAACCATCTCCTCCAAAGCAATTAACATGGGAAGTTTAATGCGATCATTCTGGCAATTATGGTCATGATTCTAGCTCTTGCATTCCTAATGAAGAAGTTTATGTTGAAGAGCCAAATGAAGTTCAAGTTATACAAGTGTATGGGCAAAGACCTCAATTTGATCCTTTTCCAATATTTACAATGTCGGCACAAGATTTCATCCTAATTTCTCTTATGCATGGAAATCAAAATGTCCAAAATTCGATGCCACGTGCCCAAGGGAGTCAACCGAGGCCATTCAATCAAAGTCAACAAAGGCCCTTTAACCAAGGTCCTCCAAAGATGCCCCCATATATGCCTCCTCATCAAAGGAGCAACTTCAATCAACAAAGTAGCAACTTCCATGTTCCTAATAATTAGAACAATTACCAAAATCAACATGGTAATCATTTCAATCATGGATACAACCAAGGGTTCCAAGGCAATTTTCAAGGAAATCAAGGTTACAATCAACAACCATTTAATCAACCCTCTCAATCTTATGGCCAATCAAGCAATTTTCAATTTGATCAAGGAGGAGTCCCATGGGATAACTATAATGATTTGCAAAGAACTGTTGGGAAACTATGGAATGAACATCAAGATACCAAGGCAAGGCTAAAGGTTTGGGAATCACAAGAAGCAACAAAAGCCTTAGCCGCCCCAATTCATCCACCCCATGGTTTGCCCGGGCAACCTCAAAACCCAAGAGACCCTTCACACCAAGCAAATGCCGTCATTTTGAGAGGTGGCAAAGAACTTGAGGACCCACATAAGAATTTGAACTTGAACACCAAAATTACTCCATCCAAAGTCAATCAACCAAGTACACCACAAGAATCATCTCCCACTTCCCCCAAACAAAACCGAGGAATACAAGCGGAGTTTGATATCCTTCAAAATGCGAAGAATGAACAAAGAGAACAAAGAAAGAAGAAAGAGCAAATGGAAGCGGAAGAAGCAAAAATAAAAGAGACGGAGCGATTAGCCGAAGAAGAAGAAGAATCCAATGTTCCACCGCCTCCTGCTTTTGTCCCTCCATTGCCTTTTCCCGAACGAGCTAAGCCACACAAGGAGAATGCTCAATTTAGCCGTTTCGTGGATATGTTGAAGAAGGTGGAGGTAGCTTTACCCTTCACCGAGGTAATTTCTCAAATGCCCCTCTATTCTAAGTTTTTGAAAGATGTCTTGACTAAAAAGAGAATAATAGAGGATAAAGAATGTATCTCTCTCACGGGACAATGTAGTGTCATTATTATGAATCAAATGCCAAAGAAACTTGAGGATCCCGGTAGTTTTTCTATCCCTTGTCGGGTTGGAAATGTTGTTGTTAATCAAGCTTTATGTGACCCAGGGGCTAGTGTTAGTTTGTTATCTTATTCTATTGCTAAGAGACTTAGTGTGGGGGAGATGAGACCCACTAGTATGTCGATTCAACTTGCGGTCAGATCCGTCAAGTACCCACTTGGGATACTTGAGGATGTACCCGTTCAAGTTGGTAAGTTTTTCATCCCCTCTGACTTTGTTGTCATGGATATGCCCGATGACACTATTACCCCATTATTTTAGGTCGACCTTTTATGGCTACCGGAGGTACTATAGTTGATGTCAAGAATGGTAAGTTGTCTTTTAACATAGGGAACGAGTTGGTAGAGTTTTCCCTTTCTCAAGCTCTTAAACAACCAATGATTGAACAAATACATTCTATTGAAGTTTTTGATAGTTTGGTTGAGTATAGCTTGATAGATGATGATAAGCAAGAAGATGAATCATTTGACTCTCCACCCCTTTAAGATGAATGTTTGCATGATGAAAAGGTAAAACAACTACCGGTGGGTAAGAGTATGGTATCTTCTCCTCCTAATCTTGAACTTAAACCACTCCCCTCTTCCCTCAAATATGCTTTTCTTGAAGGAATGAACTAATTATCCTGTTATCGTCAATGCTACCCTTGATGGACCTCAATTGGAAAAACTGTTGATTGTTTTGAGAAAGCACAAAAAGGCCATAGGGTATAGCATTGCCGACCTCCAAGGCATAAGCCCAAATGTTTGAATGCATAAGATCATCCTTGATGATGACCACTATCCTTCGGTTGAGGGTCAACGTAGGTTGAACCCCACCATGAAAGAGGTTGTCATGAAGGAAGTCCTCAAGTTGTATGAGGCTAACATTATATACCCAATAACCGGAAGTAAATGGGTTAGCCCCGTACAAGGTGTGCCGAAAAAAGGAGGAGTGATGGTTGTAAAAGGAGAAAAGGGTGAGTCTATTTCTACTAGGACTATTATCGGTTGGCGCATGTGTATAGACTATCGAAAATTGAACACGGTCACCATAAAAGACCATTTCCCTCTTCCCTTCATTGATCAAATGCTTGAAAGATTGGCGCATCATTCTTATTTTTGTTTCCTTGATGGTCATTCCGGATTTCTTCAAATTCCCATTCACCCCAATGACCAAGAGAAAACCACCTTTACATGTCCCTATGGCACCTATGCTTATAGAAGGATGCCATTTGGATTGTGTAATGCGACGGGAATGTTTCAAAGATGTATGATGGCTATTTTTTCCGACTTTATTGAAAAATCCATGGAAGTTTTTATGGATGATTTTAGTGTCAATGGTACATCTTTCGATTCTTGCCTTGAAAATCTAGATCAAGTGTTAGCTCCATGTGAAGAGTATAGACTTGTTTTATATTGGGAAAAGTGTCATTTTATGGTTGAACAAGGTGTTGTCCTAGGTCATATTGTTTCTAATAGAGGAGTCGAAGTTGATAAGGCTAAAGTCTCCGTGATCGAGAACTTGCCACCAGGCCACCTACAAATATCAAAGGAGTGAGCAGTTTTCTAGGTCACGCTTGTTTTTATAGACGATTTATTAAAGACTTTTCCAAAATTGCCAAGCCTTTGACTTCTTTGCTTATGAAAGATGCACCTTTTGTTTTTGATGACTCGTGTCTTGAGGCCTTTTACAGGATAAAGACCGCTCTCACTACCACTCCAATTATCAAAGCTCCCGATTGGAATCTTCCATTTGAGATCATGTGCGATGCATCCGATTTTGCCGTTGGTGTCGTTCTAGGACAACGGGTAGATAATAAGCTACATGTGATATATTACGCAAGCAAGACATTAGATGAAGCCCAATCGAGGTATACAACAACCGAGAAAGAGATGCTGCCATTGTCTATGCAATGGAGAAATTCCGAAATTATGTTACCGGTTCCAAAGTCATAATTCACACCGATTATGCGGCGATTCGATACATCATGTCTAAAAAGGAGACCAAGTCCCGACTTTTTCGGTGGGTCCTCCTTCTACAAGAATTTGATATTGAGATTAAAGACAAAGCCGGATCGGAGAACTTGGTAGCGAATCATCTTAGTAGACTAACGGTTAGTAAAGAAAGTAATGAAGAAGATGGTATACCCATCAATGAAGCTATGAGAGATGAGGCCTTGATGGCCGTTGACACTATTACACCGTGGTATGCCGATATCGTCAATTTCTTAGTATCTCATTTATTCCGGACGATTATTCCAAGCAAGAGAGGAAGAAACTACGTTATGAAGCCCGACGCTATTATTGGGACGAACCATATTTGTTTCGCCGTTGTGTAGATGGAATTTACCGACGATGTGTCACGGCCGATGAAGGATATAATATTGTGAAGCACCTTCACTCGACATCTTATGGTGGACACTTGGCCAACCAAAAGACAATTTCCAAGGTTCTCCAAAGCGGGTTTTGGTGGCCTTCCATGTTCAAGGACATTCGATCTTTCATTCTCACGTGCGATGCTTGTCAACAAAGTGGGAATATTACAAGAAGAAACGAGATGCCCCTTCAACCCATCTTAGAGATTGAATTGTTCGATGCTTGGGGCATCGATTTCATGGGTCCGTTCACATCCTCTTTTGCTAACAAATACATCCTAGTCGCGGTTGATTATGTCTCAATATGGATCGAGGCCGTAGCTTCCCCCACCAATGACTCCAAGGTTGTAATCAAGCTTTTCAAGAATGTCATTTTCCCGTGATTCGGTATGCCTAGAGCCATAATTAGTGATGGAGGCTCTCATTTTAGGAAAGATACCTTTGAACACCTTCTTAGGAAATATGGTATCACTCACAACCTCAATCAAATGGGCAAGCCGAGATCTCAAACCGTCAAATCAAGGAAATTTTAGAGAAAGTTGTCAATACACACCGAAAGGATTGTTCATTGAAATTGAATGACGCCCTTTGGGCATTAAGAACGGCTTACAAAGCGCCGATTGGAACCACTCCTTATCGTCTTGTGTATGGTAAAGCTTGTCATTTACCAGTGGAATTAGAACACAAAGCCGAATGGGCAATCAAAGAGCTAAACTTTGATGAGAGTGTTGTAGGAGATAACCGCCTTCTCCAACTACAAGAATTGGAGGAATTAAGACTTGAAGCCTACGAAAATTCAAAAATTTACTAGGAACGAATTTGCCAATGGCACGATTCTCGAATACTTCGTAAGGACTTCTCCGTCGGTGATAAGCTATTACTCTTCAACTCTCGCTTCAAGCTTTTCCCCGGTAAGTTGAAATCAAAATGGTCAGGTCCATTCGAAGTGACCGAAGTGCAACCATATGGATCAATAGAGATATCAAGCCCGGAAACCGGGAAATTTATGGTTAATGGACAACGTTTGAAGATTTATCATCCCGGTCACGTTCGTGAGACCTTCGCTACCATGAAGTTTGGTGAGCTCCCGTTGGGGAGCGTTGTTTAACCCCCTCTCGAAATTGATGTAGGTTTGGTGGTATCCTCAACAACCACCTTGTATATATGTATCATATTTCTTTGTGTTTGTTAGCTTTGTTGGTTTGAGGAGAATGGTTGAACTTGGATTTCACCATGGAGCATTTATTTGGATGAAGATCAAGCCTTTGGAGAAAGTTATGGAGCTTATTTGAAGACCACAAGCATGTTTGTGGGAGATGTTGATTATGTAATGTGAGTCGAGTCAATATTTGAATCTTTAGGTGACTATTGAAGAGCCATGAATTGGCAAGGCGGGAAAACGAAGAAAACAAGACCGCCGGGTGAAACTTCGCCCTACGGAAAAGTTGCCAGAATTGCCGGAATTGAAGAAGATACCACCGGGCGAAATTTCGCCCGGTGAGATTTTCACTTTCACCCGGTGGAAAAAAAGTGGCAAAAACAATTTTCACGACGAAAAGTCCGTCGGGTGAAATTTCACCTGGTGGTGCTTGACCGGGTGAAATTTCACCCGGCGGCATGGGCTTGATCAATCACCTTTATCCTATCTCCTCACTACAATTTCATTTCTCTCCTTCATATTTACCACACATAACTTTCCCTCCAAAATTTTTTACACCAAATTTTTACCACCCACTTTAAAACTTTCACTTTCCCTGCTCAACCACCCTTATTTATATCACCCTTTTTACCCCACAATTCACTCCGCATTTTCACCCATCATAAACACATCAAACCACCTTCCATACCCAACCACATTCAAACCTCCATTCATAGTTTCATTTCCATACTTGGTGATTTATTTTGGGGTTTTGAAGAAGGAAAAGAAGTTTTGGGATCATTCTTGCAAATTGTTATCATGGAGACAAGAGCCCAACGAGCCGCGCGTAAACAAGGTATGGCTTCAACCTCTAAAGTTTCTAAATGTTCTAAGCCTAAACTTTTACCTTGTCCTAATACACCCTTAGCTCAAACCTTCTCCGAAAAGACCTTTCGGAGCACTAGGTGGCCTTGTCCATTCACAATGGAAATTCTAGGAATAGAGGACGATATTAGAGAGTTATCATCTAGGACTGGAACAAGCGGACTCCTTAATTTTGTGCCTTTCACAAATAAAGCGGACTCCTTAGGTACCTTTACTATCGATAACCCGACCACACCAAGAGAATTTAGATTTTGTTTGTTCGGTAGAACCCATTGTTTAACTATTTCCGAATTTGGCCTAGCCTTAGGTCTACCCTCATCGGGTTCCGGACTTAGTGAACCTTTGAGTAATGTACAAGCTAGTGCCTCTAGAAGAGACCTTTGGCAGTGCATAGCACATGGTCAACGAGATTTTGAACCTAATTCTAACTTTACCTCTGAAATCTGTAACCCCACTATTCTTTACTTCGCAGAGATACTCTCCCATTGCTTGATACCATCTACCGATAATATTTTTAATCTTAATGTGTGCGTCTTACTATTGATTTCTGATTCTTTGCTTGGTAACCTGATAAGTGTAGTTTGTAGTGCCTATTTTGCTGTGTTTTGGTCCCATTTTCCTTGCGGAATCGCTCCTTGGGAGCGGTTCATGGGCTACTTATGCTTCCTCTAGCTCGTTTCAGGTTCCCGAGACCATTCGTGAAGAGTTGGAGCGATTCCGAATCAATACATACACTTTTTGGAGCCAACGAAGCGGAGGAACGATCACTCGATGCCTTGGATTCGACCCCGAGACCTTGGGACCCAATCCCGAGCCTCCGAGACCCGATCCCGAGTCCCGAGAATGGATGAGAAGTCCATGTAAAGCAAGGGGGAACCTTAAAGATCATATTGGAGGCCTACAAGACTCATCCCCGACAGGTATGGCCTTATCCCGTCCGGGATGAAGTGCACATTTGAAGAGGCCACTGACAGGCCGTCCTGGTCGGGACCAACCCGTCCCGGTCGGGATGACAGGCCGTCCCGGTCGGGACCAACGTGCTGTAGCCGCGCATCATTTTTTTTCTTCCTCCTTCATTCTTGTACCCCTATAAATACTTCCCTCTTGTATTGTTTATGCATCTTACCTTAACCTAGACTCTCTTAAGCCTCTCTACAAGATATAAACCCTAGATTTAGTTCTCCTCTCATTAGTTTAATCTTCCTTTAATCTTTAGTTAATCTTAGTTAATTAGTCTTGTAATTAAGAAGATTCTTGAAGACTCATCCAAGATTGACAACCTTGGGGTTTTATTTGGGTTTCTTAATAATTCAAGTTCTCATCTCTTTCATCCTATTGTAGTGGGTATAATTTCTCTTCTCTTAATCTTTGTTTTATCATCTAGTTTTAATCATTGATTATTGTTTGTTGTTCTTGATTGTTCACCATGAATGTTTTGATGTCTATGATGTTGTTTTCTCTTTTCATTGTTGTAGTTAGTTTGAATATGTGTGAGTAGTCTCCTTGTGGGTTAGTAGGGGGATTAAGGGTAGAATATGGGTAATTAGGGTTTGATTAGGGGTAAAGGGTGAATCTTTGTTGTTAGTCACATACTTGGCACACTATGTGTTTGTTGAAATGCTTGTTTGAGTTGTAGTGGACATGCTTCTCATGCTAGTCTTCCTCTACTCATTGTTTGTCTTGTATGTGGTCATGTTGAGGATAGTGTTGAGGATAGTCTAAGTAGCGAGAGCCCGGACCTACCTCGACTAGAGTCTAAGTAGCGAGAGCCCGGACTCACCTCGACATCGGTCTAAGTAGCGAGAGCCCGGACCGACCCTAGCAATTAGGAGACACCTACACCCTTGGCAACCCCGATTACCCTACTATTCTTACGAACCCGACCTAACCCACTTCTTTCCATATTTGATTCATCTTAGTAGTTAGTCATCATTTCTTTAGTTCATTGTTTAGTTTGTGTTTAGTTATTTCATTTAGCCTTGTTATAGTCTAGTTCATTGTTAGTCCAATTCCTTCTTCTCTTCTCATCATAATTCGTCAATTAGTAGCTCTTTGTGTTTGTTGTGACTTGGTATCGTTTTAGGCCAACCTAGTCTACACCTTGCAACACCGTCTCCGTGGACACGACCCGACTTACCCTAACTACCGTTAGGTGCTAGCCGGTTATTTATTTGGCGGTGGGGATCCACGACAATTCCCACCATCAATTTGGCGCCGTTGCCGGGGACGGTGCATTGTTTAGACTTAGTTTGCTTATATCTAGACTTAGTTACCCTTCTTTGTGCCCTTCTACCCTCTCTTGTTCATATTTTCAAGTTTTTCTTGTTTTCTTAGCTTTCTTTTCTTTTTGTCTCTAGTTGTGCTTGTTTATTGTCGTTGCCTAGTGCCCATAAAGCACTAGGTTTTCTCACGTTTGTTCTAGTGTGTAGTGTATGCCTAGGCGGGGAGGCGAATTCTTTCTCTTTAATCCAGAGCCGGAAAGACTTTTTTGAGCCTTTCGCCAACGGACGATTAACCGGGTTAGGATCTTTCAACCAAGTGCAAGCAATACTCATCAAGGGCAAGCTCAAGGAGCCGACTCTAGCGAGTCACATCGAGAGACGGCCGAAGGGAATTTCATTAATCCCTAAGGTGATTCTTCTTCTCCTAGTTCCCCCTCTTCATCTACATCAACACCGTCTACACCACCATCTTCTCCCTTATATCCAAGAATGCCTAAGTTTTCTTCTCACTCAACCTTCACGGAAGACGTTTTGTTGGGTCCATCCACTTTACCGGAGGCATATACCGGGAATTTTGTGGCAAAAACGCAATTTATTCAATTGGTCGAGAAAAGTCAATTTAGTGGTTTGCCCACCGAAGACCCGCACCAACATATGGAGACCTTCTCCGATTATTGCGATGCTATTTCCCAAACCGGGGTTTCACAAGACCAAATCCGTTGGGTTTTATTTCCATTCTCATTAATCGGAAAGGCAAAGCAATGGATCAAGAGTCTCGATAGGGCAACCATGGGGATCGATACTTGGAAAAAGCTTGCCTTGGCGTTCTACCAAAAGTTTTACCCTCCGGAAAAGACAAATTTGCTTAGGGCCTCCATCACCGGGTTCCAACAAAGGGATGAAAAGAGCCTATATGAAGCTTGGGAGCGGTTTAAGTCTTTGGTTAGGTCGTGCCCTCATCATGGACTCTCACAATGGTTCTTGGTACAACAATTTTGGAATGGCCTTTATGAGGACTCGAGAGCTATACTTAATATGGGCTCCAATGGTAGGTTTACCGAGGTCGATGATGACCAAACTTGGGCGAGAATCGAAGAGATGGCGGTGCATAATTCGCAATACTCTAGGCCTAGGAAGGCAAATCGAGGAGGTAGGCACGAGGTTGATGCTATTACTCAACTAAGCATTGACCTTGGAGCTCAATTGAAGACCCATATGGAGACCATTGACAAGAAGCTCCAAGGTCACCTCACTCAAGTTCAAAGCATTGGTTCCTCCAATCAACACTCAATTCAAGAAGTAAATGCTTTGGGATTTGCACCTCCTTTGCCTTACTATGGGATGTGCGATAATTGTGGAATCGTTGGTCATAATCCTATTCAATGTCAAGGAAGTATTGAGCAAGTGAATGCTTTTCAAGCGTTCAAGCAAGGTGCCTCCTATTCCAATCAATACCAAGCTTCCAATCAAGTCCCTCAACAACAAGCTATGCAACATCGTCCTTATGTTCCACCTCCCTTAAGGGACAACAACCAAGGTTACCAAGGTTATGTGGGTAATCCAAGACCCTTCAACAACTTCAAGCAAAATAATCAAGGTACCTTTCACAACAATAATCAAGGGTTCAACCAAGGGAACTTCAATCAAGGCGGTTTCCAAGGAAACCAAAACTTTCAAAAGCAACAAAACCATAACCATGGCAATAACCAAGGCCTTAATCAAGGCAATTCTCATGGGTTCCAAGGGAACCATCAACAACAACAAGCAACTCAAGGCAATCAACAACAAAGGAAGCCTAGGAGCCGGTCTCCTATTCATGACTATGGTACTCCATTAGCCCTCACCGATACTCCGCATAATCCATCATCCCCACCACGGGATTTCGACATACAAAAGCAAATGATGGATATGCAAAGGAATACTCAAGAAATGCAAAAGAGTCAATTGGAGGCACAAATGTCACAACAAGGAATCATTGCTCAAATTCTAATGGATAACAAGGAAATGAAAACTCACATGAAGATGATTGAAAATCAAGTATCACAACTTGCATCGGGAAGTTCTTCAAGATAAAGAGGGCAATTACCTCCTCAAGGTGAAACACCGAAATTTGAGCATGTAAATGCTATTACCACGAGGAGAGGTACATTTTATAACCCTCCCACACCCCCTAATGAGCAAGAACCAACAAGAGAAGTTGTGCATCCAATTCAAGAAGACCAAGGCTTGGGAAATCCAATAGAGGAGCAAGTCTTATGGGAGATCGAGAGACCCCAAGAAGACAAGCTTCCCCCACTTCAAGAAAAAGACAAGGGTAAAAGGAAAGTGTCATTTGAGGAGTCTACCCCGATTGAGCCAAATAAGTTCCATATCAAGTTGCCTTTCCCAACAAGGCAAATGAAGACCAAGGTAGATTCTCAATATGAAAAGTTCCTTAACATTGTGAAGAAATTGAATGTTATTGTCCCATTCACCGAGCTACTTACCCAAATCCCGGCATATGGAAAATTTATGAAAGAAATCTTGGCTAGGAAGAGATCCATCGACAAGGAAGAGACCATTGCGTTCACAAGGGTGGTGAGCGAGCTCATTCAAGGTTCTACGCTTCCAAAGTTGAAGGATCCGGGTAGATTCTCGATCCCTTGCACCATAGGCCACTAAAAGATCGAAAGAGCATTATGTGATTTGGGTGCGAGTGTGAGCATCATCCCTTATTCTATTTGTTGCCGACTTGGGATGAAGGAGCTTAAAAGTATTTCTATCACACTCCAAATGGCCGATAGTTCATTCAACCGACCATTGGGAATGCTAGAAGATGTGCCGGTGAGAAACGGTAAGTTCTTCATTCCGGTTGACTTCATCGTGCTCGATATGCGGGAAAATGCTATCACTCCCATTATCCTTGGGCGCCCATTTCTACACACTGCCGGTGCTATGATCGATGTGAAGAATGGTAGGATCACCTTCGAGTTAGGCGAAGAGAAGCTAGTGTTTGACCTCCAAGGTAACACTTCGCCCACCAACGATGAGTCATGCAATATGATCCAAGCCGCGAAGGACATTGATCTAGGGGGAGAGTCGGGGAAAAGCTTGAAGAAGAATTTTTGTGAACTTGAGGATGATGACTCCGAGATTGGAGAGGATGAGTGCCCACATCATGGGCTTGATGACAAGTTGAAAGGCAAGGAGAAAGATGAGCCTCCCTTGGGGCCACATGAGGACCGGTGGACGTTTGGGTATATCCCGAAGGATCAAAAGTATAAGTTCAAGCCTTTGAACTTACAAGATCGGGATGCCCCGGGAACGTCAAGACAAGGTCATGAAGAGCCTTGGTATTTGGATGCTTATATTACTAGCTTGATTGAAGACGTTGCTAGGGCCTTCGATTTATTTGTTTCTTCGTGCCCTTGATGGAGATGGAACTAATCCTTGTTGTTATTGAAAAAGATCGAAGAATGCAACACCTTGGTTTGACGGAGTTCCACAAGAACCGTCTCTTTGTATATATCTCTTTCTCTTGTAGTTTGTTTGGCTTTGTGAATTTCTTGACTATTTGGATTATTGATGAGCGTTGTGAGGGAAGGAATTTGATGTGTATTTGAGCTTTACTGTGATAGGTGGAAGTGAAAGTGATTCCTAGGGAGGAGTGGTCATCGTTTGAGCTTGGATCGTGTGAAGGAAAATGGGTTTTTGAAGCTTGGAACGAGCTTTTGGGAGCTATAGAGGGTTAGGAGACTCTTCCCGGCCTAGAAGAGGTCATCCCGTCCGGGATGGAAGGCCCATCCCGACCGGGAAGGATGTCATCCCGTCCGGGATGAAGTGCACAAAAGTTGGGTCTACTGACAGCTCATCCCGATAGGGACGAGACGGTCATCCCGACCGGGACCACCCATCCCGACCGGGATGGACCCCTCGTTCCTCCTTTGGCCTTTTCTTCGTCGTTTGAGCCCACCCAACCACTTCATACCCCCTCCCAACCTCCCTACATGTCCTTACTCTCATCATATGACCGCTACCCGTCACATACACATTCTCACCTCACTTTCTCGTCACTTTAAACCGACTTTCACATCAAAACCCACCTCACTTTAACTTTGTGCTCCAACCATGGAACCGTATCGCGATTGGGAAGGAATAACGACGACGACTACGTGCCGATATTGATTCCTGAGACGATGGAGCGAGTGAGTTGCTACCCGTATGGTACGACAACTATCCTCTCTTTTCCGTCTTTTATAGCTTGTCTTCATTGTTTATTCCCGTTCCCTTACATCATTTGTGTCATGGTGGCCCTCGGGGCCTTGGTATTTGTTGCTCCCGACTCTCGATGATGTGATTACACCGAGAGTCATTTCAAAATCCAAATTTTACAAGATTTTCACCATTTTCTAGGAATTAGTCGGATTTGGGCGGAATTCGGGCTAGGTGACCTGATTACACCTAATCCTCCCCTCCCATTTCCTTTTATTCTTTCTTTTCATTTCTTCCCCATCCATATCTTTTCTCGTCTTGGCCCATGGTGACTTGACTACACCCCGGCCGGACACATTCAACCATTTTCTCCACTTTATTTTTGATTTTTAGCTTTATTTTCGTAGTTTATTTTCTTTTGTGCTCCCATGCACTACGGTCGAGCATGAGGACATTGCTCGGCTTAAGTGTGGGGGAGCGATATTCTATCGTAGTTAGTTTTATTTTTGTAGATTTTCTAAAAATCTTCAAAAACCCTAAAAATTTGAAATTTTTTCACAAAAATCAAAAAGATTTTCTTTTGTGTGTTTTCCTTTTGGGTCGTTGTATCGTATATTTGTTCTGTTGTGCGTGTTTTGCCTCCCTTGTCCTTATAGGTCGCTTGAATCACCGTTAGTTTTGGAAAGCTTTCAAGACATCTGGTAACATCTTCTATCCCTTTCCCTCTTTATTTCTTGTGAAGTTTGGAGAAGGTTTGTGATGTGGTGTGCTCGGGTGGAGCTTTGTAATGCTTGTGGTTGATTTGGTGGCTTGTTTGGATGCTCGGGGTGGTGTTTGTGTTGTTTATGTGTTTGCTTTGTTTTGTTTTTGTTTTGTGTCCTTTTATCTTTTTTTTCTTTCGTTTTCGTCGTGTCTTTGTTTTGTGTGTGTAGTTGAGTCTTGTGTGTAAAAAGGTTTTCAAAAAAAACCCGGTTTAGAGGCTAGTGTGCGAGTGTCTACTTTCCCTTCCTAGTGGTATAAATCGAGTCTTGGACTTTACTCTAGTAGAATGACCCTAAATCAATGATTTCGTTGGTTTCTTACCTTGAGTCCACCTAGCTTACTAGGAATTTACTACGGGATTTGCACTTTTGACCATTATGACCACCCACGGTGTGAAAAGGCCTTGGTTGCCGAGTCCCGTCCCTTAGGTGACCGTGTCTGAGGTTGTTTGATTAGTCCAAGTTCTCCACCTTTTTGTAGGTTTGAAGGGGGAAAGCGCGCTCCCAACTCACCCATTCCCCTACCTCCTACACATTTCCGCACAATAAAATTGCAAATTGTTGAAGTCATCTTTCTTGTCACACAAAGAAATGCCAAAAAGCCAAATCAAGCCAAAAACGGCAAAGAAAGAAAAAGAAAGAAAATGAAAGAAAGAAAAGATTGAAGAAAAAGCAAAGGCACAAAAGCCAAAAAGGAAATAGAAAAGAAGAAAAAGAAATGGCATGGCAAAACAAAGCAAAAATGCAAAAGAAGAAGAAAATGCCAAAAGAAAATCGTCTCACAAAAATAGAAACCTCACACCTCACAAAATAAGCCTTTTACCGACTATTACCGTGAAGAGCCTACCAAAGGACCGAGTCCCTAGGAAGGATGATAGCGGTAATGGTCGGTCTTCCCTCATTTTGCATATTTCCACCTTTTTACTTGGACTAGTTAGGCGGTTTTGGGCATGGGACGACCCTCTTGGCTCTTTGCTAAAGGGGGCGGGGTCTCACTTACCTACAGTGTCGACTAACGCCGTGGTTCATCACTTTCCATCCCGCCGATCGTCCCGTAGTACGTTCTTAGAAGGTTAGGAGGAACCGAGGTAAGTTACCAACGTTTTTGTTGCTTTGTCATCATACTATTAGGGTTTAGTCCATTTTGGTTTGTATTGCTAGCTCGGGAACGTTGTCACTTGCCTTGAGTCCTAAACCGGTGATTCTTTCACTGCTTGTTTGAGGGAAGCGGTATTTCTTTTCTTTTGGGTGCAACCTTTTGTTTGTTTGTTTGTTTGTGTGTTTATTGTTTATGTGTTTTGTGTCCGGTTGCATCCACAGTTTTGTCGCAAGACCCCACTTGCCTTGCGGATAGCACTTGTCCTCTAAGTGTTATCGCGTGAGTTGAAAGGGCGTAGGGTGCGCTAATACCCGCTCGGCTAGTTTAGTAGTTAGTTTGTGCTTACTCGAGGGCGAGTAAGGGTTAAGTGTGGGGGAGTTGATAAGTGTAGTTTGTAGTGCCTATTTTGCTGTGTTTTGGTCCCATTTTCCTTGCGGAATCGCTCCTTGGGAGCGGTTCATGGGCTACTTATGCTTCCTCTAGCTCGTTTCAGGTTCCCGAGACCATTCGTGAAGAGTTGGAGCGATTCCGACTCAATACATACACTTTTCGGAGCCAACGAAGCGGAGGAACGATCACTCGATGCCTTGGATTCGACCCCGAGACCTTGGGACCCAATCCCGAGCCTCCAAGACCCGATCTCGAGTCCCGAGAATCGATGAGAAGTCCATGTGAAGCAAGGGGGAACCTTAAAGATCATATTGGAGGCCTACAAGACTCATCCCCGACGGGTATGGCCTCATCCCGTCCGGGATGAAGTGCACATTTTAAGAGGCCACTAACAGGCCGTCCCGGTCAGGACCAACCCGTCCCGGTCGGGATGACAGGCCGTCCCGGTCGGAACCAACGTGCTGTAGCCGCGCATCATTTTTTTTCTTCCTCCTTCATTCTTGTACCCCTATAAATACTTCCCTCTTGTATTGTTTATGCATCTTACCTTAACCTAGACTCTCTTAAGCCTCTCTACAAGATATAAACCCTAGATTTAGTTCTCCTCTCATTAGTTTAATCTTCCTTTAATCTTTAGTTAATCTTAGTTAATTAGTCTTGTAATTAAGAAGATTCTTGAAGACTCATCCAAGATTGACAACCTTGGGGTTTTATTTGGGTTTCTTAATAATTCAAGTTCTCATCTCTTTCATCCTATTGTAGTGGGTATAATTTCTCTTCTCTTAATCTTTGTTTTATCATCTAGTTTTAATCATTGATTATTGTTTGTTGTTCTTGATTGTTCACCATGAATGTTTTGATGTCTATGATGTTGTTTTCTCTTTTCATTGTTGTAGTTAGTTTGAATATGTGTGAGTAGTCTCCTTGTGGGTTAGTAGGGGGATTAAGGGTAGAATATGGGTAATTAGGGTTTGATTAGGGGTAAAGGGTGAATCTTTGTTGTTAGTCACATACTTGGCACACTATGTGTTTGTTGAAATGCTTGTTTGAGTTGTAGTGGCCATGCTTCTCATGCTAGTCTTCCTCTACTCATTGTTTGTCTTGTATGTGGTCATGTTGAGGATAGTGTTGAGGATAGTCTAAGTAGCGAGAGCCCGGACCTACCTCGACTAGAGTCTAAGTAGCGAGAGCCCGGACTCACCTCGACATCGGTCTAAGTAGCGAGAGCCCGGACCGACCCTAGCAATTAGGAGACACCTACACCCTTGGCAACCCCGATTACCCTACTATTCTTACGAACCCGACCTAACCCACTTCTTTCCATATTTGATTCATCTTATTAGTTAGTCATCATTTCTTTAGTTCATTGTTTAGTTTGTGTTTAGTTATTTCATTTAGCCTTGTTATAGTCTAGTTCATTGTTAGTCCAATTCCTTCTTCTCTTCTCATCATAATTCGTCAATTAGTAGCTCTTTGTGTTTGTTGTGACTTGGTCTCGTTTTAGGCCAACCTAGTCTACACCTTGCAACACCGTCTCCGTGGACACGACCCGACTTACCCTAACTACTGTTAGGTGCTAGCCGGTTATTTTTTTGGCGGTGGGGATCCACGACAATTCCCACCATCATAACCCTCACCCCCTAGACCTACCACTTGTTGTAGCGTTGCATTTTCACAAAATTATTATTGCCCAACGCCCCTTCGTTGACTGTGGAGGTCTTGTGACCTTAATCGCTAAAAACATGGGTTATGCGACCAACCACCTTATACCATTAGATAATCGAGTCTGGCTTGACGAGGCCTATCTTCCAGCTTGGATATTTAATGTACCTGACCATCGCCTCGTCTCCATTTGCCATGACCATGCTTTAATAGTCCCCAACATACACCGAACCAATATTTATAATTGCCATAATTGAGACCTACCCTTAGGTCCCGATGAATTCCGACTAAACCAATCGGGGGGAATGGAAATTTGGGAGCATGCGAACTATAGATTACCCAAGAGTCGTACATTATTTGACCTTTCAGAGTTAGAACCCACTGAGGGCGTACAACCCTTACCCGGGTCTCCAACGGTTTCTTTCGCGTCAAATGATTACCCAAATTAAACTATCCTCAGAGTCGGTCAGTGATGTGTATGTTGTGCATATGTGTGTGGATTAGGTCGGTGAGTCTTTAATCAATCTTTGAAATGAATTTGTTCCTTGTTCCTTGCTTCATCAGTTTATAATCATTGTGATTGTTTCTATCTCTAACAAAAATTGCAAGTTGTCCCATTGTCCCACTATCTGATTTTTTTGCGGCCGAAGCGGCCTTGGTTTTGCTCCCGGTCTTTAGGCGACGTGATTACACCATTGACCCTTTTGAAAAATCCAAATTTTAATAAATCTTTCTCAATTTTTCTTAATCCGGGCTAGGTGACGTGACTACACCTACGCCCAATTTTTCACCCTTTCGTTTTAATTTTCTTTTCCTTTCTTTTATTTCATTCTTATTTTCTTAACCACTTGGCTGGGGTCTAGGTGATGTGATTGCACCTAGGCCCGCCACTATTTTATCGCTTTTCTTATTTCCTTTTTCCTTTTTCTTTTCTCAAAATTTTTGAAAAATCCAAAAACATTTGAAAAATCATAAAAATCCAAAAAGATTTTTCTTATTTTTCTTTTTCATCTTTTTCGTCCTTCCCCTACTTGTCCATTGAGGACAATGTACAGTTTTAGTGTGGGGGAGGAGTCTACTATCTTTTATTTTTTAAAAATCTTTTCAAAAACCATAAAAATTTGAAAAACTCGAAAAATCAAAAACAGTTTTCTTTTTCTTTTCTTTTCTCGTTCTCGTTATGTTTTCGTGTCCTGTGTATGGTTTTGATCTCCACTCTTACAGGTAACCACCACCTTAATTGCATGTTTTGAAGAGAATATGAAAGCACTCCGCTTGGTAACTTCTTTCCTTCTTTCTTCTTTATCTTTGTAGAGGAGTTAGATTGTTGCTATTGGAGGCTCTCGAAGTTGAGCATTTTGGGTTTTGTGGTTGATTGTGTGCTTTGATGTCAATGGAGTATGGAGTGCATGACCTCACTTGTGTTTTCTTTTATTACTTTTCCTTTTTCGGGTGTTTCTTTTGTTTTTGTATACTGTGTCTAGGACTAAACTTTTCGAAAACCCGATTACAAACTTTTTACAAGAGTTTACATTCCATTGTAGATAACCCATTGTATATTTTGGACCTTAATCTAGTAGAATGACTCTTAATCAATGAATTTGTTGATCCTTTAGCTTGAGTCCACCTTTTCTACTAGAGATTTACTTTGGGGTTTGCATTTGACCACCTTGACCACCCATGGAGGAGTTAGGCCTTGGTTTCCGCATCCCGTTTTCTAGGTGACCTTGCTCGAATGACCATTGCACCTTTAGTCCAAATTCTTTCCGCTTTTGTTGGTTATCCGGGAATGGCGTGAGTTCTCGATTGCCTATTTTCCCTCCATCTATACATCACCACAATAAGTTTACACAAAAATAACCTCCAAGCTTGGTTTCGAACCACATCAAAATCAAAAAGCCAAAAAGGGCAAACCAAAGCAAGAGAAAAGGGCACGAAAAAAATGAAAAACGGGGAGAGAAAAGGAGCTTGAAATGAAAATCATATCTCAAAAACGTCTCCTTCAAAAAAAAAACCCCTTTGATCGATTCATCGCCGTGAAGTGCCAACTAGAGTACTGAGTCCCGAGGTAGGAACATAGCGGTGATTAGTCGATCCACTCCAATAATTGTAAACACTCCACCTTTTTTTTTGGGCTAAAATAGAAAATTCGAGTTTGAAACGACCCTCTTGGCATAGCCAAAGAGAGCGGGACTGCACCTACCTACAGTGTCAAACAAATCCATGGTTCACTTTTTTCCACTGCGTTATACGCGCCGTCGTACCCCTTTAGAAGAATAGGAGGACCTAGGTTAAGTTATCAACATCTATATTGCTTAATTGTCATAGTATTAGGCTTCGGTCCTTGTTTACATAGGTCATTTATCCTGGAAGTTTATTGTTGTTTTAAGTAAGTAATCGGTGTCTTCCCCGCCATCTCGATGAGGGATTCAGTGTTATATTTTTGTTTTGGATGCGTCTACTCTTTCGTGTTACGTGTTTTTGTGTGTTTAGTCGCATCCACCATTTTGAGCAAGCCCCAACTTGCCTTGCATGGGAGTACTCTACCTCATGGGTATTTCGATGTGAGTTGAAGGGACGGAGCGGGCCCGTTAATTGCCTCGTATCGGCTTAGCATAGTCTAGCTAGTAGTAGTAGTTGTAATTTCTTTTTGGGTCTTTGCTCGAGGATGAGCAACGGTTTAGTGTGGGGGAATTGTTGTGTGCTAAATTTAGACCAATTTTTCCTCCCATTTAGACATGTTTTTCCATCATTTTGCGAGTTTAGAGTGCGAATATCACCATATTTTGTGTACTTCTCGCATTAGCGTCCATCTTGTGCGTTTTACGTGTTTTTGGTAGTTTTTCTATCAATTTTGATAGGATTTGGCACCGAAATCACGATCGAGCTTCCACGAGCACAAGAGAAGGGAATACCGTCCAAAGAGCAAAGCACACAACTTAAAGTTTAAAGCCATCCAATCAATCGACGAAGAATGAGACAAGGAAAGAGGCCAGATGTATGACCGGGTGAAATTTCACCCGATGAGCCACCACCGGGCGAAGCTTCACCCGACGGTAAAGTGCCTCCCCGAAGAATTTTTCGAACTTTCCCACCGGGCAAAGTTGACCGGGCGAAATTTCACCCACCGGGTAAAATTTCGCCCGACGGTGAAGAACGCCGGAAATCGAAAAAAATGAAGACTACTATATTTTGTTTCTACATTTTTTTCAATGAGTAATATAATATTTTGAAATATAAAATTATTTTAAACATATAAAATTATTTTAAATATAAAATTACTATATAAAGTATTTTAAAATCATACTCGTAAGGAGATCATTTTAAACATATTAAAATTTAAAATTTAAAACAACATATTAAAATATTTTAAAATATATGTTTAGTAGCTATTAAAATGAATTGTTAAATGAAATAAGGAGAAAACTATTGACGATGTTCGTAAATGACATACTCCTAATACTTTACTATAAACGTACACCCGTAAATTTACGGAGTAGTTATGGGCTTTAGTTATATAAAGATAATTTTCTCTATAATTTTTTTACATAAATAATTACATTTAATCGGGAAATAAAGTCCCCTTTTTCCCCATTTAGTTTTTAAAATTACAACAAATAAGTGGTCCATGAAAACTGTACATTGATGTTATAATAAGTATACTTGTGAAATATAGTGAAATTAAGGTCTTGTAATTTATAAGTCTCTATAGTTCTATAGTCAAAGTGTCAAACAATTGAAATATGATAAGTCAGACTTGGGAACATAAAATCTGATTGGGCTCTACAAAAAAAGACAAAAAATAATGTCAGATAGAGTACTATATACGTCAATGAAACAACTCTTTTAACCACAATTAATTTTTTTTAAAAAAAAATTCAATGTATTTAAACATTTAAAAATTTTGGGGAGTAGTTATGCGCTTTAGTTATATAAAGATAATTTTCTCTATACTTTTTTTACATAAATAATTTCATTTATTATCGGGAAATAAAGTCTCCTTTTTACCCATTTAGTTTTTAAAATTACAACAAATAAGTGGTCCATGAAAACCGTATATTGATGATATAATAAGTATACTTCTGAAATATAGAGAAATTAAAGTCTTGCAATTTATAAGTCTTTATAGTCAAACAATTGAAATATGATAAGTCAGCCTCGGAAAGATAAAATCTGATTGCTCTACAAAAACAATACAAAAAATAATGTCAGATAGAGTACTACATGCATTAATTAGAAGTGGCGTATTTACCTTCGACTATTCTTGGCATCTTCGTTCATATCTTCATCTGCATCATTTTTCTCTATACCATCTTCGTCTTTACTTTTCTTTCTTGATAATATCTTCATCCTCAGTTTTCTTTAATATATGTTCACCATCTGAATCAAATCACAAAAATGTTCAGATTGATTTCGATTGAATTAAAAAAAATTGCTCAGTACATGACATCAACTAAATGTTCTAGAATTGATAATTGTAAAAAAGATTTCAAATATAGATAGATAAATAAATCTAACTGGAACTATGTAGAGAGAGAATTAAGCCTAATGTGTAAATAAAAAAAATTCTTCATGGGAGGAGAAGTTTATGTTTTCAAATAAAATGCCATAAATTGAAAACTACATTTGGTGAAATGGACATTGAATAGGTTTGAAGTGATGAAAGATGTGAATGTGACTTCTTAGAGAAAGAGAGAGTAGATGAAGAGGACTGCGGAATTCAAATTGCAGGACATCATGGACAAAAAAAAACCTAATTTATGCAGTCCTAGCAATTAATTGAAGAACCTAGCTAGGAAATGATCCAAAAGGGTGAGAAATGGGCTTGATAGAATCAAAGGGCCAAGATGCAGTTTACGAAATTGTATTAATTCAATAGCATTAATTTCGATTTTTAGTTAAGAGATTTTCAAATTTCAAATAAGGGACTTTCGACTTTTAAGTAATTCAATAGCATTCATTGTGTAGTTGGTTTAAGAAGAGCAATTAAGAGGGGAATTCTCGGTATTTGAAAAGACTACTGTATATTTTTTCTACATTTTTGTCAATGACTAATGTTTTGGCATAGTGGATTGGGTTTGTGCGATTTGTGTTGAAGGGTGTGGGTCCGATTCTCGCAAAAAAGGAAGGACTTATTTCAAAATGGGGGATCACCATGGTGCCACTAGGGGTGAGCAAATGTAACACCTCGTATTTTTCAAATAGTATTAAAATTTTAAACATTTATTTAAAACAAGTTTTACATTTGAAAAATTATTATCGTGAATAAAATATTTTATTTTCGTTAAACTAAAAATTATTCCGTTATAAAACATGAGAATTTATTTATCGAATTATTAAAAATTTTATCTTTCGTTAAATAAAGTTTAAAACTCGAAAATATTTTTAATATTGACCTGTCATTTTAACATTTTCTCGTCTCGTAAAAATTTAGTAATAATTTATCGAATTATTAAAATAATGATTTCTTATAACTATTGTCCCATAATACTATTTATCGTGTATTTTACTAACCGTTTCACAAATTCCTTTTTAAAAATAAATTTTACGGTTTCCATTATTTTTATTCCGTAATATTATATTTCAACTTTTTAAGAAAGAAGGAAAGACGTTTATACGAGAAACGAACCAGACCGAAACTCGATCCCCAAGATTTTTCCTCCCACGTATAAGTACCTACACTACTATATGAGAATAGTCATCCTATAAGTTATTGTGTGCTAAATTGAGATCGTTTTTCCTCTCATTTAGACCCATTTTTCCATCGTTTTGCGAGTTTAGAGTGCGAATATCGCCATATTTTGTGTACTTCTCGCATTAGCGTCCCTCTTGTGCGTTTTACGTGTTTTTGGTAGTTTTTCTATCAATTTTGATAGGATTTGGCACCGAAATCACAATCGAGCTTCCACGAGCACAAGAGAAGGGAATACCGTCCAAAGGGCAAAGCACACAACTTAAAGTTTAAAGCCATCCAATCAATCGACGAAGAATGAGACAAGGAAAGAAACCAGAAGTATGACCGGGTGAAATTTCACCCGATGAGACACCACTGGGCGAAACTTCACCCGACGGTAAAGTGCCTCCCCGAAGAATTTTCCGAGCTTCCCCACCGGGCAAAGTTGACCGGGCGAAATTTCGCCCACCGGGTGAAATTTCGCCTAATGGTGAAGAGCGCCGGAAATCAAAAAAATGAAGAAAATCTCACCGGGCGAAATTTTTACCCGGTGGGATGAGTCCATCAAGCCGCAGGGCGAAACTTCGCCCTATGAAGATGCAAATGATGATTGTCTCACTAATGAAGCAAAAGTTGGATTTGGGCTTTAGGTTAAGAGACCCATTAAGGATTACTATATATATGTAACCCTAATTTGTTGGCCAAGACACCATGCATTATCCCATCATTAGTATAGAGGCCTCCATTAGTGTAGTTACACATCCATTAGTAACAATCTAGTAGTATTCTAGTAGATAGTAATTCTCTATAAATCTAGTAGTTTACATAGTAATTAGTAATAGATCTACTTAGTTTTCATCAACAATTCTCTAGATTTCAAGTTTGTAGAAGATTATTCAAGTTTTATTTGAAGATTTGTGGGTATATTGAAGAATTAGTGACAAGTTCTTCATTCTCTCCATCAAAGATTCATTCTTTATTTATGCAACCTTCTTATTTCTTCTAGATCTTCATAGTTGGTACATTTTTTTCCACTCTCTAATCTCTAGTTTAGATTTATTTTATGTTTCTCATTATTGTCTTGTTTAGATCATCTTAGTGTTGTTAGTTTCTCTAGATTTTATTCATGTTATGCTAGTATCCTAACACTAACTTTAACATAATTCTAACATTTTACTTTTTTTGTATACTAACTCTTTACATTCTCGTTACTAACACTATTATACCGCGTATACATAAACTAGTATCAAAAATCGGTTTAAATACGTTTGACTATAATTATCGCCTAAAGTCCGTCTAATCCCTTTACGAGCAACGACGGAGGTGGAGCCCTTTCGAGGAGCCCCGCCCCAATGTACTCAAGGGCGTGACGTGATCGCGACTAATAATAGTTGAATGCATTTGATCCCATTTTTATTAGTGCGGAACCCGTTGACACGAAAACCGACATCACATAATCCAAAAGGGTTAGTTTCGATGTCGTGACGTAGAGGGATGCATTCCGTTACTAATTCAAAATTTCTAATATAAACGTTTTCATAAAATCCCGACAACGGTATTATAATCGTATATATACACGATTATAGTACCGGAGGTCAAGTTAAATTCAAATCGTGCGATATTTGTATTTAATTTGACCGACCGTCGATTTTAAACCCAAAAGCAAAACGAGTTGACACTCGTACAGGGGCTACTCGACCGAGTACGTAGGCTACTCGATCGAGTAGCGCCCATAAACCTGGGTAGAACCCTTTTTGAGGACACACTCGACCGAGTTAGACCATGACTCGATCGATTGGGTCCTGTAACCCAGAAAACCGAGGGCTTTGACACACATTTCAAGCGTCGTCCTTTTATCGACTTTAGTCATCACGTGTAAAGACAATCAGGTGACTTTCCCCTTTTCGAAACTCACACATATCACGACACGTAGAATGACTTTGATCGATTCTTTTCGACATGATAAGTCGGGACATGACTACGGGACATGGGATCGGGCTAGCAACACGCCGCAGTCCCATGTTTCCGTCCTTCGTTTGATGTACAACAAAATGCGCATTTAAACGGGGTTAGTCCATCTACACATTTCGCGGTCTAGTTTACATACGGGTCCGTTCATAATCATTGCTTGTCATCTCGATTATATATTTCGATTATTCCATATTATTATTCGTCGTATTGTGAATTCCGGGTTGTATTTCCGCCCGTGTAACTTGTACGTTATTTACTTTCGAGTTTCGTTTATTTACTTGCTTGTTGCTTTATAAATGAACCTCGCGTGCTAAATTATTCCGACCATATCCAAGATGCATTAAATGACGTAGTTAACGCGAAATTCACATGCTTAGCCCGAAAACGCTGTTTGCATATCATTTAATCGTTTTACTAGCGCGCGCACACGAACACGAACGATGTCTTAGTAGAGGCCGCCATGTGCGGGCGGGGTTGGGTGGCCTTAGTGGGCTTCCCAACACGTACCCTCACCCCTTACTCAGAACCTTGGTTTCCGGATGCCCGAAACCATTGGCACACGAGAGTCATTCTATATACGAAAGCCGGTTTAAACGGTATCGATATTGCAATGCAAAGGGACGAGCCCAATAAACTCTGAAATCGAAGTGGGCTTACTTTGTGTCTAGCCCATGACGACATAGAGTGGGCTCGTATGGTTCCGAATAACCACAAAATTCGGTGGCGACTCCATTTTGACTTAAATTTCGAACCCGAGAACAATCTCACCACGAGATTCATTCGCCTACCCAAACCCGCGCGTGGCCGCGTTGGGGTGGACCTACGTCATGTCCACAATTTGGCGACTCCGCTGGGGATACCTGATGTACCACATGTCATCGGGGTTCCTAGGGTGAGACTCGAAGAGAAATCGTTCGTATATTAGTGTGCGCGCATTAGTTTAATGATTCATGCATAACCCATTTTTTCCCGGGCCGGTTACTTGTGACCGACGTCCCACTATACCACGGTGCGTTCCTACATGGGTGCACTAAAGACTTCGATGGCGGAACTCGCCTGGGCTTTACGGCAGGTCCTAAGTCCAATTCGGCTTAGGGAGTCCGTCCCGTTTCGCGAGAATGCTATCGTTGTTGGTATAGACCCTATTCGGACCGACCGAGACTTAGCGTAAAGCATACATAAGCGTCGTTATAATGCTTGTTTGACTACGTGCTACTTGGTTTCTGTGTCATTTTCAAAAAATCGTCATTTCAAAAATGCATCTTTCCAAAAATACCAAATTTTGAAAAAAATCCCGAAATACTGTCCGTTTCGAGACCCGTCTTTTCAAAGATATCCGACTTACAAAATTCGGAATGCCGCCGAAATTTAGGATCAACGATTTGACTCAAAATATCTTTTTTCTCTAGTCGGCATGCTGCCCATTTTTTATTCTCGAATTTCCGACACCATTCCGATTTTCTGAATTTTCAAAATTCTAATCTTGGTTTTCGAAATTCCATCTTCAATTTTCGAACTCTCGGAAATTCATCCACTTTATATCCTCAAGCATCCAACTTTCCTAGTAAACCTTCCTTATTATAGGACCTACCGTCTAGCCGTGTGTCGGGTCTTTGCATAGTATATCGAAGGTTTATAGAGTCGAAACTCCGCTGATCCTACATCACGAGTTTCCCCCCTTTCCCGAGTCCGCCTTATCTGTCAAGGCACGACCAACCCGCGTAGGGCATACCCCTACAAAGGAAAGTCCGTCCATACACTTGAGTCAAAAGTCTGGGGAAAAGTCTCACGTGAACCTTCCTTCGAACGGGATTAGGCCCACAAAGCCAAAGCCCTAAGGAAGTTACACCACCCATGGGTCATCCGTCTAGGTGTCTTTCTCGAGTCTTTGGTCTTCTTTCCTAGTGTCGCTCGGGATTTAATTTTCCTTTCTTTTCCAAGATCTGGGTTCGGTCTCTAATTACGCGGTGTTCTTACAGACAGGCCGCCGGCAACTAGACACGCTCAAAGGATGGCTACTTTGAACAGCCTGCAAACCTCTTTGGACGCCATGATCGAGAAGCAAACCGACATCGAAGCCCAACTGACTGAAATGAGGGCTGGCCAAGTGGCCATTGTTGCTCGCCTAGCTACGGTGGAGCAAAGGGCTCCTAATGTCGAGGCTACTGAACCTCTAGCTGAACTAGTCAGCTTGGTGCGCCGGCTAGAGGAACAAGTCCATTTGGTTGGGAGTAACAACATCCATCGGGAGAATAGTCGAGAGTACAACCCGTTGAGTGACAAGCTGCCCGCAAACCTGAACCTCACAGGTTTGCCCATGTTTGAGGGAACTGAAGACCCGTTACTACATGTGCGGGCCTTCAAGGAATTCATGGCCATCAAGGAAGTGGATTCTTCCATGTTCAAGAACCTTTTTGCTGCATCTCTTGAGAAGCACCCACGGGCCTGGTACTACAGGCTAGACCCGAAGAAGTACCCTACATGGGATGATGTGGCTACCGAGTTCGCTCGGAACTATGCTGATAACACCGAGATCCAAACCACAATGCGATCTCTGAAGGTTATGGCCCAAGAGCCAAAGGAAGGTTTTACTAAATACCTTCAACGCTGGAGGGCCGAGAGCGTGAAACTGGTCGATAAACCCAATGAGAAGACTTTGGTGGAGGCTTTTGTTAAGAACCTCCTCCCCTCTTACCGGGTTCACCTCTGTTATGCTGTCATACCCAATTTCACCACCCTTACTGAAATGGGTATGAGGATCGAAGACGATCAGAGACTGGAAGGCCTCACTAAGGCCGCTAGCAAAGGATACCAAGGGGCTTCTACCTCCACCACTAAGCCCCAGGCTGCAACTCGCAGCATTTTTGACGCGGTTAATCTACTAGATGCCCCGTCCAAGAAGAGCACCCAACCTCGGGTTTTCACTGATATAGGTACCACCTATACTTATGCCTTACAAAGGTTGTCCTCCAAAGGCCTAATCCAACCGATAGGCCCAACTCTTGAAGTTCCGGTCGAGCGACGCTCCAAGAACTACAATGCTCAGGCCTATTGCCAATACCACCGGGGCAATGGGCATGATACCGAAAAGTGCTGGAAGCTGAAGCACCTGATCCAGGACTTGATCGAAAGCGGTAAAATCCCGCTACCCGGAGATAAACCAAGCAACAAGGAGAACCCTTTCAGCTCCCATGCCATCTTTGCCGGGGAGGTGATTGATTGCTCTCACCTTATCTCTCCATTTATCCCGCAAGTGAACGGGATCTGGTTTGATGACGAGGATGATGTCTACCTCGCTAAAGGGGAAACCGTTCCCATCACCCCTGAACAGATTCGCAAGGCCAAAACCCGAGTCCTAGCCAGCAACCACCTTGGTTGTCCCTATCTAGCCACAAGCACTAGGGGCATCCCCACCCTGACAACCATCACCGATCCACTCGGGATGGAAGTCGCCCCTGAGGAGCCGACCGCTGAAACGACTATTATGAAGCAACTGAAGAAGACCCGAGTTGACCTCACTATATGGCAGCTCTTGGTTAGCTCACAAGAACATCGAGAAACACTCACTAAGGCTCTCGATCAAGTCAAGATCGACTCTTTGGCTACCCCTGCTGAAATGGTAGCCACAGTCCTGCCCCACTTGGAGGGCAAAAGTAAGGAAGGAGGCCCAATGATCACTTTCTCTGAAGCCGGCCTGTCACCGTTCGGGGCCACTCATAATCTGGCCCTCTACATTACAGTGATCTGCCGAGGAAAATACCTCCCGATGACCCTAGTCGATGACGGGCCAGCCATGAACGTCCTTCCCTTAAGGACCGCCAAAGCCCTCGGGATCACCGAGGCAGATTATGTCCCGACGGCTCAAACCATCCAAGCCTTTGATGGGAGCCCGAAGGCGGTATCTGGGGCCGTGAAGCTGACCATCATAACGGGCCCGACAGAAAAAGAGCTTGAATTCCAGGTGATCGATGTCACCTCATCCTTCAACTTGCTCCTAGGAAGGCCAAGGATCCACGCGGTCAAAGCTGTGTCTTCCACCCTCCACCGTAAGATCAAGATGCCTTTGCTCAACAATGTTATTACGTTGGAGGCAACCCCAATGAACCTGGCTAGCTGTAACGCCACGGGCCGCACGGACCTCTGGGGGTTCGACTTTGTGGGGACGATCGAGGAAGAGTACCTTTTTAGGTCTTACTTCACCACGAGCATCGACACAATGCTCTAGAACCTAGGGTACCTTCCGGGGGCTACCTCTCGACCCGACCTTCCAGCTGGGAAGATCATCGAGGTCCTTATGGACGAAGACTCCCACTACGGCCTTGGCTATGCCGCCACTCCGGGCAACGTTGTCCGAGCAGGAGTCGAAAAGGCCTGCAACATCATGAAGGGTATCCACTTGAGCCCTTATAGCCCACGGTTGTCTGACTACTTTGTCACACCCGTGTTTGGGGCTATCCAGGTTGGACTATACCAACCCAATGCACCTCGGGACCCACTCGGCCCGGGACTGCAACTACATTTTGGATGATCTGTTCGCCCTCATCCAATCTGATGAAGCTAATGATGCTGAGCCCGCGCTGGGGCTGCTCTTCGGGGAAGACACCATAGCCCCGGCTCCAAAAGAAGACCTGGTCAACCTGATTCTCCGGAGCAACAGGTTTGACCCGACCAAGCTGATCTCGGATGTTGACTCCGAGACGGGAAACAGGGCCTGGAGGAAGACTGTCAAGTGGACTGACAGTCAAGGAAAGATCTACAAGCTGGTCACCGGAGAGGGAGACATGCCTGAGTCTGAGTCGGAGTCTGAGTCGGAGTCTGAGTCAGAGTCTGAGGTCGAGTCTAGGGAAGTCGTGCTAGAGTCACTCCTGTAACCCCTCTCCCTTCTATCATTCCTGCTGCTAGCACTTCGGGGTCTGTCCCGAGTGCCTTACCAATTCCGCCACTGACCAATGATCAGATGGCTGCTCTCTTTGAGCTGTTTTCCAAATTTACAATCAATAATAACAACCGTTCTGCTTACGACTTGTCTCTTTTAAATTCTGCTTTCAAAAATGCTTTATGCTATGACATTGAGAAATCCGACGAACAGGTACCCCTACCCCCACATCTGATCGATCAACTAGAGCAAAGGGAATCCCGGAATCCGGTAATCGAAGAAACCGAGTCCATAAACGTGGGAACAACCTTAGAGCCTCAGATACTTAAGATAGGGTTATCCTTAGATCCAGAGGAGAAACAACAGTTCATAAGCCTCCTCCAAGAATTCAAAGATGTCTTCGCATGGTCCTACAAGGACATGCCGGGGATAGACCGGGAAATAGCCGAGCACCGCATACCTATCAAAGACGGGTGCAAACCGGTCAAGCAGAAGCTTCGTCGAATGAAGCCCAAGTGGTCTCTTAAAGTAAAAGAAGAAGTCGACAAACATTTCAAAGCCGGCTTCATACAAGTGTCCGAGTATCCGGACTGGGTTGCAAACATCGTGCCGGTTCCTAAAAAGGACGGCAAGGTGCGGGTATGCGTAGATTTTCGGGATCTTAACAAAGCAAGCCCGAAGGATGATTTTCCGTTACCACACATCGATATACTGGTGGATAACATAGCCGATCATGCCCTTCTATCATTCATGGACGGGTATGCCGGATATAATCAAATCAAGATGGCGGAAGAAGATATGAGTAAGACTACCTTCACCACACCTTGGGGTACTTACTGCTATACCGTCATGCCATTTGGCCTCATTAATGCCGGGGCCACGTACCAAAGGACCGCTACCACTTTATTACACGACATGATGCATAAAGAGGTAGAGGTTTATGTGGACGACATGATCGTCAAATCCAAAGAACGGGACGGTCACATCACCGCCCTAAGAAAATTCTTCACCCGATTGCGCAAATACAACATGAGGCTAAACCCTCAAAAGTGCAGTTTCGGGGTAACGTCAGGCAAATTACTGGGTCATATCGTTAGCCAACGAGGTATCGAGGTCGACCCAGCTAAACTCAAAGCCATTACCCAGATGCAAGCTCCTAAAACCGAAAAAGAAATAAGGGGATTTCTCGGAAAAGTCCAGTATATTAGTCGATTCATTTCCAAGCTAACCATGGTGTGTGAACCAATTTTCAAGAAACTGAAAATAGAGGAACGGATACTATGGGATGACAAGTACCAAGCTGCTTTCGACAAGATCAAGGAAATTCTGTCTGCTCCGCCAGTTTTGATGCCACCTCAACCCGGTTCGCCTCTGTCGTTATACCTAACAACGACCGAGACAGCCATGGGGGCTATGCTGGGTCAGACGGTCGACTGCGAAGATTGAGCCATTTATTACATCAACAAGAAGTTTTAAAGTATGAGTGCAAATATACCATGCTCGAAAAGACGTGTTTGGCTCTAGTCTGGGCCACTAAGAAGCTCCGACACTATATGGTCAGCTACGAGGTCCATGTTCTATCCAAGATGGACCCGATCAAATACCTCTTCGAAAAGCCCATTCTCAATGGCCGGATTTCAAGATGGACTCTAATGTTGGCAGAGTTCGACCTAAAGTTTGTGCCATTAAAGGCCATTAAGGGACGGGCGGTAGCTGAATTCCTCGCTGACAGCCCGGTAACCGAAGAAGGACACACCGACACCTGGTCCTTCCGAGACGAAGATATTTTCCATACCGATGCCGAAACATGGTATTTATACTTCGATGGAGCATCTAATTTTCGAGGGTTCGGAGTCGGGATCCTTCTAATTTCACCAAGAGGGGAGCATACCCCCGTCTCCATCAAACTGGACTTTGATGTTACTAATAATGCAGCAAAGTACAAAGCGTGCATTTACGGGCTACAAGTCGCCGCCAACCTGGGGATCACAAATCTCCGGGTACATGGCGACTCATCCTTGGTCATTAACCAAGCACTGCAAAAATGGAAGACCCGGAATGCTAATCTCGTGGCCTACCAGGCACGAGTAAGGGATCTCGAGAAACAATTCCAAAAGGTGGAGTATATATACCTGCCTCGGGAAGAAAATCAGTTTGCAGATGCACTCTCAAAATTGGCATCTTTACTAAATATTCCCGACCAAGTGACCAGTATGCCAATTTGCGTCGAAAGACGGTCCGAGCCGGCATACGTTCATGACATTGAAGACATCGAGATCATTGATCCCGAACCATGGTATCAGACTGTATTAAAGTACCTGACGAAGGGAGAATATCCTCCCGGGACTGAGGGTCGAGCCAAGAAAGCCTTACGGAGGCTAGCCAGCCAGTTCATCCGTACTGATGACGGGCAACTATACAAAAAGACGGCACAGGGGGCTCTTCTCCTTTGTGATGATAAATATAAGGCCGAGAAAGTAATGGCCGAAGTGCATGATGGTGAAAACGGCCCACATATGAATGCTCACATGTTGGTCCGAAAAATCATGAGGCTCGGGTATTATTGGAATACTATGGAGGCCGACTGCCAGTTATATGTCAAACATTGTCATAATTGTCAAATCTTTGGCAATGTGCAACATATGCCGTCATCTCTGCTCTATACCATGACGTCGCCTTGGCCGTTCTCGACATGGGGTATCGACATAATCGGGAAGGTAAATCCCTCCGGTACTGGCGGACACTGCTTCATTTTAGTAGCTATCGACTATTTCACCAAATGGGTCGAAGCTGAGTCATACCGCATCCTCAATGCTAAACATGTCGCCAAATTTATCCAGAACAAGATAATATGTCGGTATGGAATCCCGCATGAATTCATCAGTGATCATGGGACTCATTTCCAAGCTGAGACCGCAGCCCTACTGGCTAAATATAAAATTCAAAGGCACACGTCGTCGCCCTACCGTCCCCAAACGAATGGAGCAGTAGAGGCGGCTAATAAAACGATTGTCACCATACTCAAAAAGATGGCTGATAATTACCGGGATTGGCCCGACAAAATACCTTTTGCCCTATGGGGGTACCGGACTTCAATTCGCACCGCAACCGGAGCAACACCATATTACCTAACTTATGGGATGGAGGCAGTCCAACCAGTTGAATTAGAGGTACCGTCCCTCAGAATCCTGTTAGAAAGTCAAGTACCCGAAGCGGACTGGGTTCGAGCACGGTACGATTCGTTGGTTCTACTAGACGAACGACGGTCCCGCGCTCTCAACAACATCCAAATCTACCAGAAACGAATCCAACGGGCCTTCAACAAGCGAGTAAGGCCCAGAAACATTAAAGAAGGGGATCTAGTCCTTAAGTCTGTTCGAGCTTTACTACCAGTTGACCCAAGGGGAAAGTTCAAACCCAACTGGGCTGGGCCATATCTGGTAAAGAAGATCCTATCAGGGGGGCAGTAATGCTGACGGACCTGGACGGGAATGAGTTCGTCAACCCAACCAACCTGGACCAGTTGAAGCGTTACTACCCTTAGCCATTTCTCAATGTCATTAGCAAAATTTATCAAAATCTTTTTTTATAAAAAGCAAGTCAATGAGCTAGAATTATTTATTCTACTGTCACAAAACATCTTGAACCATTAGTCTTGGTGTAATTCGAGATTGCAAATTTACTAAGCTTGAACTACGTTTCGTTTGATTCTGCTAATTGCGGATACGTAGGCAGCCCCTCAAAAGGGCACAACCAGTGCAATCAAGAAAGGACAGGAACGGTTAAATAATAAACTCCTTTTATTAATTATCACAAAAAAAAGAGAGAGCCCCGATAAACTCGGGAAACTCACAAAATGCAGGAATTCGAAAAAATTACAAAAACAAAAATGCACACGACACTCTAAATAAATAATAATAATATTTAAATAATAAAAAACTAAGGACTTGGTATTCAAGGCATCTTGCTCTTTCCCTTGTCCTTGGCCTCCTTGGCCGTCCACTGACGACGACGCGGAGGAGAGCGTTCCCGAATCACCACAGGAACCTCCTTAGCTCGGACTCGTTTCTTGGAACTCGAGTCCTCATCCACCTCGATAGGCCCGATTCGGGCCCTCACAGGCTCAGGAAGAGCCGGTCACGCGGACCTAGTCGGTCCCGGGCCGCCAGCCTTGGCCCAAGTCGCCGTTTCAAATCAGTTTGGGGGCTTAGCCGCCCCCGCGTGCCACTAGCACCGGCATCTTTAGCTCGAGTCTTAGTATGTGACTGAAGACCCGATTCTAATTGGACTAAGGTAGCAGGGGTCTCTCCCTCATCGAAGAATCCCCTATTATCCTTCACCGTCTCCCGACAGACCAGTTCGAAGGCCTCATCGACCTTCAGAGCTTTACGAGCTTCCTCGGACTCCTCAGAAGTCCATTTCTCGTAAGCCCGAGAAACCCAAGCGGATTGGCAATGGTTGGGAATAGTCCATGTAGGACGAGTGAACCATCTCTGCAACCAAGTGTCGCACATAGCGTCTGTCAGTTGGAGCGAGACGCTAATAATGGCTTCAGTCTCAAGAATGCGCTAAGACGAACCGAACTGCCTCAGGATGCGGTCCGGGTAAATATGAACTGTCCAGTCAAGGGACAGGATCACCAAGTAGCGGGCTTGGTCCCTCTTGGCCAGCCCCGTCAGTTTAGAAAGGAACCACCAAGCGACCGTCCACCTGATTAAAGGGCCACCGTGGAACACCAACTCCTCATCCCAGTAAGCTCGATTTATATGGTGACTTGAGCTTATCCGGCGCCCTCTTGAACTAATTTGGCTGCTGCGGTAGTTGGGAATGCTCGGAGGGGGCTCTATGATCGACAGGTGTTCCAACAACCAAACCTGCAAAAAGTATATACAAAATTGGTAAGCAACGGAATGATCCGCTACAGCCCACTCGATCGAGTATACCATCTGACTCGATCGAGTAAGGCTCTCTAAAGGCAACCAGAATCTCCTTAAGAGTTCCACTCGATCGAGTAAAGCATCTCACTCGATCGAGTAAGCCCTCCACAGATGGGCAGAAGCACTCTGAAGACGTCACTCGATCGAGTGACAGGTCCACTCGATCGAGTGACAGGTCCACTCGATCGAGTGACAGGTCCACTCGATCGAGTGACAGGTCCACTCGATCGAGTGACTTACGGACCTCAAGAAATCGCGCGGAACACAAAAAATGAAAATCGCGAGACATATACCTGCAGAATAAGGGTACTCCTCGTCAGTTGTCGGGTTGGGTCAAGTTGCCTAGCATCCAGACCCATGATGATTTCTCCAGTGGTTAGCCAAGCAGGACTATGACCAGTCTCCATCTGGTCAACCACTCCGATCAGCCTGATTTGCCCCAGGCATGAGTCAACATCCATCATCCCCTCAAAAATGTAGCGGTGCAGCATGCAGAAGGCGAAAGCCCTACGCCTATGAGAAGGGGTAGCCCTTACATCTTGACTGTTCATAAACTTGTCAGCCAAGTCGAAGAGGGAAACAGTATTTCCCCGCACCATTCGATCTGTCTCAGCATGAGACAGACCCAGGAAATCCCTCAACCTTCTCCTCGGGTCCGGGTAGAACGGAGGAATAGCAGGACGAGCGACAGGGCTCCAACCCCCAATGGCTGCGATCTCCTCGGGAAGAGGGCATATCTCTCCCCGCGGGAACGCGAAGACGTGATGGGTAGTATCCCAAAACGACAGGCAGGCGTCCAAAAAATGTGAATCAGTTATTAGACGTCGAAGAGGAAACAGGATGACAATCCCCATTTGGGTCAGCTGAAGTTTGTCCTCGTCCCGAAAGTGCTGGGACCAGGCAAAAAGCATCGAAGTAAGATGATCGATACCCATGGCAAGAATTTGAATCTTCTCGAAAGACTAAGAGATTTTGAGGAGAATAAGGAGTTTTTTTTATTTGAGATACAGTAAACTGAAGCAGGGAGACCTATATTTATAATAGGAAACCCTAACTGTAACCCTAACTACCTTGCCTCCTCAGCAAACCTGGGCCCCAGCATGTGCAGGCCTGACTTCGGACGAAATCCCAGAATAGGAATCAAGTTGTCCCGAGCTTTCCAAGAAATTTCTAAAAATTCTGTGAAGAAAAAAAAAATCTTTCAAAATTTTCGGCTTTGCAAAATCCAGTTTTTCCCCAGCACGAGTCGGTGTTTTGTCTATGTGCTACATGCAATTTGTTATGTGTCAGCATACAGGTACACACCAGACTTCAGAAGCAAGTCTCCGCGCAACTACTTCACTCCCCAGCGTGAGTCAATATTTATCCCAGAATGCTACAATCAGAGCAACGATGTATCAGCATACGGGTACACCTACACCTTCAGAAGCAAGTTTCACTCCCCACGGAGCTATCATCAGCAGGACAGGTATGACCCTCTACCTATGGCTGGCGAGCCCTTCACGCTAGTCTACTGGACTATAAACGACCCGACCGGAAGGCTGCCAGGTCGTAATCTGCGATTGGCCTGGTGGCTACTCTGACTTTCGCCTTGTCCAAGCCTCAGTCAGAGTGGGGGCTCTGTAGACACCCGCATTTTGCCTGCTAGTGTCTATAGCAGTTCCCGACAAACACCCGATGATGATCGGACGCAAACATGACTTAGTATACTTGGATATGGGCTCGGAATCAATAATATCCGACATGGACTTTTAGCGGAGTACAAATCTCTCAAAACCAACCTCAAATTCAGGCCCAGTGGGTCATTTCCAATAAAATGAGACTAATTTGGGCCAAAACCGACATCAAAAATAAAACCCGTCTTTTGGCGACCGGGTCAAAACTCGGTCAAAGACGAACCCGTCACAAAAATCAGCCTAAGGGGACCTTCTAGAAGCTGGCGCCCAAATCAAATTCAAAAAGAGCAAACAAATCAACAAGGTCAACACCTTCCTAATTTACCTCGATTTACCTGATCCACTCGATCGAGTGGATTGACCCACTCGGTCGAGTGGAGCGTCATTTTTTGGATCAGGCCCATTTTCTAGGGCACTCGACCGAGTGCACTAGGGTCACTCGATCGAGTGACCCTAGGTCGTGGGGTAAACTCTATAAATACCCCACGACCCCCACTCATTTTACAAGGATTTTTACCTACATTGACCCTACCTTTTCAGCCATAATTCACCTACACTACAAGCCTTAGTAACCCTAAGCACTACACAAAAAAAACAAGTCCTTTGCTCTTCAAAAACCGACAAACACACACACACACATACACCATAACTTGCATACATCCTCGATACTCCGGCATCCCATCGCTATTTACGAGTCAATTTCCGAGGTCTTTACTAAGCATGTATGTTGAGGGTGTCCTAAACCCCATCTCGATCCTTATTACTTTGTTTTTTTATCTACGCTTTTGTATCGTTTATATAATAACTATGCTAGTATCCTAACACTAACTTTAACATAATTCTAACATTTTACTTTTTTTGTATACTAACTCTTTACATTCTCGTTACTAACACTATTATACCGCATATACATAAACTAGTATCAAAATTCGGTTTAAATACGTTTGACTATAATTATCGCCTAAAGTCCGTCTAATCCCTTTACGAGCAACGACGAAGGTGGAGCCCTTTCGAGGAGCCCCGCCCCAATGTACTCAAGGGCGTGACGTGGTCGCGACTAATAATAGTTGAATGCATTTGATCCCATTTTTATTAGTGCGGAACCCGTTGACACGAAAACCGACATCACATAATCCGAAAGGGTTAGTTTCGATGTCGTGACGTAGAGGGATGCATTTCGTTACTAATTCAAAATTTCTAATATAAACGTTTTCATAAAATCCCGACAACGGTATTATAATCGTATATATACACGATTATAGTACCGGAGGTCAAGTTAAATTCAAATCGTGCGATATTTGTATTTAATTTGACCGACCGTCGATTTTAAACCCAAAAGCAAAACGAGTTGACACTCATACAGGGGCTACTCGACCGAGTACGTAGGCTACTCGATCGAGTAGCGCCCATAAACCTGGGCAGAACCCTTTTCGAGGACACACTCGACCGAGTCAGACCATGACTCGATCGAGTGGGTCCTGTAACCCAGAAAACCGAGGGCTTTGACAGACATTTCAAGCCTCGTCCTTTTATCGACTTTAGTCATCACGTGTAAAGACAATCACGTGACTTTCCCCTTTTCAAAACTCACACATATCACGACACGTAGAATGACTTTGATCGATTCTTTTCGACATGATAAGTCGGGACATGACTACGGGACATGGGATCGGGCTAGCAACACGCCGCAGTCCCATGTTTCCGTCCTTCGTTTGATGTACAACAAAATGCGCATTTAAACGGGGTTAGTCCATCTACACATTTCGCGGTCTAGTTTACATACGGGTCCGTTCATAATCATTGCTTGTCATCTCGATTATATATTTCGATTATTCCATATTATTATTCGTCGTATTGTGAATTCCGGGTTGTATTTCCGCCCGTGTAACTTGTACGTTATTTACTTTCGAGTTTCGTTTATTTACTTGCTTGTTGCTTTATAAATGAACCTCGCATGCTAAATTATTCCGACCATATCCAAGATGCATTAAATGACGTAGTTAACGCGAAATTCACATGCTTAGCCCGAAAACGCTGTTTGCATATCATTTAATCGTTTTACTAGCGCGCGCACACGAACACGAACGATGTCTTAGTAAAGGCCGCCATGTGCGGGCGGGGTTGGGTGGCCTTAGTGGGCTTCCCAACACGTACCCTCACCCCTTACTCAGAACCTTGGTTTCTGGATGCCCGAAACCATTGGCGCACGAGAGTCATTCTATATACGAAAGCCGGTTTAAACGGTATCGATATTGCAATGCAAAGGGACGAGCCCAATAAACTCTGAAATCGAAGTGGGCTTACTTTGTGTCTAGCCCATGACGACATAGAGTGGGCTCGTATGGTTCCGAATAACCACAAAATTCGGTGGTGACTCCATTTTGACTTAAATTTCGAACCCGAGAATAATCTCACCACGAGATTCATTCGCCTACCCAAACCCGCGCGTGGCCGCGTCGGGGTGGACCTACGTCATGTCCACAATCATTATAATAAATAAGATGATCACATGATATTAGTAATCAAACTTAATTTGAACTAAGTTTATAATCTTAAGAGCTTATTTTAAAACTCAAAAAAAATACATGTGAATACATTTTTTGATTGATATATAATATAAGATTCTATCGTCTCATCATAATTTTTCGATATAGGATAATTTATTCAAGGTTTATAATTTTAAGATATGCTTTAAGACTCAGAAAAACGCACGATTACTCTTATTTATAATATAGAATCATCACCTTATTTTAATTTTTTCAATATGGGATAATTTTAGGTTTGTAGTCTTTTTAAAAAGTCTTTTAAGACTCAAAAGATTGTTGGTTGATGTTTAAAACCAAAAGATTACTCATTTATTATATAAAATTTCATCACCTCATCGTAATTTTTCGATGTGGTATAATTTAATTACCTAATTAAGTTTATAGTTTTAAGAGCTATTTTGAAGACTTAAAAGAGTTTGTTTTTATATCTAAGTTAAATGATAGACGATTACTCTTTATTTATATAATCGAATTTGATCATCTTATTGTAGTATATACTTTTGATGAATGATTACTCTTATTTATATAATAAAAAAATCTAACTTATTATAATTTTTTGACGTGGGATAATTTTAATTAAGTTTATTTAAGATTAGATATAGTCTAATTAAGAACTTTTATTTATAGACGGATGCACGATACTCTTATTTATAATACACATAATTCCATCACACCATCTTAATTTCGATGCGGGATAATTATACATTAACTATATACTTTAATTATACTTTTTTTAAGTTCAAAAGATTGTTGGTTAATATCTAAGAACGAAAGATTACGTAGAATTATATCACCTCATTATAATTTTTTTTTGTTGACATCTAATGATGAATGATTAGTCTTGTTTATAATATATAGAATTTCATCAAGATCACCTCATCATAATTTGGAGAAATGATTACTTTTATTTACAATAAAATTTCATCGTCTTATTATGATCTTATGAGTTTTTTGAAGACTCAAAAGATTTTGATTGATATCATATCTAAGAACAAATAATTAGTCTTATTTATAATATAGAACCATAACCATATTATAATTTGTTGATGTGGGATAATTTAAGTAAAATTTGTAGTCTTATTTATAATATAAAATCATCACCATATATCTTATTTTAATTGTTTCAATGTGGGATAATTTTAATTTTGTAGTCTTATTAAGACTTTTTAAACTCAAAATATTGTTGATTGATATTTAAAAACAATGATTACTCTTATTTAGTAGAAATTCATAACCTCATCATAATTTTTTGATGTGGGAGAATTACTTAAGTTGGTTGATGTCTAAGAAAAAAATTATAATTAGTCTTTTGTGTATAGTCTTAAGAACCTTTTTAAGACTCAAAAAAAAAATTGTAATTAGTCTTTTGTGTATAGTCTTAAGAACCTTTTTAAGACTCAAAAGATTTTTGTTTGATAAAACTTTATAAGTTTTGGGATGTGGGATAGTTTTACTTAAGTTCCACCTTATTATAATTTTTCTATAGTTAAGTTTGTAGTCTTATTAAGAGACTTTTTAAGACTTAATTTTTTTTATATTTAAGAACGAATGATAAGTCTTATTTATACTATAAAGTTTCATCACCTTATGTGAGATTATTTTTACTTTGTAGTCTTATTAGGAGACTTAAATGTTTTTTTATTGATATTTAATAAGAACAAATATTTGTCTTATTTATAATATAGAATTCAGTAACTTATCCTAACTTTTGGATGTGAGATGATTTATTTAAGTTTATAGTCTTCCATCAGCTCGTCAATTTTTTTTCGATGTAAGATAATTACTTAAGTTTATAGTCTTAAGAGCTTTTGATTATAATACGAAGTATAGAATTTCATCACAATTTTCAATGTGGGATGATTTTAAGTTTGTAGTCTTGTATATTAATTTTTTTTTAAGACTCAAAAGTTTTTTTTGTCGGTATTTAACCCATAGGGTTGTATTTAAGCATTTAAAATATTCCACTTTTAATATAAACATATGAGTTATCTTATTATATTTTTTGGATGAATGATTACTCTTATTTATATAATAAAAAAATTCGACCAAAGGGAGTTTAATTTTTTAATGTGGGATATATAATTTACTTAAGTTTTTATAGCCTTGAGAGTGTTTTAAGACTCAAAAGAGGGTATAATTTTTCGATGTGGGATAATTTACTTAAGTTTATAGTCTTCCATCCGCTCATTTTAAGATTAAAAAAATACATCATTACTCTTGTTGATAATATAGAATTTTATCAACTCACTGTAATTTTGTAGATGTGAGATGATTTTAAATTTGCAGTCTTATATATCAAAAGTTTATTTGGTCAATATTTAAAACCGAATGATTACTAATATTTATAATATAGAATTCCATCACCCCTCATAATTTTTCGATGTGGGATAATTTTAAAGATATTTAAAACAGAATGATTACTCTTATTTATAATATACGGAGTAAAATTTTACCATCTCAACATAGGATAATTACTTAAGTTTATAGTCTTATAAACTCTTTTTGAGATTCAAAAGACTTTTGGTATATATCGAAGAACGAATTATTACTCTTTATTTATAATATAGAATTTCATCATCATATTATAATTTGTCGATGTGGGATAATTTTAAAACTGTTATGTGTTATAAATTTATCACATAATGTGAAACAAATGATATGAAATTTATACTCTAATGAAAGCATTTTTTAACACGAATCTAATTATTTCATTTTTATAATTTATTTTACGATAATGTTTTAAAAAAATGAACTCTAAAGGTTTTCACGTCAGAATTATAAAATATCACATTAATATAATAGATTAAATATATTATTGTAATAATCAAAAGATTCTCTAATTGATTTTATGATACTTTCCTAATTTGAGGTTTGATAGAACGGACCAATGAGATCGCTCGAAAAAAGCCTAAAATATATATATATATTGATTGTTAGATTGTAGTTTTCTCATCATCTTGTAGTTATTTTCCTTAGATCTAGTTAATATGCATGCTTTAGTTAGTTTCTCCTTAGTTAATGTTTTATTGTCTTCCATTATGAGTAGTGAGTAGATTTCTTGTTGGGGGGTTTAGGGATGAGGACTTGGATTATTTGAATTTAGGGGTATTGGTGGGTTGCTTGCTTGTTGGTTAATCTTGCTTATGGGTGTTGTGTCATTGTTGTTTTAATCCGGCTAACTAGACCGACCTTGACTTGTTTCTATCAATATGGGGAAACTCGGGGTAGAAATTACCACAACTAGAGACTTACTTTTCTACGCCGCGAAAGCGGGTTTTTAGGTGGGTTGGGTGAAGAAACCGAAAGGTGGTATTCTCCCTTTATCAATGTTGCAACAAAAACTCGATCTCGACCTTCTTAGACTCCATGTTCCGAATCCCGACTTCCCCCTAACGCCTTTCCCTAGATTGATCACCCCAAGCTATTCTTGTAGTTATTTCTCTAGCATAAACTCGACCCTTAGGAACCCTCCCTCTAGACATCAAACACGCCGCTTTAAACTTGTCAACACGTTCCGTTCCCTGTGGACCGACCTCGAATTACCACGAATACTTGTTTGTTTTTGTGTAATCTTGAGTCTTACAAATATCGTTTGATCCCCCGTCCTTCGTTAATGACCGATCCGATTGGGAGGCGATCAAAATGGCGCCGTTGCCGGGGAACGGCGAATAGTTGTATTTTTTTAGTTGTTGTGTTTGATTCTTTTCCTTTCTCTCTTTTCCCTAGTACCGTTAGGTGTTAGGAGTCTCACCGTTTGATTGAGTTTTATGCCCAGGAACACGTCATCGCCCTTGTGGTTCGATCCAGAGCCGGATAGGACTTTTAGAGCATTGCGTTTTCGGGGAAATAACTCAACCACCATCATTCCACATCCTTCATTATCACCTCCTAACCTTAATCACATCCTACCATATACACCTTCTACACCTTCTACATCACATAATCCCACTCCAAATAATCCTTCCGTACCTTCCACTTCACAAAATTCACCACCACACCACTATCACCAAAAACACCACCACAAAATCAAAATTCATCCCCTCCAAATCATCCAAATTCAAATCCACCATCACCACCAATCCAACAAATGGCAACTTTAGGATCTCATTCCCAACTCACACATGAAGAATACCTTCTCCGTCGATTTCGGAGAGATTTCCGAGAATTATGAATTAAAAGCCTCTTTGACAAATGCGGTTCAACAAGATACTTTTCACGGTTTTTCTCAAGAAGATGCTAAAGAGCACATTGCTTCATTTGAAGAAAAATTAGTAGAAGCCCGTCTCAATGGATTAACTTCATGCCAATTGCATCGTTTATTATTTCCAAAGACCTTGAGAGATGGAGCTTGAAGATGGCTTCAAGGCCATCTCGCTAATACATTTACAACATGGGCTCAACTATCCAATGCCTTCTTGGAGAAATATTTCCGCCGTCAAAGACTAACCAATATCGCATGGAGATACAAACCTTCAAGCAAGACGAATTTGAAAGCCTAAGCGAGCTTGGGAAAGATTTAGAGATTTATTGCACAAATGTCCACACCATGGAATACCCGATTGGCTAACTACCCAAACATTTTACAACACCCTTTCATCGAGAACCAAGGAAAACCTCAATTCGGCCACCGGAGGAGACTTCTCTTCTCTCACCAATGAGGCATCTAAGAGTCTTATTGAGAAGATGACAAGGAGCGACTCTAGAATGGGTCAATCGAGGGATTCTAGAAAGAAAGCGGAAGTGAACTCATCTACGAGTTCTAATGAATTGAAACTTCAAGCGGAAGTTGAAGAATTGAAAAAGAGAATGGATGCCATGAGTTCAAGGCCTACTCCTAGAGGTATGTACCAAATTCAAGGGAGTGTTCCACCAAGGCAACCATCTCCTCCAAAGCAATTAACATGGGAAGTTTAATGCGATCATTGTGACAATTATGGTCATGATTCTAGCTCTTGCATTCCTAATGAAGAAGTTTATGTTGAAGAGCCAAATGAAGTCCAAGTTATACAAGTGTATGGGCAAAGACCTCAATTTGATCCCTTTTCCAATATTTACAATGTCGGCACAAGATTTCATCCTAATTTCTCATATGAATGGAAATCAAAATGTCCAAAATTCGATGCCACGTGCCCAAGGGAGTCAACCTAGGCCATTTAATCAAAGTCAACAAAGGCCCTTTAACCAAGGTCCTCCAAAGATGCCCCCATATATGCCTCCTCATCAAAGGAGCAACTTCAATCAACAAACTAGCAACTTCCATGTTCCTAATAATTAGAACAATTACCAAAATCAACATGGTAATCATTTCAATCATGGATACAACCAAGGGTTCCAAGGCAATTTTCAAGGAAATCAAGGTTACAATCAACAACCATTTAATCAACCCTCTCAATCTTATGGCCAATCAAGCAATTTTCAATTTGATCAAGGAGGAGTCCCATGGGATAACTATAATGATTTGCAAAGAACTGTTGGGAAACTATGGAATGAACATCAAGATACCAAGGCAAGGCTAAAGGTTTGGGAATCACAAGAAGCAACAAAAGCCTTAGCCGCCCCAATTCATCCACCCCATGGTTTGCCCGGGCAACCTCAAAACCCAAGAGACCCTTCACACCAAGCAAATGCCGTCATTTTGAGAGGTGGCAAAGAACTTGAGGACCCACATAAGAATTTAATTATTACAATCATCTCGAATACGATAAATAATTCTCCGATAGAGTAACATGCAAACAGCCCAACAACCTTTTTTTAATCAATATTCTCCAAACAGTTGGCTTAATTTTCATTTTCGAATGAGTTGGGCTTTTCATTTACATATTAATTCATTCAATCATTCTTGGTTTAATTTTGTTTTTTTTTTGTATATTTTTTGAAAACCGGATCGAAAACCGGATATCCGATTTTCATTTTTGCCGATACGTATCCGCTATGGTTTTAAGGAAAACCGTACCGGATATCTGAATATTCGTATCGGATATCCGGAAATTCGTATAATTGCAATCGTATATCGTATCGTATACGGATAATAAAACCGTATCGAATTTTTCTGCTCACCCCTAGGTTCCACCTCATGGCACAATGGTTTCTGTTTTAATATATAGAAGATACTTGAAAGTTTTGAGAAATACTTTTACTTCTTATCGTCCATGATTTTACTTAGTGTCGTCCATATTTTAACAGTATTACCACTTTTACCCCTCACTTTATTAACTCTTTCCCCTTTCTCCTTATTCACCTTTTTTCTTTATCCCCGATCGTAAGGGATTGTCGTCTATCCTACCGATCAAATAGACCAACTAAACCTAACACGTAGCTAGGGTAAGTCGGGTCGAGTCCACGGGACGGAAGGAGGTGTCTAGACTAAGGTCTACCTAAAAAACAAGACTAGGTCACAAACAACACAAAGGGGAGAAGAATTGACAAGAATTGACTAACTAGGATGATGGAAAGGGATGAAACTAGACTATCAATGAACTACATATAACACGAACTAATTGAAACAACTAAAGCTAAATGAAACAACGAACTAGAGAAACAATGACTAAGAAGATGGAGAAATCAATTAAGGTAAGAGTAGGGTTAGGTCGGGTTCATAAGTGTAGTAGGATAGTTGGGAAATCGAGGGTGTAGGTTTCACCTAGTCACTAAGGTCGGTCCGCGCTCTCGCGTCAAACACAAACCCGAATACTCGTGCAAGATGCTACTCAATACAAAAGGATTCAACCACAAATCAACCATACAATGAGAAGAAGGAAACAAGCAAGAGGAGCATTGACCACTACTACTCTAACAAGCAATTCACAAACACATGGTACGCTTAACAAGTGACTAGTGACAAAGAATCCACCTTTACCCACAATCAAACCCTAATCACCCATAATCAACACTTAATTCCCCTACTAACCCCACAATAAGTCTACTCACTCATATTCAAACTAACACTAACACAAACTAGAGGAAACACCAACATAACCATAGCAGCATTCATAATGAAGAAGAAACTAGCAAGAACAATGAACAATGAATAAAGATTAAAACTTGAATAACAAAGAAAGATTAAGAGAAAAGAGAAGAGGAAGATTATACCAAACTAGTATGGAGGAAAGATTGGAACTTGTATAATAAGAAAAACCCAAATACATCAACCAAGGTTGTCAATCTTGGTTGGATTCTTCAAGAAATCCCTTAATACAAAACTAATTGCTAAGATTAATCTAAGATTAACCAAAGATTAAGGAAATATTAAGCTAATGAGATGAGGATCTCTATCTAGGGTTTAGTCTAATGTAAGATAATGTAAAATTCTTAAAACAATACAAGAGGGGGGGGGGGGTATATAGGGTTTCACGGGTAAGGGATTGAAAGGAATGAAAACGAAGCTTCGTTGGGCCCTTCCCGGCCGGGAGGGAATGATCCCGGTCGGGAAGAGGGTGGTCCCGGTCGGGATGATGGTGGTCTCGGTCGGGATGGCCTTCCAGCAGAGCTGCTTTGCTTTGCACTTCATCCCGGTCGTGATGGATGTGTTCCCGACCGGGATGGGTCTTGTAGGCTTTAAATATGGTCTCATTGGTCCCTACTTGCTCTTCATAGGCTTCTCATCGATTCTCGGTGCTCGAGATCGAGTCTAAAGGGCTCGGGAATGGGTCCCAACGGCTCGGGATCGAGTCTAAGCTACCGAGTGATCGTCGCTTCTCTTCGTTGGCTCCAAATGTGTCGGAAACGAGTCAGAATCGTTTCGTTTCTCCAAGATTGGTCTAGGAACCTAAAACAAACAATAATAAGTGTAAGTAGCCTCGAAACCGCTCCAAAGAGCGATTCCACAAGAGAAACCGGGACCAAACACAAGGAATAAGCACTACAAAACACACTTATCAACTCCCCCACACTTAACCCTTACTCGACCTTGAGTAAGCAAGAACTAACTAAAAACTAAAAGAAACTAGACTACTAACCGAGCGGGTATTATCGCACCCTACGCCCTTTCAACTCACGTGAGAAAGTGCTCTCCGCAAGGCAAGTGAGGTCTTGCGACAAAACTGCGGATACAACCGAACACGAAAACACATAAACACACAAACAAACAAACAAACAAACAAACAAAGTGGATATGGTTGCAAAGTGAGGGAAGACCGACCATTACCGCTATCATCCTTCCTAGGGACTCGGTCCTTTGGTAGGCTCTTCACGATAACAGTCGGTAAAAGGCTTATTTTTTAGGGGGTGAGAATTTTTTGTGAAATGATTTTCTTTGGCATTTTTCTTTTGTATTTTGCTTTTGATTTGCTATGCCATTTCTTTTTCTTCTTTTGTATTTTGTTTTTGATTTGTTGTGCCTTTTCTTTTTCTTCTTTCATTTCTTTCTTTTTCTTTCTTTTTCTTTCTATTTCTTGGTTTGCCCTTTTGGCCAAATTTTGTTTTGTAGTCATTCAATCACAACCAAGTATGAAACTTCAACAAATTGCAACTTATTTGTGGAAAATGTGTAGGAGGTAGGGAAATGGGTAAGTCGGGGATCGCGATTTCCCTTCAAACCCACAAAAAGGGGGAAAACTTGGACTAATCAAACGATTTCGAACACGGTCACCTAAGAGACGAGACTCGGGAACCAAGGCCTTTTCACTCTGTGGGTGTTCAAAATGGTTAAAATGCAAATCCCGTAGTAAATTCCTAGTAGACTAGGTGGACTCAAGGTAAGAAACCAACGAAATCATTGATTTAAAGTCATTATACTAGACTAAAGTCCAAGACTTAACTCATATTACTAGAAAGGGAAAGTAAACACTTGCGCACTAGCCTCAAAACCGGGTTTTCGAAAACCTTTTATTACACACTAGACACAATTAAACAAGACAAAACAAAGACACAACAAAAACGAAAGGAAAAGAGACAAACAAAACAAAACTAACTAACAAAATAAACAAACACCACCCCGAAACGTCCAAACAAGCCAACACATCAACCACAAACTTCAAAAAGCTTCACCCGAGCATACACCATCACAAAATCTCCTCCAAACTCCACAAGAAACAAAGAAGGAAAGGGATAAAATGATGTTACCGGATGCCTTGAAAGCTCTCCAAAGTTAACAGTGATCAAGCGACCTACAAGGAAAAAGGGGGGAAAACACACACGCAAAACACAAAAAACACGACACAACGACTCAAAAGAAAAAGACACAAAGGAAAATCTTTTTGGTTTTTATGAAATTTTTCAAATTTTTAGGGATTTTTAAGATTTTTTCGAAAAAACTACAAATAAAGCTAAACTAGACTAATATATTGCTCCCCCACACTTAAACCGAGCAATGTCCTCATGCTCGATCGGTAGTGTGTGGAAGACACTAAAAAAGAAAAGAAAAAGGGGAAATAAAACTAAAAATCAAAAATAAAAGTTAAGAAAGGGTCGAATGTGTCCGACCGGGGTGTAATCAAGTCACCAAGGGCCGAGACAAGAAAAGATATGGAGGGGGGAAGAAATAAAAAGAAGAAAATAAAAGGAAATGGAAGGGGAGGGCTAGGTGTAATCAAGTCACCTAGCCCGGATTCCGCCTAAATCCGACTAAACTCTACCAAAAGAAAATAAAAATAAAGAAAAAGTGAAAAGACTTGTCAATTTGGATTTTCAATGGATTCTCGATGTAGTCACGTCATCGAGAATCGGGAGCAATAAACACCAAGGGCCCCGAGGGCCACCAAGACACCAAATACATAAAGGGAAGGGGAACAAACGAAGATAAACTAGCAATAAAAGACGGAAAAGAAAGGAGAGTCGCCTACCAAACGGTTAGCAACTCAATTATCTCCATTGCCTCAATGATCATATTTGGCACGTTGCTTGACTTCATCATCGTTATTCCTCTTCTTTCTCAATGTAGTCGCATGGTTGAAGTACTGGGCTTGTATTTGTGTAATGAGGGTGAGATTTGAGGTTAAACTCGGTGTATAGTGATGAGAAGATGAGATGAAGGTGTATATATGAAGTGTAAGGGTGAAGTGATAGAGGCAAGGGTGGGTAGGGAGGTTGGGAGGGGGTATAAAGTGGTTGTGTGGGGCTTAAATGAAGGAAAGAAGTCACCATCCCGGGCGGGAAGGCACCATCCCGGGCGGGAGGACACTTATCCCGAGCGGGAAGGCACGTAAGGGAGCCCACTTTTCAGCACAACTCATCCCGACCGAGATGGCATGCTTCTCGGCCGAGATGGCCTCCATCTTGAGCCTTAAAGCCTTCAATCACCATAACCTTCCACCCTAAGAACATTATCAAATACGGAATATAAATCCCGTCCTCAAAAGCTTGTCAAAAGCTCAAAAACCGACTTCCTCCACCAAGCTTTTATCATCAACTACTCCTCTCAAAACTTCATCTTCACTATTAACCTATCAAATAAACTCAATAAACACCATCAAAATCCCTCCCTCACATCGCTCATTAAAAATACCAAACTACAAGAGTTCCACAAAACACACGAATCCTAAAATCACACAAATACAACTACAAAAACACAAAGGAGAGGGAAGAGATGTATACAACACGATGGTTCTTGAGGAACTCCGTCAAACCTAAGATGGTAGGATTCTTCATTCATTTTCAACACCATGGTACACCACTCCATATTCCTCAAGGGCACGAAGCAAAAAGTTGAAAGCTCTCGAGAAATCTTCAATAAAGCTCGTGGAATACCAATCCACACTCCAAGGTTCTTCACAACCTTGCCTCGACGTTCCCGGAGCATCCCGATCTACTAAGTTCAACGTCTTGAACTTGTACTTGCGATCCTTTGGGATATACCCAAACTTCCATTCTTCTTCATGCCTCAAGGGAGGCTCAACCTTCTTTTTTCCAAGTAACTTGTCTTCATTCACATAACAAGGGCATTCATCCACCCCAAGCTCAAATGTATCATCATCAATTACATGGTCAAGAAGGGGAGATTTGGAACTCAAGAAAGTGAGTTCACTCATCTCCAAGCTACTCTCTAGCTTCTTAAAATCAAGCATATCACAAGCTTTCAAATTATTACACAAGGGAATTACATTTACATCATTTTCACACAATTTGTCGTTAATCTCCAAGCTTTCATCCGACTCATTCCCTAGCACTATGTCTTCCAAAGCATGGATCATATTACATGATTCTTCACTTGTAGGCGAGGTGTTGCCTTGGAGGTCAAACACGAGCTTCTCATCGCCTAATTTAAAGGTGATCCTACCTTTCTTGACATCGATCATTGCACCGGCGGTATGTAGAAATGGGCGCCCTAGGATATTGGGGGTGGTTGCATCTTCCGGCATATCAAGCACAAGGACATCGACCGGAATGAAGAATTTCCCGATTCTTAGTGGCACATCCTCTAACATTCCTAATGGTCGATTAAGCGAACGATCGGCCATTTGGAGTGTGATCGAGGTACACTTGAGCTCTTTAATTCCAAGTCGCTCACAAATAGAATATGGGAGAATGCTTACACTCGCCCCCAAATCACATAACGCCTTCTCGATCTTCAAGTTCCCTATGGTGCACGGGATTGAGAAACTACCCGGATCCTTCAACTTGGGAAGAGTAGAGCCTTGAATAAGCTCACTCACCTCTCTTGTGAACGCTATGATCTCTTCCTTGTCCAAGGATCTCTTCCTAGCCAATATTTCTCTCATGAAATTTCCATAGACCGGGACTTGGGTAATTAGCTCGGTGAAAGGGATGCTCACATCCAATTTCTTCACAATATCGACAAACTTGTCAAATTGAACATCCAACTTTGTCTTAAATTGCCTTGATGGGAACGGCAATTTGATGTGTATCCTATCTTGTTCATTAGGTTGGGACTTTTCATTTGACATCTTCTTCTTTGCCTTGTCTTCTTCTTGGGGTGGAAGCTTGTCTTCAATAGGTTTTTCAACCTCCCACAAGACTTGTTCCTCCATGAGATTTCCCCAATTCTCATTGCTTTGGCATGGAGATTCCACTTCTTTCTTGGCTTCTTGCTCATTAGGAAACAAGGGAGAATCGTAGGATGCACCGCTCCTCAAGGTGATGGCATTCACATGTTCAAATTTCGTTGGTACACCTTAAGGAGGTAGTTGACCCTTTTGTGTTGAAGAACTACCCGAAGCAACTTGAGCTAGTTGGGTTTCGAGCATTTTCATATGATTTTTTGTTTCCTTGTTTAACATTTGAAGTTGGGCAATAAGTTCTTGTTGAGTTCTTTGCATCTCCAATTGACTTCTTTGCATCTCCAACATTTGCTTTTGTGTATCGAAATCCCGAGGTGGGGATTGATGGTTGTGTGGAGTATTAGTAAGGCTTAGGGGAAAGCCATAGTCATGAGTTGGAGATCGGCTCCTTGGCTTGTTTTCTTATTGAGCATTTTAAACCCCTTGTTGGTTTTGCAAGTTCGCTTGGAACCCTTGAGAATTGCCTTGATTTAGGCCTTGAGAGTTACCATGATTGTGATTGTGGTAACCTTGGTTGTTGTTTTGAAACCCTTGAGAGTGTTGGTTTCCTTGGAAACCACCTTGATGAATGAAGTTCCCTTGATTATGGAACCCTTGATGATTGAAGGCACCTTGGTTATGGTAAGCAATTTGTTGTTAAAAATTGTTGAAAGGCCTTTGATTGCCTTGATAACCATGGTAGCCTTGTGTAGACACCCGCATTTTGACTGCCAGGTGTCTATGGTAGTTTCCAAAAAACACCGGATGATGATCGAACGCAAACATGCTCTAACACGCTCGGATATAGGCTCGGAATCAGTAATGTCCGGCATGGGCTTTTAACGGGATACAAATCTCACAAAGCCAACCTCAAATTCAGGCCCAGTGGGTCGTTCCGAGCAAAATAAGACTAATTTGGGCCAAAACCGACACCAAAAATAAAACCCGTCTTTTAGCGACCGGGTCAAAACCTGGTCAAAGACGAATCCGTTACACAAAGTCAACCAGGTGCGTTTCTAGAACTTTGCGCCCAAATACAAGATTCAAAAATATCCAAAGTCAACCATTTCCTAAAATGGCTCATCCTAATTGATCCACTCGGTCGAGTGGATTGACCCACTCGATCGAGTGGAGCCTCAAAATCCGGAACAGACCCGTTTTTAAAGACACTCGATCGAGTGCACTAGGGCCACTCGATCGAGTGACCCTAGGTCGTGTGTTTTTCCTATAAATACCCCATCAACCCATCACATTTCACATCTTTGAACAACTTTTTCCTTCACAAATTTCAGCCAACTTTGTATTCTTTTACACTACATTTCGGCCACAATTCAACCCTCAATCACTATCTCAATCATACACACTTCGAGAGCAAAACCTCGAGACATCCGTCTCTACAAAACGCATACACACATACACACCATTAACTCTCCCTATATATCTCGACGTTCTCGCGCCATTGCCGCCATTTGACGAACCGTATCCAGAGAAGCAAGAGCATGTAGGTTGAGGGTGTGACATTCAACACCGACATCTCCTTTCTCTTTTGTTTTCGTTCTTTTATTTATGTTTATGTATATATATTATAACTAGTCGATAGTAACGACATGCTAACATCTAACATTTTTATTCATCGCATCTAACCACTAACTCTTTAATTATCGTCTTTAACGTATTAATACCGTGTACATATATACGCATATAATAATACTAAATTTCGGATCCTAACACGTTTAACTATGACGATCATCCAAAGTCCGTTTAATCCCTTTATGAACAACGACGGAGGTGGCACCCTTTCGAGGAGCGCCGCCCCAATGTGTTCAAGGGCATGACGTGATCGTGATTGATCATAGTTGAACGTGCTCGACTCCATTTTCAAGATTAGCGTGAAATCCGTTAATGCGAAAATCGACATCACATGATCCGTTAGGATCAATATCGATGCCGTGACGCGGAAGGCTACAATTTCGTCGCTAATCAAATATTTTAATCCCGTAGTGACATCTTCTATAAAATTCCGATAACGGTATTATAATCATATAAGACATGATTATAGTACCGGAAAGCCAAGTTAAATCTAGATCGTCAATATTTTTATTTAACTTGGCCAACTATCAATTTTTAAACATAAAAACGAAGCGAGCCATACCTCGTACAGGGGCCACTCGATCGAGTTGCACCCCAAAAACCGGGCAGTAGCCACCTCAAAGGTGCACTCGATCGAGTCCTGACCATGACTCGATCAAGTGGGTCCTATTGCCCAACAGACCGAGAGCTCTAATGCATCATCCGAGCCTCGTTATTTTCCTACGACTTTAGTCGTCGCGTGTAAAGTCGATCACGTGATCTCTTCTTCCAAAATCCATGCATGTCACTTCACCTTAACGACTTTGATCGACGGTCTCGCACCATTAATCGTGTGTCGACGAATATTTAGTCGTATCCGACACATGATTATTTTAGACTCCATTTCTCGACATGATAAGTCGGGACAAGGCATCGGGATTCGGGATCGGGCTAGCACCACGCCTAGGTTCTTTATCCCCGTCCTTTGGTTAATATATAAAATAATGTGTATTTAACCAAAGTTCGTCCGTTTGCACGACTCACGGTGTAGTTTATATTTATTATATACGGGTCCGTTTCTAGTTAACGTTTACCATTTCCTATTCGATTATTCTATTTTATTGCTCGTTGTATTGTGAATTCCGGGTTGTATTTCCGCCCATGTAACTTGTAATCGATTTATATTGCTTTACTTTATTTATTTGCGTTTTACCGTTTATAAATGAACCTTCGCATGCTAAATCACTTTGACGTGAATCAAGATGCATTAAAATGACGTAGCAACCCATTCAATTTTTATATCTTGTAAAACGTTGTTTGCATAACATTTTACCGGATTACTAGCACGCGTATTAAAAGGTCAAACGATGTCTTAGTAGAGGCCGCTAAGTGCGGGCGGGGTTGGGTGTCTTTAGTGGGCTTCCCAACACGTACCCTCACCCCTTACTCAGAACCTCGGTTTCCGGATGCCCGAAACCGTTGGCGCACGAGAGTCATTCTATAGACAATAATCGGTAGTGACGGTATCGGTATCGCAATGCAAAGGGACGAGCCCAATAAACTCTAAAACCGAAATGGGTCGTACTTTGTGTACGGTCCATAGCGATATAGAGTGGGCTCGAATGGGTCCGAACTCCCACGAAGTTCGGTGGCGACTCCATTTCGACTTAAATTTCAATTCGATCCATTCTCATATGGAGATGCATTCGCCTACACAAACCCGCGCGTGGCCGCGTCGGGTGGGCCGCGTCGGGGTGGACCTACGACCCATTTCGGTTTTAGAGTTTATTGGGCTCGTCCCTTTGCATTGCGATACCAATACCGTCACTACCGTTTATCGTGTATAGAGTGACTCTCGTGCGCCAATGGTTTCGGGCATCCGGAAACCGAGATTCTGAGTAAGGGGTGAGGGTACGTGTTGGGAAGCCCACTAAGGACACCCAACCCCGCCCGCACTTAGCGGCCTCTACTAAGACATCGTTTGACCTTTTAATACGCGTGCTAGTAATCCGGTAAAATGTTATGCAAACAACGTTTTACAAGATATAAAAATTGAATGGGTTGCTACGTCATTTTAATGCATCTTGATTCACGTCAAAGTGATTTAGCATGCGAAGGTTCATTTATAAACGGTAAAACGCAAATAAATAAAGCAAAGCAATATAAATCGATTACAAGTTACACGGGCGGAAATACAACCCGGAATTCACAATACAACGAGCAATAATATAGAATAATCGAATAGGAAATGGTAAACGTTAACTAGAAACGGACCCGTATATAATAAATATAAACTACACCGTGAGTCGTGCAAACGGACGAACTTTGGTTAAATACACATTATTTTATATATTAACCAAAGGACGGGGATAAAGAACCTAGGCGTGGTGCTAGCCCGATCCCGAATCCCGATGCCTTGTCCCGACTTATCATGTCGAGAAATGGAGTCTAAAATAATCATGTGTCGGATACGACTAAAGAGTCGTCGACACACGATTAATGGTGCGAGACCGTCGATCAAAGTCGTTAAGGTGAAGTGACATGCATGGATTTTGGAAGAAGAGATCACGTGATCGACTTTACACGCGACGACTAAAGTCGTAGGAAAATAACGAGGCTCGGATGATGCATTAGAGCTCTCGGTCTGTTGGGCTATAGGAACCACTTGATCGAGTTATAGTCAGGACTCGATCGAGTGCACCTTTGAGGTGGCTACTGCCCAGTTTTTTGGGTGCAACTCGATCGAGTGGCCCATGGCACTCGGTCGAGTGGCCCCCGTACGAGGTCGGGGTCGCTTCGTTTTTATGTTTAAAAATCGATAGTTGGCCAAGTTAAATAAAAATATTGACGATCTAGATTTAACTTGGCTTTCCGGTACTATAATCATATCTTATATGATTATAATACCGTTATCGGAATTTTATAGCAGATGTCACTATGGGATTAAAAGATTTGATTAGCGACGAAATTGTAGCTCTCCGCGTCACGACATCGATATTGATCCTAAATGGATCATGTGATGTTGATTTTCGCATCAACGGATTTCACGCTAATCTTGAAAATGGAGTCGAGCACGTTCAACTATGATCAATCACGATCACGTCATGCCCTTTAACACATTGGGGCGACGCTCCTCGAAAGGGTGCCACCTCCGTCGTTGTTCAAAAAGGGATTAAACGGACTTTGGATGATCGTCATAGTTAAACGTGTTAGGATCCGAAATTTAGTATTATTATATGCGTATATATGTACACGGTATTAATACGTTAAAGACGATAATTAAAGAGTTAGTGGTTAGATGCGATGAATAAAAATGTTAGATGTTAGCATGTCGTTACTATCGACTAGTTATAATATATATACATAAACATAAATAAAAGAACGAAAACAAAAGAGAAAGGAGATGTCGGTGTTGAATGTCACACCCTCAACCTACATGCTCTTGCTTCTCGGGATACGGTTCGTCAGATGGCGGCAATGGCGCGAGAACGTCGAGATATATAGGGAGAGTTGATGGTGTGTATGTGTGTATGCGTTTTGTAGAGACGGATGTCTCGAGGTTTTCCTCTCGAAGTGTGTATGATCGAGATGGTGATTGAGGGTTGAATTGTGGCCGAAATGTATTGTAAAAGAATACAAAGTTGGTTGAAATTTGTGAAGGAAAACGTTGTTCAAAGATGTGAAATGTGATGGGTTGATGGAGTATTTATAGAAAAACCCCACGACCTAGGGTCACTCGATCGAGTGGCCCTAGTGCACTCGGTCGAGTGTCTTTAAAAACGGGTCTGTTCCGGATTTTGAGGCTCCACTCGATCGATTGGGTCAACCCACTCGACCGAGTGGATCAATTAGGATGAGCCACATTAGGAAATGGTTGACTTTGGATATTTTTGAATCTTGTATTTGGGCGCAAAGTTCTAGAAACGCACCTGGTTGACTTTGTGTGACGGATTCGTCTTTGACCTGGTTTTGACCCGGTCGCTAAAAGACGGGTTTTATTTTTGGTGTCGGTTTTAGCCCAAATTAGTCTTATTTTGCTCGGAACGAGCCACTGGGCCGGAATTTGAGGTTGTTTTTGTGAGATTTTTATCCCATTAAAAGCCCATACCGGACATTACTGATTCCGAGCCTATATTCGAGCGCGTTAGAGCATTTTTGCGTCCGATCATCATCGGGTGTTTTTTGGAAACTACCATAGACACCTGGCAGTCAAAATGCGGGTGTCTACACCTTGATTGTCCCTTAAGGAGGAGCAACATATGGTAGACGGTATGGTTGTTGAGCTTGTTGTTGGGAAGCTTGGAACATATGAGGATTGGGCACATTTTGAGCCTTGAAGTTAGAGTATGGGGCACCTTGCTTGTATGCTTGAAAAGCATTCACTTGCTCAATGCTACTTCGACAATATGAAGGCTCATGTCCATGTATTCCACAAATCTCACATATCCCATAATAAGATGTAGGAGTAACCATTCCCATAGCATTAACTTGATGAATAGATTGTTGGTTGGAGGAACTAGTGCTTTGACCTTGATTAAAGTGACTTTGGAGTTTCTTATCAATAGTGTCCATGTGGGTCTTCAATTGTGCTCCAAGATCGGCGCTAAGTTGTGTAATGGCATCAATCTCATGCCTTCCCCGGCCTATAATATTGAGAGTTATGAACCGCCATTTCTTCAATTCTAGACCAAGTTTGGTTATTGTAACACCCGCTATTTTTCCTAAGCATTTTCATTCTTTCCGTTAGGACTCCGTCTTAACTCTGTCACTTTTCGGCCTCATATTTCATCATTTTACTAAGCTCTATTTTAATTTTGAGTTTAATAATTTTTATTTTTAATTTTTAAAGATTTAAATTCTTTTTAAATCCATTTATTTGGTTTCTTCGTAAACTAATTAATTTTTCCGCAAGGAATTCTATTTCTCTTCGAATTGACATTTTTAAACTTGGATTTAAGTTATTCCTTTTCCTAAAAATGTTTGAATACGTTTCTATAATATTTTCAACTAGTAAATATTTTTATTTACAAAAATTTAGTTGTTAATGATTTTATTACGAAGCTTCGCGAATAATTATTTTCTTACGCGAGGATTACTCGAATTACTTTTAAATGCCTTTAACTATTTTACGATTATACTTTTTATCAACTTATAAATTATTTGAGACCATTTCCTCACATTTTGGACCGACTAAGCTCTTGGTAACAAATTTTACTACGTTTCATTTAATACGTTTCATTTTATCACGTTAAAACGTAAACGTAAGATTATTTCTTTTCATTCATTTGAGGCATTATTATAGAAACTCTTCATCCTCCCCCTCCTTCAAGTGGCCGGCCAAATCTTGATAAGAAGAGCCTTGTTTTTATCAACTCATTCATTCACATTTATGCACAAAAAGACCTTCCATCCTTCTCATGCATTTTTGTCATAAAAAAAATATTCATCACCCTTTCTTTTGTTGTTTGGCCGAGACTCCCTCCTCTCTCTTAGGCAGATTTTTGCTCATTTCGAGTCTCAATCGCATCATTTTTATCGTCATAATAATCCTCTTTCTGTTCTCTTCGTTAAGGTATTAATCGACGTCGTTTTCGATCAATGTTTACCTTGATTTTTATTATTTTTCTCATGGTATTTTTCTGCCATGATTTTCGTGTTTGGTAGGATTTTTGGACGATCGCGAAACCGACGAATATATAATCGATTCAGACTTGGAGTAGAGGTAACGTCGATGTTACTTTTTCATGATTTTAATTGAGTATTTTCATGTATATATTTTTATGTTTTATTTTGGCAATATATGTATGTCACGAATTCTGGAAAAATTTTAAAAGTTGAAAATTTGAATGATTCGGTATTTTTATCGCTTTTACGAGATTAACGATTAAATCGTCATATTAATTTGTAAAATCGTAATATTCGGCCTAAACATGTAATATATATTTATATTCTGTAAAGATGATGTTTTTGATGATTTTTAATAATTTATTATTTTTCTGATATTTTAGTTATCGATTATTGAATTATTACCATTTACGGACAAAAACGATTTAAAGCCGATTTTTAGTTCTAGTACTTAAACATTTTATTTTAATCTGATTTTTGACGTGGTGAAACTTTCTGTTGAAATAGAATTTTCTGATTTTCTTCATAGTTTTTTGGAATTGTTAAGTGGATGAATTAATTAATCACTTTAAAACATCGTTTATCGTTAAAACCGTGTTTGTCGTTTAAATTCTCGATTTCTGGTCTTTGGTTTAAATCTGGAAAAAATTATGATTCTGATGATTTCATATTAAAATGTAATTTTATGATTTTTAGTGCCTTAATAAAATTTTAGGAACGATAAGATTTATTAATGGAATCGTTAATTGTGAAAACGGGTTTTAAAGACGGTTTTGACGGAAGTTAGTAAATCTGGAACTTTGAAAAATCTGGAAAATTAGTATATTCTGGAAAATGATGATTTTTATGTTTAATAATAATTTTTAGACATTAATACTTAAGTCGTTTTGTAATTACTATTTTTATTAATCGTTATTGTCGATATTAGACGATTAACGAGAAAACGCTTTAAAAACCGAGTTATAGGATTCTGGAAAATTTTATTTTCTGGACAGAATGTCCATAAATATATTTTAACTATTTTACGTAATTTTTGTACTATTTATTAAAGTTTTTAATTAATAAGTATTGGTTTTCGGACAAATTGTGATTTATCGTTAAAATGCTTCGTCTTACCTAAAATAATTATTTTTCCAGCAATTTTGAAAATATTTAAATCGGAAACTTTAAGAGTTAAATCATCCCTTAACATACTCTAAATATATTTGTTGGTTTAATTAAATAAACACGTTCAAATATTTAATTTAATGTTTGCCGTAAAATCCTATTTATAATTTTATTGTCGAAACTAATAATAATTAGAGAATTTTAACTTTATAACTTTTGAAAACACCCTAATTAGTAATATTAAAATGTTTAAGACATTTTTAATCATTTTATAACGCTTATACGATATTTTATTAATTTCATAAAATCAAATGTTCGCTTTAATAATTAATATCGTTAAGGCCGAAAGTATTAGTTTTATAAATCTATATCGTTTACTAAAAATGTGGTATTAGTATGAACTAATATTTTCACTATTTTGATATAATGCTATTTTTAGTAAAGTTTTTAAAAATAGAAGTTTCCTAAAATAGAAAGTTTCCTCTTTTAGAATATAAATGTTTACTTTTTTATCCTCATTTTATTTATATTTATTATATCTTTTGAGTATCGATAATGGCTTTGTTTTGGAGTTATAGAATAAGAACAAGTGTGAGGTTAGAGTAATATATTCTAGGGTTTACGGTTTTGCCATCAACCATAAGGCTAGTGTATCAGAATACATTGGTTGTTGAACCGGGTGACAGGTATCTCGGGAGTTTTGTACATTTTGACCTTAAGCTTAGGCCTCGCAGTAAGTCGCCGTCATAAGTTGAACTGGGTGACAGGTAATCCCAGGAGACGTGTGCATTATCTTAAACTAGGGCCACGCATTTATAAGTCGCCGCTCTATTATGGTTGAGTAGCCTAGTTAGAGACCGAAGTTTGATTTGTTTGAACTAAGTTCTCGAAGCTAGTGTTTAGTACTCTCCTAGTAAAAGTCTAGCCGTCTACACTACTCCTATCCATAACGCCATTTTGAATATTTTTATTATTATCGATACAAATTGGTTTGCAGGTTGGCAAATATTTTTATGTTTCTTCGGAAACCCATTTAATTATTTCATTTCGCGCTGAAAGCTTATTTTAATATGCTGTTTTACTGTTTTCCATTTTGACTATTTTTCCTATATTAGTAATTACTGTTTTAAAATCCTGTTATACGGCTGGGAGAACGTTGACATTGCTCCTCATTGATTGTGGCTGTTATGTTTTTAACATGACAAGTATGCGTGTTTCCGGGTGTGGGCTAGCGGGCAGACATGATCCTTGCTCGATTAATTTTAATAATTATGTTTTGTGGATTGTTAAACCCCTTTGTGGATTTATTTAATTTTGGCCATTTTATTTAGGGCTTAATGTTTGACTTTACCATTTATATTTTTTTATAAAAACATAGTTATAGCGTGTTATAATCCCGACTCTACAGTGTTTCCGCCACTGTATCGCGTTAGAATTTCTAGGGGATTACAGTTATCATCTACCTCGGTGAACCTTCCATTGGACCCCATGTTGAGTATTGTTGTGTGTCAAATTTAGACCTTTTTTCCTCTCATTTAGACCCGTTTTTCCCTCGTTTTGCGAGACTTGAGCGCGATTATCGCCGTATTTTGAGTAATTCTCGCATTAGTGTCTCTGTTTTGCATTTTACGTGTTTTGGTAGTTTTCTGACTATTTTGACAGGATTTTCGACCAAAAACGTGTCTGAACTCCTATGAGCATGAGAGAGAGGGAAACCGTTCGAAAAGTAAAGCATACAACTCAAAATCCAAAGTCCAAACCCAAGAGGTGAAACCTTGAGCGAAAAGGAAAAACTACAAGTCCATTGGACATCTTCACCGGAGAGGTCGAACTTCAAATGAAAATATCTAGAGTTATAGACCTTGGATCGACGCGATTCTAATTGGAGGTGAAAGCTTATCTTCTTAGCTTTCCAACGGCATATCACACGCCCCAATCGGAGTTCAAACGAGAGAGTTATGGCCCTCTGAAGTCACAGGGCGAAGTTTCACCCGATGAGATTTGACCGGGCGAAACTTCGCCCGACGGTGTTCCTCCCCAGATTGCCATTTCGGACAAAAAGTTCACCGGGAAAAATTTCACCCGATGAAGTTCATCGGGCGAAAATGGCCGGGCGAAATTTCGCCCACCGGGTGAAATTTCGCCCGATGGAGAAAAGTGCCAAAAACAGCAAAATGAGAAGAAAATCTCACCGGGCGAAATTTCACCTGGTGGGATTAATTCGTCAAGCCGGGCGAAGTTTCACCCCATGAAGACTCATTGGACAAAGTTTCATCTCAAAGGACAAAGTCTCACTAATGGGTAAGGATTAGATTATGGGCTAAGATTGTGTGACCTATTAAGGGCTTATTATATATAGTAACCCTAGGTTTTCATTTGAATTTTGTGCCATAAGTGTGCCTCCTTAGGGTAGCTTAGTTTAGTAGATCTCCTTCGTAGTAGTAGTAGTAGTAGGAGTAGTAGTTCACATAGTAGAAAAACTCCATAAATTTAGTAGTTTCCATTAGTTTTAGATTAATCTACTCTATAATTTCTACAATCAAGTTCCTACTTTAGTTGAAGATTTGAGTTTTATTTGAAGATTTGTGGGGTTTATTGAAGAATTAGTGACAAGTTCTTCATTCTATTCATCAAAGATTCAATCTTTATTTATGCAATCTTCTTATTTCTTGTAGATCTTCATAGTTGGTATATTTCTCTTCCACTCTCTAATCTCTAGTTTAGGTTAATGTTGTTTTCTCATTATTATCTTGTTTAGATCATCTTAGTATTGTTAGTTTCTCTAGATTTTATTTATGTTGTTGTAGATTACTCTCTAGTTTATTTTGTTAGATCTTATCTCTTGCATAGTTTAGTGGGTAATTGTTAGATCATAGTTCTCTTATTGTTTTGTTGTTAGTTTCTTTATATATAGTCATTATGCATGTTGTAGTTATTTTCTCCTTAGTTAATGTTTTGTTGTTTACCATGATTAGTGAGTAGATCTTTGTTAGGGGGCTAGGGGAGGATGGATTTGGGCAACTTAGATTAAGAATTCTTGTGATTGAATGCACTTGAGTTGATTTGTCTATTTTGGAATTGTTGTATGCTTGTTGACTTACTTGATCAATTTAGTTGACTCGTATTCACCCTCGTCAATCTGGGGAAACTTGAGGGTTGGGTAATTCCGACTTAGTGACCTAGCTTCTTCTTCGCGAAAGCGAGTCTTAGTGAGGTCGGGTGTAGAGACCGAAAGGTGACCCATCCCTTATCAATTGTGTATTGTTTGCTTGATTCCTTGTTTTTGTGTCTCGTTTCCGATTCCCCGACTCTCCCTAACACCTTTCCCATTAATAGTTTCTCGCCTAGGTTCCGTAGCTCGTTTAGTTAGTCTAGTTCTACTCGTCCAAAACCCTCCTTCTCGATCCAATCACTCTTAGACTTTGACTTGACCGACTTCCCATAGACCGTCCTTGAGGATCGATCCCGACTTGCCGCTACTACGTAGTAGTATTTCAGAGTTTATAAATTTTGTTTGATCGTGCGGGTCGCGACGCTCGCGCATCAAAATGGCGCCATTGTCGGGGACGGCGATTAGTTAGTTGAGTTTTTGTCTTTTTGTGTTTGGTTTTGCTTTTATTTTTATTTCTCTCTACCCTAGTACCACTTGGTGCTAGGAGACTCACCTTCTACTTGAGTCTTTGCCCAAAAACAGGTTATCACGTTTTGGTTCGATCCCGAGTCAGAGATGTTTTCTAAAGCTATGAGATTCCGGGGAAATAACTCAAGAAAGGTGATTCCACATTCATACCTCACACCACCAAACATTCATCCTATCCTTCCACCTCTTCCAAATCCCTTCATATCACAAACTTACTACCATTCCCACCATTAATAATCCACCTACACCTTCCACTCCACAAAATTTCCCGTCAACATCACCTCTTATCACTCCAAAAAATATTTCTCCACCTTTTACACCTCCCATTTCACCACCACCCCCAAGAAACTTCCAAGAACCCGTCATGCCACCTCTTGATTCACATTCCCAACCCTTGGAAAGCACTTCCATGAACAATGAATCAAAGCTCGAATTAAAATCGGAAGAACTAACCAAGAGGTTTGAAGGTATAACTTCTAATTCTAACTCAAGGGATGTGAACCAAGTTCAATCAAAGCCACCAAGACGCTACCAAAAATCCCTTGTGAGTGTTGTGGAAACTATGGTCAAGTCCAACAATTGTATTCCTTCTTATACAGGAATGTGCTATCAAGAATGCAATGAAGTCCAAGTGTTTCAAAATATCAATCCAATGCCTCAAAATGACCCTTTTCCAAACACATACAATCCCGAAACAAGGAACCATGTGCAACAATACAACTCTTATGCAAATCATGGTGTGCAAAATCCGGGACCAATGTATCAAGGGGGACAACAAGAAATGCCATCCAATTCACACCATCAACAAAGTTCTTTCATTCAAGGGCCTCCTCCATACTTGCCTCTTCAAAAGGAAAATTTTAACAATCAAGGAGGCAATTATTTCACTACAAAAAAATCACCATTTCGCGGCGATTATTTTGGTAATTCGTGGCGATTCTATTCGACGCGAAAGGTTTCCCCATCGATTGTGTATTCGTTGAGGTAGGCGGCGTTGCCGTAGCCTTTCGTGTCGAATAATCTATTCGCTGGGTTAGGTTCTCAAAAGCGACGCGAAAGCAGATGAGGTTTAGTGGCGATTTTAGTGTCGATTATTATTGATGCGGTAAATGTTTTGATTTTCCCACTAATAATAATCGTAGCGATTGTATTCGATACAATAAGTACAATAAAACGTCATTTAGTGGCAATTGTTGTAATTGTATTCGACACGATAAGCAATTACTATAATATCATTCCTTTTACAATTTTATCAATAGTATTCGACGGGATAAGTATTTACAAACAATCGTAACAATTGCATTCGACACGATATGTATTACAATTGCAACGACAAGGTAAATTGGTATCGATTTCATTCGATACGAAATATCATTTCTATCTCTCAAATATGATGCGAAAATAAAAAGAAAGGACAAGCGAAAAAACATGATACTTATATATAACTCATAAAATCCCAAAATTATATGTATCCAACCTCGACTAAATTAAATTAATAAAAATAGGTCCAAAATAAGTGCAAACAATCCTTTTAGAACCTAAAAAAATTAAAATGGTCTTCAACCCCAAAGGAAAGCTTCAAACCATCTATTCCAAATCACATAGAGTAGCTGCGCCTCGAAAAAACTGCAATAACAAATATCATGTATATACCAAGTTATACCGAATTTTTAGTCATTTCCCACGTGCAAGTAAATAAATGAAATAGATTTATGTATGTATGTATATACACACTCACTGGTTCATGTATGTTCCTTGGCACATATAACAAAATGTCACAAATCAGCTGCTTGAGTTGCTATAATCATCCTGTACGAACAATTGAAACGCACACCGAATATTATATGACGTGAGTCCATTATCTAGTTCAGTTCAATATAATATCATATTTGTAAAATATTGTGTACTAAGTACAAACCAATTATATAAAAAAAAATGAAATAAGAACATACCGTATTAGTCTGATCGTATTTTGAATATTCTTTTGATGTTCTACCTTTAAAGAGGGCCAACAATTCATGGAATACATTCTCTAGTTGATTTTGCTTTTCCAATACCTTATTTACCTCCGCATCACTCTTTGCTTGTACCATCTTCAATTCTTCGGCATGTTTCTGTTGCATGAGGTTCATCTCATCACGAAACTTGTTCATTAACTCATTGGAGGCGACATTGTTTTCTACAAAGTCTGACAATGGTTGTACCCTAGAATTACCCCACAGTTTGAAAGCACATAAGCCTCCACCAACTCCGCGCACACGTCCACGTCGTTCTTCTTTTCCTATTACTTGATCAAATATATCTCCTTTCCAAGCTATCTTTCCATCCATTTGCTCTATTTGATTGGGTAACTCTTGTAATTTTTGTTTCATTAATTCCTAATGTATATAAAAAATGTTTGAAATAATCATTAAAATAGTGACGAAGAGAATAAAAAAATAAAAGGATAAGCGCTACTACTTTTTTTGCTTTTAAAGTGTCGATTTGTAATGATATTGAACTCTACATTAAAAAAAATGTGCAATAATTAAATAAAACTTACAACTGCTTTTGACGAATTTTCATCAATTTTCTTCTTCTCTCTTGTTTTTCTATCCTTGTGAGTCTCAATGAAAATTTGAGCGCGACTGGGCTCAACACCATTAACCGTCTAGATAAAGAATATAAAACACTAGATTATTTACTGCACACAAAAATAATAGAAAGGAAACAATAACCGAGCACAGATATTAAACAATTTATGAAAAAGAGTATCACCCTTTTAGCTCTTAGTTGAGCAAAACTTTGTCTCCCTGCGCAGTGAGGCATAGTTTGATTTTTTAGATTGATCCTATTAATTGCTGCACGTCTCTGTGCATATATAGAGGTATAGCTTTGTTAATTATTTATTAAATTTTACAATAATATAACAATACTAGTCCTAATAAATATAAATATCAAACACCTTTGTCTTGTCTTGATCCCAGTAAGAAATCAACTTCAACCATTGATCCATAGGAACACGTGAAGGCTTCGCATTAACCAAGCTTGATCGATTTTGTTTGTTTGGCTCATAGTACATCGCTTTTAGTTCTTCTCTAAAATCCTTAACCACCTTTCCTAATGCCTTAAGAATATGATCTTCCCCTTTATGTGGGAATGTAAATCGCAACTACATACAAAAATAAAAAAGATTTGATATTATACGAATGTACTATATAATACATTGAACATTTTTTTGGTTAAATGTTGCAAAGGTTAATAAAACATTTATCGTAAATATAACTTTCTTTTATACCTTTATCTCAGTCATACATCTAACTTTGTACTCTTACGGTACAAGCCTCCAATCGGAATAGCCTTGTGGTGCTAATTCAGGATTTCTTCCCATTTTACCAATGAAACTAGACAAAGCGACAGATCCATCGCCATAAGGCTGACCTTCCTTATTGAAATCAACGACCGTTCGTACATCAGCCGGTTGATTCCAAATATCAGTTAAAATAGTCGGTCCTCTACGTCTCACTATCACCCTAGAAAATATTATTAGCATTAATCGTATCAAATTTCTACAGGACCAACATTAGGTAACAAGGCAAAAAAATTCAATTACATACCTGAACGTTCAACCGTATCAGTATCTGTTTCATTAGGATTATCCTCGGTCGAATCTGATGTTTGTATTACCTCATCTAACACATTTCATGTGTTATCACCTCCATTAGCGACTGATGAGTTTATATTATGCTCCTCACCAGGTGTTAAAGTTGAAAAAGTATCTGCATTACCATCTCCATCAAGATTGAAAGAAGCGTCATCTCGCAAGCTGATTTTTGTCAAACGTCTCCTTTTTGTCATGATTTCTGAAATGATAACATAAAAAACATCATATTAGTCTATCAGTAGTTTCCCAAAAGTAAGGGGATAAAATTCATAAAATGAAAGTTTCACAGATTGCTTTCATAACCTGAATGCATATATGATAATCAATTCAACAACAAAGAACACAGCACCATCTACCATTTGAGAGATAAATTACCTTTTAGTGGAAATGACATACAATCTGAAAATTTATATTGCATGGCTTTATGAGAAACCTTGCATCGACAATTGCTTCGTAAGATAAAACATAGAGACTAAAAATTTATATTCTAAAAAGAAAGATAAAGCGTACCACGATGAGGGAAACATCCAAATAAATTAGTAATATTACTAATATTCTAATACAATACCAAACCAACATCACTGCTAAAATCTAACCAAAAAATATAAAACAATGGCTCATGTATCATCCACGTATGTTCCTTCCACACCAGACAAGTCAATATCCATGTCGAAAGCATCTTCTACGGATGTCAAACGGTGTTCTTCAATCTCTGAATCAACTTCCCATTGATCATCTCCCAAATCGAAAGTACCTCTAGGCTTTATCGACTTTGGAATAAACCAATCGTGATTTGTTCCATCTTGCACATATATAACTTGATCAACTTGAGAAGCAAACACAAATGGCTCATCGCTTACTCGATTGAGATTATACATAAGATGAGAAAATTTAACAAGAGTAAATCCCAACTTGTCTTTCTTTAAACCACTCGCACTATGAACATTAACCCAATCACACCTAAACATAGGTATCGAAAATTTACTGTAAAAATTTAACTCGATGATATCAGTTAAGATCCCATAATATATAACATCTCCGAGAATCGGATTTGTATCCTTGGAGCTAGCATAACTTTGTGTCTTTGCTACAACCTTCACCCCACTATTTTGTGTAGTCTTATTTTTCTCAAATTCTTTAGTACGAAATCTATAACCGTTTTTCATATCAAACGCTTGAAATCTTCTAGCCATGGGCAATGGACCAAGTGCAAGTGTCTTAACATCATCTGTGATTCTTATGTCATTCTTGTTGTCAGGATCATTAACCTAATAAATTGAACATGAGAAAACAAGGTTCAATTCAAGATAAGTACAATATATATTTTTCTTTTTTTATGAAACTATTTGTTTTAGTAAATACTCACAAATGTTTTCAACCATTCCACAAATTCTTCGTTGTGCATTCGATCTTGGACAATTTGAGTTAAACGATTACATCTATGTATTCTCTTGAGGAAAGATACATGTTCCCTACATCAATTTTTCACGTTAGTTATAAAATATATTTAAACATCATCAAAGTTAGAGACAAAGATGCGAAATTAAATTTCATACTCTCTTAAAGATTCAATATCTTTGCAATCACAATTGAACAGAACGTATCGATGTGCTTGTACCCTTGTCTTCTCATCCATCATAAAACCTTCAACTCGTCCATACGGTTGACCAACCGATGGAAAAAGACATGATTCTCCACTATTTTCATAACCATAGGTACACTGTGCATTGTTTCTATTTGAGGAATTCCTAATGTCATCACCTTCTCCCAAGTAACGAGAGCAAAATGTTATACACTCTTGAATTAGATAAGTTTCTGCAATCGATCCTTCAGGACGTGCTTTATTGCCAACATATGACTTGAGTGTAGATAAATACCTAAAATAATTAGCTTATTAGGCATGTTTCGTTTTATGATACACCACTAATGAAAACTAAATAAAGGAAACATTATTACCTCTCAATAGGGTACATCCATCGGTAATGCACCGGACCACCAATTTTAGCTTCAGCGACTAGATGAACCACAAGGTGTACCATAATAGTAAAGAAAGTTGGTGGAAAGAGTTTCTCCAAGTTACAAAGAATAGTAGCAATCTTTGTCTCTAATCGTTCAAGTTCTCTAATGTACAGTGTTCTTGAACATAATGCTCGGAAAAAATCACACAACTCAATTAAAATTGGGGATACTTTCTCATGTAAGCTCTCTCTTATCGCAAGAGGTAACATTAGCTGCATTAGCACATGACAGTCATGACTTTTCAACCCAGACAACTTCCGTTTTAGCACACAACGAGAGATGTTTGACGCATAACCATCCGGAAATTTGACATTCTTAAGAACTTCACAAAATCGATCTTTTGCCAAATTGCTCAAAGTATAAGGTGCAGGGGGCAAAAATAACTTTTTGTTCCCTTGAGGTTGAGGCCATAAATGTTTTCGCACACCAATCTCTTGTAGAGTTTGACGAGCTTTGAGGTTATCTTTTGACTTGTTAGGAACATTTAAGAGTGCGTTAACTACATTATCGCACACGTTCTTTTCTATGTGCATCACATCGAGGTTATGACGCAAAATATTATGCTCCCAATAAGGAAGATCAAAGAAGATACTTTTCCTTTTCCAAGTGTTTGGTTCTACCCCCGAGAGGTGATCTTCCATAGTTTTTACCTAGAGTGAAAGAGATATTCTCCAATTGTTGTAACACCTCTGAACCAGATGGCGGTTTAGGGGGAGACCTGGTTTCTGTGGTGTTATCGAAAGATTTTTCATCAAAACGATAGTTATGCAAAGGATCCAAGAACCTCTGATGACCCATATAACAAACCTTCCCACTGTACTTGTATCGCTTGGACCACTTATCATTATTACAACATGGACACGCATTTTTTCCATAGACACACCACCCCGACAAATTACCATATGCCGGAAAGTCATTTATAGTCCACATGAGAATAGCATGCAATTGGAAACTTTTTTTTTCAAAGACGTCATACGTCTTAACACCTACATCCCAAAGCTCTTTCAATTCATCTATTAATGGCTGTAAGTAAGTGTCAATGTCATTTCCGGGAGACTTTGGACCAGGAATCATTGTAGAAAGAATAAAGAAAGGCTTTTTCATGCACAACCAAGGAGGCAAATTATATATCATCAAGAGTACGGGCCAAGTGGAATAGGTGCTACGCATTTCTACAAATGGATTAAAACCATCACTAGCTAAGCCTAATCTAACATTCCGATGATCCGCAGCAAAAGTCGGGTAACGATTATCAAAATTTTTCCATGATTCACAGTCCGCTGGATGCCTTAAAACACCATCTTCATTTGGTCGGTCCTTGTGATGCCATCTCATAAGTTCAGCTGTTTTAGAAGACATGAAGAGTCTTTGAAGCCTTGGTTTCAAAGGGAAATACCGGAGTACTTTGACGGGGATGTTTTTCCTTTTTATTACTTTTCCGCTACTGTTTTTCGTATTATTAGACACATTGACACTAGACTCATCTATGGTTTTCCAACGAGATGCTCCACAAACTATACACTGATTGTGATTGACGTACTCTTTCCAAAAAAGCATGTAGTCATTTCGACATGCATCAATTTTCTCGTACTTAAGAGTCAGTTTATCTACAATCTTCTTTGTTTCATAAAGGGAGTCGGGAATCACTGCACCTTGTGGTAAGGCCTTCCTAAAGATCTCAAGTAATTCTGTAAATGACTTATCGGACCATCCAGAGTTACATTTGAGATTATAAAGATGGAGGATAAATGAAAGTTTAGAATACTTCTTACACCCAGGATACAACTCCAACTTAGCATCTTCTAACAGCTTATTAAACGTATCAACATTAGAAGGGATTGACTCAAGTGGGTCTTCCACCCTAGTGAAACCTTCATCAAACTCGACACATTCGTTAGAATTAGGAGTATTGCTAGGATTCCCGCCAAGAGTCTCATTATTAGTAGTATTGGAATGAATTCCACAAGCATCCCCTAACATTTCTAATATCCTATTATTTGCAATGGATTTAGTAAGTTCGTCGACGTGACTAGGCATCGAAGAGGACCCGAAATCATAGTTATCATACCATTTCTCAAAGTCACGCATAGGTCCATTTATCACTAAATGGTCATAAACGTCTTTCTCGCTGCAACGATGGTAACGTACACATACGCCACAAGGACAAGCTATTGTTTTATCTTCACTAGAAGTTTTCTCAAATGCATATTTAACGAACTTTGTCAATCCCATTAAATAATCATTGCTTCCAAGATCATAGTCGGACCAAATTTTACGCTTTTGTCCAGCCATAAAATGATTATCTATTTAAGGAATAGCATTTCAAATTGAGTCGTGAATCATGGTAGTCAAAAGTAAAATCATATGATTATCAAATATCAGAAACAAATAGTTATACCCAATCATTTATGACCAATGCTATTAGCCCATATCACTTATGACATTAAGTGCTTGTTGTGTGGGCACGTGGAAGAGACGCTAGTACTTCTATGAATGCGCATATAGCAAATTGATATGGAAGAGGTTTAAGGAGAAGGTTGGGGACGTACTAAAAGAAGATAGTTTGATAGAGTGGTGTAGCAAGGCGAGGGGGTCGAAGCCAATGGCTAACCTAGGGGAGCGCACTACACCCCACGTGCGCACCCTTCGGTTTTCAATTTTCTTTAAAGAAAAATACTGATGTGTAGGTACTTGTACAATTTGAGTGAGAATGTGTAATTGAAACTTGTGTGGCGGAGTGGTTAGGAGGTTGTTGGGTGGTAGTGTTGGCTGTTGTTGGGGGTTCGAATCTCTTTATGCTCTCCTCCCTAGTTCAATAATTATTTTGCCTTTTGGTTCTTTTTTATGTCATGTTTTGATTTTTGTTTTGTTATTGTCAATTATTTCTAACTTTTTAATTTAAATATAACTCCTAATTTATGGAACCTAATTTTGGATTTCTTTTTTAATGTTATATATTTGTTGGTTTCCCATCAATTTATTATTTAGGTTATAGGTATTTTAGTATTTTTACATATATTTTTATGTCAATTTTTGGGTTTTTTTTAATGTCAATTAGAGTCAATTAAATATAATTTCCAATTGTGTAACTCTAATTTGGGTTCTTATATTACTCCCTCATTTCATTGACATGTTGCACTTTTTTTTTCAAATATTTCTTTGATTTCATTACATTCTTGTTTGGTACGAAGTATAATTTTCTTAAGAAATATATCACATTTAAGGCGAAAAAAAAATCAATGAAAATGAGGAAGTCTTTATTTGTTGGTTTTGCCTTATTTCTTTAGTTGGGTTATAAATGTGATAATGTTTTTACCTATTTCAAATTAGTTACTAAAAATCTAATTGGATTTTAAATGACGATACGTAATTATCTGACGGCAGTATGAATTTCAATTTTTAGTTAAATTTTTATAGTATCCACAATTTTTTTTTAAAGTGAACCCCCTCTCCTAAATTCCTAGGTCCGCCACTGGTCAAAGCTACAAAAGCATGTTTAGAATACTTTTTGACTAGCTACTCACTATAACCTAGGACATTAAAGGAATACAAGTAGGAAGGAACAGTGCATTGCTCATACAAAAAGAGTAATAGAGAGGACACTCAAAGAGATTAGAAACCCAAATCAAAAGGTTCAATTGAATGTATATAGTAAAAATAAAAAAGTTCATCACCTAGCAATCACCACTCAAATTAGAAACTGGACGAGAGGAAAAGGAAAGGAAAGGAACAGTGGAAAATTATGATGAAAATCAAAAAGTTTGTATTTCAGTTTGTATGTTACCTGCTTATAGCTACGCTTTACCTATGCTTTGCTCGATGTGCCTGCATGATAAACACAAAAAGTAAGACCTTCCACATAATACCTGCATGACACATTTGTTAACTGAGAACTATACTTCACACTGGAAAGAGATGAGAATGAGGTGACAAACACAAGCAATTAACCAATGCAATCTGAAAGAAACTTACAATAAAATCCTCAAGGCAATATGCACATCAAAACTAATTTAATAGTAGGACTATTACACAGAGTACTCTGTATTTCATAATTGTAGCTGATAAAGTTAGAAAATAAAAGGAAATCTTGGGCAACCAGCAATGATTTATTTTTCCAGATCTGAGACCCACAATCCACCCGCCAACTCTTTCTGTACATGTTCACATTCAAGCACTTTCTCTTTTTTTACTAGAAATATATTTAAAATTCTAAATCTCCACTAAAAAAAAGATAAGAAAAGCACATGTTGATGTCGTCCTAAATTCCAAAATCCTAAGAACATAACTACGTAGTACATAATATATCGGGACATGATGATGATGATCTAGATTCTGGTTTAACAATTGAGCGAATCTCGAGCTTTTCTAATGAATTTCTTGACAAGCTAGATAAACCTCCTTTAGCTGTCGCACTGGAAAAAAAAAAGAGAAGCTACACAACAACATTGACATTACGCATACAAACTCTTATCTTAACAGTACTACAAGCTAATAACCCTTTGAATGTTGGTTGGATATTATCTCATTCATAATATCCACACCTAAGTGAGGTGTTAGACGCTAACACGGTGCTTACTACTGTTTTTCTGAGCAAGAAGGCCGAGAAACAGATGAAGCAACTACGACATGTTATTGAATAATTGATGACTTGATCCGATCCATCCATTTTCCTTCACCTTTTGCTGTTTAAATGTTACTGTATTTCTCGATATGCTACTGTTTATCTATCTATTATTAAGTTTTATCGGTGTTTCGTTTATCTAAAGGTCGTGAAACTGTCTTTTTAATGTTATCTTGATTACAATAACTACAAGTATCGTCAAAACAATGACTACATGTTCACAAAGTCCCTGGTTGACGAACCGAGATGACAACCCTTTGAATTTATTGTTTACCAACACAGTCTTTTAATGTTAGCATTATACTGTTTTACAAACACAAGGAAGCAACAAGTATGAGTGCCTTAATGTGCCTCTGAAAGAGACTAATATGAAAGAGACTAATATGGAACAAGTAGTGACAGATGAAGCAACTATAATTTTGCGCAATTAGCTTGCTGGCAACCCCTCAATGCAGGTAATTAGTGATTAATATGTACCAGCTGTAAACCGCAAATAAACCCCGCAATTAGTGATCAATTGATCAATTAGTGATCAATTGATAAACCCCTCAAATATGTAACAGCTGTAAACCCCGCAATTAGTGATCAATTGATAAACCGCTGTAAAACATAATGCCATATTGATGATAAAACGTAATGCAAAACATAACCAACTGTACTAAGGATCGGACTTACAGTATACAAAGTAAAGCAACATACTAAACCCACAAAACAGACATTGATATCAAAAAGAAGAAAAAAAATCAACTGAAATTGGGTAAATTATGCAATAAATCAAATTACCTATTGATACAATCAAATAAAAAAGAGATTAATGGAAAAAATAATAATCACACAAAGCATACATTGAATATAAAAAAGAAGACAAAAATAATCCGCGACAATAATAATCACAAAAATAATAATCCGCGATATTGGCTATGTAATAATAATAATAATCACAAAAATTAACTGATATAAAAAAGAAGACAAAAATTAACTGATATTGGGTGAATTATGCAATAAATCTCAATTACATCATACTGATACATTCAAATAAAAGAGATTAACACAATAATAATCACAAAAACGTACCTTAATTAGAGAGTATATATTGAATATGTAATCCGCGATGAAGATGAAAGATGAAATCTGCCGATGAAGATGTACCTTAATTCAGGGAGTAGATGAAAATAATTGGGCATGTAATTAGATGAAATCTGCCGATGAAGATGCTTAATGCGGTACCGCCGATGAAGAGCATATATTGAAGACATGTGCATAAGTTTAGGAAAAAAATCAGATTTTAGGAAAAAATCAGAGGTTTGGCGCAATATGAATTAATTTGGGAAGAGGGCTGGCGCTTATAGGTTTATATTTTTCGGGAATTAAGATAGTTTACGGAGGTATTAGCATCGTTTACTTAATACTAATTAGTGTCAATTATTATTTGATATGATAAGTGGTTTATTATATGAGTCATTGTGGGTTAGTTGGGTCGATTTTTCAATCGTCACGATATAATCGACGTGAAAAGGTTATTTTGTTGTAGTGTTTCCAAGGCCAAGGTGAATTCCATAATCAACACATAAATCAATGAAACAATTACCAAAATCTTGAAGGTAATTTTCACAATCAAGGAAATAGTCGCGGTTTTCAAGGTTATATTCAAGGTATTCAAAGCTTCAATCAAGGGGATTATATCCAAGGGTATCATCCCAACTCCAATCAAAGTTCCCAAGGATACAATCTGGAATATAACCAACCTCCACCTTTCCATGGTGATTACCAACAAGGTCAATGGAATGGCCAATGTGAGCATCCTATACAAATCATGCAAAAAGTGATAACATTCTTAGCTAACGAGATTGCGGATATAAGAAAGGAACTCAAAGCTAGGAAATCACAAGAAGCCACCAAGGCTCCTATCTTTCCGGTACATCCACCCCAAGGACTACCCGGACAACCTCAAAATTCTAATTACCCGCAACATCAAGCATATGTCAATGCCGCCACATGGAGTGAAGGAAAAGAACTAGTAGACCCTCACAAAATCATGGGTCTAAATCAAGTGGGAAAACCGAAGGTAAAACATGTTGAAAAGCAAAGTGCCCCTCATTCTAGCAAGTTGAAAACACACCCACCAAGAACAACTTGTTGTGAGGAAGATCCTTGTGTAACCGATGTAATCGAGCCCGAAATAAGGGACCCTTCTAAGTACATCAAGGGAGATAAGGGTCATGTGATAGAGGAAATTCAAAAAGAGAAAAGCATGCCACCTCCTAAGCCATATGTGCCACCTTTACCATTTCCATCTCGAGCTACGATCAATAGGAAGGACATCAAGTCCAATTCATTCTCCAACTTGCTAAAGAAGGATAAGGTAACTCCCCCTCTCACCAAGATAGTTGGCCGATGTGATGATCCAATTCTGGTTGCACTCATCGAAGAGTGTAATTCGGCCTTATCAAGCAAGATCCCCGCCAAAATGGGTGGTCCAGGGAGTTTTTCAATACCTTGCACAATAGGGAATGTTGAAATCGATTATGCTCTATGTGATCTTGGAGCGGCCGTGAGCATTATCCCTCTATTAGTCGTGAATGATCTCAATATCAACAACATGAAGCAAACACCGATCAAAATTTGACTAGCCGACGGTTCCATCAAGACCCCCGTTGGTATGATTAAAGACGTGCTAGTTCGAGTTAAAAATCTCTCGATCCCTACCGACTTTGTGGTAATGGACGTGAAAGTAAACAAGCATGCCCCCATAATCCTAGGTAGGACCGTTTTGGCCACCGGCGGAGCAATCATAGATGTTAAAAAGGGGAATGAAGCTTTCGTTTAAAGTCAGTGAAGAGATCGTGCAATTCAAATTACCTATCACATCAGAAAACCCAATGGTGAGTGATGTCTTCAGAAATGAAATGTTTGAATACCTTCTAGATGCCGAGTCCCTTGTGATAGAAAAGGAGAATGAAGCTAAGTCGAGTAATTTACTCGATAATGTTGAAACAAAGGTGAAGCTTAATGATTTGACCACCGTGCAACCGCCTACGAGTTCATCTTCCAACACTCTTCCAACTTCCCGTAGGGGAGCTATCAAAAAATCCAAAAAGAAAAAATCGAAAAGTGTGGTGAACATGGAACCAAGAGACGGAAAGCTAATGACGTGCAACGAGGGTGTAAGTCCCGTTGATAAAGCAAAGGTCGAAGTTGGCAATCAAAAGTTAATATGGGATGAAGTATTCCGGCTAGTACAAGGAGTTAAAACCACCCTCCAAAAATTATCAAGGATCATGTGCGTGTCCGAGCCACAGGCAAGTTTTGATGGAGGTGAACTATGGATCGGTCGCTATGATGGCGACCCAGGTTGAGTTTGTATCACGTTTGATAAGGTTTGGTGGTATCCTCAACAACCACCTTGTATATATGTATCATATTTCTTTTTGTTTGCTAGCTTTGTTAGCTTGAGAACAATGGATGAACTTAGATTTCGCCATGGAGCAATTATTTAGATGAAGATCAAGCTTTTGGAAGAGTTAGGGAGCTTATTTGAAGACCACAAGCATGTTTGTGAAAGATATTGATTATGTAAAGTGAGTCGAGTCGTTATTTGAGTCTCTAGGTGATTATTGAAGAGCCATGAAATGGCAAAGCGGAAAACAAAGAAACAAGACCGCCGGGCGAAACTTCGCCCTGTGAGACTTGACCGGGCGAAATTTCGCCCTACGGAAAAGTTGCCAGATTTTCCGGAATTGACGAAGACACCACCAGGCGAAATTTTGCCCGGTGAGATTTTCACCGGGTGAAATTTCACCCGGTGGAAAAAAAAGTTGGCAAAGTCGATTTTCATGACGAAATACCGTCGGGTGAAATTTCACCCGATGGTGCTTGACCGGGTGAAATTTCACCCGGCGACATGAGCTTGAACGGATCACCTTTACCCTATTTCCTCACTACAAATCAATTCCCTCCTTCCCAAATACCCCACATAACTTTCCCTTCAAAACATAAACACCAAATATTTACAATCTACTTTAAAAACTTTCATTTCCCTTCTCAACTACCTTTATTTATATCACCTTCACCTCACATTCATTTCACCTTATCACTCCTCATAAAATCAAACCACCATACCCCAACCACATTCATACCTCCTCTCCATCTTGGGTGATTATTTTGGGTGCTTGAAGAGATGAAGCTAAAGTTTTTGGGATCATTCTTGCAAATCTATTATTATGGAGACAAGGGCAAAGCGAGCCGCTCGAAAGCAAGGTATGGCTTCGACTTCTAAACCTTCTAAATGTTTTACATCTTCTAAGTCTTCTAAGCCTACAAAATTACCTTTTCTTAATGCTTCTTTAGCTCAGACCTTCTCTGAAAAGATCTTTCAGAGCACTAGGTGGCCTTGTCCTCACACAATGACCAATCTAGGAATAGTAGACGATATTAAAGAGTTATCGTCGAGGACCAGAACTAGCGAGCTTCTTAGCCTCGCGGACTTCACCTATAAAGACCTTACTTGCGAGTTCCTAAGAACTTTTGCCATTGACAATTCGATCACACCAAAAGCGGTCAAATTTAGACTATTCGGCAAACCCCACCGTTTGACTATTTCGGAGTTCGGCCTTGCGCTAGGCCTACCCTCATTGGGTACCAAAATTAGTGAACCCTCGAGTAACATACAAGCCTGTGTATCTAGGAGAGATCTTTGGAAGCGTATATCACGCTCTAAAGGGGGTTACGAGGCTAATTTATCCTTTGCCTCAGAAATTCGTAACACCGTAATTCGCTATTTTTGCGAGATGCTCTCCCACTGCTTGTTACCCTCCGCCGATAATATTTATACTCTTAATGTGTGTGTTTTGCAATTGATTTGTGACTCTTTGTTGGGTAACCCTAACCCCTTAGACCTACCACTTGTCGTGGCGTTGTATTTCCACCGTATCATTGTTACCCAACGCCCCTCCTTAGATTGTGGAGGTCTCGTGACCGTAATTGCAAACAAATTGGGTTATTCAACCGACCACCTCACCCCACTAGACAATTCCATATGGCTTGACGAGGCCTATTTTTCGACTTGGATTTTTCATGTACCTCATCACCGCCTCGTCTACATTAGCCGTGGAAGAGCTTTAATAGTTCCGAACACATACCGAATCACTATCCTTGTTCACCACAATTGGGACCTACCCTTGGGTCCCAGTGAATTCCAACTGACCAAGACTGAGTTGGGAGGAAGGGGAGTTTGGGAGTATGCACACTAAGAATTACCCGATGGTCGTATGATCTATGACCTATGTGAGATTGAATCCGACTTTGCCCTCTCGCTTAGCGACGGTCCGGAGGAGTTTTCTCCTTAGCCATCCTCCGAGGGTATACCCCCTTTTTCTATGGGTCTCCTAACGCTTCATTTGCGTCGGACAATCACTCAAACAAGACCCTCTCCCGGAGTTGGTGTTGTGTGTGTGTGTGTGTGTTGTGTATTTATGTGTGGGTTGGGTCGGTGAGTCCTTAATCATCTATAATTGCATGTCCTTTGGTTGATTCCGTTCTTATTCCTTTTATCCTATTGTCATTGTGATTGATTTATTTCTAACATAACTTTGCAAGCTGTCCCATTGATCGATTGTTGCGGCCAAAGCGGCCTTGGTATTGCTCCCGGTCTTTAGGCGATGTGGTTACGCCATTGACCTATTGAAAATCCAAATTCTTCTAATTTTCTCAAATTTTTATTAATCCAGGCTAGGTGAGGTGACTACACCTACGCACCTTTTTCATCCTTTCTTTTAATTTCTTTTCTTTTATTTTATTCTCATTTTCTTAGTCACTTGGCTAGGGTCTAGGTGATGTGATTGCACCTAGGCCCGCCACCCTTTTATCATTTTCTTTTCGTTTGTTTTCTTTCTTCAAAAATTTCGAAAAATTCAAAAAAATCTGAAAAATTATAAAAATCCAAAAAGATTTTTCTTATTTCTCTTCTTCCGTCTTTTTCGATCTTTTCCCCTACTCATGCATTGAGGACAATGCACAGTTTTAGTGTGGGGGAGGGAACTACTATCTTTCGTTTTTCAAAAATCTTTCCAAAAACCATAAAAATTGAAAAATTCCGAAAAACCAAAAACATTTTCTTTTTATTTTCGTTTTCGTTTTCTTTTTCTCTTTTTCTTTTCTCGTTTTCGTTATGTTTTCGTGTCCCTTGTATAGTCCTGTTCTCTACTCTTACAGGTAACCACCACCTTGATAGCAAGATTTGAAGAGATTATGAAAGCACCCTGCTTGGTAACTTTCTTCCTTCTTTCTTCTTTACTTTTGTAGAGGAGTTAGGTTGTTGCTATTGGGAGACTCTCGAAGAGATGAGCATTTTGGGTGTTGTGGCTGATTTTTGTGCTTGAATGTCGCTGGAGTACGGAGTGCATGACTTTACTCGTGTTTTCTTTTATTTGCCTTTTCTTTTTCGTGTGTTTCTTTTGTTCTTGTATAGCGTGTCTAGGACTAAACTTTTTGAAAACCCGATTACGAACTTATTACAAGAATTTACATTCCATTGTGGATAACCCATTGTAGATTTTGGACCTTAATCTAGTAGAATGACTCTAAATCAATGAACTTGTTGATCCTTTAGCTTGAGTCCACCTTTTCTACTAGAGGTTTACTTCGGGGTTTGCATTTGACCACCTTGACCACCCATGGAGGAGCCGGAGGGCGAATTTCACCCCGTGAAGACTCATTGGGCAAAGTTTCATCTCAAAGGACAAAGTCTCACAAATGGGCATGGATTAGATTATGGGCTAAGATTGTGTGACCTATTAAGGGCTTATTATATATAGTAACCCTAGGTTTTCATTTGAATTTTGTGCCTTAAGTGTGTCTCCTTAGGGTAGGTTAGTTTAGTAGATCTCCTTAGTAGTAGTAGTAGGAGTAGTAGTTCTCATAGTAGAAAAACTCCATAAATTTAGTAGTTTCCATTAGTTTTAGATTAATCTACTCTATAATTTCTACAATCAAGTTCCTACTTTAGTTGAAGATTTGAGTTTCATTTGAAGATTTGTGGGGTTTATTGAAGAATTAGTGACAAGTTCTTCATTCTCTTCATCAAATATTCAATCTTTATTTATGCAATCTTCTTATTTCTTGTAGATCTTCATAGTTGGTATATTTCTCTTCCACTCTCTAATCTCTAGTTTAGGTTAACGTTGTTTTCTCATTATTATCTTGTTTAGATCATCTTAGTGTTGTTAGTTTCTCTAGATTTTATTTATGTTGTTCTAGATTACTCTCTAATTTATTTTGTTTGATCTTATCTCTTCCATAGTTTAGTGGGTAATTGTTAGATCATAGTTCTCTTATTGTTTTGTTGTTAATATTTTGTTGTTTACCATGATTAGTGAGTAGATCTTTGTTAGGGGGCTAGAGGAGGATGGATTTGGGCAACATAGATTAAGGATTCTTGTGATTGAATGCACTTGGGTTGATTTGTCTATTTTGGAATTGTTGTATGCTTGTTCACTTTACTTGATCAATTTAGTTGACTCGTATTCACCCTCGTCAATATGTGGAAACTCAGGGCTTGGGTAATTCCGACTTAGTGACCTAGCTTCTTCGTCGCGAAAGCGAGTCTTAGTGAGGTCGGGTGTAGAGACCGAAAGGTGACCCATTCCTTATCAATTGTGTATTGTTTGCTTGATTCCTCGTTTTTGTGTCCAGTTTCCGATTCCCTGACTCTTCCTAACGCCTTTCCCATTAATAGTTTCTCGCCTTCGTTCCGTAGCTCGTTTAGTTAGTCTAGTTCTACTCGTCCAAAACCCCCCTTCTCGATCCAATCACTCTTAGACTTTGACTCGACCGACTTCCCGTAGACCGTCCTTGAGGATCGATCCCGACTTGCCGCTACTACGTAGTAGTATTTCGGAGTTTATAACTTTTGTTTGATCGTGCGGGTCGCGATGCTCGCGCATCAAGTATGGCCCTAGAATCTTCATATAACCCATTCCAAAATTGTTGAACCAAGAACCATTGTGAAAGCCCATGGTGGGGGCACGATCTAACCAAAGCCTTGAACCGCTCCCATGCTTCATAAAGACTCTCCTCACCCCGTTGTTGGAAACCTGTAATGGAGGCCCTTAGCAAATTTGTCTTATCGGGAGGGTAAAACTTTTGGTAGAAAGCCAATGCAAGCTTCTTCCAAGTATCAATCCCCATGGTTGCCCTATCGAGACTCTTGATCCATTGCTTAGCTTTTCCAGTAAGAGATAACGGGAAGAGAACCCATCGAATTTGATCTTGAGTAATCCCGGGTTGAGAAATAGCATCACAATAATCGGAGAAAGTCTCCATATGTTGGTGCGGGTCATCGGTAGGCAAACCACTAAATTTATTTCTCTCTACAAGTTGGATGAATTGTGTCTTTGCCACAAAATTTCCGGCATAAGCGGCCGGTAAAGTGCTCGGTCCCGGCAAGACATCCTCAGTTAAAGTAGAATGAGATGAGATGTTCGGCATGATTGGATGTAAGGGAGATGATGGTGTTGATGTAGATGTTGAAGGAGAACTAGGTGAAGAAGAGTGACTAGATGTACCAAAGGGATTGATGAAGGTCCCTTCGGTATTGCCTTAAGGTGGTTCGTTCAAGTCAAAATTCTTGAGCTTGTTCTTCAATGTTGGTGCTAGTACCCGGTTGAGAATTTCTAACTCGATCAATTGTCCGTTGGCGAAAGGCTCTAAAGAGTCTCTCCGACTCTGGATTGAAGAGAAAGAAGTCGGCTCTCCTCCTAGGCATACACTACACACTTGGAACAAACGTGAGAACACCTAGTGCTTTATGGGCACTAGGTAGAGACAATAAACAAACACCACCGAAGACAAAGAGAGGAGAAAGCTATAAAACACGGAAAAAGATAACAAAATATGCACAATGGATAGAAGAAGAACACAAAATGGTAACTAAGTCTAGCTAATAAGCAAACTAAGTCTAAACATGCACCGACCCCAGCAACGGCGCCAAATTGATGGTAAGGGATTGTCGTCTATCCTACCGATCAAATAGACCAACTAAACCTAACACGTAACTAGGGTAAGTCGGGTCGAGTCCACGGGGACGGAAAGAAGTGCCTAGACTAAGGTCCACCTAAAAAACAAGACTAGGTCACAAATAACACAAAGGGGAGAAGAACTGACAAGAATTGACTAGCTAGGATGATGGAAAGGGATGAAACTTGACTATCAATGAACTAGATATAACACGGACTAATTGAAACAACTAAAGCTAAATGAAACAACGGACTAGAGAAACAATGACTAAAAAGATGGAGAAATCAACTAAGGTAAGAGTAGGGTTAGGTCGGGTTCATAAGTGTAGTAGGATAGTTGGGAAATCGAGGGTGTAGGTTTCACCTAGTCACTAAGGTCGGTCCGCGCTCTCGCGTCAAAGACAAACCTGAATACTCGTGCAAGATGCTACTCAATACAAAAGGATTCAACCACAAATCAACCATACAATGAGAAGAAGGAAACAAGCAAGAGGAGCATTGACCACTACTACTCTAACAAGCAATTCATCAAACACATGGTATGCTTAACAAGTGACTAGTGACAAAGAATACACCTTTACCCACAATCAAACCCTAATCACCCATAATCAACACTTAATTCCCCTACTAACCCGACAATAAGTCTACTCACTCATATTCAAATTAACACTAACACAAACTAGAGGAAACACCAACATAACCATAGCCACTAGTAGAGAAATGACATTTGGCAAATAGATAAGAAAACGGGTGTTGTAAATAACCGTAGCGTATTGTAAAAGGCCATGTTTATTTGGAAGCGACCGATGCGAAATGTTTCTAGGAAACATAATCGCATCAGTCAAGTTGTACGACCGATGCGAAATGTATACACAAAACATAATCGCATCAGTTATAATTTACGACCAATGCGAAATGTATATACTACAAAATATAACCGCATCGGTCAGGATTTATGGCCGATGCAAAAAATATATATATAACATAACCGCATCAGTCAGAATTCGCGACTGATGCGAAAGAATTATGCAAAATATCACTACAAGAAATGACAGGTTTTTTGGACCGTCGGTAAAATCAATCCCAAACTTAATTTTGGGACTGCTAGTACTCTCAAACTAACTGACATAATTGCAAATTTGGTACCACATTTTGAGTAGTCTCAAATATAACTTATCGCTTGCAAATTTGGAACCGTCTTTTAATATTTGGACCAAAATTGATCTCAAACAATTTTTTAAACTTGAGGCCGCTTTTGTTGTCAGATTATAATCCCCATTTTTTCCTTTCTTCACCGTTTCTTCATTTCTTCGAGCTTGTTGATTTCGTAACCCTAATTTTCTCCAATGAAGCTCAGAATCTCTGCTACTAGTTGTTGTTCATCTTGAGGTTAAAATTTATTTTCCTTCGCACGCTCTATCGATTCACAGTTTGTTCAATTGATTATGCTTCAATTTTCATTCGTACTTTACTTTTTAGTAAATTAGTCGTTGCTTTCGTTCACAATTTCGATGATGTGATTAATTTATGATTATAATTAGCAGGTTGATATTTCATAGCTGAATTTCTATAAAACCTAGTTAATTTCCTCGTTTTTGTGCTGAAATTGAAGTCGGTGAGTCAATTTCGTAGTTTTACTGGTATGCGTTTTTGATTGATTTCATTTTCGTCGTTTTCGTTATCGTTTCTGGAATTATCTTGTGATTTTGCTAACTCATTTGCATTTTCATAGTTTCAGTATACTTCCGTCACATTTCAACGAGCTTTGGAAATTTCCAGAACTTACGGCTTATTCTGGTATATCGATCTTACTTCACAATTTCTCAGTTTTTGCTTAATTTTGTTCTCCTTCATTCTGGTAATTGTTACTCATTTTACAGCTTCTTCTCCTTCATTCTGGTCTGGTAGTGTTGTACATAAGACTGAAATATTTCTGGCTTTGAAATATTCAATTTTTATGAAAATATTGTGAAATATTTGTTCTTGTTAAATTTCTCATTTTTCAGCATATTAACTGTGAAATGTTCTTGTGCATAAGATTTGTTGGAGTAATGTTCTATATCAAGCTTTTTAGATGTTGTAGCATAATAATGTTGACGAAATGAAAAACAATTGACCTAAGGCAGTAAAGAAGTTTTGTTTACAACTGCTTGTTTGCCTTGAATAACTCATATCAGTTCACAATTTGTTAAATTAAGAAGTTTTGCACATAACGATGATGTGTATAATATACACATGCCATTTGATAAGTTATGCTCATTGAAAGAGAATTCTTTAGTCCACATTGTAGTCATCATTGTACTCATTGAAAGAGAAAGGTAAAAACAAGCTTTAGATCTTATGTTCCCTGGGATCTTCTAATTTTGTCTTTTAGCCTTATAGTATTGATGATGTTTGATTTTAGTTGTGTTATGGAAATATTGACTCGTGTACTTTAGGTAATTGTCTTGCTTTCGGAATGACTGGGTGAGATGCATATGTTACAAATCAATCCTATCTTGCTTTTGGAGCTATCCTTCTATTTACTAAAATGTCTCGTTGAGACACTAAAAATCATTACCTTTCATTCTAAGAAGTCCAAGATTGAATCTCTTTATTTCCGCTATAAGATTCGTGAATTTATTTTAGCCTCCAAATCCAGTTTTGTATAAGGTCTAATCTTGTGGTTGAATAGTTGTTAAATTGCTCTCAAATCTTGTTTTTTAGCCTCCAATTTTGTAAACATTGTCGATAATAAGCTACACTTACGGAATGAATTTTTTTCTTAATTTTAGTATATAAATGAAATAGAATTTTACAAGCCTATCTAACTTCTGCGGAAGGTTGTAAACACTTGTAACATTCTCTTTCCTATTCAGCCTCAAGTGGCTACATAAGCGACTGTCAGGAATTTTTAGCATTAGTTTTATTTGGACATAAGCTTAATATGTTAGTAATAAGTAATGCTGCAACTTCACATTTATGTGTATATGTGTAGAGCATGCTAGCACCCTCATTTACTATATTTTCTAACTTGTGCTTTAGAAAGAAATAAAATGAGTGATGGCCTGCACATAAAAGTCATCTACATAGCTATGTATCAAATTGCAAATTGTTTGCTTTCGTCCATGTGGACGGTGGACCTTGTCCTCGCTTTTAGCTATTTATAGAGGGTGACAATAATCTCTGATTTCCTAAAGTTTAATCATTTGTCTTCTCAAAATGTGCTACAGGTAGTCAAGGTAGCAGATTTTGGTGTTGCTAGAGTGAAGGCTCAGTCAGGTGTTATGACTGCAGAGACAGGAACATATCGTTTGATGGCACCTGAGGTGTGATTTATTTTATATATGTAGATTCCGTCTGAAAAGCTGTTATTATCAATCCCTCGAGTTCTTGACTCCATAATTGTGTTATTCCAGCTCTTCGACATGGTGTAGTGTCCAACATGTATCAACAGTGTAAGACACGACTAATTTAGGCAAAGTTTTTAGTTGTCTAAATTAAAGTGTTGTGTTGTGTGGGACACATGACATAGCACCTAAGTGTTGGAGTAGCATAGGGTGCGAGTCAATATACCCTTGTATTAGTGATACGAATATTGTTGTATATTTCAGATACCCCCTCCCTCTCTATGGAGTATATCATTTTGATGCTTCACTGAGGGGGTTTTATTGGACATGGGTGAGGAGTTTGTAATAGACATAGTCACATAGGTGAGGAATTTGTTCCATACCTGTCCGTCCACACATCTCCTAGAGAGAAGCAAGAGACGGAAAGTAGAGGAAAATGATTATATGAGATACTTAACACATTATGATTCGACGACTTTCAGCATCGTTTCACAGAAACTATATTCTCTTTCAAGGTTTTTTTCCACTCATAGACTAATATAGGAAAGAGCATAGTGTTTTTTGTTTGTTATATACACAAGTATGGATTTTATGTCTCGGTGTTCTATACACAAGTATTATTAATACGTTTCATTTTATCATGTTAAACCGTAAACGTATGATTATTTTCTTCCATTTATTCCTTCCATTATTGTCAAAACTCTTCATACTCCCCAACCTCTCTCTTGCCCGGCCACCGTAGGCTAAATACACATTGTTTTGATCACCCATTTTACTATCTTTTATTGCTTAAACCTTCCATTCTCCCTTCATTCATTTTTTTTGTCATAAAAAAATATTCAACACCTTCTCTTTCTCTTCATTTTGACTGTGGTAACCTCAGCCTCCCTAGGCTTATTTTTGCTACATTTTGAGTCCCAATCACATCATTTTTATCGTCATAATAATCCTCTTTCCGTTCCCTTCGTTAAGGTAATAATCGACGTCGTTTTCGATCATTATTTACCATGATTTTTATTAGTTTTCTCATGGTATTTTTCTGCCATGATTTTCATGTTTGGTAGGATTTGTGGTCAATCCCGAGGCCGACGAATATATAATCGATTCAGACTTGGAGTAGAGGTAACGTCGATGTTACTCGGTATTTCATGATTTTAATTGAGTATTTGCTTGTATATATTTTTATGTTTTATTTTGGCAATATATGTATGTCATAAAATCCGGAAAATTTTTAAAAGTTGAAAATTTGCATGTTTCGGTATTTTTATCGCTTTTACGAGATTAACGATTAAATCGTCATATTAATTTGTAAAATCATAATATTCGGCCTAAAAATGTAATATATGTTTATATTCTGGAAAAATGTTATTTTTGATGATTTTTTACAATTTAGTATTTTTCTGATATTTTAGTTATCGATTATTGAATTATTACCGTTTATGGACAAAAATGATTAAAAATCGATTTTTAGTTCTAGTACCTAAACATTTTATTTTAATCTGATTTTTGCCCTAGTGAAATTTCTGATGAAATAGAATTTTCTGAATTTTTTTATAATTTTTCGGAATTGTTAAATGGAAGAATTAATTAATCACTTTAAATCATCGTTTATCGTTAAAACCGTGTTTGTCGTTTAAATTCTCGATTTTTGGTCCTATGATTAAATCTAGAAAAAAGTGTGATTCTGATGATTTCATATTAAAATATAATTTTATGATTTTTAGTACCTTAATAAATGTTCGGAACGATAAGTTTTATTAGTGGAATCGTTAATTGTGAAAGCGGGTTTTAAAGACGGTTTTGACGGGATTTATTAAATCTGAAATTTTTGGAAATCTGGAAAAATGGTAGATTCTGTAAAATCATGATTTTTAGGTTTAATAATAATTTTTGGATATTAATACTTAAATCGTTTTGTAATTACTATTTTTGTTAATCGTTATTGTTGAGATTGGACGATTAACGAGAAAACGCTTTAAAAACCGAGTTTTAGGATTCTGGAAAATTTTATTTTCTAGACAGAATGTCCATAAATATATTTTAACTATTTTACGTAATTTTTGTACTATTTATTAAAGTCTTTAATTAATAAGTATTGATTTTCGGACAAATTGTGATTTATCGTTAAAATGCTTCGTCTTACCTAAAAGAATTATTTTTCCACCAATTTTGAAAATATTTAAATCTGAAAAATTTAAGAGTTAAATCATCCCTTAACATATTCTAAATATATCCAATGGTTTAATTAAATAAAAGACGTTAAAAGATTTAATTTGACATTTGCCGTAAAATCCTATTTATAATCGTATTGTCGAAACTAATAATATTTAGGGAATTTTAGTTTTGTAAATTTTGGAAACATCCTAATTAGTAGTATTCAAAATGTTTAAAACATTTCTAAATCATTTTATAAACACTTGTATGACGTTTCAATAATTTCATTAACTCAAATGTTCTCGTTTTGAGAATTACTACCGTTAAGGCCCAAAGTACTAGTTTTATAAATCTATATCGTTTGCTAAATTTTTTTTATTAGTATAAACTAGTATTTTGATATTTTGATATGATGCTATTTTTAGTAAGTTTCTAAAAATAGAAGTTTCCTAAAATTGAAAGTTTCCTCTTTTGGAAAGTGATTCCTTTTCATTTTGTTCTCTTATTGTTTATGTTGAATACATCTTTTAAATATCGATAATGGATTGTTTTGGAGTTATGGAATAAGGATAAGTGTGGGTTTAGACTAATATAGACTGGGATGTACGTTTTGCCATCAACTATAAAGCTGGTGTGTCTATGTTGAGACACATTGGTCGTTGAACTGAGCATGGTTTGCGTTCAGGAGTGTGTATATTTTGACCTTAAACTTAGATATCGCATCGTGTAAGTCGCCGTCGGGTTGAACTGGATTACGATTGGTGTCCAGGAGGGGTGTACATTACTTAAGCCAGGACCTCGCTGCACGCAGTCCTGTTATAGTTGAGTTGCCTAGTTAGAGACCGAAGTCTGATTTGTTTTGACTATGTTCTCGAAGCTAGTTTAGTATTGTCCTAGTGAAAGTCTAGACTCTACATTAATCCTATCCATAATGCCATTTTGAATATTTTTATTATTATCGATATAATTTTGATTTGCAGATTGTTAAGTGTTTTATGTTTTCTCCGGAAAACTCATTTTTATTATATTGTTTCGATACGTGAAATTATTCACTGAAAACTTATTTTCATTATAATGTTTTACTGTTTTCCGTCTTTACTATTTTTCCTATATTAGTAATTACTATTTTAAAATCCTGTTATACGGCTGGGAGAACGTTGACGTTGCTCCTCACTGATTGTGGTTGTTATGTTTTTAACATGACAGGTATGCTTGTTTCCGGGTGTGGGCTAGCGGGCATTGTGGATCCTGCTATTATTATTGTTTTTATAATTTTGTCTTGTGGATTGTTAAACCCCTTTGTGGATTTATTTAATTTTGGCCATTTTATTTAAGGCCTAATGTTTGACTTTACCATTTAAATTTTTATCAAAACATAGTTACAGCGTGTTATAATCCCGATTCTACAGTGTTTCCGCCACTGTATCGCGTTAGAATTTCTAGGGGATTACAGTTGGTATCAGAGCATCACTGCTCCCAACGCTTACACCCGAAATTAAGGAAACTATCAGTAAATTATTTAAACAGTAAATAAAAATATTATTAGAGATGGGTAGAAACAAGTAAGGACTTATGTGATTGGCCTTCATGTTCCTAAAACTCAGTGATTAGCATTGAATATTTGTTTTATATGTCCAAAAAGATGATGAGTGGACAAGATGTTGACATGATGCTGCTCCAAATTGGGACGGGACCTACATAGCACTCTCAACGCCTGCTGACTCGAGTGGACAACTTGGTGCTCCAAGAAAGATGCCGATGGTGACTTTTCAGCTCCGGTTTAGTTTGCTCAAGCTACAAGTTAGACGATTAAGAGTAGATCCCTGTTCCGTGACGTTGCAGTAGTAGATCCAGATGGAGCGACCCAAGACTTGTGTGCTCGTTCCTCTACAAGAAGATGAAGTGATCCTTTTTGTTCCCTCGTGAACTCTGGAGGATTGAAGATTCTCCTCTGGTTCAAGAACTTAGTAATATAGGATCATCGATTCTTTTCTTCCTTCCTCCATTTCTTCCAATTCTTCTCTTATATATTCTCATCTTCATTCTCTTGGTGAATCTTTGTTCTATTCTTCTATTCTACCATCTTTATCTTGAGATTCTTTGATTAGACCGGATTCTGTCTTAGTGAACCCGTGTTATAGATGTTTGAGGTTTAGTAAACCCTTGTTACCTGGTTTGAGGATTTTGAGTCTACCCTACTTTCTAAGCAAGTATGAAATTATTGAGGATTAATTTGAATAGCAAAATGTTGCTTGATGAAATTAGGATGATACTTTAGGCACTGCACCTTGGGTTATAGGTTACCTTGATTATTTTGGGGTACTTAGAGTTGGATATATTTTGGAGTAGTAAGAGAGTATGTCACATTTGATGGATACCTAGTACCTAACCTAGAACCAAACTAAGGGTAACTAATAATATTACTTTTAATTCTTTACCTAATGCTTATTTAATGGATGCATCGCGAATATTTGGGATCATAGAGTATTGTTTAAGGTGTTAAGACTGAGTGTTGTGGTACCATTGAAGGTTTTCATTAATGTCGTTAGAAATTTTGGTTGACATAGGTTACCCGTATTTCTTAAGGATTAGATCGTTGATCGACGTTTAAGGTTGTAACCTATGAACTTTGGGGTTGAGTGATCTAACTTGGGATAAATTGTTGTTGTCCCTAGAGAAGAGAACTATCTTGCACAATCACAGTTTGGTTTTATTGTGCTGTTTTTAGGAATATTATAATACGGATCATCTTATTGGAACTGTTATAACCTTAGACCAACGAGATTGTGGCTTCGTTGATTTAAAAAATATTTTGGTGGTTTCGCTGATACAATATGAAATTTGGTGGAATTTTTAGAAACCTAAGCCCAATGACGTGTTTGAAGATGTGAGTGTTTGCGCCATTACCTATAGGTTTGAGCGTATTTGAGGATTTGTTATACTTTCCCCAACTTCTTTACTTGTGGCATTATAAACATGTTGGTAATCATTTTGAGGACTCTGTGCCCAAGAATTGTTATATTGGTGGACCTTGTTTAATGTTCCTTACTCGAGAAATTTGGAGCATACCTCGAGTTCAAACCTTATGAGTTTTGAAATTAGGAGCCTTATCGATCAAGGGTTTGGGTATGTTTTGTTAACCGTTGGAATCTTAATTGTGGATTTGTTTCTAAAGCATTTGTGAATTAGTATCGTGTCGCTTGAACGATTGGATAGTCACGTAAGTCATTTTTGGAGATTGTGACCGAGTAGTACCACCTAGTGCCTAATATTATTGGACTTAACGTTATTTGATGGGAATTAGGCACCCGGGTTGTGGGAGTCGTACCGGGAATCTCGAGATGGTTAATTTAATTCTTCAATCCTTGAGAGTTCTATTTGACTCTCAAATTCGTCCTCCCCTTAGCTTCTCTTGAATCCCGCTTCTTCTTCTTCAGCCAATCCCTTTCGACTTCTTTATCGTGTTTGAAAACTTTGGTTTCGATTTGTCGTTGACTTTGACTCTATTTATCCATTTATTATTTTCTCCAGGCTTGTGTTATGAAAAGTTTGACTACTCTACAAATTTTTGATTTCATGAAATTTTAACATTTGAAGCATAATTTCAAATTTTAAAACTCCCCATTTTGTAAAAACTGTGAACGATTTAGCATTTTGGGTTTTCGTGAAATTTTAACACCTTGAGTTATAAATTTCATAACCGTATACTTCGTTTTTGTTTTATTTTTGGTTGATAACACATGTTTAGACCTGTTTCGAAATGCCTTAACAAATTATTTCAAAGTATTTTGAAATTGATTCAAATTTTGATTTTTCAAGCGAAAGGAATTTATGAAGACTTTCACATTTCCAAAACCTTTGATTTCTATATGATTATGACATAAAACGTTTTAACATTGTCGAAATTATTTTGAATGTTTGGGTTTGATAACATTTTTTGAAAACTTTCATAATTACTTTGATAACATTTTTGAAATTTTAACATTTTGAAATTAGTTTTCGTTTTATTGTCGGTGAACTTTTGAATTTGTTATTCAAATGTTTGATGAGTGCTTCAATTTTTACTAACAACAAAATTTGATTTCTCCAAACTAAATTTTGTTTTGTCATAAAACGAGATATTATCGAATTATTCTTAATCAAATTGTTTTACTTTTTTTTTGAAAATGTTTTGGTTATCCTGTTTCCTTCGAGTTTGTTTACTAATGTTATTTGACGTCGTTATTTTATCAAATAACTTTACTTTGCGATTTCATTAATTAAAAGATTTTAAACTCCGGGTAGCTTAGCCCAATTCTTCTTGGAATAAATATTTGCATTCGATTTCGTATCACTTTGAAAGTTGTAAAGTTTTCTTTTAAAGTAAAATTTTTATGCGAACTTTGTATCCTCATCTTTTCGAGTGAGGTAATTTCTATTACTTTCTACTTATCCTTAGTATCGAGGACGAAATTTTATTTTAGTGGGGAGGATTGTAACACCCGCTATTTTTCCTAGCATTTTTATTCTTTCCGTTAGGACTCCGTCTTAGTTCTGTTACTTTTCGGCCTCATATTTCATCATTTTACTAAGCTCTATTTTAATTTTTGAGTTTAATAATTTTTATTTTTAATTTTAAATATTTTAATCCTTTTTAAATCCATTTATTTGGTTTCTTCGTTAACTAGTTAATTTTTCCGCAAGGAATTCTATTTCTCTTCGAGTTGACGTTTTTAAACTCGGATTTAAGTTATTCCTTTTTCTAAAAATGTTTGAATACGTTTATATAATATTTTCAACTAGTAAATATTGTTATTTACAAAAAAATTAGCCGTTAATGATTTTATTACGAAGTTTCGCGAATAATTATTTTCTTACGCGAGGTTTACTTGAATTACTTGGAAATGCCTTTAACTATCTTACGATTATACTTTTTATCAACTTATAAATTATTTGAGACCATTTCCTCACATTTTGGACCGACTAAGCTTCTGGTCACAAATTTTACTACGTATTATTAATACGTTTCATTTTATCACGTTAAACCGTAAAGGTATGATTATTTTCTTCCATTTATTCCTTGCATTATTGTCAAAACTCCCCAAGCTCTCTTTTGGCCGACCACCTTAGGCTAAATACACATTGTTTTCATCACCCATTTTACTATCTTTTATTGCTTAAACCTTCCATTCTCCCTTCATTCATTTTTTTTGTCATAAAATAATATTCAACACCTTCTCTTTCTCTTCATTTTGGCCGTGGTAACCTCAGCCTCCCTAGGCTTATTTTTGCTCCATTTTGAGTCCCAATCGCATCATTTTTATCGTCATAATAATCCTCTTTCCGTTCCCTTCGTTAAGGTAATAATCGACGTCGTTTTCGATCATTATTTACCTTGATTTTTATTAGTTTTCGCATGGTATTTTTCTGCCATGATTTTCGTGTTTGGTAGGATTTGTGGTCAATCCCGAGGCCGACGAATATATAATCGATTCAGACTTGGAGTAGAAGTAACGTCGATGTTACTCGGTATTTCATGATTTTAATTGAGTATTTGCATTTATATATTTTTATGTTTTATTTTGGCAATATATGTATGTCAAAAAATCTGGAAAATTTTTAAAAGTTGAAAATTTGCATGTTTCGGTATTTTTATCGCTTTTACGAGATTAACGATTAAATCGTCATATTAATTTGTAAAATCATAATATTCGGCCTAAACATGTAATATATGTTTATATTCTGGAAAAATGTTGTTTTCGATGATTTTTTACAATTTATTATTTTTCTGATATTTTAGTTATTGATTATTGAATTATTACCGTTTACGGACAAACACGATTAAAAACCGATTTTTAGTTCTAGTACCTAAACATTTTATTTTAATATGATTTTTGACGTGGTAAAACTTTCTGATGAAATAGAATTTTCTGAGTTTTTTCATAATTTTTTGGAATTGTTAAATGGATGAATTAATTAATCACTTTAAATCATCGTTTATCTTTAAAACCGTGTTTGTCGTTTAAATTCTCTATTTATGGTCCTATGATTAAATCTGGAAAAAAAAGTTTTATTCTGATGACTTCGTATTAAAATGTAATTTTATGATTTTTAGTGCCTTAATAAATGTTCGGAACGATAAGTTTTATTAGTGGAATCGTTAATTGTGAAAACGGGTTTTAAAGACGGTTTTGACGGGATTTATTAAACCTGGAATTTTTGGAAATCTGGAAAAATGGTAGATTCTGTAAAATCATGATTTTTAGGTTTAATAATAATTTTTGGATATTAATACTTAAATCGTTTTGTAATTACTATTTTTGTTAATCGTTATTGTCGAGATTGGACGATTAACGAGAAAACGCTTTAAGAACCGAGTTTTAGGATTCTGGAAAATTTTCTTTTCTGGACAGAATGTCCATAAATATATTTTAACTATTTTACGTAATTTTTGTACTATTTATTAAAGTCTTTAATTAATAAGTATTGATTTTCGGACAAATTGTGATTTATCGTTAAAATGCTTCGTCTTACCTAAAAGAATTATTTTTCCAGCAATTTTGAAAATATTTAAATCTGAAACTTTAATAGTTAAATCATCACTTAACATACTCTAAATATATCCAATGGTTTAATTAAATAAAAGACGTTAAAAGATTTAATTTGACATTTGCCGTAAAATCCTATTTATAATCGTATTGTCGAAACTAATAATAATTAGGGAATTTTAGTTTTGTAAATTTTGGAAACACCCTAATTAGTAGTATTTAAAATGTTTAAAACATTTCTTAATCATTTTATAAATACTTGTATGACGTTTCAATAATTTCATTAACTCAAATGTTCTCGTTTTGAGAATTAATATTGTTAAGGCCGAAAGTACTAGTTTTATAAATCTATATCGTTTGCTAAAAATGTGTTATTAGTATAAACTAGTATTTTGATATTTTGATATGATGCTATTTTTATTAAGTTTCTAAAAATAGAAGTTTCCTAAAATTGAAAGTTTCCTCTTTTGGAAAGTGATTCCTTTTCATTTTGTTCTCTTATTGTTTATGTTGAATACATCTTTTAAATATCGATAATGGATTGTTTTGGAGTTATGGAATAAGGATAAGTGTGGGTTTTGAGTAATATAGTCTGGGATGTACGTTTTGCCATCAACTATAAAGCTGGTGTGTCTATGTTGAGACACATTGTTCGTTGAACTGAGCATGGTTTGTGTTCAGGAGTGTGTATATTTTGACCTTAAACTTAGATATCGCATCGTGTAAGTCGCCATCGGGTTGAACTGGATTACGGTTGGTGTCCAGGAGGGGTGTACATTACTTAAGCCAGGACCTCGCTGCACGCAGTCCTGTTATAGTTGAGTTGCCTAGTTAGAGACCGAAGTCTGATCGGTTTTGACTATGTTCTCGAAGCTAGTTTAGTATTGTCTTAGTGAAAGTCTAGACTCTACATTAATCCTATCCATAACGCCATTTTGAATATTTTTATTATTATCGATATAATTTTGATTTACAGATTGGGAAGTGTTTTATGTTTTCTCCGGAAAACTCATTTTTATTATATTGTTTCGATACGTGAAGTTTTTCACTGAAAACTTATTTTCATTATAATGTTTTACGGTTTTCCGTCTTTACTATTTTTCCTATATTAGTAATTACTGTTTTAAAATCCTGTTATACGGCTGGGAGAACGTTGACGTTGCTCCTCACCAATTGTGGTTGTTATGTTTTTAACATGACAGGTATGCTTGTTTCCGGGTGTGGGCTAGCGGGCATTGTACATCTATTCAAAATGTTGTCCAAACTTGTGGATTGTTAAACCCCTTTGTGAATCTATTTAATTTTGGCCATTTTATTTAAGGCCTAATGTTTGACTTTACCATTTAAATTTTTATCAAAACATAGTTACAGCGTGTTATAATCCCGACTCTACAGTGTTTCCGCCACTGTATCGCGTTAGAATTTCTAGGGGATTACACCCACTCCAATTAATTCTTTCGTGTCATCTCAATTCCGAGTTCAAGGTAAATTATTTCTTAATTTCTGTACTTTAGCGTGAATCGATTTCTGCTTGTTATACTTTTTTTTAAATTGCATACTTCGTAGCTAGAAATTGATATTCCTTCTAGAAATCAAACCCAGGCTGAGGCATAAAAAATTTACACCCAACCCATGCCCGAATGTAGAACTCCCATGCCTCTCTCCAGGGAGAGGTATAGAACTCTCACTTCTCTTCCTGGGTTTAGTCGTAGGAGTTCTGCACCTTTACCCACGAAGAGGCGTAGAACTCCCATTTCTCTTCCTGGGTTTAGGCGTGAGAGTTCTACACCTCTACCCATATCGGGGCGTGGTTCTCTCATTCCTGTTCTTGGGGAGAGGCGTGGATCTACTTCCGGGTGTTGGAGTACAACATAGTGATCGCCTCGCAATCGGATCGGTCGTTAACGAAGGACGGGGGATCAAACGATATTTATAAGACTCGAGATTACACAAAAATAAACAAGTATTTGTGGTAAGTTGATGTCGGTCCACAGGGAACGGAACGTGTTGACAAGTTTAAAGCGGCGTATTTGATGTCTAGAGGGGGGTTTCGAGGGGTCGAGTCTATGCTAGAGAAATAACTACGAGAATAGCTAGGGGTGATCAATCTAAGGAAAGGCGTTAGGGGGAAGTCGGGATTCAGAACATGGAGTCTAAGAAGGTCGGGATCAGGTTTTTGTTGCAACATTGATAAAGGGAGAATGCCACCTTTCGGTTTCTTCACCCAACCCACCTAAAAATCCTCTTTCGCGGCGAAGAAGGGTAAGTTTCTAGTTGTGGTAATTTCTACCCCGAGTTTCCCCATATTGATAGAAACGAGTCAAGGTCGGTCTAGTTGGCCAGACTAAAACAACAATGACACAACAACCACAAGCAAGATAAACCAACAAGCAAGCAACCCACCAATACCTCTAAATTCAAATGATCCAAGTCCTCATCCCTAAACCCCCCAACAAGAAATCTATTCACTAATCATAATGAAAAACAATAAAACATTAACTAAGGAGAAACTAGCTACAACATGCATAATAACTAGATCTAAGGAAACTAACTACAAGATGATGAGAAAACTACGATCTAACAATTACCCACTAAACTATGAAACTATCAAATTAAACTAGAGAATAATCTAGAACAACATGAATAAAATCTAGAGAAATTAACAACACTAAGATGATCTAAACAAAACAATAATGAGAAAACTAAATTAAATCTAAAGTAGAGATTAGAGAGTGGAAGAGAAATGTACCAACTATGAAGATCTAAAAGAAATAAGAAGGTTGCACAAATAAAGGTTGAATCTTTGAAGGAGAAAATGAAGAACTTGTCACTTTAATTCTTCAATAAACCCAACAAATCTTCAAATAAAACTTGAATAATCTTCTACAAACTTGAAATCTAGAGAATTGTAGATGAAAACTAAGTAGATCTACTACTAATTACTATGTAAACTACTAGAATTATATAGAATTACTGAGAATACTACTAGATTGTTCAACTAATGGATGGTGTAATGTGATGGATGACTACACTAATGGAGGCCTATTACTACTCTAATGATGGATGTCTTGGGCAACAAATTAGAGTAACATATATATAGTAATCCTTAATGGGTCTCTTAACCTAAAGCCCAAATCCAATCTTGCTTCATTAGTGAGACAATCATCCTTTGCATCTTCATAGGGCGAAGTTTCGCCCTGCGACTTGATGGATTAATCCCACCGGGTGAAATTTTCGGCCGGTGAGATTTTCTTCATTTTCTTCGATTTCTGGCATTCTTCACCATCGGGCGAAATTTTGCCCGGTCAACTTTGCCCGGTGGGGAAGCTCGGAAAATTCTTCGGGGAGGCACTTTACCGTCGGGTGAAATTTCGCCCGGTGGTGTCTCACCGAGTGAAATTTCGCCCGGTCATTCTGTTGGTCTCTTTTCTTATCTCATTCTTCGTCGATTGATTGGATGGCTTTAAACTTTAAGTTGTGTGCTTTGCTCTTTTGGACGGTGTTCCTTTCTCTTGTGCTCGTGGAAGCTCGATCGTGAATTTGGCGCCAAATCCTATCAAAATTGATAGAAAAACTACCAAAAACACGTAAAACGCACAAGAGAGACGCTAATGCGAGAAGTACTCAAAATATGGCGATATTCGCACTCTAAACTCGCAAAACGAGGAAAAATGGGTCTAAATGGGTGGAAAAACGGTCTAAATTTAGCACACAACAATTCCCCCACACTAAACTATTGCCCGTCCTCCAGCAAAGACCCAAAAAGAAATTACAACTGCTACTACTAGCTAGATTATGCTAAGCCGATACGGGGTAATTAACGGGCTCGCTCCGTCCCTTCAACTCACATCGAAATACCCATGAGGTAGAGTACTCCCATGCAAGGCAAGTTGGGGCTTTCTCAAAATGGTGGATGCGACTAAACACACAAAAACACATAACACGAAAGAGTAGACACATCCAAAGCAAAAATAAAACACCAAATCCCTCATCGAGACGGCGGGGAAGACACCGATTAACTTACCTAAAACAACAATAAACTTCCAAGATAAATGACCCACATAAACAAGGACCAAAGCCTAATACTATGACAATTAAGCAATATAAATTTTGATAACTTAGCCTAGGTCCTCCTAGTCTTCTAAAGGGGTACGACGGGGCGTATAACGGAGTGGAAAAAGTGAACCATGGATTCGTTCGACACTGTAGGTAGGTGCAGTCCCTCTCTCTTTGGCTAAGCCAAGAGGGTCGTTCCAAACTCGAATTTCCTAAATTAGCCCAAACAAAAAGGTGGAGTGTTTACAATTATTGGGGTGGATCGACTAATCACCGCTATCTTCTTACCTCGGGACTCGGTCCTCTAGTTGGCACTTCACGACGATGAATCGATCAAGGGCTTTTTTTTTCTGTTTTCTTTTTTTTATATATGATTTCATTTGAAGCTCCTTTTTTTCTCCTTTGTTTTTCATATTTTTGTGCCCTTTTCTCTTGCTTTGGTTTGCCCTTTTTGGCTTTTTGATTTTGATGTGGTTCGAAACCAAGCTTGGAGGTTATTTTTGTGTAAACTTATTGTGGTGATGTATAGGTGGAGGGAAAATAGGCAATCGAGAACGTGCGCCATTCCCGGATAACCAACAAAAGCGGAAAGAATTTGGACTAAAGGTGCAATGGTCATTCGAGCAAGGTCACCTAGAAAAAGGGATGCGGAAACCAAGGCCTAACTCCTCCATGGGTGGTCAAGGTGGTCAAATGCAAACCCCGAAGTAAATCTCTAGTAGAAAAGGTGGACTCAAGCTAAAGAATCAACAAATTCATTGATTAAGAGTCATTCTACTAGATTAAGGTCCAAAATCTACAATGTTATCTACAATGGAATGTAAACTCTTGTAAAAGGTTCGTAATCGGGTTTTCGAAAAGTTTAGTCCTAGACACACTATACAGAAACGAAAGAAACACACGAAAAAGAAAAAGCAATAAAAGAAAACACAAGTAAAGTCATGTACTCCATACTCCATTGACATTAAAGCACACAATCAACCACAACACCCAAATGCTCAACTTCGAGAGCCTCCAATAGCAACAACCTAACTCCTCTACAAAGATAAAGAAGAAAGAAGGAAGTTACCAAGCCTCATATTCTCTTCAAAACATGCGATTAAGGTGGTGGTTACCTGTAAGAGTAGAGAATAAGACCGTACCTAGGACACGAAAACATAACGAGAAACGAGAAAAGAAAAGAAAAAGAAAGGAAAATATTTTTGATTTTTCGAGTTTTTCAAATTTTTATGGCTTTTGAAAAGATTTTGAGAAATAAAAGATAGTAGACTCCTCCCCCACACTAAAACTGTACATTGTCCTCAATGGACAAGTAGGGGAAGGACAAAAAAAAAGGACGGAAAATAAAAATCTTTTTGGATTTTTATGATTTTTCAAATATTTTTGGATTTTTCAAAAATTTTAAGAAAAGAAAAAGGAAAAAGAAAATAAAGAAAGCGATAAAATAATGGTGGGCCTAGGTTCAATCACATCACCTAGACCCTAGCCAAGTGGCTAAGAAAATAAAAATGAAACAAAAGAAAGGAAAAGAAAAGAAAATTAAAACGAAAGGGTGAAAAATTGGGCGTAGGTGTAGTCACGTCACCTAGCCCGAATTAAGAAAAATTGAGAGAAATTGATTAAAATTAGGATTTTTCAAAAGGGTCAATGGCGTAATCACGTCGCCTAAAGACCTGGAGCAAAATGAAGGCCGCTTCGGCAACAAAAATCATTGGGACAGTGGGACAGCTTGCAATTTTTGTTAGAGATAGAAACAATCACAATGATTATAACTTGATGAAGCAAGAAACAAGGAACGAAATTCATCTAAGAAAATACAATTGTAGACTCACCAACCAACCTACACATATACCCACAACACATACAACCCATATTATCAACCGGCTCATGTAGGGGGTCTAAATCAGGTAATCATTTGACGCAAAGGAAGCCGTCGGGGATGGTTGCGTGCCCTCGGTGGGTTCCAACTCACCGGCATACTCCAAAACTCCTATACCCCCCGATTCGTTCAGTCGGAATTCACTGGGACCTAAAGGTAGGTCCCAATTGTGACAGTTATAAATATTGGTTCGGTTTATGTTGGGGACTATTAAAGCACGGTGGAGACGAGGCGACGGTCAGGTACATTAAAGATCCAGGTGAGAAGGTAGGCCTCATCAAGCCAGACATAATTGTCATGTGGGATAAGATGGTCGGTCGCATAACCCAAGTTTTTAGCGATTAAAGTCACAACACCTCCACAGTCGACGGAGGGGCGTTGAGCAACTATAATTTGATGAAAATGCAACGCTACGATTAGTGGAAGGTCAAGAGGGTTAGGGTTGCCAAGTAAGGAGTCAGAAATTAATTGTAAGACGCACACATTAAGATTAACAATATTGTCGGTAGATGGTATCAAGCAATGAGAAAGTATCTCGCCAAAGTAACGAATAGCGGGGTTACGAATTTCAGTGGTAAAGCTTGAATTAGGTTCAAAATCTCGTTGACCACGTGCTATGCACCGCCAATGGTCTCTTCTAGAAGCACTAGCTTGAACATCACTCAAAGGTTTAATAATTCCGGTACCCAATGAGGGTAGACCTAAGGCTAGGCCGAATTCAGAAACAGTTAAACAATGAGTTCTACCGAACAATCTAAATTTAAACTTTCTTGGTGTGGTCGGGTTATCGATAGTAAAGGTACCTAAGAACTCACATGTCAAGTCTTTATTTGTGCAAGGCACAAAACTAAGGAGTCCACTATTTCCGGTCCTAGACGATAACTCTCTAATATCGTCCTCGATTCCTAGAATTTTCATTGTGAATGGACAAGGCCACCTAGTGCTCTGAAAGGCCTTTTCGGAAAAGTTTTGAGCTAAGAGTGTATTAGAACAAGGTGAAAGTTTAGGCTTAGAACATGTAGAAACTTTAGAGGTTGAAGCCATACCATTTTTACGTGCGGCTCGTTGGGCTCTTGTCTCCATAATATAATTTGCAAGAATGATCCCGAAACTTTAGCTTCTCCTTCTTCAAAACCCCAAAATAAATCACCAAGTATGGAAATGAGACTATGAATGGAGGTTTGAATGTGTTTGGGTGTGGAAGGTGGTTTGATGTGTTTATGAAGGGTGAAAATGTGGAGTGAATTGTGGGGTAAAAAGGTGATATAAATAAGGTTGGTTAAGGAGGGAAAGTGAAAGTTTTAAAGTTGGTGGTAAAATTTTGGTGTAAATATTTTTGGAGGGAAAGTTATGTGTGGTAAATATGAAGGAGGGAACTGATTTGTAGTGAGGAGGTGTGTTATAGGTGATCCATTCAAGCTCTTGCCGCCGGGTGAAATTTCACCCGGTCAAGCACCATCGGGTGAAATTTCACCCGACGGACTTTTCGTTGTGAAAATCATTTTTGCCACTTTTTCCACCGGGTGAAATTTCACCCGGTCAAATTCTAACCGGGCGAAATTTTGCCCGGTGGTATCTTCTTCAATTCCGGCAATTCTGGCAGCTTTTCCGTAGGGCGAAGTTTCGCCCGGTCAAATCTCACAGGGCGAAATTTTGCCCGGCGGTCTTGCTTTCTTCGTTTTTCCGCCTTGCCATTTCATGGCTCTTCAATAATCACCTAAAGATTCAAATATTGACTCGACTCACATTACATAATCAATATCCCCCACAAACATGCTTGTGGTCTTCAATTTATCTCCTTAACTTCTCCAAAAGCTTGATCTTCATCCAAATAAATGCTCCATGGCGAAATCCATTCTTGTTCAACCATTCTTCTCAAGCTAACAAAACTAACAAACCCAAAGAAATATGATACATATATACAAGGTGGTTGTTGAGGATACCACCAAACCTACTTCGATTTCGAGAAGAGGTTAGACAACGCTCCCCAACGAGAGCTCACCAAACTTCATGGTAACGAAGGTCTCACGAACGTGACCGGGATGATAAATCTTCAAACGTTGTCCATTAACCATAAATTTCCCGGTTTCCGAGCTTGATATCTCTATTGATCCGTATCGTTGCACCTTGGTCACTTCGAATGGACCCGACCATTTTGCTTTTAACTTACCGGGGAAGAGCTTGAAGCGAGAGTTGAAGAGTAATACCTTATCACCAACGGAGAAGTCCTTACGAAGTATTCGTGAATCGTGCCATTGGCGAGTTCGTTCCTTGTAAATCTTTGAGTTTTCGTAGGCTTCTAGTCTTAGTTCTTCCAATTCTTGTAGTTGGAGAAGGCGGTTATCTCCTACAACACTCTCATCGAAGTTTAACTCTTTGATTGCCCATTCGGCTTTGTGTTCTAATTCCACCGGTAAATGATAAGCTTTACCATATACAAGACGATAAGGAGTGGTTCCAATCGGCGCTTTGTAAGTCGTTCTTAATGCCTAAAGGGCGTCATTCAATTTCAATGACCAATCCTTTCGGTGTGTATTTACAACTTTCTCTAAAATTCTCTTGATTTGGCGGTTGGAGCTCTCGGCTTTCCCATTAGATTGAGGGTGGTAGGCTAGGGACATCTTGTGAGTGATACCATATTTCCTAAGAAGGTGTTCAAAGGTATCTTTTTTAAAATGAGAACCTCCATCACTAATTATGGCTCTAGGCATACTGAACCTCGGGAAGATTACATTCTTGAAAAGCTTGATTACAACCTTGGAGTCATTGGTGGGGGAAGCTACGGCCTTGATCCATTTTGAGACATAATCAACCGCTACTAGGATGTATTTGTTACCAAAGGAGGATGTGAAGGACCCATGAAATCAATGCCCCAAACATCGAACAATTCAATCTCTAAGATGGGTTGAAGGGGCATCTCATTTCTTCTTGTAATATTCCCACTTCGTTGACAGGCATCGCACGTGAGAATGAAAGCTCGAATGTCCTTGACCATAGAAGGCCACCAAAACCCGCTTTGGAGAACCTTGGCAATTGTCTTTGGTTGGCCAAGTGTCCACCATAAGATGTCGAGTGAACGTGCTTCACAATATTATATCCTTCATCGGCCGTGACACATCGTCGGTAAATTCCATCAACACAACGGCGAAACAAATATGGTTCGTCCCAATAATAGCGTCGGGCTTCATAACGTAGTTTCTTCCTCTCTTGCTTGGAATAATCGTCTGGAATAAAATGAGATACTAAGAAATTGATGATATCGGCATACCAAGGTGTAATAGTTTCAACGGCCATCAAGGCCTCATCTCTCATAGCTTCATTGATGGGTATACCATCTTCTTCATTGCTTCCTTTACCAACCATTAGTCTACTAAGATGATCCGCTACCAAGTTCTCGGATCCGGCTTTGTCTTTAATCTCAATATCAAATTCTTGTAAAAGGAGGACCCACCGAAAGAGTCGGGACTTGGTCTCCTTTTTGGACATGATGTAACGAATCGCCGCATGATCGGTGTGAATTATGAGTTTGGAACCGGTAACATAATTTCGGAATTTCTCCATGGCATAGACAGCGGCAAGTATCTCTTTCTTGGTTTTTGTATACCTTGATTGGGCTTCATCCAATGTTTTGCTTGCGTAATATATCACATGTAGCTTCTTATCTACCCGTTGACCTAGGACGGCACCAACGGCAAAATCGGATGCATCGCACATGATCTCAAATGGAAGATTCCAATCGGGAACTTTAATAATTGGAGTGGTAGTAAGAGCGGTCTTTATCCTGCAAAAGGCCTCAAGACATGAGTCATCAAAAACAAAAGGTGCATCTTTCATAAGCAAAGAAGTCAAAGGCTTGGCAATTTTGGAAAAGTCTTTAATAAATCGTCTATAAAAACCGGCGTGACCTAGAAAACTCCTCACCCCTTTGACATTTGTAGGTGGTGGCAGGTTCTCGATCATGGAGACTTTAGCCTTATCGACTTCGACTCCTCTATTAGAAACAATATGACCTAAGACAACACCTTGCTCAACCATAAAATGACACTTTTACCAATTTAAAACAAGTCTATACTCTTCACATCGAGCTAACACTTGATTTATATTTTCAAGGCAAGAATCAAAAGATGTACCATGGACGCTAAAGTCATCCATAAAAACTTCCATGGATTTTTCAATGAAATCGGAAAATATAGCCATTATACATCTTTGAAACGTTCCCGGCGCATTACACAATCCAAATGGCATCCTTCTATAAGCATAGGTGCCATAGGGACATGTAAAAGTGGTTTTCTCTTGGTCATCGGGGTGAATGGGAATTTGAAGAAATCTGGAATGACCATCAAGGAAACAAAAATAAGAATGATGCGCCAATCTTTCAAGCATTTGATCAATGAAGGGAAGAGGGAAATGATCTTTTATGGTGGCCGTGTTCCATTTTCGATAGTCTATACACATGCGCCAACCAGTAATGGTCCTAGTAGAAATAGACTCACCCTTTTCTCCTTTTACAACCGTCATTCCTCCTTTTTTCGGCACAACTTGCACAGGGCTAACCCATTTACTTCCGGTTATTGGGTATATAATGTTAGCCTCATACAACTTGAGGACTTCCTTCATGACAACCTCTTTCATGGTGCGGTTCAACCTACGTTGACCCTCAAACGAAGAACGGTGGTCATCATCAAGGATAATCCTATGCATACAAACATTTGGCCTTATGCCTTGGAGGTCGGCAATGCTATACCCGATGGCCTTTTTGTGCTTTCTTGAAACAATTAAAAGTTTTTCCAATTGAGGCCCATCAAGGGTAGCATTGACGATAACGGGATAATTAGCTCCTTCAAGAAAAGCATATTTGAGGGAAGAGGGGAGTGGTTTAAGTTCAAGATTAGGAGGAGAAGATACCATACTCTTACCCACCAGTAGTGGTTCTACCTTTTCAACATGCAAACATTCATCTTCAAGGGGTGGAGAGTCAAATGGTTCATCTTCTTTCTTATCATCATCTATCAAGCTATACTCAACCAAATTGTCAATAACTTCAATAGAATGCATTTGTTCAATCATTGGTTGTTTAAGAGCTTGAGAAAGGGAAAACTCTACCGACTCGTTCCCTATGTTAAAAGACAATCTACCATTCTTGACATCAACTATAGTACCTCCGGTAGCCATAAAAGGTCGACCCAAAATAATGGGGGTAACAGTATCTTTGGGCATATCCATGACAACAAAGTCGGAGGGGATGAAAAAATTACCAACTTGAACGGGTACATCCTTGTAGACACCCACATTTTGACCACCGGGTGTCTATAGTAGTTTCCGACAAACAGCCGATGATGATCGGACGCAAACGTGCTTTTAACGTGCTCGGAAATGGGCTCGAAATCAATGGCATTTGGCCTAGGCATTTTACGGAGTACAAATTTCACAAACCAACCTCAAATTCAGGCCCAGTGGGTCGTTTCGAGTCAAATAACACTAATTTGGGTCGTATCCGACACCAGGGGTAAAACCGTCTTTTAGCGACCGAGTCAAAACCCGGTCAAAGATATTTCCCGAGACTTGTGGACCAACAGTGATGTCTCACGCGTCCTGATCGGACTCCAACTCCACAAAAATCAGCTTCACAAAATAATATACAATTCCGTTTAAGGTAGAATTCGATCTCGAGTAGGAATCCTATCCGAGAACCGACTCAGACACTTAACCGAGTGCAATTACTCGGCCGAGTAACACACAACCAGCCTGTTTTTCTTACTTCTTCACCAAGAAAACGGAATCCTCATTCTTCTCAAACTCCTACGTTTCCTATCCTAAGCGGTAGTCAAACTCTCCTAAGCCAAGGTCGGGAACTCCCTATAAATAGCCCCTTGCATCCAACATAATAAACACAATTAATTCATACTATCCCCAACATACATAATTCCTGAAAAACATAATTCTTTAGCATCGAAAAACCGATATTACAAACCCGAAGGAAACCGGTCCCGATATCCGACACCCTTCACACGTCTCACCTAGCCGAGCCACCCTAACCCAACCGACATCACCTCGACGCTCCCGTGCCTAGCCACATTCCGACGAGCCCCGATCCGAGTCAACAAAAGCATGTAGGTTGAGGGTGTACCAAACCCGATTTCTCCTTTCTTCTCCTTCCTTCTCTTCGTCCGTTTTTTATTATGGGTCAAGAGTCGTTTTTCTTTTTTTTCTCTAATATCGTTATTAACGAAAAATTATTTTCATAACATATATTCTAAAAAATATGATATCGATTTTTCTATAATCGAATATTGTATCGAAAAGAATTATATTAAGATCTCGACGATGTCAAAAAATCGGTACATTCTTTTTCGTTCAAAATTCTTTTCTCTTACTTTTCGTTCAAAACAAATAATTTTACAAAAACATTTTTTAAAACTCATTCTAAATATCCGATATCGATTTCATAATCGAATATCGGATACGACGAATATCGAAAACATAAATCGAGTACAAATTAATTCATATTTTGTACGCGATTTATCAACTTAGCAATTTCGAACAAAATACAAAAACCGGACGGCTCGCAATCCGGACCGTTTTTTTTACTTTTTCGGTCGTTTTATTATTTATTCTGCGAGACGATTTCTAAAATTTACATCTTTTCTAAAACTATTCTAAATATTTGATATTGATTTCGTAGTCAATTATCGAATATAGCGAATATCGAAAATATTAATTTGAGTACGAATCATGCAATATTCGTTCGTGATTTAATAAATCGAATTTTCAGAAAAACGCGTCCAAAACCAGCCCGACGCGCGACCCGCCGGCATCCCGGGCGAGCCGCGCGGCCGGCTGTCCAGACGCCCCTTTTCGTTCTTTTTTTTATTATTTTTCGAACATCGTTTAAAACCGCTTCTTTTTAACAATATTTTTTTTTCCATATTTTGATTAATATTTATTTTCTCGATCTCGCATATTTATTTTTGCTATATTATTTACAAATCGATACTAACTCGTTTGTTCATCTTTTGTAGCAAATTCATCGTTTTTATTTCATTTGTTTTATTATACTAAAACGAATCTCACATGCTAAATTCAACTTCGACGTTAGATTTTTCATGCATTAAACGACTTAGCAACCCATTCAATTCCTCACATGCTTAGGAAAACAATGTTTGCATATCATTCATCGTTCAACTAACGCGCGCATTAAAACGTCATTCGATATCCTAGTAGAGGCCGCTAATGTGCGGGCGGGGTTGGGTGTTCTTAGTGAACTTCCCAACACGTACCCTCACCCCTTACTCAGAACCGTGGTTTCCGGATGTCCGAAACCATTGGCAACGAGAGTCATTCAATATACGATTAACCGCTCCAGTCGGCATCTATATCGATATGCAAAAGGGACGAGCCCAATAAACTCTGACATCGGAAATGGGCCGTATTTTGTACACGGCCCACTACGACATAGAGTGGGCTCGAACGGTTCCGAATAACCATAAAATTCGGTGGCGACTCCGACTTCGATTTAAATTTCCATTTGACCATCTCATGGAGATTCATTCGCCTCCCCAAAACCCGCGCGTGGCCGCGTCGGGGTGGACCTATGCTCAAGTATCCCAAGTGGGTACTTGACGGATCTATCCGCAAGTTGAATTGACATGCTAGTGGGTCTCATCTCCCCTACACTAAGTCTCTTGGCAATGGAATAAGGTAACAAACTAACACTAGCCCCTAGGTCACATAAAGCTTGATTAACAGCAACATTTCCAACCCGACAAGGGATAGAAAATCTACCGGGATCCTCAAGTTTCTTTGGTATTTGATTCATAAGAATGGCACTACATTGTTCCGTGAGAGAGATACATTTTTTATCCTCTATTGTTCTCTTTTTAGTCAAGACATCTTTCAAAAACTTAGAATAGAGGGGCATCTGAGAAATTACCTCGGTGAAGGGTAAAGCTACCTCCACCTTCTTCAACATATCCACGAAATGGCTAAATTGGGCATTCTCCTTGTGTGGCTTAGCTCTTTCGGGAAAAGGCAATGGAGGGACAAAAGCGGGAGGCGGTGGAACATTGGATTCTTCTTCTTCTTCTTCGGCTAATCACTCCACCTCTTTTCTTTTTGCTTCTTCCGATTCCATTTGCTCTTTCTTCTTTCTTTGTTCTCTTTGTTCATTCTCCGCATTTTGGAGGATGTCAAACTCCGCTTTTATTCCCCGGTTTTGTTTGGGGGAAGGGGGAGATGATTCTTGTGGTGTACTTGGTTGATTGACTTTGGATGGGATACTTTTGGTGTTCAAGTTCAAATTCTTGTATGGGTCCTCAAGTTCTTTGCCACCTCTCAAAATGACGGCATTTGCTTGGTGTGAAGGGTCTCTTGGGTTTTGGGGTTGCCCGGGCAAACCATGGGGTGGATGAATTAGGGCGGCTAAAGCTTTTGTTGCTTCTTGTGATTCCCAAACCTTTAGCCTTGCCTTGGTATCTTGATGTTCATTCCATATTTTCCCAACGGTTCTTTGCAAATCATTATAGTTATCCCATGATATGGGACTCCTCCTTGACCAAATTGAAAATTGCTTGATTGGCCATAAGATTGAGAGGGTTGATTAAATGGTTGTTGATTGTAACCTTGATTTCCTTGAAAATTACCTTGGAACCCTTGATTGTATCCACGATTGAAATGATTACCATGTTGATTTTGGTAACTGTTGTAATTGTTAGGAACATGGAAGTTGCTACCTTGTTGATTGAAGTTGCTCCTTTGATAAGAAGGCATATATGGATGCATCTTTGGAGGACCTTGATTAAAGGGCCTTTGTTGACTTTGATTGAATGTCCTCAATTGACTCCCTTTGGCACGTGGCATCGGATTTTGGACATTTTGATTTCCATAAGAGAAATTAGGATGAAATCTTGTTCCGGCATTGTAAGTATTCGAAAAGGGATCAAATTGAGGTCTTTGCCCATACACTTGTATAGCTTGGACTTCATTTGGCTCTTCAACATAAACTTCTTCGTTAGAAATGCAAGAGCTAGAATCATGGCCATAATTGCCACAATGATCCCATTGAACTTCCCATGTTAATTGCTTTGGAGGAGATGGTTGCCTTGGTGGAACACTTCCTTGAATTTGGTACATACCTCTAGGAGTAGGCCTTGAACTCATGGCATCCATTCTGTTTTTCAATTCTTCAACTTCCGCTTGAAGTTTCAATTCATTAGAACTCGTGGATGAGTTCACTTCCGCTTTCTTTCTTGAATCTCTAGATTGACCCATTCTAGAGTCACTCCTTGCCATCTTCTCAATAAGACTCTTAGATGCCTCATCGGTGAGAGAAGAGAAGTCTCCTCCGGCGGCCGAATTGAGGTTTTCGTTGGTTCTCGATGAAAGGGTGTTGTAAAAAGTTTGGGTAGTTAGCCAATCGGGTATTCCATGGTGTGGACATTTGCGCAATAAATATCTAAATCTTTCCCAAGCCTCACTTAGGCTTTCAAATTCATCTTGCTTGAAAGTTTGTATCTCCATGCGATATTGGTTAGTCTTTGACGCCGGAAAACATTTCTCCAAGAAGGCATTGGATAGTTGATCTCATGTTCTGAATGTATTAGCGGGATGGCCTTGAAGCCATCTACGAGCTCCATCTCTCAAGGTCTTTGGAAATAATGAACGATGCAATTGGCATGAAGTTAATCCATTGAGACGGGCTTCTGCTAATTTTTCTTTAAATGAAGCAATGTGCTCTTGAGCATCTTCTTGAGAAAAACCGTGAAAAGTATCTTGTTGAACCGCATTAGTCAAAGAGGCTTTTAATTCATAATTCTCGGGAATTTCTCCAAAATCGACGGGAGAAGGTGTTTCTTCATGTGTTAATTGAGAATGAGAGCCTAGGGTCGCCATTTGATGGATCGGTGGTGATGGTGGATTTGAATTAGGATGGTTTTGAGGGGATGGATTTTGATTTTGTGGTGGAGTTTTTGGTGATGGTGGTTAATTTTGTGAAGTGGAAGGTATGGAAGGATTATTTGGAGTGGGATTATGTGATGTAGAAGGTGTAGAAGGTGTATGTAGTAAGATGGGATTAAGGTTAGGAGGTGATAATGAAGGATGTGGAATAATGGTGGTTGAGTTGTTTCCCCAAAAACACAATGCTCTAAAAGTTCTTTCCGGCTCCGGATCGAACCACAAGGGCGATGACGTGTTCCTGGGCATAAAACTCAATCAAACGGTGAGACTCCTAGCACCTAAGGGTACTAGGGAAAAGAGAGAAGGGAAAAGAATCAAACACAACAACTAAAAACAATACAACAACTAGCCGTTCCCCGGCAACGACGCCATTTTGATCGCCTCCCAATCGGATCGGTCGTTAACGAAGGACGGGGGGTCAAACGATATTTATAAGACTCGAGATTACACAAAAACAAACAAGTATTCGTGGTAAGTCGAGGTCGGTCCACAGGGAACGGAACATGTTGACAAGTTTAAAGCAGCGTGTTTGATGTCTAGAGGGGGGTTTCTAGGGGTCGAGTCTATGCTAGAGAAATAATTACGAGAATAGCTAGGGGTGATCAATCTAAGGAAAGGCGTTAGAGGGAAGTCGAGATTCGGAACATGGAGTCTAAGAAGGTCGGGATCGGGTTTTTGTTGCAACATTGATAAAGGGAGAATGCCACCTTTTGGTTTCTTCACCCAACCCACCTAAAAACCCGCTTTCGCGGTGAAGAAAGGTAAGTCTCTAGTTGTGGTAATTTCTACCCCGAGTTTCCCCATATTGATAGAAATGAGTCAAGGTCGGTCTAGTTGGCCGGACTAAAACAACAATGACACAACAACCACAAGCAAGATAAACCAACAAGCAAGCAACCCACCAATACCCCTAAATTCAAACGATCAAAGTCCTCATCCCTAAACCCCCCAACAAGAAATCTACTCACTAATCATAATGAAATACAATAAAACATTAACTAAGGAGAAACTAGCTACAACATGCTTAATAACTAGATCTAAGGAAACTAACTACAAGATGATGAGAAAACTACGACCTAACAATTACCCACCAAACTATGAAACTATCAAATTAAACTAGAGAATAATCTAGAACAACATGAATAAAATCTAGAGAAATTAACAACACTAAGATGATCTAAACAAAACAATAATGAGAAAACTAAATTAAATCTAAAGTAGAGATTAGAGAGTGGAAGAGAAATGTACCAACTATGAAGATCTAAAAGAAATAAGAAGGTTGCATAAATAAAGGTTGAAACTTTGATGGAGAGAATGAAGAACTTGTCACTAATTCTTCAATAAACCCAACAAATCTTCAAATAAAACTTGAATAATCTTCTACAAACTTGAAATCTAGAGTATTGTAGATGAAAACTAAGTAGATCTACTACTAATTACTATGTAAACTACTAGAATTATAGAGAATTACTAAGAATACAACTAGATTGTTCTACTAATGGATGGTGTAATGTGATGGATGACTACACTAATGGAGGCCTATTACTACTCTAATGATGGATGCCTTTGGCAACAAATTAGGGTAACATATATATAGTAATCCTTAATGGGTCTCTTAACCTAAAGCCCAAATCCAATTCTTGCTTCATTAGTGAGACAATCATCCTTTGCATCTTCATAGGGCGAAGTTTCGCCCTGCGACCAGATGGACTAATCCCACCGGGTGAAATTTTTGCCCGATGAGATTTTTTTGATTTCCGGCGTTCTTCACCATCGGGCGAAATTTCACCTAGTGGGCGAAATTTTGCCCGGTCAACTTTGCCCGGTGAGGAAGCTCGGAAAATTCTTCAGGGAGGCACTTTACCGTCGGGTGAAATTTTGCCCGGTGGTGTCTCACCGGGTGAAATTTCGCCCGGTCATTCTGCTGGCCTCCTTCCTTGTCTCATTCTTCGTCGATTGATTGGATGGCTTTAAACTTTAAGTTGTGTGCTTTGCTCTTTTGGACGGTGTTCTTTTCTCTTGTGCTCGTGGAAGCTCGATCGTGAATTCAGCGCCAAATCCTATCAAAATTGATAGAAAAACTACCAAAAACACGTAAAACGCACAAGAGGGACGCTAATGCGAGAAGTACTCAAAATATGGCGATATTCGCACTCTAAACTCGCAAAACGAGGGGAAAACGGGTCTAAATGGAAGGAAAAATGGTCTAAATTTAGCACACAACACATAGTTATGTACGAAACGAATAAAACGTAATTGAGTAGTTGAGTTAATGTGATTTTTTCGCATATCCAATAAAGCAAGTCGAATAATAACTTCATCGACAACAACGAAAACTATCATTGATAATGTCATCATCGTCCAAATTGTTCTCAGTATAGGGCAAATTCAAATCAAAAGGAATATTATTTTCCGCGTTCGACATGTTCCGACCAATTGTGGAATAATTAAAATTCAAAAGATAACCGTTTTGTTAATTCGAGAATTATGTTTTTGTGGTCAGAGTTCTAATTTCAATTAGCTTAATAATTAAATAAGATAAATTAGGTTATTGTATGTAGTTAGGTTAAATTTGGTTACTAAATTTGAAAGTGACAAATCAGTAATTTATTCATAAATTATGGACAATGCTAAGTAAAATTATGGACGACAAGAAGTAATTCCCTTTGAGAAATTATTTACGTATAATACTTCCTTCATATATTTCAATGAGGGGCCATTTGGTTGATATAGGTATGAGGTACGAGTCCTTCTAAACGCATACCTTGTGTTTGGTTAGCAAAATTATAATTTTTGTACCCATACCTCAAATTCTCAAGGTATGAGTTTCCCATACAGTAACATCCGTCGTTTTTAGGATAATAATAATTAGGGTTATTTCATGACAATAATACCAACTATAAGGGTGCTTCTTAGAATAATCTCAATTATACGTAATCTCGTTTTAATATGAACTATGCCTTCATTAATCTCATTTTGTTATGGACAAAATTATGACATGCTTTTACCGGTAATAGTGATCGGTTGTGACTTTCTAGGGTCCTTGAGTGTTCCGTCGTCGTTCATGAAAGCCAAAACAACAAGAAAATTAAAGCATTTTTTCATGACTTCTATAATATTAATCGGAAAAAAAATGCAAGATGAATTTTGGAAAGATTCAAAAAAAATTTAACCAATAGCCGAAACTGAAGAGGAAGGTTCAACCAGTTTTCCAGGTAACCGGTCACCTATATCAATGAGAGATTAATGAAGGCATAGTTCATATTAAAACGAGATTACGTATAGTTGAGATTAATCTAAGAAGACCCCTTATAGTTGGTATTATTGTCATGAAATAACCCTAATAATTATTATTATTTTAAAACTAATATTATTTTTAAATAAAGTTTTCAAACTATTTTAAATATTAATATGAAAAAACGGGAATAATTCAAACTATGAGGGTTCCTAAGTTTAACTCATAAAAATCCGAACTATAGCTTCATTTATCTTTCTTCACTCCCTTTTTCTTTTTACCTATGATTGTCGATTCCTTTGCTTTTCAGTAGGTAAAACCCCTTTTTTTTCTTCTTTATTCCAAATCTAACACCACTTTCTACTTCATCCATAATTCCATATCCCCCATGTTTCTCCAAATACTACGACGTCTTTCATTGGTGGCCGGAGTTACATGAGATTTAGCGGCGGTTGACGGCGCATAATTATAACAATATGAGTAGTTTGCAGTCTACTGAAGTGTGCTAAATTTAGACCATTTTTCCTCTCATTTAGACCCGTTTTTCCTCCGTTTGCGGAATTAGAGTGCGATTATTGCCTTATTCTTAGTCTTTCGCGCATTAGCGCCTCTCTTGTGCATTTTACGTGTTTTTGGTAGTTTTTCTATCTATTTTGATGACGCCGAGAGCATGTTCGAACTTTCACGAGCACAAGAGAGGGGATTACCGTCCGAAAAGCAACATACAAAACTTAAAGTCCAATTCTAATGCATGAGAGGGGAATACCGTCCGAAAAGCTACAGATGCCTCTTGGTGATAAGGTATCGAATGTCATTGTGACACTAACAACTTGCTTGGATTAAAAAAAGGGTTATTTAACGAGAATAATAACAACTATAGGGCATCTTCCCAAAATAATACTAATTTCAATAAATCTGAGAATAATACATATTATTGGAATAATTAAACAAGAGTAGTATAAGTGAATTTATAACCTGCTACATCAGGTCACCAAATTAATATTTAACCTGCTACTTATCATGCATCCTTGTCCTTAGACCTGGATAACATGCGAGCCGTGTTGGGTCAGGTTCGGGTCGGACCACTCTCGGGTAATAATAATCGGGCTGACTTCAAGACGGGTTGACTTCAAAGCTTTACGGGCCTCCTCTGACTCCTCGGAAGCCCATTTTCGATATGATTCTGAAACCCAAACGGATTAGCAAGGGCGGGGTATAGTCCATATGGCACGGGTAAAGCAGTGTTGTAGACACGTATCACACATAGCGTCCGTCAGCTGGAGTGAAACGCTAATAATTACTTTAGTCTCAGGGATTCGCTGAAACGAACCGAACTGCCTCAGAATGCGGTCGGGATAAATATGGACGGTCCAGTCTAATGATAGAATCACCAGATAAGGTGCTTTGTCTCTCTTGGCTAAGCCCGTCAGTTTCGAAAGGAACCACCAAATAACTGTCCACCTAATCAAGGGCCTACCATGGAATTTTTGCTCCTCGTCCCAGTAAGCTCGATTTATGTGATGACTCGAGCTTATCCGCCGTTTCCTTGAACTAATCTGGCTGCTGCGATATTTGGATATGCTCACCGGGGGCTCTATGATTGACAAGCGCTCGGATAGCCAAATCTAAAAAAAACAAACGAATTTCCGTAAGTAAAATTCGACTCCGCTGGCAGGCACTCGATCGAGTGTCTCGCTTGACTCGATCGAGTGGACTAGCTGAAATTAGGCAGACGGGTTTATCAAGGTCACTCGATCGAGTGACGGGTCTACTCGATCGAGTGACCCCTGTACGTTAGAATTTCACGTAAAAGAGAAAAAAGAAAAAGCGCGAAAGGTATACCTGCAAAAGACGGATACTTCCCGTCAATTGTCGGTCCGGGTCGAGTCTTCTAGCATCAAGGCTCACAATAATTTTGCCGGTTGCCAGCCAAGCCGGGCTGTGACCCATCTCCATCTGATCAACTATGCCGATTAGCCTGATCTGACCCAAGCACGAGTTAGCATTCATATTTCTCTCGAAGACATATCGATGGAGCATGCAAAAGGCAAAAGCCCTACGCCTATGAGTGGGAGTAACTCTTACGCTACCAGAATTCCTGAATTTATCGGCTAAGTCAAATAAATAAACAGAATCTCCCCGTACCATACGGTCCATCTCAGCATGGGACAAACCAAGAAAGTCCCTCAACCTTCGCCTTGGGTCGGGATAAAATGAAGGAATAGCAGGACAAGCATTAGGACACCAACCACCTATAGCTGCAATCTCTTCAGGAAGAGGACATATTTTTCCGCGAGGAAATGCAAAAACATGATGGGTAGTATCCCAAAAAGTCAGGCAGGCGTCCAGAAAATGCGAATAGACTCTAAGTCGTTGGAGGGGGAATAAAGCAGTAATTCCCATCTGAGTCAGCTGAATTCTTTCTTCATCCCGAAAATAATGGGACCACGCCTTAAGCATTGCAGTTAAATGTTCGATACCCATAGCAGAACTCTTTCTTGAAAGTCTAAAAGATTTTGAGAAAGTGAGAAAGAAACTTGAGTTGAGATGCAAAAAATTGAAGCAGGGAGCCCTCTATTTATAATAGAAGATCCTTTTAGCATCCCTAATTACCTTAGGAATAGGAATTCTTATCATATTTTCTAATCTGCATAGGCATGGGCTCAACCTAAGGCTTTGGGAATCCCTTTTCAGAATTTGATACAGAAATCGAATCATCCCGAGCATTCCTATCTCAAATTTTCAAAATTTTCAAAATGTTCAAAAAAAAATCATTTTTTTTATTTCCCCAGCGTGAGTTGGTGTTTCGTCTAAGTGTTACATACGAATTTCTACGTGTCATCATACAGATACACCCAGTACTTCAGAAGGAAATCTCCTCCCAACTCACTACAACTCCCCAGCGGAAAGCCCCAAGGTAGCATTTCTCCTAAAAGAAACACGGGATGTGTCTGCAAACGGGCACACACAGGGCATCTTAGGCAAGCTCCCGCGCAGCTCCAAGATGGGATGTATCCGCATACAGATACACCCAGGGCTTCAGAAAACAAGTCCCCACGGAGCTATCCCTGATAACAAAACTCAGGTATCATTTCTATCTTATGGCTGGCGAGCCCTTTTACGCAAGTCTAATGGACTATAAATGACCCGACCGGAAGCCTGGCAGGTCTTAATCCTCGATTGGCCTGGTAGCTACTCTGACTTTCGCCTTGTCCAAGACTCAGTCAGAGTGGGGGCTTTGTAGACACCCGCATTTTGCCTGCTAGTGTCTATAGCAGTTTCCCAAAAACACCCGATGATGATCGGACGTAAACATGACTTAATACGCTCGATTTTGGACTCAGAATCAATAGTATTTGGCGCAAGCTTATAGCAGAGTAAAATCTCACAAAACCAACCTCAAATTCAGGCCCAGTGGGTCGTTTCCAATCAAATGAGACTAATTTGGGTCAAAACCGACACCAAGGGCAAAATCGTCTTTTAGCGACCGGGTCAAACCCCGGTCAAAAGCATTTCCGAGACATAAAAATATGTCACGCCACTTCGGAAATCTGACTCGGAATCAAACACCACGCAAATCAGCTACAAAGAGGAACTAAAACTCTCCCTTAAAGATGAAACTCGATCTCTAAAAAGAGTCCTCTCACTTGTCCAGGCCCACTCGATCGAGTGGACCGGCCCACTCGGTCGAGTAGGCTCTTAAAACCCACCAAAGTCGGGGTCAGACCGGGCACTCGATCGAGTGACATGCACCACTCGATCGAGTGGCCCCTTTTCTAGTTAAAACCGGATTCTTATTCCATCCAAGCCGGGTGTTTTCTTCCATCCTAAGCAAGATTTTCCTATCCAAAACGAGTGTTTCTTCTCATCCAAGCCGGGTACCTTTCCTAGACAATGTCGAAACCCTCTCCTACAAATACACCCCCTTGCATACACACATTCACAACACACGATATACACAAAAACTTTAGCAATTCTAGGCAACGCAATCCCGATTTTCCTCTAGAAATCCTATAAGAAACCCAAGCCAAAATACAACACCTTAACTCTCCAATATCCTCATTACTCCTACGCAAGCGTCGTTAATACGAGTCCCTAATCGAGGTCGAAATTAGCATGTAGGTTGAGGGTGTTACAAATCCCGCTTTCTCTCTTTCTCTCCTCTTTCTCGTTTTTCTCGACTTCTACGTCGTCCTAGTCACGTTTTTTATTTTCTTTTCTCGTTTCTAATATCGATATTATCATATTATTTTCAAATAAAACGTTATTCTTAGGATGTGATATCGACTCTATAGTCGAATATCGGATCTGAAGGAATCAATCAATAAAACCATTTTAAAACGCGATTCCATTGATGCTGAGGTAATAGTCACGTGGTCTGAAAAGAGTAATTACGACATTACAACGCGGAGGAATTATTTCATCTTAATTTAGTCCAAAACGATTCATAAACGACTTTTACAAAATCCAATCTAAATACTCGATATTGATTCTATAATCAAATATCGAATATAAAGAGTATCAAAAACTGAATCGCGTGTAAATCATATCATATTTTCACGCGGTCTAGCAAAGTTATCGATTTTAAAATCAAAAGCAAATTCAAGATTAGCAAAAGCGGACAGCAGTCCGTACAAGGAGCACTCGACCGAGTGCCTAGCCCTCTCGGTCGAGTGGCACCCCAAAAACAGGGCAGAAACTTTTTTTGAGGACCACTCGGTCGAGTCCTCCCTATGACTCGATCAAGTGGCTCCTAATGTATTAAAATCGTGAGTCTTTCAGCATATTTCGAGCCCCGATAAAATTCTTTTAACGACTTCTGTTGTCACGTGTCAAGTCCATCACGTGTTCGCTTTTTCAAAACCATGCATTATATCATATTTGTATCTTCTAATTTATTTACATCCCGCTACTATTGCAATTGTCGCATATTGTCGCTTGTTGTATTTCCAGGTGGTATGCCGCTCGTATGTCGTAATCTGTTGTTGCACTTTTTTCGCTGTTTGTTTTATTGTACTAAAACGAACCTCACATGCTAAATACAACTTCGACATGATTCAAAGATGCATTAAATGACGTAGATCAAACATATTTCACATGTTTATTCAAAGCGCTGTCTGCATATCATTTAACCGTCAAGCTAACGCGCGTACACAAAAAACGAATGATATCTAAGTAGAGGCCACTAAGTGCGGGCGGGGTTGGGTGTTCTTTGTGAACTTCCCAACACGTACCCTCACCCCTTACTCAGAACCATGGTTCCCGGATGTCCGAAACCATTGGCATACGAGAGTCATTCAATACAAGATAACCGATAATGTCGGTATCGGTATCGCAATGCAAAGGGACGAACCCCATAAACTCTGAAATCGGAATGGGCCGTACTCTGTGCACGGCCCACCAAGATATAGAATGTGTTCGTACGGGCCCAAACTCCCACAAAGTTCGGTGGCGACTCCTAATTAGATTTAAATTTCAATCTGAGATCCATCTCACATGAGATTCATTCGCCTCCCCAAACCCGCGCGTGGCCGCGTCGGGGTGGACCTATGTCATGTCCACAATATGCGATAATAATCAAACATAAGAGCCATAAACTGAATACCAAACAAAGTTATGAACCAACCGCAATCGATTTTAAAGGTAAAGACCTTATAAATTGAATAGTCAATCATGAGAAGCTGAACATTAATATCTGAAACATAAATCTTTAATCCGTATATAACTGTATCGACCGCATAAATAAAAAAAATCATCCAAACATATATTCTGTATATAATCAATCAACCGAAATCATGAATCATAGTATCATACGTTTGAATGACAAAATATTTATAAACCAAATAAAATACAAAATCAATCCCACTATTATACGTGAAATCACGTAAAAGAATTTTGTCAAAACCGACAAACAACAGTGCCACAAACTTTACGTGATGAATATTACAATAGAGCAGCTGAAACAATGTGCGTCGTAGACTAAAACCAATATCATAAATCAGTACAAGATTTGTCAATGTCCCTAAAACCCAAATTCATTACATATGGTATTGTGCATAAGAATTCAATGAGAGGTAGTAACATGCCACCTATCCATCATATTAATGACCATCTACCATGAATTTACACGTCTAAAATCAGGATTAAAATTGTCATATTGAGTCATATGATCAAACTCAAACATACACATAATCACGTCTAAAAATCATATTGCCAATTGGACACCACGTTTAAAACATGCACAAAATCAATAAACACTACCCAAATAATTCAATATGAAGACGGCTCTGATACCACTTGTTAGATTTAATCTGACCCAAGACTGAAACTTCATACTAAATTAATTGGTATATCGAATAGCGGAAGCGTACCTGACTCAATTGGAGAAGGGAGGTGGAATGGGAATCACCCTATTATAGTCTTCTAACAGACACACTCGCCTTTTGGGTTTCTCCATACTGATGGGATATATGTGAGATTAGGTCAAAAGTGTGCTGTCAGAGATCATAACCCTGACTATATATAGGAAGGGATATGAAACCCTGGGACCTATATTAGCCGCCTTAGTAGATACGTCCATCCTATATCACTTAAAGCCCTAATGGGTCTCTACACTATTATAATATCCGACCCATACTTTATAAGACGTAAATAAGCTCGTATCATTTGTATTATGACAGATCACGTATTTGGGCTCAACTTTAATGATAGCTAATAAATACAATAGGTCCAAATAATGTTGTCCACATATATTGTATTACACCCATAATTCATACAATTATTCCACATCAAATAATTATGACAAGTTGATAAGAGACTAAAACTTAAATAAATATCCCACATCGAAAATTGTGATAAATTGATGAATTCTATATTATAAATAAAAGACTAATCATGTACTCTTATATACTAGTATAGACCCTGTGGAATGCACGGTATTTATAATATATTTATCTTATAGAATATTTCGTTTAAGATTTAAAATAAAAAATTTATTATTTTATTTGTACTATTTATCGACAGTGTACTTTAGAAATAGGAAAATAGTTTTTAAATCGCAAAACTAATCAAAGTATTTGAGTAATGTTTTGAAATGTACGGAGTATTAAATAACGTGTAATTAATGAAAATATTGTTTATATTTTTTTATATACTCGGTTTATGTCATCTCATATTTCGAGATACCCACTTCTCTCTTTAACATACCGTTAAATACATAAATATTTATCAAAAATTGTATAATAATGAAATTTTTTTAATCGTTAGCACGTCCTGATACGTTCTCTTTGTGTAAAAAACCTATTCAGTTTTTCATTAGAAAAATAAAAAAAATAAAAATGGATTGTCTCTGGTGTAAGACTTATATTATGTAATTTGTGAAACTTTTTTTTATATGGATTTTAATAGTATATTCCGTATTTTGTACTCTCCCGTACCAAAATAATCTTTCTATTTGATAATTATAATCCTCACATTTGAATAAATGAGAAGATTTTAGTGGTATCGAGTGAGTATATACTCCTTCCATCCCGATGAATTGTTTGTCTTTGCTTTTGGCACAAAGGGGAAAAGGTCCAATGATGAAGTGACATGTGAAGCCAAATTCATGAGGAGGTCAAATTACATATATATATATATATATATAGAGAGAGAGAGAGAGAGTGAGTGAGGATCCAGTGAGTCTCTCATCTTAAATGAGTCCGTCCCGCGATCTTAGACCATTGGATCTAAGAGATCCAAGGGCTGTCATTCAACCACGTCCCCAACTAATTTGATGGATTAAAAATTATTCATATAGGTTTCACCCTTCATATTTCAATTTTACGATTAGCTAATCAATTAACTAATTGATGAATGTATTCAATTAATCGAGCAGATCTTCGAGTACAATGGAAGTGCAGTTGTCGCAATGGTAGGCAAGAATTGCTTTGCCATTGCTAGCGATCGACGTCTCGGCGTTCAACTTCAAACCGTCGCTACTGATTTTCAGCGAATTTTCCAGATTAGCGATCGTCTCTTCATCGGTCTCGCCGGTCTCGCCACCGATGTTCAAACTCTGTAATTTCTCACACTTTCACTTTCCTTATCCCTCGTTAATTTCAATGCTTGTGAATTCGTACGGGGTTATTGAGTGAGACGGTATTGCGATAAGGTTGTGTAGTCTTGTGATGAATTGTGCTTGAGCTAAGATTTGAAGCTAGGGTTTTCAAATATACATACTAGGTGAAAGAAAATTGATCATTAGAGTGACCTGTAACAGTGACCTCGTACCAAACTTACATAATGTTTCGAATGGTTTTTGTAAAGTAACAATGTTACAGTAACTCTGTTGCGGTAAACTGTAACAGTGTTGAAGTGTTACAGTAACAATATTATTGTAACTTACTGTAAAATACGGTAAACTGTAACAGTGTTGAAGTGTTACAGTAACAATATTATTATAACTTACTGTAAATTGTAACAGTGTTGAAGTGTTACAGTAACAATATTACTATAACCTGTAACTGTGTTACGGTAACAATTTTAATGTAATAGTGTTACGGTAAAAATATTACTGTAACAGTGTTAGGGTAACAATGATAAATGAACAGTGCTACTGTTAATCTCATGTTGATGTTACGTAGTGTCAATTGATAAATGAATTTGACATTATTACTATGACAGTGTCACAGTAAGATATTTATAACTCTTTAATTTCATATTACTGTGACATTATTACTGTGACATTATTATTGTAATTCCTTATTACCGTGACAGTGTCACAGTAAGATATTTGTGTTACTGTAATAGTGTTCTGTTACTGTAACAGTATTACTCTGACATTATTATTGTAATTCCTTATTACTGTGACAATGTCACAGTAAGATATTTGTGTTACTGTAATAGTGTTCTGTTACTGTAACAGTATTACTCTGACATTATTATTGTAATTCCTTATTACTGTGACAATGTCACAGTAAGATATTTGTGTTACTGTAATAGTGTTCTGTTACTGTAACAGTAAGATTATATACGATGAAGATGACGATGAGATTGAATCTCAGCCATTCATGTGATTTGATCATGTGGCTGTGATTTGCGGGACGAACTCATTTAAAGAAGACCAACTCACCGGATGCAATTTCTATATATATATATATATATATATATATAGAGAGAGAGAGAGAGAGAGAGAAGGGATCATATAAGTCCCTTACCTTCTTATAAGTCCGTAAGGCTTATTATCAGCCATTTGATCAAGATAATATAGACGGCTGAGAGATCTTGCTTGACATTTCATTTGAAAAAAAAAAAGTTTTACGTATCCCAAGCTCCTCTTTTTTTTCCATCCTCAATATTCTCACTTTCATTACTCTTTCCCAACATAACCATTACTACACTCTATTCACACTCCATTACTCCATTACTTCAAACCATTACTTCACTCTATTCCCATTCCATTACTCCTATCCTCATTACCCTGTTCTTGGTCGATTTTTGCTCTTCCTTATTAATCAGCGTACGTTCGATCTTCCTTATTCATCATACGGTTGAAGTACCCTGTTCTCTGTCGATTTCGTCTCTTTTTGCCGGTAATGTTCTGTTCTCTAATCAAAGTTTTGTAGTATCATTTTCTTCTTATATTTAGTATAATTTGGGGATTTGTTTTTTAATTTCGCGAGTTTTGGAGGTTTCAGCGAAATTAGGGTTTGTTTCCAATTTGGGGTTTTTTTCGTGTACTCGTGATTTTTAGATTTAATTGCGAGTTTCTTGTTAATTGGGGGTCTTGGGGATTGGGTGTTTCATTGCGTGTTAATAATTTTTCAAACGTGGTAATATTGTTCGAAATTAATTTTTGGTGTTTATTGATTTAATTTTTTGGTTTCAGTCTACTGATTGTGAAGAAACCTGGTGAAGAAAATTCGTTTCTGTCTACTGATTTAATTTTTTGGTGTTTATTGATTTAACTTCGTAGTATGAATGTATGTTTTTGATTACTCAAATATTAATCCAAAGTTTCAGTCTTAATGTGTTATAATCAAGAAATGATCATTCAAATGCTGTTTTTTTTTAAATATTTTTGTTTCGATGTTGATTAAAGTTCGACACAATGTACAATAATCTATGGATATTGATTAAACGATGATGTTCGAACATAATGTCAACCTGCTTAAACTCTTCATTTTCTCGATCTTCATCAATTCTCAAATCATAATGAGTCAATTCACAATTGATAATCTCAACTAAATTGATCAATTCCGAGTACTTTTGTTCATTCATACTACACTATCCGTCAATAATCTCCATTGGTTTGTCTTATAAGCTTATTGTTGTGTGTTTTATGTCATTTTTATGATGTTTATGTGATATTGTGCTTTTTGTTCTTCATTGCATATGTGTTAACTGAGATGTCGTCCAAAGGTCAAAATGCTGGAGTTGCGGAAAATAAGCCGGTAGTGGAGGAAGATGTCAGTAATGTCCTTGTCAAACGTAGGGGACGAAGACTTGTGAAGCTGATTTCGAAGCTTAATGAAGCTTAATGTCACTTTAATTGGTCAATATATATGAAACTTCAGCTACCAACAAATGTAACTTCAACAATATTCAATTGGAACGAGGGTAAATTATAATTGACTTAGAGATAGCAATGGTGCAGAAATAATAGTATAACTTTAACTGCTACATTTGTAACTTCATCTCTATAACAACATAACTTTAATAAACATTTACTTTCGTACTGTTGTAAACATTCAACTGTATATATTGAAACTTCAGTACATTTGTTTTATAACTTCAACTCAATGGTTTTAAAACTTCAGCATCCGTAACTCTAGATGTATGTAGAGAAACTTCAACTGTATTGATCTGTCACTTCAATTGTTTCAGTTTGTAACTTCATTTTAATTGGTCAACATGCAACTTCAATTACTTTATAACGTCACTTTAACTGAAAAATTTGTAACTTCATCTCCATAACATTAGTAACTTCACATATATTGTAACTTCAGTTCATATGTTTTGTAACTTCAGATCATATATTGTAACTCCAGTCCATTTTTTGTAACTTTAATTCTAATCAGTTCATATATTTTTTTAACTTCAGTTTATATATCATGTAACTTCAGTTCATATATTTTGTAACTTCAGATCATATATTGAAATTTCAGTCATGTTTTGTAACTTTATTTCGAATCAGTTCATATATTTCGTAACTTTAGTTGATATATTTTGTAACTTTAAATCATATTTTGTAACTTTAATGTAATCCCCTAGAAATTCTAACGCGATACAGTGACGGAAACACTGTAGAGTCGGGATTAAAACACATAGAACTATGTCTTATTAAATTAAATTGGTAAAGTCAAACATGCGCCATACATAAAAATGGCTAAAATTAAAAACAATCCATAAAGAGGTTAAACAATCCTTAAGACATGATTATTAAAAAGATCAAGCAGGATCCAAGACTGGTCGTTAGCCCACACCCACCGGAAAATAAACACGTATACCTGCCATGTTAAAACATAACAACCACAATCAGTGGGGAGCAACGTCAACGTTCTCCCAGCCGTATAACAGGATTTTAAAACAGTAATTACTAATATAGGAAAAATAGTAAAAATGAAAAACAGTAAAACAGCATATTAAAATAAGCTTTAGCGTAAAACAAATTAATCAAAAGGGTTCCCGAAGAAACATAAAAATATCTGCCAACCTGCAAACCAATGTATATCGATAATAAATAAAATAATCAAAATGGCGTTATGGATAGGATTAATGTAGAATCTAGACTTTCACTAGAACAATACTAAACTAGCTTCGAGAACTTAGTCAAAACAAATCAGACTTCGGTCTCTAACTAGGCAACTCAACTATAACAGGACTGCGTGCAGCGAGGTCCTGGCTTAAGTAATGTACACCCCTCCTGGACACCAACCGTAATCCAGTTCAACCCGACGGCGACTTACACGATGCGATATCTAAGTTTAAGGTCAAAATATACACACTCCTGAACACAAACCATGTTCAGTTCAACGACCAATGTGTCTCAACATAGACACACCAGCTTTATAGTTGATGGCAAAACGTACATCCCAGACTATATTACTCTAAACCCACACTTTTTCTTATTCCATAACTCCAAAACAAACCACTATCGATATATAAAAGATATAATCATTATAAATAATAAGAGGATAAAAGAAGTAAACATTTATATTCTAAAAGAGGAAACTTTCTATTTTAGGAAACTTTACTAAAAATAGCATTATATCAAAATAGTGAAAATATTAGTTCATACTAATACCACATTTTTGTAAACGATATAGATTTATAAAGTAAGAACATTTGATTTTATGAAATTATTAAAATATCGTATAAGCGTTATAAAATGATTAAAAATGTCTTAAACATTTTAATATTACTAATTAGGGTGTTTTCAAAAGTTATAAAGCTAAAATTCCCTAATTATTATTAGTTTCGACAATAAAATTATAAATAAGATTTTACGGCAAACATCAAATTAAATATTTGAACGTCTTTATTTAATTAAACCAACAAATATATTTAGAGTATGTTAAGGGATGATTTAACTCTTAAAGTTTCAGATTTAAATACTTTCAAAATTGCTGGAAAAATAATTCTTTTAGCTAGGACGAAGCATTTTAACAATAAATCACAATCTGTCCGAAAATCAATATTTATTAATTAAAGACTTTAATAAATAGTAAAAAAATTACGTAAAATAGTTAAATTATATTTATGGACATTCTGTCCAGAAAAGAAATTTTCCAGAATTCTAAAACTCGGTTTATAAAGCGTTTTCTCGTTAATCGTCCAATCTCAACAATAACGATTAATAAAAATAGTAATTACAAAACGATTTAAGTATTAATATCCAAAAATTATTATTAAACCCAAAAATCATGATTTTCCAGAATCTACCATTTATTTATATTTCCAAAAATTCCAGATTTAATAAATCCCGTCAAAACCATCTTTAAAACCCGTTTTCACAATTAACGATTCCCTTAATAAAATTTATCGTTCCTAACATTTTATTAAGGCACTAAAAATCATAAAATTACATTTTAATATGAAATCATCAGAATCATATTTATTTCCAGATTTAAACCAAAGACCAGAAATCGAGAATTTAAACAACAAACACGGTTTTAACGATAAACGATGATTTAAAGTGATTAATTAATTCATCCACTTAACAATTCCGAATAATAATGAATAAATTCATAAAATTCTACTTCACCAGGAAGTTTCACCACGTCAAAAATTAGATTAAAATAAAATGTTTAAGTACTAGAACTAAAAATCGGCTTTTAATCGTTTTTGTCCGAAAACGGTAATAATTCAATAATCGATATCAAAAATATCAGAAAAATACTAAATTATTAAAAATCATCAAAAAAAACATTTTTCCAGAATATAAACATATATTACATGTTTAGGCCGATTATTACGATTTTACAAATTAATATAACAATTTAATCGTTAATCTCGTAAAAGCGATAAAAATATCGAAACATGCAAATTTTCAACTTTAAAAATTTTCCAAAATCCGTGACTTACATATATTTCCAAAATAAAACATAAAATTATATACATGCAAATACTCAATTAAAATCTTGAAATACCGAGTAACATCGACGTTACCTCTACTCCAAGTCTGAGTCGATAATATATTCGTCGGCTTCGGGATAGCCCAAAAATCCTACCAAACACGGAAATCATGGCAGAAAAATACCATGAGAAAACTAATAAAAATCAAGGTAAAAATTGATCGAAAATGACGTCGATTAATACCTTAACGAAGAGAACGGAAAGAGGATTATTATGACGATAAAAATGATGCGATTGGGACTCGAAATGGAGCAAAAATTTGCCTAAGATGGAGGAGGAAGTACACGGCCAAATGTACAAGAAGATAGTTTTTTTTTACTTGATGAATGAATAATGTGTAGTATGGAAATGGATGGTTTTTTTTTCAAAATATAAATGAGAATAAATTGTTGATGAAAACTATGTGCATTATCATGAAATGGCCGGCCAAATGCGTTGATAAGGGAGTATGAAAAGTTTTGTTAATAATGCAACAAATAAATGAAAAGAAATTATCTTATGTTTACGTTTTAACGTGATAAAGTGAAACGTTTAAATAAAACGTAATAAAACTTGTGACTAAGGGCTTAGTTGGTCCAAAATGTGAGTAAATGGTCTCAAATAATTTATAAGTTGATAAAAAGTAAAATCATAAAATAGTTAAAGGCATTTCAAAGTAATTCGAGTAAACCTCGCGTAAGAAAATAATTATTCGCGAAGCTTCGTAATAAAAATCATTAACAACTAATCTTTGTAAATAAAAATATTTACTAGTTAGAAATACTATAGAAACGTATCCAAACATTTTTAGGAAAAGGAATAACTTAAATCCAAGCTTAAAAATGTCAATTCGAAGAGAAATAGAATTCCTTGCGGAGAAATTAATTAGTTTACGAAGAAACCAAATAAATGGATTTAAAAAGAATTTAAATCTTTAAAATTAAAAATAAAAATTATTAAACTCAAAAATTAAAATAGAGCTTAGTAAAATGATGAAATATGAGGCCAAAAGTGACAGAGTTAAGACGGAGTCCTAACGGAAAGAATAAAAACGCTAGAAAAATAGCGGGTGTTACATTTAATATTTGTACATCTCACTCAAAAGTGTACATATATAAAAAAAATTCTTCTCTTCATTACAACTGTCAAATGCTTGATCTGAGTAGTTAAAATCACAAACTCTCATTAGTCTCCTCATTTGTGTCGGCATCATCAACAAATTGTGCAGTTTCATCTTTTGACGGTGGATGTTCTACAAAAGGGTTAGATAAATTTCTTTGTCTTCTCAACGTCATTAAATTGTTGCCCGACATGGTGTCAACTCTTCTTCAACAACCATACAATATTCACGCACTGAACATCCTCAGCAGCCTACAAAGCCTCTTACCACTGCACCGCCAAATTTATTTTCTCAAATAATTTATTTAGGCAACAAAATGTAACTTCAAATAATATGTTTCGTAACTTCAAATTAAAGTTTCTACAACTCTACAATACTCCAAATATAGAATATGGTGAATAAAAATTCCAGCTGAAACTGTACATTTTATAACTTTAGTTCACTTAATTTGTAACTTTAACATTATTTATTTAACACTTCGACCGACGTTCATGGATCTACGTGTACTTTAATTTCATTTATCACCTCAACTTACATCCATGAATCTAAGGCGCCTGTAAACCTTAATCAATACTCTACTTGCATTTGTATCAACTTCAAATTCATATATTTCTTAACTCGAACAAAAATTAATATTTCATCGACTCACGATTTATAACTCATATTCCTATCTTCAATTTCAAATAAGATTAACAAAAATCAATCAGATTCAAACCAGATTCAAAGATTAACATTTCATTAAAAATTATCAAAAATTAAAATTTGAGCAAATTAAAACCAGATTCCTAAAAAAATCCAAAACTTGAATTAAAGAGACACTTCCCAAGAAACACTTCGTTTAACTGATGTTGTTCCATCTCAGATCAAAACTTCAATTAAAAAACAATCACACTCCGCTTTACCGCACTCAAGAAATTCCATAAAAATTAAAGTAGTTTCTCTCAATGAAAGAATTGATGAACAAATATATGCCCTGATTAAAGTAGTCTGATTGAATTGGTAGAGAAAATGACAACTAAATTGGGTAGGAGAGAGAGAAAGAGAGAGAGAGAGAGAGAGAGAGAGAGAAAATGACAACTGATTGAATTGTTCTATGACAATTAAATTGGGTGGGGGAGAGAGAGCGTCATTAATGTTGCCTAGGTATTTGCTGAGGGTCTTTACTACTCCCTCCATTCAACTCCACTCTTCACATTTCTTTTTTTGACACTATTCACACTTGAGAGGAATCTTCGATATTCTCGACATTCTATAAGTGAGAATATAGTCATGTGGGATTTTGTTTGATTCGTCTTTATGACTACATTATGAATATCAAATTTTTATAATTTTTGCTAATGTAAAATGAAAGATATCGCTAATGTAAAACGCGCCTCGGCAAATGTGCCAAAATGAATAGTGACAAGTGGAGTTGAATGGAGGGAGTACTTTAGAAGATTTAATTGCTTGAGGTTAATCTAATTACTGTATTGGGAGTCCTAATAAATCTCAACCCTTCATCTCAACTCATCCAATGGCTTAAAAAAGGACTTATGTACTTATAAGGAGGGGGTGTCCTTATGTGAACCCCTATATATATATATATATATATATATATATATATATATATATATATATATATATATAGAGAGAGAGAGAGAGAGAGAGAGAGAGAGAGAGAGGGAGAGTAAGGCTCTTATGAGTCATTCTCTATATATGAGTCCATAAGTCCTCATCCCATCCATTGGATGGGATGAGGATGGATGGACAAGATGCATCCTAATATTTGTATTTAAAAAAAAAAGATTTAGTATCCTAAAATAACTCCCTTGATTTTAGGAAACAATAATTCCCGTAATCATTTCATTCCTTATTCATTCATTCATTCACGTTATACGTTCATCAAAACCTAAAAAAAAACGCTCCCATCATCACGTTCATTCATTCATTCAATCAAATCTGTGCTCGAAATTCCATTACTATGAATTCAATGATCGCGACATCTTCATCAACTATTGATAAGCAATTCATCGAGTATAACAATGGTGAGTTTCGGTATTGCTTTCATGTTTTGCGTTAATTTTTATTCATCATCTTGATTAATTTGCGTTCATGTTTTTTGCGTCAATTTTCATATTGATATTGCTTTCATGGTCGTTTCATTCATTATAGATTCATATCAATGGTTAATTGGTCTCTTGTTAGTATAGATTCCAGAGTTTTATGTTTCTTATTTTGGTTTTCCGTAATCTCCACTGATATTATTGTTTTGTTGTCTATTGAAGCAGACACGGCGTTGAAGTAACATACGTTCTAAGTTACAGTAACACGTAATTTTTAGTAACACACACTGAACGTTGAGAAAGGTTTTTGACGATGATGTTAGAGTAACGTGTTGTACGAGTTAGAGTAACTCAACTTATGAGTTGAAGTAACACACTGGTTGCATCGACGCAACATTGTTTAATTTTGTGCAGGTGGAATGGGCAAATATGCGAATGCACAGGACAACACCGGAAAAGGTGGAATTTTATGCATTTGATTAATCATAGATTCATATCAATGGTTTTTGGATTTGATTAATCATAGATTAAGCAGACACGGTGTTGAAGTAACATACGTTCTAAGTTACAGTAACACCTTATTTTAATTAGAGTGACACACACTGAACATTAAAAAAGATTTTTGGCGCTGATGTTGAAGTAACTTGCTTTACAAGTTAGAGTAACACAACTTATGAGTTAAAGTAACACATATGTCCCATGGGCGTAACGTTGTTTATTTTTTTGCAAGTAGCATTGGCAAAGAAGCGAATGCACAAGAATGGTGCATAGATGTGGGTGAGGCGTTCACTCCGTACATGGGGCAAGTATTCAGGAAAATTGATGAGGCGGTGAAATTTTATAAAATCTACGCGCTGGCTTGCGGATTCGAAGTTGTTTTTTTTTGTGGGTTTACAAGAATAACTGATTTTTTACATATTTTTTTACGTACAACGTTGCAGTTAACTCTATATTTATTTAATACATGTGTTTTTGGTTAGAGTAACATCTCAGATGTATTGTAGTAACATCATTCGTTCCTTAAAGTAACAAATATAATGCATAAAAGTAACTGAGGATATTAGCGTTGTTTACCATTCATTCTTAGATTAACCACAACCATTTCTTATAGTAACATGATTTATTCGTTAAAGTAACAGCTACACTACGTTAGAGTAACACATATTTTTTTTTCTAAAGTAACTCAGTTCATGAATTAAAGTAACACATTGTATGAGTTAAAGTAACAGTTTTTGCAAGAGACTATACAACAGTTCATGAATTAAAGTAACACATTGTATGAGTTAAAGTAACAGTTTTTGCAAGAGACTATACAACGTAACAGGTTTTATGAGTTAAAATAACACAGTTCATGAATTAAAGTAACATATTGTATGAGTTAAAGTAACAGTTTTTGCAAGAGACTATTATACAGTGTAACACATTGTATGAGTTAAAGTAACACAATTCATGAATTGAAGTAACACATTATATGAGTTAAAGTAACATAGTTTACGGGTTATGACAGTAACATAGTAACATACGTAAATGACAGTAGAAAAATGATGCTTTTTTGGTGAAGATGAAAAAAACTTAATTTTAAAGAAACTTGTAGTGTGAGAGAAAGAAGCAGTTAAAAGATTGATAGGAGAGAGATGATTTGCATTGAGATAATTAAGGAAGAGAGAGAAATGATATATTTACCAAGATTTGTTATTTATTTCCTTATTTCGCTTCAAACAATCACAACCATCCATCTTTCACTTGATCAATGGTCCAAGATTGGACTCATGGACTCAATGTATATAGAAGGACTCACTTGATCCTTCCCCTCTCTCTCTCTCTCTCTTTCTCTCTCTCTCTCTCTCTCTCTCTCTATATATATATATATATATATATATAGAAGTGGGATCTTTTACCCTATGTCATATTTCATACATTTTACCTTACATTCAGAACCATTAGATATAAGTATATGAAGGACTAAGATTAAAACTTGAAATAAAAAAGTAAGCATCAAACCCCTACCCAAACAGTATACGTAAAACCAAAACCACTCAGTCAAATTTCTCTCACCAAATCAAAACCCTCTTAAGATTGAAATCAAATCGCAAAATCAAAACTTTCACGAATCCTTTCACTTAAATCACGCCCAATCTTGCATTCAATCAGGTATTTCAATCGAATTTCGCTGCTATATTGTTCAATTTGTTATATATGATTTCAGTCTATTTTGTCTATTGTATTTTTTATTTTGTGCTTTATTTTGTACTTCAATCGTATTTTTTACGGTTTCATTCTATTTCAGTATTAGAATTTGTGTACTGTATGATTTTTTTTCAATTTATTTAGTATTGTTCAACTTAGTATTGTACAATTCTTTTTCAATTTATTTAGTACTGCGTTTATCAGTCTATGTTATTCATTTTTTTTCAATTTATTAGTCTACGTTATTAGTCTGCATTTTTTTCAAATTTTTTGAACTTAGAATTTACTGCGTTTCAATATTAGGGTTTGTTGGTCTTCGTGTTAATTCGTTGAGTTTTTATGGTTTACTGAACTTGTTATTGCAAAACTTGAATATGAACAATGAAATACTTGAATATGAACATTGAAATAACTACATATTATTTCATAGCATGAATTTCTGGTTTTGGTACATTATTATTACTATGAAATACCCAATTATTTTATTATGTTATTCCAGTTATTCTATACTATTGTTGCAATTATTCTATATTATTCTTGAATTTATTTCATTTTATTAGTTACTATGTTTTATAATCAGGGTTATTATAGTGTTTTTATAGTTATTCTATAGCACATATGTGATTATTGTACTTCAATGTTTTTGTACTATAACTAACTCCTCTTTGTTGTTGTCTTTCAGTGAAGTTTCTTTTGCTGGATGCACCCTCAATGATATGCAAGATGTTTCATCCCAATACAATAACGCGAGTTATTCATTACAATAACTGAGTTTCTACATTGGCTTAATAACTACGTAAAATCAGATAACATTATTTTTAAACTGCTTATATTTGAGTGTCAGCCAAATATAACAACATGAGTTATTCATTACAATAACTGAGTTTCTACTATAGAATAACCACACGTAAAATCATATAACATTATTATAAAGTTAATTATATTTGAATTCCATCTCAATACAATAACACGATTTATAATAACTGAGTTTCTACATTGGAATAACTACGTAACATCAGATAACATTATTCTATTATATTTGAGTTTCATCTCAGTACAATAACACAAGTTATTCAATACAATAACTGACTTTATACATTGAAATCATTACGTATGTACATTGAAATAACCTGATAACATTATTCTCAGTAAACAATTGAGTTAACTATAAAATAACTACGTTTATTCATTAAAATAATCTTGTTTGTACATCGAAATAACTATAAAAATCTGAGAAAAAATGCTTTGGGATTTAGAGAGTTTTAATCTCAGGTCTTGATCATGTGAGATCTAATGGCCACAATTAAGAGGTAAATTGTACAAAATTTGACAAATGTACCAGATCCTGCCTCTATATAGATATATACACACACACACACACACATATGTATATATATAAACATTCCTAAAATAGAAAGGTAAATAATTCATTGAGACGCCCCAATATGGAATAGACAAAGAATTCATTGGGACGGAGAGAGTATATCTTTGTAAAAGTTAAAGTAAATAGCTCATTTCAAAAAATAAATCTTTTAGATAACTGATTTTTTTTCTCAAGGTTAATGACATCATATCTTAAAATTTATCTAACTATTTTCATAAAAAGAAGTTTTTTTTGTCAATTTCTTTAACATTAATGAAAATGAATGGTTTGCGAATTTATTAGTGAAATGTTCTTTTACTTCTCAATAAATTAGTGTATTTTTGATAAAAATGTTAGTAACTGTTATTGTCTTAGAGTAGTATATAGAGAATTTCGGTGAGTTTTTACTATGTATTAGGGTTTGTAAGAGCAATCGGTATATATATTCCATTTTTATATAGTTACTAAATTTTATATCGATGTTAAGAATATGTTTTTCGAATATGATCAGAAAAATATACAATAATAATCATAACTATTTTATATTCTATGTAAAATACTGTACGGGATAGTGCAATCTCCTATTAACAAAAATATGCAACTATTTGGTTAAAACGGAATACAATATGTTTATACTTTTTAAAAAAATTGATCATACATTCCATTTTAAATATTGTATGTGATATCTTCTATGTAAAACATGTGATGTATAGCTTTACATACTTTCCATAATTACATACTTTCTCTGGTGTATAGTTTTATGTGTGATGTAGTGATATTTTAATCAGTAAGATGTTAGAGTGTAGTGGGAGAGGATAAGGGTGATACACATGAGTTCAAGGGTTCGATTTGCTCATTTGATATATCTTTTAATTTTTGTTGGTGGATAGCTTTACGCGGTAAATATATGAGTTGAGTTACTCATTTGGTTAGTGGAAAGGGGATTAACCAAAAATCTTTTGCGTTTTAAAAATATCTTAAAACTATAAACTTAAATAAACTATCCCACATTCGAAAAATTATAAAGTTTCATCAATCAAAAATCTTTTGAATCTTAAAAAAACTCTCAAGACTATACATTAAGTAAAAAAAATTATAATAAGATGATGAAATTCTATATTATAAATAAGACTATTATAATTCGTCTTTAGATATCAACCAACAATCTTTTGACTCTTAAAAAAACTTCCAAGTAAGGTGACATCAACCAATAATTATCTTACATCGACAAATTATAATACGGCGATGAATTTCTATTACGGAGTATATAAATATAAGAGCAATCACCTTCAATGCAAATAATAGTAAAATTATCTCGCATCGATAATTTATTAATAATGTGATGAAATTATATATTATAAATAAAAGTAATCATTCGTTATCCACCAAAAATCTTTTGATCCTTAAAGAGCTCTTAAGATTATAAATCTTAATAAGTAATTATCCCACATCGAAAAATTGTGATGAAGTTATGGAATTCTACATTATAAAAAGAGTAATCATTGTTTTTAAATATCGACAAAAAAACTTCAGTCTTAAAAATTCTCTTAATAAGACTACCGACATAAAATTATCCCACATCGAAAAAAATAAAATAAGATGATTCTATATTAAAAATTAAAATAAGATGATGATTCTATATTATAAATAAGAGTAATTATGTGTTCTTTTGAATCTTTAAAATAACTCTTAAGACAATAAATTATTCCACAAAGAAAAATTATAAAATAAATAAATTATATTATAAATAAGAATAATAATTCACTATTAGATATCAACCCAAAACTCTTTTGAGTCTTAAAAAAAGTTGTTAATACTATAAACTTGAGTAAAATTATCAAACATCGAAAAATTATGATGACTTAATTAAGTTCTATATTATAAATAAGAGTAATAAAAATTATATAATAGAGCGATGAAATTTCATTATATAATTGAAAGTAATCATTTGTCCTTAGATCTCAACAAAAAAAATAAAGAGTTTTTAAGACTATAAAATAAAAGTAAAAATTATTTTACGAGAGAATAATGTCATTGAAAGATGTTGTGTTTTTTAGTAGGTGATTTGTCTCGAATTGAAAGAATAATGTGTTTTTAAGTAGGTGGTTTGTCTCACATTGAAAGAATAATGTCACTGTGAGAGTTACTATGGAGTATGTGTCTTAGACATTTTTTCTTCTATAATCCCCCTTATATCCCCTTTCCACTAAAAGAATAACACAACTAGAATTTTTCCCGCCTACTTTTGACTAAAAATGTGAATTATGTTTGATCTACGTCATTTAATGCATCTTTGAATTATGTCAAAGTTGTATTTAGCATGCGAGGTTCGTTTTAGTATAATAAAACAAACAACGAAATAAAATACAAAGACAAAAAGAACAAACAAGTTAGTAATGACGATAACGGTTTATAAATTGAATAAACGATGTGAAGATAATACGATGCATGATTTTGAAAAGGTGAATCACGTGACAGACTTGACACGTGTTGACCGAAGTCATAAAAAGAATTTATCGAGGTTTAAGATATACAGAAGGCTCACGACCTGGCGTGACAGAGACCACTCGATCGAGTCATTGAGAGACTTGATCGAGTGCCTCTGGAAAAACCCTCCTGTCTCGATCTTTGAGGTGCCACTCGATCGAGTCTGGCGTAACACTCGATCGAGTGGTCCTCGAAAAAAGCTTTCTGCTTCTGTTTTTGGGGTGCCACTCGATCGAGTGGGCTAGGCACTCGATTGAGTGCCCCCTGTACGAGCTATGGCTCGTTTTGTTTTTTATTTTGAAATTGGTTTTTTGGAAAATCGATAATTTTGCTAAATCGTGTATAAATATAATATGATTTAATTCGACATAAATTTTCGATACTCGTCATATTCGACACTTGATTATGGAATCAATATCAAATATTCGGAGCGATTTTTTAGAAAAGATGATTATAAATTGTTTGAAAATCGGTTTGAACAAAATAGATTCTCTCCGCGTCGAAATCGTCGTATTATGTCTTGTAAGACTATGTGACGAATATCTTTGCATCAACGAGTTTGATTTAATTCTTTTAGATACGATATACGACTATAGAGTTGATATCATATGTTAAGAATGATTGTTTTTGTATGAAAGTTAAATAGTTGTGATAATATCGGTATTAGAAACGAGGAAAAACGAAAAGGAATAAAACGTAAAGATGACTCGATATGGACGGACCGAAGACACGAAAAAAACAAGAGAGAGGGAGAGAGAGAGAGAGAGAGAGAGAGAAGGAAAAGATGGGGTTGAATTTGCACCCTCAACCTACATGTTTTGTATTCTCGGAACGGGGCTCGTCTAACTGTGGCTTAGGCACGGGAGCGTCGAGATAATGTTGGATGAGTTATGGTGGTTTTTGGGCGTGGTGGTGCACGGTTGTCGGGGTTGTGTCGGATTTTATGGGTGTTGTGTGGGATTGTATTGCTAAGGCTTGATGTGTATTGTTGATTGATTTGGGCATGGTAGTGCACGGTTGTTCGATGTTGTAATTGTTGATTGATTTGTGTGTGTGTGCAAGGGGGTCTATTTATAGGAGAGGTTCCCGACCTTGGCTAGGAAAGGTGGCTTTGCTTGGGTGAGAAGAAACACCGCTTTGGATAGGAAAAGCACACAATTTGAGAGGAAGAAGGATTCCGTCGTTGGATGGAAGAGGAATCCTCTTCCGGCTGGAAAAGGAGTCACTCGATCGAGTGGAGCATATCACTCGATCGAGTGGAGCATATCACTCGATCGAGTGCCCGGTCTGACGCCGGTTTTGCACGGGTTTTTGAGTTACTCGACCGAGTGGGCTGATCCACTCGATCGAGTGGGTCTAGGCCGGGTAGGAGTTTCTTTTAGACTATGTTTATCTCATGGTGTGTTTCACCAAGGTCTAACATATATTGCCCCATTCTTTATTCATAACCTACTTTATCAAACTCACATCATTTTTCTACCTTTATCCACACCTTCCTTTCACCATGGTCCTACACATATACTCCCTCCGTCCACTATTTATCGCCCCACTTCATGAATATATGTGAGGTGTATTTTATTGGAGTGAAGCGATAAATAGTGGATGGAGAGAGTATTATTCTTTATCGATTTTTCCACCTAAATTAAAAAAATTATTTTTTAACAATCAATATTTATTTTACAAAGTCGGTTATATTTACGTCGATGGAAAATAGTACTTTTTACGAATTTAGATTTTTATTGGATATATATGTTTTGAGTGCTAGTTTTTTTTGAAGATAAAATAGAGTAATAAATTTATGAAGAAAATGAGCAAAAATTTTATTTTAGTAAAAGTATATATATATATATATATATAGGGAGGATCAGGGAAGTTGATAACTCCCTAACTTTCCCTTAGTGTTAATCCCACCCATCCATTAAGATTAATATGGACGGTGGATGGATGGGTTTAGATTAATAAAAAAAAAAAAAAAAAGGACGCTGCGGAACTGACGTGCTGCGGACAACCATCACCCATCACCCATCACCCATCAATACTCAATAGCCCCCTCAACTTATCCCCAATTAATTTCCCTCCTCTCTATTCTCCCGTCCAACCCATTGTACTTCCCCATTCACCAGCTCTCAATCACTCAACGCTCTCTTCCTCTCTCTAAAAATAATCCATCTCCTTCTCCATCTCCATCTCCATTTCCGCAGCTTCTCCATCTCCAATAAGGTATGTTGAATGTTCTATTTTCGACCTCCAATTTTCTTTTTATTCCATTTTCATGAACCCTAAAAACACCAACTCCCGCATGCATGAACCATAGAAAATGATAAAAGAGCATTATTCCAACCCGATAACCCTGATTTTGAGTTAAAGTTGTTGTAGTTCTACAGTGGTTGTAGTTATAGAGTCGGAGATGAAGATTTTTTCCTTTAACAATTAATAATCACACAGTTTTTATTCTTGATTAATCGTTATTCCTCTAGATATAATCCTAAATTTGAGTTGTAGTTATAGAGCTAAAGATGAAGTCTTTATTTCTTTGTTGAAGTTCATGTTGAAGTTCCCATAGTCGTCATTGTAAGTATGCATCTGCCATCGATTAGATAGTTCTTTGTTGAAGTTTTGCATGCTTCCTTGTTGAGGTTTACGTTAAAGCAGTGGTATAGTCACAAACTTGGGGTTTGGGAAGAAATAAAACTAACATTTGAAGAGTCATACAGAGTTGGTTGTACCGTCATACAGAGTTGCTTGTACAGTCATACAGAGATTGTTGCTTGTACAAAATGATGCACAGTCGTACAGAGTTGGTTGTACAGTCATACACAGTCGCACTTGTTATGATGCAAAGTCACACGCTTTATATTGTATAGTCATGCATTGTTGGTTGTATAGTCACCCGTTTGAGGTTGTATAGTCACACTCCTTATGTTGCAGAGTCGCTCTCTTTTTACTGTAGAATCACACCGTTGAAGCCGTATACTCAGTTGTAAAATCACACTCTTTACGCATGTGATTTTACAACTGAGTATACGGCTTCAACGATGTGATTCTACAGCAAAAAGAGAGCGACTCTGCAACTTAAGGAGTGACTTTGCCTCAAACGGGTGACTATACAACCAACAATGCATGACTATACAATATAAAGCGTGTGACTTTGCATCATAACGAGTGTGACTGTGTAGATCCAAAGGTGTGATTGTACATCATTCTGCACAACCAACTCTGTATGACTGTACAACCAACTCTGTATGACTATGCATCATTCTGTACAACCAACTCTGTACAACCGTATCACACTCTTTACGCATGTTGTTATTGCAGCAGAATGTCGGGTGCGAAGAAGAAAATTCAAAAGAAGACCAGTAAGAATAACGCCGTGGCAGAGAATGTAATTGATGATACATTGGTTGTAGACCAAAATTTAGGTAAGAAGAAACATAAGAAGAAGAATGTTGTTGTAAAGTCTGTTGAAGATACAAAAGGGGACCACATTGTTGGCGAGACGAATGTGGTGGAGACAGAAATCGTTGACAAAGGCAGGCATAAGAAAAAAAAAAGGGTGACTTTTGATTCACCGGTTGCCGACCAAAATTTGGGTAAGAAGAAACACAAAAAGAAGCATAAGAAGAAGAAGACTGTTGTGGAGTCTGTTGAAGATACATCAGGGGACCACATCGTTCCCGAGACGAATGTGGTGGGGACAGAAATCGTTGACGAAGGCAGGCACAAGGAAAAAAAGAGGATGACTTTTGATTCACCGATCGCCGATCTGGATGTGGGTGAGACAAAAAGTGTTGAGGAAAGCAGGCCAAAGAAAAAGAGGAGAGTCAAATCTGATACAGTGGCCAACCCCACCCACGTGAGTGTGTCTCGGAGGAAGAGGGGGGGACCACAGAGAGGGTCAGCCAGATATTCACTGTAGGCCAAAGCGTTTGCACCAACTAATTGCGCAATTATCGGATGATCAGAAAGAGAGGGTGCGTGGTGTTGGCTTCGGCGGGCTCTTGGACCTGAGGATCGAATCGGTCCCCACTGACCATGCGTTAATGTTCCTATGTGCATTTTCTGACGGGTCTCATATTTTTCGCGCCTCACGCCGGGAGGCATTCATGATGTCAAAGTACGACGTCCACGATTGCCTCCAGCTACCTTTAGGCCCTCATCTGGTGAAATTAATCCCAACACAAAATAAGAAAGGGGCAGACTCACCTGACGTGATCAGGTTAAAGAGTACCTGGCGGAAGGGGTTCGATGTGGTTGATAGCAGCGGGCCAATAACATTAGGGAGGGTGCACAAAAAGTTAATGGCAACCAAAGCCGCTGACGACGACTTTGTCCGCAGGTTCGTGTTGTTCGCGTTGTCATCATTCCTCGCGCCTACTACGAACAACTCATTGGACCTGAGTCTGCTGGCCGCAGTGAAGGACGTGGACTTGATCAGTGAACAGGACTGGTGTAGCTTTGTTCTGCAGGATCTGGTGCGGGCAGGTAAGGGGACGCGTGACCCCAACAAAGTCGTCAACTACCTCCGGGGGTGCATCCCCATTCTGATGATTGCGTACTTCCAGCGCTACGATTTCCGTACCGAGACTTGCAGATGCGACATACCATTTATCGCACATTGGGATGCACAGAAAATAACCGATCGTCTTGCTGGGGAGCTGGAGACGGGATCCCTGGGAAATCAGCTGCGTTCAAAGGTGTCGTACCCACGTACATGTGGGGAACCAGGCAGCGAGTGCACCCCCGCTATAACGATGCCCTCTGACAAACAGCACTCTAGTCCAAAAAGAATAACGACAGCGGTGGAGAGAGGCGATCAATCGGAAGGCAACGCGGTTGACGTAAGTGATCTCCCGGCCACTCTATAGATCAACAATTTATTATTCGTGACTCGGTTTAATCTGAAAGTCTTGCCTATGTTTTAAAAAATACTGATGGTCATAGTCGTTATGATCACACTCATCCTGATGTACAGTCACATACTATTAGTTGTATAGTCACACACTATTACTTGTATAGACACACGCATTATGTTATCCAGTCAGTACTATAACCTGCACAGTCACACGCTGTAAACTGTATAGTCACACACTTTATTCCTTACAGTCACACACTTAGATGCTTAGTCATAGTTACGCTGCCAGCCTCAACACCACTGAGCTTCGCACTAATGATTTGGCTTCAACTGAATTATAGGACGACCGGCGTTTTTTCATGGAATTCCGAAGGTGTGCGCTAGCCTTTTGCGGTTTCTGTGAGCAGGCTGCCTCAAAAGTTCGAGAAATATCGACGAGGAACAATGCAGTTCCAAGTCAGGACACGTCCTCCCAACAATTCTGGGAAGATCCATCTGTCCTCAGGTATATCGATGAAGTCGTTGCATTGGCCGGGCAGTTGAAGCAGACTACCCAGAACGCCCCCGTCGTTGAGGGCGAGCAGCAGCGCGATGCTGAAGCCTGCGGTCTGGTACGTCAAATTATGCAAGACTTGCGTGATTCTGGTTACGCGGATGAAGATATTGACAAATCAGGTTTCTACGTGGGAGATGATGATGGAACAGAGGGTTACGATGATGAGGGGACTTTTGATGGTGGCATCGTGACACCGGGTTTCTGTGAGGGGGAAGTTGAAGAGAATGATGCCGCTGTAGAAACCAACCAAGACACCGCTGTGCAGGGTTCGGTTGACATGCGTCCGACTGTAGTGGTAGCTCTACGGCAAGCAGGGTGGGGGACAGCGGACGCACGGTCAGCTTTGGATGTAACACCAGCCCCGCCCGATGCGACAGTCAGTTCTAGCCTTGAGAAGGACCTGCACAAAGCAGGCTGGGCTGTAGCAGACGCTGTTGCCACCACGCCCGCGACGGATGAAATTGTCACGACCGATACTCAACAGACAGACGATGGTTCAGTGACCAGGACACACACGGGGGCTAAACATCATCGGTACATCTTCCACTCCGACGTGGCATTTGAGTGCATGGACACGATTCCGGACAATTTGGGCTGCACGTTGGACTGTGGAAGAGTAATGAGGGGGCAGCTTGTAATCTCTGGATTCATGTGCTCCAACATCGTCATCTTCTGGGATATCCTCAGCGTACGGAAAGACGTAATCGACTACGTCTTCGACCGGGGAACGCCACGTCCGTCAGGGTACGTACTTATTGTCCTGGTCATGTCGTTTTTAAAAATGCACGTGCTAATCGGGACTTCGTTTGTTCTGCAGCGAAATGTTGGTCGAGTACACAGCTTACGACTGTATCGCGAGGGACGACATGCAGACGCTCGAGCCTGGCCGGGAGGTGATGAATAACGTCGTTGACTGCTGGTGTAGGCTGCTGAACCACCTGGTGCACGACAAAAAAGCATCAAGAGTAACCAGTAGATGTTACTTCTCTCTTGGACATACGGTACGTTCAACCCCCAAATAAGGTGTATAATCGCACACAATTGGCTGTATAGTCACACACTATTACCTGTATAGTCACACCCATTGTGTTGTCCAGTCACCGCTATAAACTGCACAGTCACACGCTACAAGCTGTATAGTCACACATTTTACGCTGTACAGTCGCACTCATGTCAAACACAAACTGACTAAATGTATTACCATCAATGCATGTGAGCAGGCCCCACTGTTGTCATTGTGGAAGGAAGGAGGCAGGGGCAATAAATATGACGAGGAAATATTTTACGTGTGGGACGAGTGGATAAAAAATAGTTTCTCCGACTTTGCTTTGGACTCGGACATGGTATTATCCTGGACATACTGTCTATTCGTAGTTGTTATCAACCCATAATCCTGACGCATTGTTTGCAGGTGTTTGTCCCGATCTTGACGGGTGACGAGGGTCACTACAGTTGCGCCTGCATCAACTTCAATTCTGGGCAAATAGAGTACCTCGACAACCAGTTGTACGATAAAGATTTTACAAACTTGTCTTACTATGGCATTGCTCGGACAGCGGTCAGGCTCTTTTAATTTAATATTGAATCAATTATGTGACCGGAATGTGTCCAACAACTGATCCTGTTTTGAAGTTGTTTTGCAGGTTAATAAGATGGGGGAGTTCATGGTACAACGAGGGCTGGAGAAAGGTGAGAAGGTCCGTGCATTTAAATTGGTAAATGTTCCCTTAACATGGCAGGGAGTGGGGTACTCCGCCAATGACTGTGGAGTGTACTTGATGGTGCACATGATGCTGTACAACGGGTCCCCGTTCAACTGCACCTTGGGGACAATGGCGGCCATGAATATGTGCAGGGCGGAGATCACGGCAACCCTTATACTGAGCGACACGAACAAGATGAGGAACACTGTTCTGCAGAAAGTGATTGAGTTCGGAAAATACAAGGAATCGTTGGAATCTGCCCGTACGTTTGAAACCACTCCGGTGAAGGCAACGGCCAAGAAGCGTCTGAGCAAATCACCGAAAACACCTGCACCCCCCCCCCCCCAGATCAGTCCCAGAAGAAAGACAGTCGGCGATTAAGTCTCGGATACGGGGCTGTGGAGATGGGTTGGGTTGCTCCTTGAACCAGGGTGAACTTGCCCCGGACGCCATTGTCATGTCACTCATATTTCGCCTGCGAGTGGGGCTGACGAGTGGGATGCTCAGCCTGCGAAAATACACCGCCGACTACTGCTTCCTCGACGATAATGGGTACGACGAAAAGTAAGTGACCGTCTTTTGTTCCTAATGCGTGTTTCACATTACACCTACTAACCGGTGTCAACAAATCCGCAGTGAACGCTTTGGGTCCTACGGCCCTCGTGCGCAGCTGGCGAGGCGTGACATTCAATCGCTCTTCTCCGCCGGTGGCATGAGCGCCGCTGTGCTAGAGTGTTGGTCGCACCTAATGAACTGGTGCGAATCAGACGACAACCGGCGTGGGTTGTCCTCCCCCGCGGACCCAACGATGGCGTGGTTCGGAATTCAACACATGGTATGCCCCCATAACCTACTACCTATCACGCTAAATAGTACAGATGATCCCCATTCACATTAAATAGTTAGAAATAATCACAAAGTTCACTTAGTACAGTCACACATGTTGTCATGTACAATCACATGCTATCAGTTGCACAGTCACACATATTGAGGTGCACAGTCACACATGTTGACATGTACAATCACATGCTATCAGTTACAATCACATGTTGATGTGTACAATCACTCTTGTCGAGATGCACAATCACACTCTGCACGCTGCAAAGTCACGCAGTTTAGTCTGTACAATCACGTGCTACTAGTGCAAATGACCCCCATTAACATTAATAGTCAGACATCACTTTGCAGAGTCACTCTTGTTGACGTGCACAATCACGGAATATAAGTTGTACAGCCACGCACATTATATAGTCAGACATCCTAGAATTTAAAGTCACACTCTGCACGCTGCAAAGTCACGCGGCTTAGTCTGTACAATCACACGCTTTAGTCTGTACAATCACACACTTTGCGATATGCGGTCACGCACATAATATATTCCATTCTCGCATCCTGTCACTGATGACAACTAATATTCGCCATCCATTAGGACTCGCTGAGCCGTATACTGGAACGACCCGACTTAAGTACCCCTGCGGACGAAGACACTGACGGTCTGTACGAAGCGTGGGACAGATTCATAGAAGACTGCGCCGGGACATTCGACTTGAACGCCGAACTGTTGTTTTTCCCAGTGCATACTATGGGGCACTACGCGTGCGTGTGCGTCAACTTTAGAGAAAGAACAGTTGATATCCTCGATCACCAGACACATGCCCCAGGGTCGCATATGTTCCGGGTGTCCAGCGAGATAGTAAGTTGCACGCATATGCTTTATTTCACCACGTCAAAAATATTCTACTGCTTGGTGCTGATGTTTACTATTACCTAATACTGCAACAGATGCAAGCATTGAGGGTCTACATGGACGAGAAAGGGCTGATTAAGGGCAGTCACCTAGCGGATTTTGAGCATCGCCAAGTAAAATTGGAATGGCGGAGCGCCCGGAAGAACGATCCGGAGTCCGGCATTTTCTGCTTGATGCACATGTGCCTGTACGACAGTGCGCCATTCACCCACAGTGATATGGGGTCAAAGGTCGGGAGGCGTTACTTATCGTTCGAGGTGGCAGCAAGTCTCGTACTTTCTGACATGAATGAAGCTCGCGACGACGTGTTACCGAAAATTCGCGCTTTCATAAGAAATGTTGCGCGCATATGGATCGAAATCGATGAAAAGCGTAAACTGGGTAAAATCGTGGAACGAAAGACCTCAACGAAACGTAAGGCATGAATGTGTAGTGGAGTAAAAACGTTTTTTTGTGAATACAGAAAAAATCTCATGTTCGAGTATCTTCTGAGTATCAGATGAATGACAACTCAGTATCAGGGTCGCATGTGCGACGTGATACAGTCACGCAACTTCTGACTCACAGTCACAGCCAAATTTCTGCAGAGTCATGAAGACGACCACAAAATCACCATTTAATTATACTAACTACCCCTGCATATATGTCCATCCATTTGCTTTCAGATTATTTCACCTTAAAAAAAAACGATGGTTCCCTTATTTACAGAAGACACGAAAAAAAACAATACACGCACCGTAAAATCGGATTATTTCCCAAAAAGGAAACGATGATTTGAAAACGATGTCGAGAAGATATAAACTGTACATTGAGTGATGTTTGTGAGTGTGACTGTGAATTGATGTTTGTGAGTCTCAATGCACATTGAGAACACAAACCATCACCTCACTCTGCTGACCCTATTTACTTTAGAAGGATAGGGCCCCCACCTAACTCAATTAATATTTACTGCCCCTTTACTGCCTCCCCCCGTCAAATACCAAAACCATTTTTACACCAACTACTTCCAACTTCACCTCTTTAAACCTAACAAAAAATGGCAAGCAAAATAGAAGAAATCAGAAAAATGATCGAGGAGTACGATGGTTTGTTGAATACCACTAGATCAAATGAATTAAGAGCCATGCAGCTAGTCGCTCCTGCCATAGACGCGAGGACCTATATGGCATCCATTGGCAGTACAGAAAAGGAGACCGAACTGGACGACTACATCGAATTCTTGATGAAAAAGTGTATTGGATGTTTCCACACTAAGAAAGCGTTGCAGTGTGATTTGGCCAACTTGAGGAAGATGCTTCAAAAAAACGGGGGTTAATTATGCATGTAGCGAAAATGAAGGGTGTAATGGTATCATATTTCAAGTACTGGATGTTTTAATGTGTTTTGAGATATAAAATATATAAGTAATGGATGTTTTTACGTTTCAAGAATATTTTTATGTTGTTTCAGAATGTGACTTCTCTATTTTTTTCACTATTTCTCTATCCTTGCTTCGCAATTTCTCTACTTTTAGGTTTCTACGCTTCATTTTGGAGAATCACTGTCAGTGTGTTGTGGAATCACAGACATTATCTTGGACAATCACACTCCCACAATGCTACTGTAGAGTCACACCCTGCCTACTGTAGAGTCACGTTCATTGTATTGCACAATCACACTCACTTGTTTTGTGTCAACCAAGTATTAAGTTAGTACTGTTTGTAGCGTTTAAAGATAATACATTCCAGAACAAAAACAATTTTGTTTTACGACTACGCCATATTAGAAATAATTAAGATCGACAAAACCGAATATGTAGAGATGAATGTGAAGGGATGTTTGTGAGTCTCAATTTATCATTGGGAAACACAACACCCACCTCAATCTCTTAACCCTAATAAATATATGAGAATAAGCCCCCCACCTAACCCATTAAATTTTCACCCCCCCTTTATTGCCTAACCCATTCATTTTCAAACCCCTATTTACTGCCTCCCCCTCTTTAAATACCAACACCTTAACCATTTCAACTTCACCACTTTTACCAGCCACTACATACAACTCCACCACTTTAACCTTATAAAAAAAAGGCCAACAAAATATAAGAGATCAGAAGTTTGATCGAGGAGTACAATGGTTTATTGGATTCCACTGTGTCCAATGAATTAAGAGCCATGCAGCTAGTCGCAACTGCAATTGACGTGAGGCGCTTCGTGGCGTCCACTGGTGATACACATAAAGAGGCCGAACTGGACAACTACATCCAGTTCTTGATGAAAAAGTCTATGGAGTGTTTCCGCACAAGGAACAGGTTCCAGCGTGACTTGGCCAACTTGAATAAGATGCTTAAAAAGTACGGAGGTTAAGTATGTATGGGTTAAGATGTACCGTTTAGTAATGGTCATTTTTATGTGTTTTAAGTTTTAATGAATGTTAAAGTGTAGCGTTTAATGTTCAAGTGTAGCGTTTAATGGATGTTTTCCGCACTATGTCATAGAATGTTTTCCGCGTTTTAGGGTATGCAAGTATTGCATGTTGTGTAAGGGATGGACTTTTTCTAAAGTACAAATATTTCCATCACTATTGCGCTATTTCTCTATTTCCATCGCTATTTTTCTAATGTACAGACACATGGTGTATAGTCACACTCAACAAGTTTAATAGTCACACTAGACATGGTGTATAATCACAGTCATCATGTCATAAAACTAGTTTAGGTTGCTACACTTCATTTTGGAGAATCACAGTCAGTGTATTGAAGAATCACAGTCATTATCCTGTACAATCACATTTCCACAATTAGTGAAACCACTGTCCACATCTTGTTCTACAATCACACACTGAATGCTGTAAAGTTGCACTCATTGTGTTGCACAATCACACTCACTTGTTTCGTGTCACCCAAATATTAAGGGCATAATATTCCTATACAGCTGTATTTGTAGCCAAAGATGCTGCATTCCAGAATAAAAAAGACTGCTATTTCAATGTATTCTTACAGTCAAAGGAACAAAAACAATTTAACGGACCCCCACGCTTTACGACTACGCCATATTGGAAATAATTAAGGTCCGCAATAGCATATACAATATCACGGACCTTGACCATTTCAAACGTCGACAAGTCTTTATGTTTCACAAAGCAGGAAATCGCCCCCATAATCTAAGACTTAAACCATATTCGAAATGATTGAGGTCCGCAATATACGGAAAAAATGTCGCGGACCTTGACCATTTCAAACGTCGACAGCCTTTGTATTTCCAAAAAGAGTGTTCCTAAGTAACAGACGATATTCATGAAGAATCCTCCTCGACAATCCCTGCCGGGTCCTCCTCCTCCTCCTCCTCCTCAACATCAACAGGTGGGTACTCAGCAAATGGGTTGGGGCAGTTCCTCTTGTCATGGTGCCCCATCCTCTTGCAGTTCTTGCACAGGCGTTTAGGCTTGGCAGCAATTGCAGCAGCCTTTGCCTTAGAAGAAAGCATCCGCTTCCCACTGCCCTTGTTCTTGGCTTTCTTCGGGGGCAATATGTTTATTTCAATTGAGTTCGTACAGCCGAGGATCTCCTCTAATTCTTGCGTCTTGCTAAATGGCACAGCAGAGACAATATCGGACCTGAAGTTGCGAATGACGTCAGCTAGATTACTAACGTCTTTCTTACCCATTTTGCTGACATGACTGACGGTCTCATAGAACTCCGAGAACAGCCTCGTGACTGTAACAGCCTTCTCATCGCGTAGACGACTCTCTGACAGGGGACACGCATTAACATTACGTAGAGCATCCTTTGTCCATCTCCATGCCACGTACCGTTCCGGGATCGTCTCCCATCCTTTCGAAGAGTATATCCAAATGGCGTGCCTGCAAAGAATTCCATACCGACAGAACTTCCTGCAAGTACACCTGACCTCACAGGTACCTGCGAGTGCATTAAAAAACACATAAAGAGTGCGACTGTTGACCGTACAGACAGTGGCTATGCAACGTACGGAATGAGACTCCGTAAAGGTATGATCACAACCTTGACAGGATACAGTCATACCCATAATGCTGCATAGTCGCAGTCCTTACGACGCAGAATCAAACGAATTGCGTTGTACAATCACACGCACCGCGATCCAGAGTCGCACCCTTTATTGTGTACAGTCACATTCAATGAAATATGGAAAAAAACTCGTTACGTTTAGAATCAAAACGTTTAGATCATATAATATGTCTACACGAAATGGACAGTGACTTTCTATGCCAGTACCTGGGTTGTATTCAACAATGTAGATGCGGTCCCGGATGGAGTCCAGTACTGTTGTCGCTTCGATCCCGTCCTTCTCCTGATACCCACGAACGTTGCACGTGTACAGCGAAAACTTAACCTCTTCCTGAAAGTGTGCAAAGGCGACGTGCGTGTAGATCCTTGCCGCGTGGCTCTCCATCGGATTCAACGATACAATTTTGGGGAACGACTGCCGGTTATCGTTGTCTAGTCTCTTCTGCATGTGCCTTTGTTGGTCCATCGCACTTTCGAAACGCATCCAGAACTGGACCAACGTACCATTGTTATCTTCAAACTTTTTGAAGAAACTGTTCTCACTCTCTGATCTCTGCGTTGTTCTCATAATTCCGGACATCCTCACCTCCCTGCAATGCGCGGCAACCCATTTGCTCCTCTCTTTGAACATATTTTCGAACCATTCGATCCCAACAGCATCATGGTCGATCATAATCCGCCCCCACCTGTCGTCGAACTCCGACGCCTCGATGTCATCATCCCATATAATTGCATTGAGTGCTTTATCGAATTCCGAAGCCTCCTCTCTTGATCTGCCGTACTTTGTTGGAACCTTGTTCATGATGTGCCACGTGCAGCACCGTTAGTGCGCTGCTTTGAATATTTCGGGGACGGCTTTTAAAATTCCGGGATCCTGATCTGTAATGATATAACACGGTTCCTTCCCGCCCATGGCTTCCAGAAACCGGGAGAGGACCCATATAAATGACTCGTAGTCCTCCTTAAATAATAACGCCCCACAGAACGTGACAGACCGTTTGTGGTTGTCCATGCCAGTGAACGGTGTGAACACCATGGAATACACGTTGGTTCCGTACGTTGGGTCGAACAAAACTGCATCCCCAAATGCCGCGTAATTCCTTCGAGCTGCACCATCCGCCCAAATGACCCTGCGTAAGCTTCCGTCTGTATCCACATCGTAGTCAAAGTAGAAATCCTCCTGACTGTCCCTCAAACTCTTGAACCGGTCTATGAACAACTGACCATCCTGCTCGTGGACGAAGCACTTGACGTCCCTCCCCCAGTTCTTGAAATCAACCAACGATGCTCCGATGTTCTGATATCCGCCCGACAACTCCTTGCACATCCTGTATGTTCGAGTCGCCCTGATCTTCAGCTGCACACACAAAAAAGAAACTGCATTGGTCTCGCACAGTTGGCAGTCAAACATACACTAACAACATTGTTGACAGACATTACGCACCCTCGAGTTGCAGACGATCATCTCCTTGTGATATCTTGATAGATTTCGAGATGACTTTTGAAACTCTCTGTCCTTGCCCGTCACAAGATCGTGGTTCTGTTCCTTGATGAACTCTTCAATATAAAACCCCCCGGTCATTGCACAGAGCCTAATTCTTGCTCCACATTGCGTTCTCGTCGCCTTCGTAATCCTCTTGGGTTTGTACGATCCCACGTACTCTTGCCCCTCCTTCTCTCCCGTGCTCGACAGCTTCACGATGCTCTGGCTAGCTGTTTTGCCCTTCTTGTTACAAGCCAACAATTTCTTCTTGATCGACCCATCAAATGATCTAGTTGTCGTGTACCTCTTCGCCTCGAAACCAACATAAAATGCGTAAGCTTGATAAAACATGAATGCTCCATCGATGTCCACGAACTTCTGCCCTACGTAAGGGACAATCACTGTGTCTTCAGCTGGCATATAGGTTGGAACAAAAAAAAAAATTATCAAAGGTTGGACACTATCAAACTTGCAACGCACGCATTCATCTCTGACCTTATTGACAAAGGTGTGACTTTTCTCGACAACGACTGTGACTTTGCGTGTATAACAACATGATTGTTAGAGCTTAACACCCGCACCGCATAACAAAAGCAAGTACAACTACAACCCCAGATGCAATACCAACAATAATAAATATATACGGAGTATATATTTTTTCAACAACAAAAAAACACCCGCAATAATAAATATAACAATCATAAGGAAACGAAATAATAATATGCAATACTACAACTGCAATTGGGTATGATTATGAACAACTAAACATATTGAGTATGACTGTCTATCATATTGAGTATGACTGTCACGTTATAACGGTGTGACTCTGCAAAAATATCAAACCAACCAAAACAATGTTCGACTGCACATTTTCCTGGCTCTTCTCATTTAACAAAAAAAAATATATCCCCCCTCTATATATCCCCCCTCTTCTCAATCCATCTTACCTCCTGCATGTTGCCCAGAAATATCCCCCTCTATATAAAACTACAACTACATGCAACCAACAAAATAATAATTTGCCTTGGTTAATATCCACAACACATAAGAACTACAAGTACAACTACAAACCAGTATGCAATACTCAACAACAACAACAAAACAATGATAAAGAAACCAACATAAATATTTGGAATAATAAAGAACCTTCAACATAATACAGCAGAACAACTACAACAACAGTGAACGTGTGACTGTCTATCATATGGAGTATGACTGTCACATTATAACGGTGTGACTCTGCAAAAATATCAAACCAAACAAAACAATGTTCGACTGCACATTTTCCAGGCTCTTCTCATTTAACAAAACAAATATATATGTATATATCCATCTTACCTCCTGCATGTTGCCCAGAAATTATCAACTGCACATTTTGATCATCGCGTGGTTCTTCGAGGTACAACACCATGAGAGCATAAAGGCGTACAGCAATTTACGAATTAGGGTTTAGTTATTCTGATATATACATATAATGGTATAGATAGAGGAAAGCTTTTTTATTAAGGATAAATTTCGAATTTTAGGATGATTTTGGTGAGACATATTGGTGAGAAATTTGGGATGATTTTCAATTTTGGTGAGGGAGATATCCCCCCTCTTCTCAATCCATCATACCTCCTGCATGTTGCCCAGAAATATCCCCCCTCTATATAAAACTACAACTACATACAACCAACACGTAAGAACTACAAGTGCAACTACAAACCAGTATGCAATACTCAACAACAACAACAAAAAAAATACAATGATAGATATAACAATGATAAAGAAACCAACATAAATATTTGGAATAATAAAGAACCTTCAACGTAATACAGCAGAACAACTACAACAACAGTGTAGGTGTGACTGTCTATCATATTGAGTATGACTGTCACGTTATAACGGTGTGACTCTGCAAAAATATCAAACCAAACAAAACAGTGTTCGACTGCACATTTTCCTGGCTCTTCTCATTTAACAAACCAAATATATATGTATATATCCATCTTACCTCCTGCATGTTGCCCAGAAATTTTCAACTGCACATTTTGATCATCGCGAGGTTCTTCGAGGAACAACACCATGAGAGCATAAAGACGTACAGCAATTTACGAATTAGGGTATAGTTATTCTGATATATACATATAATGGTATAGATGGAGGGAAGCTTTTTTATTAAGGATAAATTTCGAATTTTAGGATGATTTTGGTGAGAATTCTGGTGAAAAATTCTGGTGAGAATTTGGGATGTAGAACTTGGTGAGAAATTTGGGTTGATTTTCGAACTTTGGTGAGGGAGTGAATTTTGTTGATGGAAAGGGTGATAGATTTGGTGATAGAAATGGTGATGGCATGCTGTACTTTGCCATGCTGTTGTCTGCTGCTGCCTGCTGCTTGTCTCTTCACGGACATATTCTCCCTTTTTTCTTTTTTCTTTTTTTGATTAATCTTAGCCATCCATCCAAACCAAATCAAGGGTCAAAAACAAAACTTTCCAACTTCCCACTTTTAACCAAACTCCCTTGATCCCTTTTCTATATATATATATATATGTGTGTGTGTGTGTGTGTGTGTGTGTGTGTGTATATATATCAAAATTTGTCTCTATTTATAGACCATAAAAAAGTATGACTATTGGTAATATTTTTATTGTTTTTAATATAATATTTTTTAAAATACATCTATTGCAAAGTTTCTAACACGTATAAAAAAATAGTACCTATTAAAAATTGTCATGTGGCAAGGTGTAAGAGAAGGTGGGGAAGGTCCTCTTCCCACCTAATTGAACCCAAAACAAGGTTTGGGTCCAAATTGTTTATTAATATCCTTCTTTCACCTTCCACCTCCACCTTCTTTCTAACCCCCATTAAACATAGTATTAGAGATCGAGTTTCATCTCTAAAGAGTTGTTTATTCTTTTTTTTGTAGCTGATTTTTGTAGTTTTTGACTTCAAGTCGGACTTCCGAAGTGATGCGGCAGATATTTATGCCTCGGAAACGCCTTTGACTGGGGTTTGACTCGGTCGCTAAAAGATGGTTTTGCCCTTGGTGTCGGATTCGACCCAAATTAGTCTTATTTGATTGGAAACGACCCACTGGGCCTGAATTTGAGGTTGGTTTTGTGAGATTTGTACTCCGTAAAAAGTCCAAGCCAAATGCTAATGATTTTGAGCCCATATTCGAGTATGTTAAACCATGTTTGCGTTTGATCATCATCGGGTGTTTTTTGGAAACTGCTATAGACACCTAACAGCCAAATGTGGGTGTCTACAGAGCCCCCACTCTGACTGAGGCTTGGACAGGATGAAAGTCAGAGTAGCTACCAGGCCAATCAAAGATTAAGACCTGGCAGACTTCCGGTCGGGTCGTTTATAGTCCATTAGACTTGCGTGAAGGACTCGCCAGCCATAGGTTAGAAATCATACCTGAGCTGATGATGATAACTCCGCGGGGATTCGGACTTGTTGCATAAGTCCCGGGTGCGCCTGTATATAGGCCCATCCCGTATTGTTTCAGAAGAAAGACCGCTTTGGGGTTTCTGCTAGGGACTAAATTGCATGGCCCTGCTTGAGTCGCACCTGTGTATAGTGAAGTTTTGCATGTAACATTTAGGTAAAAATGATTCACACTGGGGAATAGAAATTTTGAAAAATTTCGGATTTTGAATTTTGAAAATTTTCTCACAATTCTCATAATTCCCTTCTTCTTTAAAGACAAACAAATCCGAGAATCCTTATTCTTCTTAAGACATCTAGCCATGGGAATCGAACGTTTGATCGAAATGCTGCAAGATTGGTCCCGATGCTTTAGAGACAAGGATAAAGTAGCTCTAAATCAGAATGGTATTACTCAACTATTCACGATCCGCCAGATGTACGTGGATCGTCACTTTCTCGACGCTTGTTTGTCCTATTGGGACGACAAATATCATGTTTTTGCCCTTCCTCGGGGCAAGATTTGTCCTATACCCGAGGAAATTGCTGTTGTAGGAGGATGGAACCCTATACTTAATCCTGCTGTCCCGTTTTCGGTCCATGATCCAAGGAGGAAACTACGGGAATTTTTAGGGCTCTCTCATATGGAGGTATACCGCATGACTGAGGAGGATACTATTTCTTTGATCAACTTGGCTGAAAAGTTTATGAACCCACACGATGTCCGAGTTAGGCCGGTCCATAGCCGTAGGGCTTTTGCTTTTTGTATGCTCCATGTTTATGCCTTCGAAGGTCATATGAATTTGCTGTCATGCACGGGCCATGTCCGACTTTTCACCGTGGTTGACCTGATGGAGACGGAGCACAGTCCGGCTTGGCTGATTACCGAGGAAATTATTCAAGGCTTAGATAATCGCAAAAGAGACTCGTCGACCCGTTTTACCGGGAGTACCCGTCTTCTACAGGTATATTGCTTCGGATTTTTCTGATTTTTTTCAATTTCTCAATTTTTCGATCTTTTTGATTTTTTCGCGATTTTTGCTACAGTAGGCACTCGATCGAGTCACCCTGGCACTCGATCGAGTGCCTTCGTTAAAAGCCCCATGCCTGATTTCAGAGGTGTCACTCGATCGAGTGACCCCTAAGCACTCGATCGAGTGCCCCTGGGCGGACGTCTATTTTGCTCGCGAACTCATATTTTCGTTCCTTTTTTCAGCTTTGGTTATTTGAGAGGCTGTCGATCGTAGATACTCCCCTTGACCCAAGTCGATATCGACCTAACCAGGTGATGACCAGAAGACGGACCGTTGATTTTTCTCGCCACAATACTCAGAAGTTCTGGGACGAAGTGTTGTCTTTCCATAATGGCCCTTTGATCCGATGGATGGTGCCGTGGTGGCCTATTTATGTTTTGACCGGCTTGGAATCAAGGGATTGGGCGCGCTACCAGGTGATCCTATCCTTTAGGCAGACAATTCATCTTTATCCCGACCGCATACTTAGGCAGTATGGTCGGTCCCAGAGAATCCCAAAAAATGAAGCAGTTGTCAGTGAATCTACCCAGCTGACGGATGTAAATGTGCGATACCTGGATGCAACGATGGTACACCCGGGCTACTTGGTCTATTCCCAAGTCTCTTCATTCGATTTGGGTATTAGACTCTTATGTGAAATGGACGAAGGCGGATTATGCCAAAGCCCGAGCTGCCCTAAAGGTTGATGAGGCTTTTCACCTGCTCCGACGAGAGCAGGCTAAAGACAACAGAGGTTTCTTTGATGAGGGCGAGACTCCGGCTACATTGGTTCGACTGATGTCAAGTCAGAAAGAGAAGACTAGGACTCAAGCTGAAGGGTTCAGTACTAAAAGTGCACGGGGGAAAGTGAGCCCCCAGACAGACTTGGAAAGGAGACTTGGCCCAAAGCTAAGAGTTCAGGACCCACTTGGTCCTCGAGACAGGCTACCCAAGCACGTACGGGCTCGACTTGGACCGGTCACAACGGCAGAAGACCCGGTGTCGAAGAAACGGGTTCGAGCAAAGGAGGTTCCCTTGGTGATCTGGGAACGTTCGCCCCCGCCCCATCGACCTCGGGCTCCACACGACCCAAAGGACAAGGGAAAGGGCAAAATGCCCTAAATACTAGCCTCCTTAGTTTTATTATCTAAGTATTATTATTATTTTTTGTGGTGTGCTTTTTTTGTTGTTGTTTTTTATTTATTGTGTGATGTAATTTTTTGAAATTCCCTAGTTTATTGGTTTTTTAATAAAAGACATATTAGTGAATACCGTTCCCGTCTTTTCATTATTGCAGTGGTTGTACCCTTTTAAAGGGCTGCCTACGTATCCACAATTAGCGGAATCTAACCAAACGTAGTTCAAACATAGATTTTTTTTGCAATTTCGAAATACACCAAGACTATTAGTTCGAGATGTACGACAGTAGGATAAATAATCCTAACTTATTGACTTGCTTATAACTTTGCAATTTTATAAAAAGACAAATTTTTATAAACTTTTTGCAAATGACATTCAGATAGATTTAGGGGTAGTAACGCTTCAACTGGTCCAAGTTGGTTGGGTTGACGAATTCATTCTCATCCAAGTCCATTACCGTCCTTGCTCCTCCTGATAGGACCTTCTTTACCAAATACGACAGAGCCCAATTGGGTTTGAATTTTCCTCTTGGGTCAACCGGTAGTAATGCACGGAATGATTTAAGAACTAGATCCCTTTCTTTGATATTTCTGGGCCTAATCTTTTGTTGAAAGCCCGCTAGATCCTTTTTTGATATATCTGAATATTGTTGAGGGCCCGGGACCGTCGTTCGTCTATGAGGACTAACGAATCATATCGGGCTTGGACCCAATCTGCTTCTGGCACTTGGCTTTCAAGCAGAATCCTAAGAGACGGTACTTCCAGCTCGACTAGCTGGACTGCTTCCATTCCGTACGTCAAATAATATGGAGTTGCCCCGGTTGCGGTGCGAATTGACGTTCGGTACCCCCAGAGGGCAAAATCGGGCCATTCTCGGTAATTATCAGCCATCTTTTTAAGTATGGTGACAATCGTTTTATTAGCCGTCTCTACCGCTCCATTTGTTTGGGGACGGTAAGGCGAAGATGTATGTCTTTGGATTTTATATTTCGCTAGCAGAGTAGCGGTTTCAGCTTGGAAATACGTCCCGTGATCACTGATGAACTCGTGCGGGACCCCATATCGACATATAATCTTATTTTGGATAAATTTGGCAACGTGCTTGGCATTCAAAATCCGATATGATTCAGCTTCGACCCATTTGGTGAAATAGTCGATAGCCACCAAAATGAAACAGTGACCTCCCGTCCCGGAAGGATTTACCTTTCCAATTATATCAATACCCCACGTTGAAAACGGTCGTGGTGATGTCATGGTGTATAGCAGGGATGACGGCGTATGTTGTACGTTGGCAAAGATCTGACAGTTATGACAATGTTTGACATATAACTAACAGTCGGTTTCCATGCTGTTCCAATAATATCTGAGCCTCATGATTTTTCGGGCTAGCATATGGGCGTTCATATGCGGACCGCATTCACCATCGTGTACCTCGGTCATAACCTTCTCAGCTTGTATTTTGTCAATAAATAAGAGGAGAGCCCCCTATGCGGTCTTCTTGTATAATTGTCCATCGTCCGTACAGAGGAATTAGGTTGCCAACCTTCGCAGGGCTTTCTTGGCCCGGTTTTCAGTCCCTGGAGGATATTCTCCCATTGTTAAGTAGGTTAGAACAGCCTGATACCAAGGTTCTAGATCAGTTATTTCAATATCTTGAATGGCGTGAATATATGCCGGCTCGAACCGTCTTTCGACGCAAATCGGCATGCTGGTTATGTGCTCCGGGATATTTAGTAAGGATGCTAATTTGGAAAGTACATCCGCGAACTGGTTTTCTTCCCGGAGTAGATAAATGTATTCTACCTTTTGGAATTGCTTTTCGAGAACCCTTACTCACGCCTGGTAGGCCACGAGATTGGCGTTCCGAGTTTTCCAATTTTGGAGAGCTTGGTTGATGACTAGAGATGAATCACCGTGGACCCGGAGGTTTGTTACTCCTAAATCAGCGGCGGCTTGCAACCCGTGAATGCATGCTTCATATTCAGCTGCGTTGTTAGTCACGTCAAAATACAGTTTAATAGATAACGGCGTGTGTTCTCCTTTTAGTGAGATTAAAAGAATCCCGACTCCGAATCCTCAGAAATTGGATGCCCCGTCAAAATACAGATCTCATGTCTCTGTGTCGGTATGGAATATGTCTTCATCTTGAAAGGCCCAAGTATCGGTGTGCCCTTCTTCAGATACCAGACTATCGGCGAGAAATTCGGCTACTACCCGGCCTTTGATGGCTTTTAGCGGCACAAATTTGTGGTCGAACTCTGCCTGCGTCAAAGTCCATCTGGACATTCTACCGTTAAGAATGGGCTTTTCGAATAAGTACTTGATAGGGTCCATTTTGGATAAGACATGGACCTCATGACTGAGCATATAATGCCGGAGTTTTTTAGTGGCCCACACCAAGGCTAGACACGTCTTTTCGAGCATGGTATATTTGCATTCATACTCCAAGAACTTCTTGCTGATGTAGTAAATGGCCCGTTCCTCCGAGTCGACTGTCTGGGCCAGCATAGCCCCCATGGTTGTCTCGGTCGTCGTTAGGTATAACGACAAAGGCAAACCGGGTTAAGGTGGCATTAATACCGGCGGAGCAGACAGAATCTCCTTGATTTTGTCGAAAGCCGTTTGACATTTTTCATCCCACAGTGTTCGTTCTCCTATCTTCAGTTTCATGAAAATGGGTTCACATACCATGGTTAACTTTGAAATAAACCGGCTGATGTATTGGACTTTCCCGAGAAACCCCCTTATTTCTTTTTCGGTTTTGGGTGGTTGCATCTCGTTGATGGCTTTGATTTTAGCTGGGTCGACCTCGATGTCGCGTTGGCTAATGATATGGCCCAGTAATTTGCCTGATGTTACCCCAAAACTGCATTTTTGAGGGTTTAACCTCATGTTGTATTTGCGTAGTCGGGTAAAGAATTTTCTTAGAGCCGCAATGTGCCCGTTTCGGTCCTTGGACTTCACGATCATGTCGTCCACTTAAATCTCCACTTCCTTATGCATCATATCGCGTAATAAGGTCATGGCGGTTCGTTGATAAGTGGCCCCGACATTGATGAGACCAAATGGCATAACGATGTAGCAGTAAGTACCCCAAGGTGTAATGAAGATGGTCTTACTCATGTCTTCTTCTGCCATTTTGGTTTGATTGTATCCGGCATACCCGTCCATAAATGATAGAAGGGCATGGTCGGCCGTGTTGTCCACCAGTATATCGATGTACGGCAATGGAAAATCGTCTTTTGGGCTGGCCTTATTAAGGTCCCGGGAGTCTACACATACCTGCACCTTACCATCCTTTTTAGGTACCGGCACGATGTTTGCAACCCAGTCTGGATATTCAGACACTTGTATGAAGCCTGCTTTAAATTGTTTGTCGGCTTCTTCTTTGACTTTGAGAGACCATTCGGGCCTCATTCTACGGAGTTTCTGTTTTACCGGCTTACACCCGTCTTTGATGGGTATACGGTGTTCCGCTATTTCCCGATATATCTCCGGCATGTCCTTGTAGGACCATGCAAAGACGTCTTTGAATTCTCGGAGGAGGTCTGTGAATTGTTTTCTCTCCTTGGGATCTAAGGATAAACCCAACTTACGCATCTGGGGCTCTAAAGTGGTTCCTACATTGATGGACTCGGTTTCCTCAATTACCGGATCTCGGGATTCCCTTTGTTCGAGCTGCTCGATCAGATGTGGAGGGAGAGGTACCTGTTCATCGGGTTTTTCAATGTCATTGCATATAAAATTTTTGAAAGCGTTTTGAAAATAAGACAAGTCGTAAGCTGAACGGTTTTCGTTATTATTAATAGTAAATTTGGAAAATAACTCAAAGAGATCGGTCATCTGATCGTTGGTCAAAGGCGGGATAGAGAGTTCTCTCGGGACAGACCTCGAGACTTCATTGAGAGTAACTAAAGGAAGAGGGGTTACAGACTCGATTCTAGTACTGGACCCTCTAGACTTGGACTCAGACTCTGACTCTGACTCTGACTCTGACTCGGACTCGGACTCAGTATCCGGCATGTCTCCTTCACCGGTGGTCAACTTGTAGACTCGACCCTGGCTGTCGGTCCACTTGATAGTCCTCCTCGATGCCCTGTTCCCGGTGTCAGCACCAACTTTGGAGATCAGCTTAGTTGGATCGAACCTGTTGCTACGGAGGATCAGGTTGACCAATTCCTCTTTAGGAGTGGGGATGGCCTTGTCTTCCCCAAATAGGAGCCCCAGCACAGGCTCGGCCTTGTCAGCGCCCTCCTTGGATTCAGCTTGGACGAGGGCAAATATGTCGTCTGAAATATAGTTGCATTCCCGAGCCAATTTGGTCTCGGGATATGTGATGGTGGGCTGATAAAGGCCGAATACTGGAGTGACAAATTTGATTATATTTGCCCGGTCCACATTTCCCGGGGACATAGTGTACCCTAAACCTAATCGAGAGCCCCCGTCATTTAGGACCTCGATGATCTTCCCAGCTGGAAGATATGACCTTGAAGTAGCTCTCGGTAGGTAACCCAAGTTTTGTAGCATCGTGTCGATGCTAGTAGTGAAATAGGGTCTGAAAAGATATTCTTCTTCAATCATTCCCGCGAAGTCGAATCCTCGTGGGTCGGCCCGTTCTGCAGTGTTGCAGCTAGCCACAGTTATGGGGGTGGCCTCGAGAGTGATGACACAGTCTTGTAGAGGCAGCTTCACCTTCCTGTGGAGAGTAGAGGATACGGCTTTAACCGCGTGGATCCATGGTCTCCCGAGAAGTAGGTTGAAAGAGGAGGTGACATCAATCACCTGGAACTCCAGCTCCTTTTCAATCGGGCCGGTTATAATTGTTAATTTAACGGCCCCAACAACTGATTTTGGGCTTCCGTCAAAAGCCTGGATAGTTTGTGCCGTCAGGAGGTAGTCAGCCTCGGTAACACCAAGGGCTTTTGCGGTCCTCAATGGAAGGACATTTACGGCGGACCCGTCGTCGATCAGGGTCATCGGAAGGTACTTTCCTTGGCAGATCACGGTGATGTATAGGGCCAAGTTATGAGTGGCCCCGAACGGTGGCAAGTCAGACTCGGAGAAGGTGATGAGTGGGCCTTCTTCTTTGGATTTGCCCTTGACATGAGGCATGATGGTGGCTACCATTTCAGTGGGAGTAACCAACGAGTCGACCTTGATTTGATCGAGAGCCTTAGTAAGCACTTCCCGATGTTCTTGCGAGCTAACCAAGAGCTGTCATATAGTAAGATCAGTTCGAACCCTCTTTAGTTGTTTGACCAGAGCCGGGTCAGTGCTCGACTCTTCGAGGGCATCTTCCTTCCTGGCAGGTTCGGTGACGGTTGCTGAAATCGGACGCGGGGCGGCGGCAAGGTGGTTGCTGGCTAAGGCTTTGGACTTAACCTTTCGGACCTCTTCAGGGGTGATAGGGACTGTGTCCCCTTTAGGTAGGTAAACGTCGTCTTCATCATCGAACCATATCCCGTTGATTTGCGGGATGAAAGGAGAAATGAGATGAGAACAGTCGATTACTTCTCCAGTAAAGATGGCATGAGCACTGAAGGGGTTTTCCTTGTTGCTCGGTTTGTCGCCGGGCAATGGTATTTTCCCGCTTTCGATTAAGTCTTGGATGAGATGCTTCAATTTCTAGCATTTTTCAGTATCGTGCCCATTACCTCGGTGATACTGGCAATAGGCTTGAACGTTATAGCTTTTGGACCGCTTCTCAACCGAGACTTCTGGAGTTGGGCCTATCGGCTGGATTAGACCCTTGGACGAAAGCCTTTGTAAGGCGTAGGTATAAGTGGTCCCTATATCAGTGAATACCCGAGTAGGGGTATTCTTTTTGGATGAGGCATCTAGTAGATTGACCTCGTCGATGATGCTGCGGGTTGCAGCTGCGGTTGCGGGCATGTTGGTGGATGAACTAGCCCCTTGATACCCTTTGGTAGAGTCCTTAGTAAGGCTCTCTAGTCTTAAGTCATCTTAGATCCTTGTACCCATCTCGGTTAAGGTAGCGAAGTTTGGTATGACTGCATACCGGAGATGAACCCAGTAAGAGGGGAGGAGATTCTTCGCGAAGGCTTCCACTAACACCTTTTCGCTGGGCTTATCGACCAACTTCACGCTTTCGGCCCTCCATCTTTGAAGGTATTTAGTGAAACCTTCTTTGGGGTCTTGGGCCATGACCTCCAGAGTACGCATCGTGGTTTGGATTTCCGTATTGTCAGCGTAATTCCGAGCAAATTCTGTCGCCACGTCATCCCAAATTTTGTATTTCTTGGAATCAAGCCTATAGTACCAGGCTTTCGGATGCTTCTCGAGGGAAGAAGCAAACAGGTAATTGAACATGGTTGACTTCACCCCCTTAACAGCCATGAATTCCTTGAAGGCCCGGATATGAAGTACCGGGTCTTCAGTCCCATCGAACATTGGTAGACCAGTGAGATTGAGATTGGCGGGCAATTCGTCGGTCAGGGGCGAATAGACACGGGCATTTTCCGTGTGGATGGTGTTGTTGGTCGACAAATGGACCTGTTCCTGCAGCTTGCGGACCGCGCTGGCCAATTCATCTATGGGCCTAGTAGTCTCGGTCCCACCTCCAGGAGTTCCTTGTTCCACGGCGCTTACACGGGTAATGAGAGCTATTTGGTCTTCTCTCATTTTCGTCATTTGGGTCTCAATTTTAGCCAATGAGACTCCCAACTGGTCCACGGCTTCTTGCATTTTCTGTTGGCGTCTGGTTACTGGTGGCCTGTCTGTAAGAATACCGCGTAATCAGTAACTAACCCAGATCCTGGAACAAAAGTACATCCCGAGCAAAGGACAGACTGAAAAGGAAATGACTCGGTAAAGACACCTAGATGGGTGACTCGTGAAAGGTGGGCCTCCCTTAGGATTCAGCATGTGGGCCGAGTCCCGTTCGAAGGAGGGTCCACGTGAGACATTCCCCAGACTTTGGACTTGAATGTGTAGACGGGCCGTCCTTTGTAGGAGTATGTCCTACGTAGGTGGGTCGTGCCTTAGTCAAATAAGGCGGACTGGGATAGGGGGGAAACCCGTGATGTAAGATCGACGGAATTTTGACGCTAGAGACTTTCGACGACTTATGACAAGACCCGACACTGCTAAATACGGGAAGTTCTAAGAAGAGGAAAGTTTTGAAAAGGAATTTTCGAAAATCCGAAAAAACGGCGGATGGCCCGAATTTTCGTAAAGTGTTATCGAGCCGCGGTTTTGAAGTTTTGAAAATATTTTGAGTTTTGAAACGGGTAGCATACCGGCTAGAAATAGGTTATTTTGAGTAAAATCATAAGTCCTAAATTCGGTAGCTTTCCGGGTTTTGAAATCGGATATTTTGGAAAAAAGATGCAATTTTTGAAAATGACGGTTTTTTGAAAATGACATAGAAACCAAGTAGCATATAATCACGCAAGTATTATTACGACACCATGTATGCTTTACACTAAGTCTCGGTCAGTCTAAATGGGGTCTATACCATTGTGCATGGCCTTTTCGAGAATCGGGACGGACTTCCTAAGTCGAGTTGAGCTTAGAACATGCCGCGAAACCCATACGAATTAGCCATAGACACCTTTGACATATCCATGTTGGAGTACATCAACAGTATAGTGGGACGTCGGTCGCCAATACCGGCCCGGGAAAAGATGGGGTTATGCATGAACAGTAAAACTAAAACGCGTATTGTACTAGTCAAACGATTTTTATTCGAGTCTCACCCTGAGGATGCCGATGGTAAGTCACGCATCAGTTATCCCCAGCGGAGTCACCAAATTGTGGACATGACATAGGTCCACTGCGACGCGGCCACGCGCGGGTTTGGGGAGGCGAATGAATTTCATGTGAGATGGGTCGAATTGAAATTTAAATCGAAGTGGAGTCGCCACCGAAATTTGTGAGAGTTCGGGCTCATTCGAACCCACTCTATATCTTAGTGGGTCATGCACAAAGTATGGCCCATTCGGATGTCAGAGTTTATTGGGTTCGTCCCTTTGCATTTTGATACCGATACCGACATTATCGGATACCGTGTATTGAATGACTCTCGTGTGCCAATGGTTTCGGACATCCTGAAACCACGGTTCTGAGTAAGGGGTGAGGGTACGTGTTGGGAAGTTCACAAAGAACACCCAACCCCGCCCGCACTTAGCGGCCTCTACTAAGATATCATTTGATTTTAAAATACGCGTTAGTAATCCGGTTGAATGATATGCAAACAATGTTTTGACTAAACATGTGAGTTATGTTTGATCTACGTCATTTAATTCATCTTTGAATTATGTCAAAGTTGTATTTAGCATGCGAGGTTCGTTTTAGTATAATAAAACAAACAACGAAATAAAATACAAAGACAAAAAGAACAAACGAGTTAGTAATGACGATAACGAATTGTAAATTGAATAAACGATGTGAAGATAATACGATGCATGATTTTGAAAAGGTGAATCACGGGATAGACTTGACACGTGTTGACCGAAGTCATAAAAAGAATTTTATCGAGGTTTAAGATATATAGAAGGCTCACGGCCTGGCGTGACAGACACCACTCGATCGAGTCATTGAGGGACTCGATCGAGTGCCTCTGGAAAAACCCTCTTGTCTCGATCTTTGAGGTGCCACTTGATCGAGTCAGGCATGACTCTCGATCGAGTGATCCTTGAAAAAAGCTTTCTGCTTCTGTTTTGGGGGTGCCACTCGATCGAGTGGGCTAGGCACTCGATTGAGTGCCCCTTGTACGAGCTATGGCTCGTTTTGTTTTTGATTTCGAAATTGGTTTTTTGGAAAATCGATAATTTTGCTAAATCGTGTATAAATATAATATGATTTATACTCGACTTAAATTTTCGATACTCGTCATATTCGACACTTGATTATGGAATCAATATCGAATATTCGAAGCGATTTTTTAGAAAAGATGATTATAAATTGTTTGAAAATCGGTTTGAACAAAATAGATTCTCTCCGCGTCGAAATTGTCGTATTATGTCTTTTAAGACTATGTGACGATTATCTTTGCATCAACGAGTTTGATTTAATTCTTTTAGATACGATATACGACTATAGAGTTGATATCATATATTAAGAACGATTGTTTTTGTATGAAAGTTAGATAGTTACGATAATATCGGTATTAGAAACGAGGAAAAACGAAAAGGAATAAAACGTAACGATGACTCGATATGGACGGACCGAAGATACGAAAAAAAACAAGAGAGAGAGAGAGAGGGAGGGAGAGAGAGAGAGAGAGAGAGAGAGAGAGAGGCAGAGAGAGAGAAGGAGAAGACGGGGTTGAATTTGCACCTTCAACCTACATGCTTTGTATTCTCGGAACGGGGCTCGTCTAACTGTTGCCTAGGCACGGGAGCGTTGAGATAATGTTGGATGAGTTATGGTGGTTTTTGGGCGTGGTGGTGCACGGTTGTCGGGGTTGTGTCGGATTGTATGGGTGTTGTGTGGGATTGTATTGCTAATGCTTGATGTGTATTGTTGATTGATTTGGGCGTGGTGGTGCACAGTTGTTCGATGTTGTAATTGTTGATAGATTTGTGTGTGTGCAAGGGGTCTATTTATAGGAGAGGTTCCCGACCTTGGCTAGGAAAGGTGGCTTTGCTTGGGTGAGAAGAAACACCGCTTTGGATAGGAAAAGCACACAATTTGAGGGGAAGAAGGATTCCGTCGTTGTGGAAGAGGAGTCACTCGATCGAGTGGAGCATATCACTCGATCGAGTGTCCGGTCTGACGCCGATTTTGCACGAGTTTTTGAGCTTACTCGACCGAGTGGGCTGGTCCACTCGATCGAGTGGGTCTAGGCCGGGTAGGAGTTTCTTTTAGAGATCGAGTTTCATCTCTAAGGAGTTGTTTATTCTTTTTTTTATAGCTGATTTTTGTAGTTTCGACTTCAAGTCGGACTTCCGAAGTGATGCGGCAGATATTTATGCCTCAAAAACGCCTTTGACCGGGGTTTGACTCGGTCGCTAAAAGACGGTTTTGCCCTTGGTGTCGGATTCGACCCAAATTAGTCTTGTTTGATTGGAAACGACCCACTGAGCCTGAATTTGAAGTTGGTTTTATGAGATTTGTACTCCGTAAAAACCCAAGCCAAATGCTAATGATTTTGAGCCCATATTCGAGTATGTTAAAGCATGTTTGCGTCCGATAATCATCGGGTGTTTTTTTGGAAACACAGCCAAATGTGGGTGTCTACAGTGATCCATATAGTAACCATCTTATTATTCAATCTCAACATTGTTAATTTAAGTAATTTAAGTAGATTCACGTCATTGATATAATTAAATTATATCAAGTAATAATTATGATCCATATATCAAGTAATGATTATAATAATTATGTCATGAATATATCAATCTACATTATTTTTCATATATTATACCATAAATTTCAAAGTCCATTAAGATTTGTGTCAACCTAATCTAATTAATCTTAATAATTATGTCAACCGTGATCCATATAATTATGCTATATATCAATCTACATGCAGTTTTCCATATAATTATGCCATAAATTACAAATTTTATTAAAGTTTATAAATAGTAATAATATTAAGAAGTCTTTAGAATACTTGTGTATATCTGAGTATCTTTGACAATATAATTTTTAAAGAGTAATAATATTAGAGTACCTTTGACAGTATAATTGCGTATATTCCAAGAGTTCTTTGCATACATTAAAATTCATTTTGTATACATTAAAATTCCAAAATGGGACTAAAATTCCTAGACTAAAATTTCGAATAATTCCAAATACATCTTTGCATACATTAAAATCCATTTTCTATCAATCTAATCAAATCATACTGAATTCCCTTACTACTAAGAGATTAATACCCCATATAATTTTTCCGCCTATTCATATTGGGCCTTTGCTGCTTTGGTTATATATTACTGAAATTTAGTTAACTTGACATGGCCAAAGACACTACTAATTAACCAAAAAAAACCAAACTATTAATCATTCGTGCAAATTAGAATGTTTTATTATAAACTAGTATTAAGCCCCGTGAAAATTCACGGCATTGTATTTATATTACTCTGTAGTCTTTACTACGTATACGTAGTTCGTTATATGATTTTTTTATGGGGTTAGAATAATTAATTAATTGGTTTTGAATTTATAGCAAATCAAATGTTGTGTACTTATATAACATATCGAATTTATCTTACATTATTGTGAGACCTCTTACATGAAAATTTGCGTAACAATAGTTAATATCATGAATTGTGTAATAAAGAGTAAAATATAAGATTAATTTTCTTAAATTTTGTTAACCTTTTATTTTCAAAAACTTGTACTTCGTATTTTCTTAATTCAAATCTTTGTGACATACTCCGTATCATTTTATGATAAAACTTCATGATTACATACATGTCATTTTCTTACTTACGTATTACAGTAAAACACAAATGTTAACTCGTATGGTAAACGCATGAATTGCATTTAAACAATTTGTTATAATGAAACAACTTCAAAATGTTGATCATAATCTTACAAAAATTGTAGGAATTTTTTTTACTACTCCGTATATCAATTGGTTTTTTAGTTTTTCTTTTATTAATGATGATCAATTTGACAATATATTGTATCCATGATAATTTGTATAGTTATTGATATAAATTTAATGGGTGATTTCATTTTAATTTAATAAGCGGTTATTTTATTATAATTGTACATTAGGTAACTTCTCCTCAAATTAATATTTTACTTTCTAAAAAATTGTGGTGCCGACACATCATCGTTTTTTTGGTGAGAATGAATGTGAGAGCTTTATTTAAAATAGGCACGGTTAACATAATTGGTTAGATTTAACTATAGTTGATTTAGTTGATTAATAGTTAAGTTAATGTTTGTATCTAATACAACTAATATAATATTCCCCAAATATTTGTAGTGTTGACACATCAGCTTTAAAATGTGAGATTGATTGTGGAGCCTTTAAAAGACGTTACTTTATTAAAATAAGGATGAAAGGCATTCATAATTTCGGAATGATTGACTAAACTAAAACGCAAATTGGAATCTTTTATATATTAAAGCCAAAGAAAATCCTTGCACCACAATGAACCACGTCAGCTATCCAGGTGGCCCTTATTTGGCGCCATGCTGGCGCTTAGTTGGCATCCAATAAAATAAAATAAAAAATTATGCAGTTAACGAAATTCCCATTAACCGGCTTCTTAACTGCTCCCCATCTTAACTCCCCACTCCTCCTCATCTCTAAACTCCATCACTCCTGTTAACTTTTATCCCCTCCCATCTCACCAATGTCTCGGTTTATTTGGATGAACTGGGAGAAATTGTTTCTCCTTTTTTCGGGATCCAATAAATCCAATAATCAAATTCAATGAAATCTAAAAAAAACCCCCAAATCCATTTTCCCCAATAATTCAAGAACTCTATCAATTCAATCAATGGCGGCAACTGACGTGTCATCGGAAGGAATCGACATAGTGCGCATAATGACGTGGAATGCGTGGCCGAAAACAAAGGTGGAGGCATCGAAAACAAAGGCCGGTCTTCATTTTGTAGGTATTGGATAAACTTGATTAATTTTCGTAATTTGATGATACGAGTAATTTGAATTTATTGCAGTTTAAATTAATAAGTTTGATTTTCGTAATTTGATTTGACAGAATTGATTAATTTTGTTTATGTAAGTGAGGTGGAAGTACATATAATTAAAAATGTCGATCAATTCATTCAAATGATAATTATTGATTAATTAAGCTTTGATGTTTCATTTGTTCGGCAGGAATCGTCTTCGTCCCTACGCAGGCTACGCCTCTCCTGACCACTGTATATCCCCCTCTCTTTCTAAAAATCAGATTTTTTTTATAAACCCTAATTTTTTCTAACTGATTTTGATGGAAATGGATAAATGAGATTTATAAACCCTAATTTTTTCCTGCAATTTATCAGGATTTCATTGTGCTGTGATGCGAAACTATTATTCATTAATTTATATTGAAATGCAAAGGTAAACCTATCATATTTATATTCATTAACTTTATGATTTTTTATTTCTCTCTTTGAAAATGACTTCATTGTTCCAGGGAATGAGATTTATGTATGAGTCCTTCAAACCTTATCTTTCGAAGCCAAAATTCCGCCTATAGTCTGTTCATCAATTTCTAGAAGAAAGGTATGAAACTAAAGTTGAATCATAGAAAAATTTGAGTGAGAGTTTTAATTCTGTGAGCCAAAATTCGTAGGCAAATTCTTTCATTCGATGAGTGAGTGGTTTTTTTGTTTATCAATTGATCAATTAGACAAGAAGAAGATTTGATTTGCGTATCTTTCAATTTTCAGTGTATTAATCAATCACAAATCATCAACTTTGTCATTATTTTAGACTTTATTTATTGAGTAATGTTTGATTCTGATTTCTACTTTGTGACCAAAAATTGGTGACAATTGTTCATTTAATGAGCAACTTTATGATGGGAAAAAATAACAACATTATATATTCACATTTAATTGATATATACATTATATAGTGATTGATTGGTTTCATTTGTGCATATTTCAATCTCGAATGCATGCAAACTGATCGTGTTTGTATTGCTCTATTTAACTGATTGAAGATTATACCCTATTGATTTCATTTCCATGGTATTCAAACTACGTTGTATGTATGAACGATTGATGTGCATACATTCATCAACAATATTTCCTTATTTCGAAGTTTCGTTGATGTTTAATTCTATTTGTTTGGTGGTTGTTGTGAATTCTCTTTACCCTGGAATTGAGTTTGTTGTTAGTAGATGCACTATATTTCATGAGGAATGAAAGCTTTTTTGGCAATGTAATCAATATTCCTACTTATGATCAATTTTGCACCCCGTTCTAATATTTGAGATCATTTGTCAGTTTTTGTTTATGAGATGAAGATCGTCCGCTTATCACAAGGTTAAATACATTATATATACTCCATATTGGTTAATTTTTCACCAACATGATATATTGTCCTAACCCAAATTTCTCATACCCGAAACTATTCACTTTTTAATTTTCAATATAAATTCAACGTTTTGTTTATCTAATGAGTTAATGTTTTAGACAACAACATACTTACATTATATTAGTAATGGGTTGCTAACTAGATTGTTTGTTTTATGTTCTTGGTAGATGTTCATGCACAAATTCATTTCCTCAAGAGCAATAGAAATTGAGGTACAAGTGTATCACTTTTTATCCCAAGATTTATAAATGATTGCGATTTTCTCCAATCTATTAAATTTTGCTTCCTAGATGATATTTTTTTTACAATTATATTTCTCAAATGTTATTCTTCTCCTTCGCAGTGTACAAGGCTACACAAGCCACCTACCAATGGTGTCGATATGTTACCTACCACAAGCTTCACCCACATTTTGTCTGCTATCCTTATGCTCTTGACTTGAAAGTCACTAAGTATATGTCAAAATAGCTCTTCAGATAGGAAGTTGAATATGGTTTTTATAGTGTTGTGTGTGATAGTGAGATGTGAGTAAAGTATGTATCTTAAAAAAATTATGAAGTATTTATCAAATCGTTTTTGACATATGAAGTTAGATATCAATTTATATTGTTGTGTGTAATGAAGCGACAAACCACACATGTTATATGACGATTTTGCACAATGGAAATTCTTATAATCATGTCCAAGGGTATTGGAACCATGATTGGTGGCGACGATTCTCAAGCAAAACCATGGTTGATGGTGGTGGCAGACAAACATCTGATACTATTTCTTCCTACTTCTCAACATCATTTTCCCTTATTTTATGTCAATGTTTGAGGCCAAATAACCAAATGAGTAAAAGTGGCTCAAAGGTGACAGATTGGTAAAAATAGTATCGGTGCCAAATAGGTAAAAAAAAGTGGCACCCAAGTGACGAATTGTTAAAAAAATGTCGCCGGTGCCAAATAGTTAAAAAAGTGGTACTGAAGTGACGAATAAGTAAAGAAAATATAATCGTGTTACGGATTAAAAAAAATTAATCGATGCAAGAAATTGGTAAAAAACACAATCGGTGCCAAATTGTTACGGATTAAAAAAAACTAATCGATGCGAAACTATATAGAAATTAATGTTCGTAAAATAAATTACTTAACGTTTTGGGTCGCTTTAGATTTTTTTTCAAAGTGTGCCGATATTGTCACATAAGTCTGTTTTTATGTTTCTTACGATAAAGTGTAAAAAAATATAGACATGTCAAAACTCAATCCACGATTCATTTGACCTGAACCCGAAAAGACTCATTAATCTAGGATCGAAATATGACTCAACCCTTAATGTAACACGACCAATTTAACGGATCTAAAATCTTCTTATCAAAAAAATTCTTTAAAGTGAAAATAAACAAAAACAAATTTTCGTCTACTCCATATTTCAAGGTATATTGGTCCAAAACGCTAGGTAATTTATTTTACGAGCATTAATTTCTAAATAGTGTCGCATCGATTAATTTTTTTTTTATCCGTAACAATTTGGCACCGATTACGTTTTTTTACCAATTTCTTGCATTGGCTAATTTTTTTTAATCCGTAACACGATTATATTTTTTTACCAATTCGTCACTTCGGTACCACTTTTTTTTACTATTTGGCGCCGGTGATAATTTTTTTTACCAATCCGTCACCTTTGCGCCACTTTTTTTATTCATTAGGTTATTTGGCCCAATTTTTGCCAATTATAGTTTAATTGGAGGATTTTTAATGTATAGGATGATTATAATTACTTCGTAATAAGTTCTAAGTATGGTAGCTTGGTTAGAGTTTTGAAAATAATCATTTTGATTATATCGTCTGAATATTATGTGCATACAATTAAGGAGTATTAATTTTTCATATTTTTTCTAATACATTAAATTATTTCTATTCTAAATAACTAACATATTTTTAATACATCCGTGCAATTTTGCACGGGCAAAAACTAGTATTTAAGTATAGATGAAAGATAGCCATAATTTAGGAATGATATAGGAACGAAAATGACTAAATTAACGTCTAATGTAGCCTCATGACTGATATGTTAAGTATATTTTACAATCTCTATAATTTGCGTTAGTGTATAGTACTAAATACCGAGAGTTTATATTCTAACGAAAATACATTTTATTTTTGTAATAATTATAATTGATATAAGATTGTAATGAAATGTAATCCTCTATTAGATAAAAGAATAAAAATTCTCAAAACTTTTTCCCACATAAATTTTAAGCACTTAATTTGGACAAATCAATATAACAAATAAGGAAAGAATCCCACTTAATTATCAATCATATCATATAAAAATATTTACAGGTTAAATATTTAAAAACTAATAATAGGTGTATCGATGAAAATAAATTGTAGAAATATAGTTGCTTAAATTTCGAACAACAATTTTGAACTTATAGAGAATAACTACTCCCTCTGTTCCATTCATTTGTTTGTTTTTTATATTTATTGTGAGCAATATTTAAATTAAAGACAAACAAATGAACGAGACGGATGGAGTATATCTAAACATCAAGAGTATAAAATTATATGCTCTGAAAATAATTCAAAGTGAATATACATTTCACAATTTATTCATATATAATATACTAAAAAATATTTGAAAGAGAATCGATTGTTTCGAGAAATATGAATGACAAATAAAACACAGAGGTAGTAATTTTTTGGACTACATATTTCATGATATTAGTCAAGATCGTTATCTTGATTAATGCAATTTCAAATTATTTTATTATATCCAAAAACAAAGATAAAAATAATGAAAAATTATCGACTTGCTAATTAAAATCTATTTTGTATAATAAATAACTAAAAATGAATAAATTTCTATAAATACTGTGCATACATGCACGGGTTCTAGTTATAACTTAAAAGAATAACACCCTAACAATTTTTTCCCTCCAAAACCCCCTATTTCCAATTAAGAAAATAATCAATTTAATTAAAGAAACACAATAAAAGTCAACACTTGATTTCAAATGATTATGAAATGCAAATCATAACATTTATTTACGATAACAAATAAATAAAAAAATAGAAAAAATATAAAAAAAATATATTCGCGAGTTTATATAAATATGGTCGCAAATGTTTTACTCTGTATTCACTTTGAACTAGTTTTATCACCCGTGAAGATTCATGGGTTAGTTTATAGTTGTGTTATACATAAATTGAAATAAAAGTAAAAATTATGAATTAGATATAATCCATATCATATATGAAGTCAAATTAAATATGTATTAAAAAAAGATTATTCGTGGTACTATGTATGTGCATTATCATACTGATTAACTAAAAAAACTGAAAGGAACGTGATCATACTATCTCAAAAATTAATTAAAAGAAAAAAGAAATCGACCCCCGACCCTTTTATGGTCATAAACCCCGTTTTAGACCCACAACTTGTTTGACCGAACCCAAAATAACTCGTTAATCTAGAATCGAAACTCCAACCGACCCGTTCGGTCAGTGAGAATTTATTAAAATAAAAAAAAAAATTATATCTGAATATTATTTGGATTTATAATCAATACTCCGTATTTTATATTACAAATATTCAATTTAATACAACTTTTTTATCATTTAATTGTAAACTAATTTTAAAAATTGAATTAATTATTTTTTAAAACATAAGCATTATTATTAAATTATACAATATAATATTAAAATTTAAAAAAAAAAGTTAATGTTAAAAATATTTTGTTGGACGTAAAAAGTTTGTAAAAAATATATGAGCGTTCGAAACTATTTCTGACCCTAAACCGAACTGTGATTCGTATAGCCCAACTCATATTTGATCCGACCTCTATTTGGACCTGACTCGTATGACCCGACCCGCTGGACCCATTTGACAGGTATACATATTACGCTTCCGATCCGCTTTATTTTTTTAGGGGCTGAATAACTTTAATTGACGGTGTTAATTATTAACCCTTGTCCGTAAAGTTAAAGATCAGAGTTTAGACCCATAAACAAAATTAAAAGCAAAGTCTGGGTACTAATCTTGCCTTTAAATATCTTTCAATCGGTTTTGTTCTCAGTATTTTTAGACATATAAACTCTTTATAGAACCGAATACGTAGATGATTAATTATTTAAATCAGTTAAAGTATTTAGATTCAGTTTTGATGTTTGCAATCAACCCATTTTTAGGGTCGTGAACCAATCTTTTCGACCCACAACTCGTTTGACCGACCACAATATGTCCCGTTAATTTAGGGTCGAAACCTGACTCAACCCATTCGACCCGTTCGATCGGTGAGAATTTACTGAATTAATAAAATATTTAAATTCAACATTATATTTGGACCTTATAATTAAAAAGTAAATACTCCATACTTTGAATTACAAATATTCAATTTAATACAATCTTTTTTTTATCACTTAATAATAAAATAATTTTAAAATTTGAATTAGTTTTTTTTTAAGCAGAGACATTATTATTAAAGATAATAATAATAATAATAATAATAATAATACTTTTAAAATAATAAAATTATTATATTAAAATTATTTTTGTTGGACTTAAAAAGTTGGTAAAAAATATAGGTGTTCGAAACTATTTCTGACCCTAACCCTAACCCGATCCCTTGACCCGTATAACCCGACTCATATTTGATTCGACCCGTATTTGGATTCGGCCCGTATGACCCGATCTGCTGGACCCGTTTGATAGGTTTTCATATTACGCTCCCACCTTATTTTTTGCGAGGTTGAGTAACGTTAATTGGCGGTGTTAATTTTCAACCATTAACCGCAAAGTTCGGGTGTTAATCTTACCCTTAGAGCATTCACAATGGAAGCACTTAAAATAAGTTCTTCCTTGCCATGTAAACATATTTACAATCTCAATTCTTCCTTGCCATGGAAACATATTGACAATCTCAATAATTTAAGAACTTTTATTCATAATGGAAGAACTTTTTGAAAAAAGATTCAATTATTTTTTTTTTTAAGTAAAAAATATTATTAGGTTTAATTTCTATTGGCTAGCTCTACTTTTTAGGTCTAAGAATCAACTTAATTTATCAAATGAAGGACAAACTTATTTTTGCAATGGACAAACTTTTGCATATAAAGTTTTTATGACAACCCCAATGTCAAAAAGCTCCCATTGTTGTTGCTCTTAGATATGTTTCAATCAATTTTGATGTTTTTAGACATATAAATCCTAGGATTGAATACATAAATAATTAATTAGACATGTAATTTGTTCCGGTCACGGAAACAATTCACCCGGCCTAGGATCCGGGTAGTATAATTGAATTAACGATGAACAAGTGATCGTTTGATTCCCTTGGTCTCCCCTTCCTCTCACTCCTTGAATCGGACCTTCCCGGCGAAAACGGCCTGCTCCCTGCACAATGAACGCACAGGGCCTCGGAGGTTGTCCGAGGAAGCCCTCTCCGATGCCTAAGTCAGTCCGTGAAGTGCCTTTACGAACCTAGCTCGTGAGGAACTAGGTGGCGTTTTAAGAGTAAGAGTCTAGAGACAGAAAATCCAACCTCTCTCATGTGGGAAGTGGGTAAGTATTTATACCTTCCCACAAGAGAGAGGAAAAGAGAAAGAAGAGGAGGGAAATGGGTGGATGTTGGCGCGACACGTGGACTTACCTTGTCCACCCATTTCCCCTTACCTTAGATAAAATGACGGATGGGTCCTCGGTTTTCCTTCGGCTTCATTCAGGCGGGAACGCCCTGGAAGCAGGCGGCAGGCTTGGTTTACTCCGTTTGGCGGACGGCCCAAGGGATTGGGGCCACACTTGGAGATTCCGGTGACTGATGGGAAAAGCCTCTAGACAGACCTTTTCCCCCTTTCGGGATTTGGTCGCCTCGGGGCCTGATTGGCAGGCGGCCAATGACAGGCAGCCGACACCCATCAATTGGCCCTCGCCGGCTGAGGAGGAACGGGGTTCCAGCTCGGCAGGCGATGTCTTGTTCTGGGACAGCGGGAGGTTGCTTCTTTGGACACTTGCATTTAATGCGTCGCATGTTCCCGAGGGAACATGTTTTAATTTCTCTGAGCACGCAGGGAGTTCAAACGTCTTTCGTTATGATTACCCTCCCTTGCATAGAGAATTTTTGGGCAGCGTGTCGCTCCGCTGATTGGCCTTCTCCCTTGCAGAGGTGGTTGAGGCACCATTAATGCGGTGCTTTCCTTGGTATAAAACCCTTAGCTTTCTTGATCATTTGTGCTTCATTCCACCTTCAATCTTTCCATTTTCCTCACTTTAAACATGGCTTGGATCAAGAAAAGTGTAGTTCGCCGCGGAGTCAAACATGTTTCCTTCATCTTCAGGGGGTTTTGGAGGCTCAGATATGCGCGGACGGCTTACTTAGCTGTTCGCCGGAGTCGCTGCTCACAGCTTCGCCTTCGCCGGAGGGGTCGGAAGGCCTCCATTAGGATGGGCAAACGCCCCAGGAGGTCCTCTCCTCCTGCTGCGCCTAGGTTTAGGCGTTGCTCCCAGGGAGGGGGCTGTTATGATAGGGGGTGTCATGAGTGTTTTCCATGGCTGCACCCTGAACAATTCGGCTTCAACTCCGACAGCGATTCCTCCCTGGATTCGGGTCCTTCTTCGCCTGTAAAGAAGACAGGCTGTCGCACCTGCGACGAGTCCCGGGCTGTCCCTTTTGGAAGGGACTGGGAAGACAGCAGCCATGACTCTGACGACAGCGAAGGTCTTGGCTGCCTGAGCGACAGGGACGAAGACGGGGCTTCAGATGACCCCTTCCAGGGCTCCCCAAGTTGGGACTGGGGTTCAGCTCTCGGGAGTCCGGGCAGTCCTGGAGACTATTCCCCGGATCTGGGGGATGACTAGGCCTGCGTGGCAGGGCATTTTGTTTTTCTGTCAGGCCGAAACTCTTGGGCCTCATGTATTTTTCCTCCCGTATCTGTCTTAAGATGTAACTCTCTTTTGTAAGGTTTTAATGAAATGAAGATCAGGCGGTGCGTTTATGTGTTGCGATTTTTTTTATTTTTTTTTTTTATTTTTTTTTTTTAGGGGGACGTCACAGGGTGACCAACCTCCTGACATCCTTTGGTCTTCCCGAGGTTCTTCTTGGGAAGCTGCCTAGAGCAAATCCCCCCTAGGGGCGACACGTGGGCCGTAGCCCTTGGGTGAGCCTCTGAGGGTTGGGCGACTCTTGGCATGCCTTCCTCTCTATAAAAGCGCTCGGTTATTCATTCTTTCATTTTTTTTTTCAATCCTTCTTTTCTTTCAACCTTCTCTCATTCTCTCTCTTGTCAAAAACCCTGGAGTACTGACGAATCGTATCCTACCTTGCACCCTCATTTCCCTGAGACCTCTTTCTTCGGGCTTGCGGCGTGCTGTCAGGCGATCTTAGGTCAGATTTTCATCCTCCACTCTTTTTTCTCTCTTCGATTTCCTTTATTCCGTATCTTTTTAGAGTAATCATGTCTGGAACCCGCGAAAGGATTTTGCCCTTTATCGACCCATCAAAGAGGGGAGAAGGGATGGATTTTGCCTCCTCCTCTAAGGAGGTTGATTTTGAGGAGGAACACTCGGCGGACAGTGGGGGCGGTAATTCCCCTGATCCCCCTTCGTTCGACGCTGTCGATTCGGACGATGAGGCGTTGGAAATTAACCCTTCCCGAACTTCCGGTCCCCTCGTTCGTCGGGAAAAGGGTAGGGTTTATTATTTAGACAGGACTAAATACCGCATCCCTCTGAGTACTTTCCCTGACCCGAAAAATCGGGAGGTGATCCTCGCCAAGAACGCCGCCGTCGTGATTGAGCGGCTCTATAACTTCGGGGATGGGTATACAGTTGTTATCCCCAATGAAAAGGATACTGTATGCAACCCTCCGGATGGGTGCATAGCGGTTTACCATAAATGTTTAGAGTTCGGCCTTCGCTTTCCCCTCCATCCTGCTTTAGAGGAGATCTTCAGGCGCATGAACGTCGCCGTTGCCCAGCTGACAGCCACAGCTGTCAGGGCGCTGATCTCATATGTCTGGACCTGTCTCTTTCACCGCATGGAGCCTTCTATCGACGCCCTGCGGTTTATGGTGGGATTACAGATGGTTTCTTCTGGGAGTACGGGCTCCCCTGGTTATTGGTCCCTCTTGAGGCAGAAGGGACATTGTTTGGTGTGGCCTGGTATGGACAGCTTGAGGGATTGGAAGAACAACTTCCTTTACATACACAGCACCCATGGGTGGAAGATTCCTCGTCACTTCAGGAATCATGTCCACACCAGGATGGAGACCCCTGAGGAGTATCACCCTGGCGTGGGTGGAAAGGCCTTGGAGGTTAAGCTAAGTGAGAAGGAGAAAGAGTTGACGGCCTACTTTGCAGGCCATACTAACAAGTACGGGGTGTATGGCCCCACCTTATGGCTCCCTCATGCGGAGCTTATAGCGACTGATAATTATTTGACCCGGTTGGGCATGAATCCGGGTCTAGACAAAGGTAGTTCAGGAGCGCTGGTGATTCCTTCTTACTCTTTTTTCTTTTGAAAATGCCTTGACAGCCTGTTTGTTTGTCTTGCAGCTCTTGCCACTTTTATCTGGAAAAAGGGGGAGGTGAGGCGCCTGGGCCTGGACGAGAACCTCACTGTTATCCAAAGTCGCCCTTCTCTTCCCCCTGGTTTCAAGAGAGGCGAGAAGAATCTGATGAAGCATTTGAAGGGCCTGTCATTCAGTAGGCCAAGGCTTCCCCCTCCTCCTCGAGTTACGCCCGCCAAGACGGCGGTTTCTGAGGCTACCCCCTCGCCAGCTGCGAGGGCGATTGCTTTTGAGGCTACTCCTTCGCCTATTGGCAGGCAAGAGGGCCCTTCAGCAGGGATTCAGATTCCCTCGCAGCCGCGGGCCGCAGGCTCCGAGGAGACTGGGGAGAGTACCCCCCGGTCACTGATCAGAAAGAGGAGTCGGGAGGCCCCTAACGTTGACCAGGTGGTGGATTTGGAGACTGCCACGCCTGAACCCAAGCGTTTTGCTCCGGAGATCCCCGCCACCCTTTTATCTGAGGAGAACGTTGAGTTCCACTACAATGCGGGTGACAGCCAGGATATTTCTGCCCTACTCTCCGACTCAGGGGCGGTTTTAACTGACCATCTTCTCAAGACCGTCAAGTCCGCTGCCAGTCAAGTGACCCAGTATATTAAGCGCACCTCCCGAATTATGCAGGCTTCCGCGGAGCTGGCTGCCCTTGGTCGCCTGAGTGATGAGGAACTAGCCAACCCAGACCGCCTTTCTGCAGTTGAAAGGGACGTTGCTCTTATTGCCAGCCTGAAGGATCAGCTGGCGAAAAAGGAGATTGAGCTAGAAGAGGCCAGGGGTCGGGCTATCCACTGGAAGTCTGAGAGCGAGAAAGCTACACGGGAGGTGTCTCGCCTGGGAGAGGAGTCCAAGAGAGCACAGCAGGCCTTTGCTGAACTGGAGCGGGCCAGAAAGGCTTTGGCTGAACTGGACCATGCTAAGAAGAGCGTTGTTGACCTTGGTGAGCGCCTTTCTAAGGCAAACTCTGATCTGCAGACGGCCCTTGGCGATTTGGCGGCGAAGACCGAGGATCTGGCGACGAAGACCGAGGACTGGGAGAAAGAGAGGGGTGAGATTCTCCAGGAGGTGGAAGTGGCGGTGTCGGCGGGCTTTGTTAATGGTGCTAACTCCTGCCTGAAGGTTGTGATGGAAGCTGTCAGGGAGATGTTCCCGGGTTTTGACGAAGATGCTTTCCGGGCCCTTTACACAGCTAAGGATGAAGCTCAAATGCGTAGGCTGTCTGAGGGAGACGCTTCCGGTCCAGACGCTCCCCCTGCTTAACATGGAGGGCAGTCTTCCTCAGAGGGCTCTTGCTCGTCTCCTGCTGCGCCTGTGCTAACGCTTTAACTTCTTTGCCTTTTTGCGCGCCGAGCCCTTTGGTGGCCGGCTGCCATACCCCTGGTTGTAACTATTTGTCTTGAAAACTTGAAAACTTGTCTTGTATTTCCTCGACGCTACTTTTTCTTTTATATGTGAATTTTCTGTTTGCTTTTGTGTATTTTGATTCTTCATGAGTTTGATTTGCAACCCACCCGCCTGTAGGTAGGAGGGTTTTTGTTTGCTTGGCCTGTCCCTGGTTTTTGTTTAAAATCCAGGGAGCCTGCCCCCTGCCTGCCTAGGGGTAGGAAGGGAGATTCCTCAGCGTTTTTTTCTCTACAAGGCTGGGGGGCCTGCCCCCAGTCCTTGTTGGTATGGCCTGCTCCTGGCTTTTCGTTCAAAGTCCAGGGGGCCTGCCCCCTGCCTGCCCAGAGGTAGGCAGGGTAGCTTTTTGTGTTTTTTATGCAAGGTTGGGGGGCCTGCCCCCAGTCCTTGTTGGTATGGCCTGCTCCTGGCTTTTCGTTCAAAGTCCAGGGGGCCTGCCCCCTGCCTGCCCAGAGGTAAGCAGGGTAGCTTTTTTGCGTTTTTTATACAAGGTTGGGGGGCCTGCCCCCAGTCCTTGTTGGTATGGCCTGCTCCTGGCTTTTCGTTCAAAGTCCAGGGGGCCTGCCCCCTGCCTACCTCTGGGCAGGCAGGGTAGCTTTTTGTGTTTTTTATACAAGGTTGGGGGGCCTGCCCCCAGTCCTTGTTGGTATGGCCTGCTCCTGGCTTTTCGTTCAAAGTCCAGGGGGCCTGCCCCCTGCCTGCCCAGAGGTAAGCAGGGTAGCTTTTTGCGTTTTTTATACAAGGTTGGGGGGCCTGCCCCCAGTCCTTGTTGGTATGGCCTGCTCCTGGCTTTTCGTTCAAAGTCCAGGGGGCCTGCCCCCTGCCTGCCCAGAGGTAAGCAGGGTAGCTTTTTGCGTTTTTTATACAAGGTTGGGGGGCCTGCCCCCAGTCCTTGTTGGTATGGCCTGCTCCTGGCTTTTCGTTCAAAGTCCAGGGGGCCTGCCCCCTGCCTGCCCAGAGGTAAGCAGGGTAGCTTTTTGCGTTTTTTATACAAGGTTGGGGGGCCTGCCCCCAGTCCTTGTTGGTATGGCCTGCTCCTGGCTTTTCGTTCAAAGTCCAGGGGGCCTGCCCCCTGCCTGCCCAGAGGTAGGCAGGGTAGCTTTCTTTGGTTTGCGTTGGGGGGTTCACTTTTCCCAATTTTGGCAACAGGGGGGCCTCCCCCTATTGCCCCCTGCTCGTTTGTGTGTGAAAGACGCGAGTGTGAACAGGCAACGAGTATAAATCTGCATTTTCTCATCTCTTAAAATTTTCTTCTTGACATAGGGGTGGTCGGAGCCGTCGACATTTCTGATCGTCCTCCGCCTTTTTACTCTAGTAAAAGTAAAAATTGCCTACACTCTTGCTTAGACGTAATATTTCTTTAGTGTATCTGCATTCCAATGAGCGCCTAGCTCTTGTCCCTCCAGATTGGCTATCCTGTACGTGCCTGGACCCAAAACCTGAGTTATTTGGTATGGGCCCTCCCAATTGGCACTTAGCTTCCCATGCTCTCTTGATTTTCCAATCGCCTGTGTTTTTCTCAGAACTAATTCGCCCACCTGGAAGCTCCTCTGTCGGACTTTGCTATTGAAAGCTTTCCTCATTCGCTGCTGGTAGGCAGCGATATTGGTACTGGCTTCCTCTCTTAGCTCATTTACCAGGTCCAGGGCCTCAACCATTGCGGCTTCATTCTCAGCCTGGTTGTACTGCAGGGAACGTAGAGAGGGAATCCTTGTCTCAATTGGCAATAAAGCCTCTGCTCCATATACTAGGCCAAATGGGGTCTGGCCTGTAGACTCCTTTCTGGTCGTTCTGATGGACCAGAGTATACTGGGGAGTTCATCAGCCCACCTGCCTTTGCAGTCATCCACCATTTTCTTCAGGCCGTTCAGAATTTGTTTGTTGGCTGCTTCCGCCTGTCCATTGGTTTGAGGATGGCAGACGGCTGAGTAGGCGACCAAGATGTTGTGGCTTTCCAGCCAGTTTCTTAGTGGGTCATTATCGAACTGCCTTCCGTGGTCAAATACCAGCATTTTTGGTACACCGAACCGGGTGATGACATTTCGCCAGATCACCTTCCTGACTGCCGGCTTAGTGATGTTAGGCACTGCTTCAGCCTCCACCCATTTGGTGAAGTAGTCTATGGCGACAATTAAGAATTTTCTGCCCCCTGTGGCCACCGTGAAGGGTCCTAGGATGTCCATCCCCCATTGAGCAAAAGGGATGGGAGATAGGATTGGCCTGAGCTCCTGAGCTGGGGCATGGATCGATGGGGCAAAAAGTTGGCATTTTCTGCATTTCTGGGTCAGGCTCTTGGCATCTGCCAGCATGGTAGGCCAGTAATAGCCTGCCCTGAGGGCCTTGTGGGCCAGCGACCTCCCGCCAATGTGATGCCCACAAATCCCTGAGTGGATATCATCCAATACTTCAACGGCCTGATCCGCACGTAGGCATTTAAGCAGGGGATAAGTAAAAGATTTTTTGTAGAGTTCTCCATTAATGAATATGAACCAGGCTGCTTTAGCCTGTATCTTCCTTTTTTGTAGCGAGTCTGACGGTAAGATACCGTGCCTCTTGTACTGGACGAAAGGGGTCATCCAGCTTTCCAGCTCTTCTTCCACGGCACTAATCGTTTGACAGGGTTCAGTAGACTTCTCGTGTAAAACGTCGACCCATACGGATCTTCGGATGTCCTGCAGACTGGAGCTTGCCAGTTTTGACAGGGCATCTGCTCTGTTGTTCTGGGATCGGGGAATTTGTTTGACCTCATATGATTTTAGGCCGGACAATTCTCCCTTTACCATCTCTAGGTATGCGGCCATTGCTTGGTCTCTTGCCTCGTATTCTCCATTGATTTGGTTGGCGATGAGCTGGGAGTCTGTTGCTAAAACAATTCGTTCCGCCCCTGCGGCTTTAGCCAGCCTGACGCCTGCGAGTACTGCTTCATACTCTGCTTCATTGTTTGATGCTGGGAAAACGAATCTGAGAGCATGCTCAAAGTCGGTCCCTTCTGGGCTGGTTAATACGACGCCTGCGCCTGCGCCGTTGGCCGTTGAGGACCCATCAGTGTATACGACCCATTCTTGGGCGGGGGCTTCCTCTTCCCCTGAATGGGAGCACTCAGCCAAAAAGTCTGCCAGAGCTTGGGCTTTGATGGCTGTTCTCGGCTGGTAAGAGATACCTAGCCCACTCAGCTCAATTGCCCATTTCAACAGTCTTCCCGATTTTTCGAATTTTTCCAACACCTTTTCCAGGGGTTGGTCGGTGAGGACTATGACTGGATGTGCGTCAAAATAAGGTCTGAGCTTCCTGGCTGCAATTATGACCGCGTAGGCGGCTTTTTCAACCATCGGATAATTCTTCTCAGCTGCCCCCAGCGCATGACTCACAAAGTATATAGGTTGCTGGGTGCCTGCCTCTTCCCGTAGGATGACCGCGCTGACAGTTATATTAGTTACTGCAATGTAGAGGAAGAGTTTCTCTCCTGCTACTGGTCTTGCCAGGGTAGGGAGCCTCTTAAGATGGTCCTTCAGTTGCTCGAAGGCCTCTTTCTGCTCGCTTTCCCATTTGAACTGTTTGTTTCCTTTCAGAATTTTGAAAAAAGGAGTGGCTCTGTCTGCTGATCGGGCTATGAATCGTGCCAAGGCGGCCATTCGTCCCGTCAGGCGCTGGATGTCCCTGATGGTCTTGGGCTCAGGGAGGTTTAGAACTGCCTGAATTTTTTCAGGGTTGGCATCTATACCCCGAGAACTGACCAAGAATCCTAGGAATTTTCCGGAGCGTACTCCAAACGTGCATTTTTTCGGATTTAGTTTCATTTTGTAAGCGCGCAGGGAATTGAAGGTTTCCTGCAAGTCTGTCAGGTGCTCCCTGTCTTCCCTGCTTTTTACGATGGCATCATCAACGTAAGCCTCAATGTTTCTGCCTTTTTGTTTTTCAAACACTTTGTCAACCAGACGCTGGTACGTAGCTCCCGCATTTTTGAGCCCGAAGGGCATCATCTTATACATGTAAGTGCCCGAACTAGTGATGAACGCACACTTCACCCTGTCTGGTTGCCACAAGTACACTTGGTGGTAGCCTGAAAAGGCGTCTAAGAAGCTTAGCATGGTGTAGCCACTGGTGGCGTCTACCAATTGATCGATCCGAGGGAGCGGGTAGCAGTCTTTCGGGCAGGCTTTGTTGAGGTTCGTAAAGTCGACGCACATTCTCCATGCTCCAGACGACTTTTTGACCATGACAACATTTGCCAGCCATTCTGGGTAGTCGCAGACTTCAATGAAGTCTGCTTTCAAGAGTTTGTCGATTTCTTCCTTGATTGCTGCGTCTTTTTCTGCAGACATGTTTCGTTTCTTTTGCTTTACAGGGCGAGCATCCATGCTTACGTTCAGCTTGTGAACGATGTATGAGGGATCAACGCCGGGCATCTCGTCTGCAGAATAGGCAAACACGTCTTTGTTTTTTCTCAGAAGTTTGACCAGTTCGGCCTGGTAGGATTCCTCCAAACTTGTTCCTACCAGGACCTGTCTTCCTGGTTCTAAGTCTACCAGCATGCTTTCGCCTCCTGGTTCCAGGCGGTCGGGCGTCGGGTGCTCGACTGGGACTTCGCCTTCCCTGCAGGGGGAACTGTCAGCTTTTCTTTTTCCTTTTCTGTCCCTCTCGTGCTCTTGTAGGGCCACGGAGTAGCATTGTCTGGCTGACTCCTGGTCCCCACGTATCTTTCCTTCCAGCCCGAAGTCCGTGACATACGCAATGGTGAGAGCTCTGATGGAGATTGCGGCCTCGATTTCATCCAGCGTGGCCCTGCCAATCAGGGCATTATAGGCAGACCTTGCATCCACAACAACAAAGGTTGCCCTGACATTCCGGGCTGCGGAACCTTCCCCGAAGGTTACAGGCAAGTCGATGACGCCCATGGGCAGTACGCCGGCCCCACTGAATCCGTACAGGGATCCGGGAGCAGGCCGTAGATGCCTTTTTTCCAGGCCCATTTTTTCGAAAGCATCCTTGTATAAAATATTTGTATATGCGCCTGTGTCTACCATACATCTTCGCACAATGTGGTTGCTGATTTCTAGGGACAGCACCAGAGGATCACTGTGCGGATATATCACCCGTCCTGCATCATCAGGGGTGATACTTAGTGTCACTCCCTTTGGGCTCCCCTCTTTCTCAGCGTAGCAGATCTGGTTTCTCAGCTCGCGCATTTGCCTTTTTTGACTTCTTCGACTGAGCTGGCCCTCAGTGCCCCCTGAAATCACGTGGATTACCATCCGGTTCTGCACTGACCCTTCGGGTTTTTCAGACACTTCTTTCTGAGACTTGTTTTTAGCTGCGTAGTTGGCCAACCATCCGTTCCTGATTAATTTCTCAATTTCATCTTTCAGGTGACGGCACTCTTCGGTGGTGTGGCCAATGCAGTCGTGGAAAGTGCAGAATTTCTTTGGGTCGCCTTTTGGGCTGCGAGGTTTGCTTGGACGGTTCCATTTGGCAGTTTCTTTTTCTAGTTCGAAGATTTCCGCCCTGGATTTGTTCAGAGCGGTGTAACTATCGAATCTGGGTTGGTAGACTGGGCGTTCTTTCTTGGGAGTGTCTCCTTCTTCTTTCTGCTTTCCTGGTTCACCTCTGCCCCTTCCACCCTGCGGTCCCCCTTGAGGCTTTGTTTGGCCTGCAGGGGTGTCCGTCAGGCCGTGGAACTCCTCCTGCAGAATGAACCCCTCAGCAATCTTCCTGGCCATGGCCAAGGTTTCGGGCTGGGCCCTGATCATCTGGTTTTTCATTTCCCCTGGAAGTAGGGAGATTGTCAGGGCGTAGGCGGCGGTGGAATCGTCGATCTCCCTAACCTGCTGGTAGGATAGATCGAATCTTCTCATGTATTCTCTCACACTCTCACCCTTCTTTTGTTTCAGGGTCATGAGATCGAAACGAGTAAGTCGTCTTCTCTTATTTCCGGCATACTGTTCAAGGAAAATTTCAGCCAGCTCTATGAAGAATCTGATTGACCCCTGGCGGAGATCTCTGAACCACCCCTGCGCAAGTCCCACCAGGGTGGTAGGGAAAACTTTGCACCAGATGGCATCATCTACATCATACATGCCCATGTGGCTCTCAAAGGCTGCCAGGTGGTCCTCAGGGTCCGTCGTCCCGTCAAATTTGATGGTGGGCATTTTGATTTTTGGAATGGGGTACTCTTGTACCTCAGGGTGCAACGGGGTTTTCGTAGGCCTGCCTACCAGTCGTGACCTGCTTTCCCCAGACTGGTTACCATGAGATTCCCATTGTCTATGGTTTGGTTTCCTCGTACTGGGGGAGCGGTGCCTCGGTGGCGGTCTGCTAGCTGCCTCGTCCTCTGTTCCCGAGGAGGTCTGCCTGGGCCTCTTCCTCTGGGAGTGGCAGAGGTTTTCACCCTGATGGTACCTGGATTCGAGCGGTTGTCCTCGGTTGAGTCTGGATTGCAAGCTTTGTGATAAGCCGGGGGCTGACCGTTCCTTGGCCGCAGGTGTTAGCCTGGAGAAAACTCCGCCTGGCCTCTCTCCTAGGCGTTTTGACACAGGCTCCCTGGGCCTCATGCGCTCCTGTAATCCTTGAGATAAGCCTCCCTGCCCTCCAGACGCCGATTCTGTCGTGTGAATAGAGACCGCCTGCTGGGCAGGTGATCCTGGTTTGTCAGTGGTAATGCGCTTCTGCACATGCGTATACACTTGGGCTGTTCTTCTCGCCTTTCTCTGAGCGTTTCTGGCGGCGGTCCGCCTCGTGCCCCCGGCCTCGTCCCTGCTGCCTGGGGACGGTTGCCTAGGAGCCGATGCGACCCTGCCCACCAGGTCCTCAGGTGTGAACTCCTGATCCAGCATCGCAGAGAAGAACGCGGCTGCCTGTGCCATCTGAGCTGGGGTCAGATTAAGAGCACGTCCAGGGCGTGCCCCTAGCTCGGGTGTCACAGTAGTGTTAGGTCCACCGAAGGGATTGGTTCCCTCAACCCCAAGGATTGTGGCAGGAGGAACCCTCTCCAACAGCGGCATTCCGTACAGGGGGGTCACCGGAGGGACCGTCGGACCCGCTCCTGCACTGTCATCAACGATTTCTGGCATGATTGTGTTTAATTTTGTGGTTATGAGTGGTAACTCGTGAGCACAACCGTAAGTTCCCCACAGACGGCGCCAAATTGTTCCGGTCACGGAAACAATTCACCCGGCCTAGGATCCGGGTAGTATAATTGAATTAACGATGAACAAGTGATCGTTTGATTCCCTTGGTCTCCCCTTCCTCTCACTCCTTGAATCGGACCTTCCCGGCGAAAACGGCCTGCTCCCTGCACAATGAACGCACAGGGCCTCGGAGGTTGTCCGAGGAAGCCCTCTCCGATGCCTAAGTCAGTCCGTGAAGTGCCTTTACGAACCTAGCTCGTGAGGAACTAGGTGGCGTTTTAAGAGTAAGAGTCTAGAGACAGAAAATCCAACCTCTCTCATGTGGGAAGTGGGTAAGTATTTATACCTTCCCACAAGAGAGAGGAAAAGAGAAAGAAGAGGAGGGAAATGGGTGGATGTTGGCGCGACACGTGGACTTACCTTGTCCACCCATTTCCCCTTACCTTAGATAAAATGACGGATGGGTCCTCGGTTTTCCTTCGGCTTCATTCAGGCGGGAACGCCCTGGAAGCAGGCGGCAGGCTTGGTTTACTCCGTTTGGCGGACGGCCCAAGGGATTGGGGCCACACTTGGAGATTCCGGTGACTGATGGGAAAAGCCTCTAGACAGACCTTTTCCCCCTTTCGGGATTTGGTCGCCTCGGGGCCTGATTGGCAGGCGGCCAATGACAGGCAGCCGACACCCATCATAATTTATTATTTTTCATTTATTTTTCGATGACATCAATCTATGTATATTATATTTGTATTACGATTGTTGCATGACGATAATTTTGGTATTAAAAATTAATAATGCAATATCAACTTTTGTATTCTAAAAAGAAAAAATAAAAAATTATTTAAATATATTTAAGAAACTATCAGAATTTTTTTATATATTTAATATTTATAATAATTTTATATGAATAATAAATTTACATAAATTTTAATCGAATAATGATATTACGTAAATGTTACATTAATTGAATTGAGTTGGTCATTTATGTACGTAAGATAATAATCAATTTTTATTTTAAGTAATTCTGATTGCAAAAGCTTATAATGACATATTGTTATGCCACATAAGCGAAGGAGTGCATCCACGCCGCCATGTCAACAGTGGATGCCCTCAATCTATCTATCTATCTATACTAATATATAATACAGAAACCACACATTTGTTTTTTTGGCGTCAAAAACAATTTCTTAATATATCACATTTTCCATATTAATCTTATACTTCATATTAATGAGATATTTTGGTATATACTTTCTTAAAACGACATAGCCACAAGTTTAAAATATTCTGATAGTAATGTAATTTATTTAAACGAGTTAAAATAGCTGAAAACAGGGTAGGTATACATCTGCGGACAAAACAACTTATCACGTTTATTGTGATTGAAATTATTTCCATATGATAATCGAGCATATATAGACTAAACATTGTCGAAAATATCTCTATTACACAATTTTCTAACATATAAACAAATATACATAAATTTAAACATTTTTTATACTCAGTATAACGTAAACTAATCAGTATAATCATTGATAAAATACACTTTCGCTTCTCGTCGTCCATAATTTTACTTAGCGTCGTCCGTATTTTACCCAATATACCCATTTTACCCTTACCTTGTTTAACCCTTTTTAAACACATTCTCTTTAACTCATTCAAATAAAATTACATTCCAACATTCAACTCATCAACTTCCATCATATTTCAATTGCAATTGAACTACAATTAAACCGCTTATGCTCAATCCGGCTCCAATTAATTCAATCTTGACATACTAATTTCGAGTTCAAGGTATCATTTTTAATTTTTGTACATAAGTTAGTTTCAGTTTATTGTATGATTATCGACTTGAGACCAAAATTCGAGCAATTCAATATACTTACGAAAAATACTAACAAACAAACAAAAATACACATAAAACCGAATAAAAAACTCAGAGACTTGAGATATCTACGACTATCCCTAGGAACGGATTTAGAAATTCTAAAACTCAACCTGGGCTCAGTCTTAGCTGTTCTAAGACTGTCCCGAAGCCGAGACATAGAAGTTCTAAGACTCAACCTGGACTCAGTCTTAGCTGTTCTAAGACTGTCCCCAGACTGAGACATAGAAATTCTAAGACTCAACCTGGGCTCAGTCTTAGCTGTTCTAAGACTGTCCCCAGGCCGAGACATAAAAATTCTAAAACTCAACCCGGTCTCGTAATTTCGGTAGTTATTCCGGGTACGAGCTTTTACGATTAATACATGGGCCGAATTCTTTTGTCACGTCTAATACGAAAAATAATACAAATCATAATTGCGTTCACGATGACAAAAATAATGAGACTAACCTCGATAACGTCGTCGTCCGAATTATTTTCGTTATAGGGCAAATTCAAATCAAAAGGAAAACTATTTTCCGCGTTCGACATGTCCGGGTTAATCGACGAATAATCAAAAATTCAAAATATAAACGTTTTATTAATTCGACAGTAAAGTGTTGTTGTTGTCCAAGTTGTAATTAGAATGACGTTGATAAATGGTAGGGTAAATTAAGTTAATAAGTAGTTGAGTTAAATTAGGTTAGTAAATTTTAAAAAGCACAAATCAGTAATTTACTCATAAATTATGGACGACACTAAGTAAATAGACGGACGACGTTAAGTAGCCCCCATAAAATAACATGAAATAGATTTTTAAAAAAATCTATATCTATAAAATATATTTAGCAGTACTTATCAATAACCATTAATAATTTCCAAAAAAATGGATATTAGTAATGAAAATATTAATGTAGGTTCATCTAATGTAGTATTCCATATATAATACTCAATAGTAACCAGACTTCTTTGAAATATATTAAAACGGTTTTTCTAACGTGTGCTCAGTGGGCACATGTTAATAACCTAATTAAGGCAAGATTAACCATGATATTATCATGAGACGTTTAAATATTAAGCTTTAATTACCATACTTATACGATATCCATTTAAATCTTACCTTAATTAACTTATTAACGTGTGCCCAGTAGACACACGTTAAAAAAACTGATATTAAAATTGGAGAATATAACACATTTTACATATCACACGACTCTATAGCAGTACTCCGTAATCTCTACATGAGTAATTGTTACATTAAATAATTTTATTTTATTATTACTTTACGAGATAACAATCACTTATTTAATGGCACATTTTGATTTTCATGAGGCGGTTCCTTAGATGTCTATTTTTAATTCGCAATTTTCTTGAAATATTTTGTGTTATGATTTTTATATTAAGTTAGTTATAATGAGAGTAAATCTTACATTATTTTAAAAAAAAGAAAATTGATAAATACAGCCCTAAGGGCTTTATTTAAGAGACTAAAAAAGGTTAAGAATTCTCAATACACACATTAATTACATTGATTTATGCGTAATTTTCTCTTTATTTCCCAAGTTAATACCAAATATGGAAATTATTCAATGCTTAAATACAACCCTTAAATACAACCATAAGGGTTGTATTTTAACATAACCCTTAAAAAAATATAAGTTGAAACTAATTTACCCAATCAATCCTCTTTACTACTAAGAGAATAGAGGTTGCTTAGGTGGCGGGCTAAGGTTAATAGTTTTCCCTCCAAAAGCTTTAATTTTTAATTATGGAAACAAATAATTAATGATACAAATCAACAATTAAATCATATTTACAAAATTTCTTTTTATACAAATTACATTTTATGATAAATAAAAAAATAGAAGAAAAAAATGAAAATATTTATGTAGGTATTATTTGACTTATTTTAATTAAAATACGGAATAGTAATTAATCAATTATATTAACTAAAAGAGTAAGTTTCCCTTTATTAACCTCCTTTTTATTTCTAACATTAATAACATATATTTCAGGTTTAACATATCATTACAGCAATATTTTAATTTTAATTTTTTTTATTCTGAATAATACCATTATTTAAAACCATGTAAATACAATGTTTATATTTTCTTCAAGGAGAATCATTTATACACCTACGTTTTCACGTGTAATTACAGTCATTGATATATCATTTTTTAAGAAATTAATATTAAACGTAGGTATATTTTATTAATATTATAAAAAACTTCATTATTTAATTCGATTATCAAATCAAAAAATTCACTTATAAATATTGATCAGCGATATGCCGCACATTTGTGCGGGTTCTAAACTAGTAATTGTATCAAATGTACGAGATATGCGTACAATATGTTAAAAGATATATAAAGGTCAAACATTCATGTATCTTTCCATTGACTTATGTGTGGATGTTTCATGTTGATTTTAAGCATACACTTTTTTTCATTTCAAAAATTATTTGTGTTAAAGGTTTGATATCCAAATAAGATTATTCTATGTAATTTTTTTATTTATACCCGTGCAACTTTGCACGGTTACTAACCTAGTTAATATATATATATAACAAAGTCAATTAATTAAGAAAATCATTTTCCCCCTATTTATTCATCTATATTATTAACTGCATATTATAAGGTTGAAAAAATTATATTATTCATAATCTTATTATTTGCTTATTTATGTGTTTGCATGGGATGTACACTAGGATGTACAAAGTCAATTAATTATCAATTTACCCTTATTTTTATAATCTTCATATGAAATCTTTTGTTTCTATATTTTTTTTCTAATGTAATTAAGCCAACTAATTCGTGCAGCGCACAGAATTTAATCTAGTAATCACAATGGACAAACTCAATAAACTTAGAACTTTAATCTACAATGTAAGAACTTTAATTAAAGTTCTTAGATTGTCAAAAAGTAGTCATGCCTAGGATTTTAGGTTTGTAGGTTGTTGCATGTCATATACAATGATTGACCAACTTTTTTTTTAGAATGACCACAAACTTGAATCTTAAATAAGAACCCAATTTCTTAAAAATTGTAAGAACTTTTGTCCACAATGGACAAACTTTATCAAATAAGGAGGTGTTTGGTTGGGTGTTTAGGAGTGGATTGGAATGAATTTAATTCATTCCATTGTTTGGTTGAGCCTTTTGGGGAGGAGTTGGAACCCCAAGGGGTTGTATATCCACCTCAACCCCTTGGAATCACAATCCCTCCTCCCACCCCATGATTCTAACTTCATATCCATGTTCACATTACAACCTTATTACAACCCTAGGTTAGTAGAAAGGAAAGGGAAACAAAAAAATAATTAAAATTGCGAGCCTCAAACTTCACGGCACGTAATTCACTTTTTACTTTTCTTTTTTCTTTTTTTTTTCAAAAAAAAATTCTTTTATATTTGTGTTTATTGTAATATGATTATTTGAAATTTTTTAAAAATTTCATTGTACTTTTGTTATTCGTAGGGTTGTTTAGATTATTTTTTTGTTTATTATTCTAGGTATGAGTGTTTAATTTTTTTTCCTAAATTTATATGTATTTTTTGTTATTAGTACGTAATAATAATTGTTTTATTGATAATATCGTTCTTTTATTGGATTTTTTCATCTAAATAATTTTTGACATATCTTATTTTTTAATTAAATTTGTATACTTTTTTATTGAATCTGCATTCACATGATATTTATGATAGATGCACTCATAATTTTATGTATACATTTTTTTTCATGTTTTTTTAACTAGAATGTTTTATTTTTGAAGTTTGCTATGAAATTTTTGATGGATTTTTTATGAACCATTTAAGATGGTTGTTTTTGTTATTATCTTGTAGTGATCAATTTTTAATTATAACTAATGGTTTTAGTTTTTAACAAAATCAAATGAATCTCCATCTATTTGAACTAAACACCATGAATGACAATTACAATCCATTACAGGATCGAACCAAACAACCATTAATAAGCATGAGGTTCTAATTCCATCCCTCCCCTCTATTAGAATTTATTCCATTTGTTTGAACCAAACGGCCCCTAAAGTTCTTTTGACAATCTCAAGGGTAAGAACTACCCATTGTGATTGCTCTTAGTACACTTTGCAAATACTGCCTCTGATTTAAAATGATTGCCCGGCCATTTGGGTAAAAAAAATGTGAGGATGATTATAATGAAACGGGACAATTATTTAAAACCGAAGGGAATATTTGATTTAATGTTTTGCTAGATAACAAACGGATCGGGTGATTAGGTTTCATGTTGACTGGTTCGGGTAAAATACGCGTCGAGAATTTTTTTTGTGCCACCTAGCTACAAAAACCTGGGTCCGTTGCTGCATTCAACCCCGTGATTTTATCACGTGTGTTTTTCAAATATGTTATTACAATTGATCTGTTGAATATGTCAAAGATTTACATCAACTTACTCCTTTTCATAACGTCTGTTAAAAATTGTTCCGTTTAATTGAAATATTGTTCACATATATTGGGATAGTGAGACAATCTTAAAGGAACAAAGGGATTACAGTTCCTTTGTTACACGGTTAATACAACAGTCCATCCACAAGTTATGTTTAGTTTTTGTTTTCCATACTCTAGTTAATATCCTCCTAATAGATCCCTTATCGACATCACAAGCTAAGGAGTGTTATTCTTAAATATAGCACAAACTTTTTGTCCATAAGACTATGTTTTAATGGGGGTGGAGAAAAAGGTGGAGGTGGAGGGTGAAAGGTAAAGTAATAATAAAAAACTAGTACAAAACTCGTGCCTACGCACGGTTTTGTAATTAATTTTTATACAAATAGCTTAGTTATTTAAAAAATTATATCTCTCTATTTAAGTCAATAACTTAAACGTTTTTTTTTGTATTTCAGTCAACCGTTCACGTTTCTGTTTTGAGTAAATTTTACCTTTAATTTTTTTTAGGTATGATAAAAACAATTATCTTCTCATTACTTTTTTTTTTTGTATAAAATAACATTTTATTAGCATGAAATGACCCGCCAAAACCTGACCCGAATGAGTCGACCTGTTGGATACTTGGATCGATGACGTGATATATATGAGTATATAATATTTAAAATAACAATTGAGAAATTAATAAATTTAATTTTATAAATTAAAATATAATAATTTTATATAAGTTTTATAGCTCTATGAATTTTATACTATAGCATTTAATAGTGAAATATTTATAAAATAATATAGTTTTTTTTACAATTTTTTACTTATAAATACGATATTTATTTAATATAATAACATTAGTGATGTTAAATATGATTAATATTTAAAAAAAAATTAATTCATAAAATTTAAGGCCTCGAAAATTATAGACCTGATCCGTGACATTTATTTGACCCGACCCGTAATTTGTCCAACTAACTCGTTCATCCCGTTTGACGTGTTTATTTAAAGTATGGAAGAAATTTTTTATTATTATTAAAAGTATACCAATTTCTATTTGTTTAATTAAATCACCAAATATTGACATATATTGTAGTCTTTATTCTTTCCTAAGTTTTCATATAGGTTATAATCAGTCTAATTTATTTCATTCTTTCTTAAATGTTTTTTTTTGGTGACGAGGGAACCCGCAGCCGCTACCTTTGGTGCGCTCTGGGTAAACCTCCGGGTGTACACAATAGCTTGCAAACCACGCACACCATGTAAACCGCCCTTTGGACGACAGGCTCGAAGTCTAGATGGCATAGCCTCAAGCCATACAACTCTCACAAGAACGCTCTTGTAGGGGCTTGAACCTGAGACTTAACCACTAGGCTCCCCCCTTGCGGGCCCTAAATGTTTTTTTATATCAATCTCACATTCCTATGTAATAACATTCACATATAGCAATTTCTATTTGTTTAATTATTTAATTAATTCATCAAATATTGACGTATTGTAGTCTAATTAAGGTACTATATTTCCCAAATATATTGATACGGATTATGCTCAAATTGGATTGGTTTTACCACAAGCCCAACTTGCTAATTTATTTGCTAAATTATTAGGAGCATACGGTTATGCTCAAATTGAATTGTTTTAACAAAAGCCCAATTTGCATAATGAAAAGGTGATTTTGGCGGGAAAGTTGAAAAGACGGAATTGCCCCTTGGTTTTGTTTTAGTGAATAGAGGATTGAATTGTTTTAACAAAAGCCCAATTTGCATAATGAAAAAGTGATTTTGGCAGGAAAGTTGAAAAGACGGAATTGCCCCTTGGTTTTTGTTTTAGTGAATAGGGGATAGGGGATTTGGACCCAAACCCATTTTGTTTAACATTTGATCTAAATAGGACCTCTCCCACCTTATTCTCCACCTTGACACTTTGCCCTTTTTCAATTGGTTTTATTTTTTGTATTTGTTATAAACTTTTAAATGAATATATTTTAAAACATACTTTATACAAATAAAATAAAAAATTCACCAATATTCATATTTTTTCATGGTCTATAAATAGAGACCAACTTTGACATACTTTTACTCCAAAAAAAAGATTGGTAATCATAACTAGTTGTGTTAGTCTCGATTTTATCGTTTATGTAATCGAATTAATGTGATTTGATGTTATTTAATGTAATCATGTTAAGTAGTAAGTTTTAAATGTACTTTTAAGTTATAGTATCCTTTATGTAATCGAATTAATTAAGTTGAGTAACAGTGTAATTTGGTAACCGTAATTAGCTACTTATATATTTGTCTCGTTTTTTATAAAAAAAATTATGTTTTTTTTAAAAAATAATAAAATATAAATTCGTAAAAGGTAATATTTTCCATTAACGTAAATATAACTAACTTCGAAAAATAAATATTGATTGTTCAATAAAATGATTTTTTTTAATTTAGATAAGAAAGATAATAAAGAATAATATACGTGTAAGACCATGGTGAAAGAAGGTGTGAATAAAGGTAGAAAGTTAGTGTGAGTTTGATAAGTTAGGTTGTAAATAAACTAGTGTAATACCCGTGACACGTCACGGGATTGTAAACTATTTTTCTAAATAATCGGAAGTCAGTAATATTGAAACATATCCGATGTAGATGAAGTAGTTAGTAATATTGACCCGTCATGTGCAAAACATATCACAATGAATATGAGGATGAACGAAAAGACGATATTGATATAAAATAACGTAAAAGAAGTGAATATTGATGCATATAATTATTACATAGTGGTCAATTCGACCCGTTTGTGTAAAAGATAATCAAACATATAATTATCATGTGTTTCACACAATTCATACATTTATCAAGTACAGTATTTAATATGCCTAAGTGAGTTATAATAATGACTCAACTATAATTTCCCACCCTACACCCAAATACACCCAATTCCGTCAAATTTAAAGAATGGATGAGAGTTACAAAGAGATTCAATGTTATTTTCCATACAAATAACCTTAATTATAATAATCAATTAAAGTATATTAATTAATAAGGCCCATCGCACCATTTTTTTTCATGTTAATCTCGAACCTATTCATGCGCCTGGCTGTTATGATTTTCGATAGAGATTGTATATCAAATGCAATTTATATCATTAACTAAAACAAATTAATTGACAATTGGAGAGACTCCATTCTATATTTCTATTAAAGGTGAATCGCATATATGGAGACAGAAACTACTCATTTCACAAATCACATGGTGTGCCAACACACCGAAAATGTTCCATCTTAAAGTACTATACTCTCTCCCTTCAAATCCAAAGGGTACACTTTCCTTTTGGACACTATGATATATGAATATAAGAGAAAGTATAGTAATGTGGTATCTTGTTTGATTCGTCTTTATGAGTAGATTAATAATATCAATTTTTTTTTGTTAATGTGAAACGAAAGATATTGACGATGTAAAACGTGTCTCGAGAAAGTGTGAAAATTCAAACATATCCTTTGGATTCGAACGAATGGAGTATAATGCAGTACTCCTTCAATGTTACTCCGCACTATTTTTTTCATTTCAATTCACGTTGTCACGGTTTCTGAGACAGGATTTGTCTTTTCTTTCCGGCATATAAGTATACTTTGTTTTGTAAAATTAATATTAAGAAAAGTGGCTTGATTAGTACGGAGTATACAATTATTTTAGTTTAAATATTAACTTTGATTCATCAATATATCTTTTATTATCTTATCGATATACTTTATTATTTCCTTCATTTATTATAAAAAAAGATGTAATTTTGGAACAAAGAAATAAATGATAAGAATAGGGGAAAACAGTGGGAATATAAATTTTAGTGTCGATAGACGTCGAAAAAAATAATACATACTCCCTCCGGACACTGTTTTTTGCCCAATTACCTCAATATTTGTGAGAAGTATTGGAATGAAATGGAGTAAAAAATAGTGTCCGGAGGAAGTATTATATTTACCAATTACAAATAGCAATTTTAGGCTAGCGTTTATAGTGTATATGAAAGAACAACTTAAAATGTGAGTGCAAATGTTATTCAATCACAATAGAACAAAAACAGCTTAAAATGTGAGTGCAAATTACAATAGGAAGTACGAAAACAATTATCGGTGAGTGCAAATGTGCAATACAACTTATAAAATTGAAAGAAAAAACAAAAAGTTATCGGAATTACTTTTTCATAATTGTGTATTACTCAATCATCACTAAAATTTCAGAAATTTTCCAATATTATCCTTTTTCTTTTTTTCATTATTTTTCTCCTAAAGTAAACCCTAATTTTTTTCATCAAAATTAATTCTCATCAATTTTAAAACTAATTCCATCAATTATTTGCGAATTAGATATGGATCATAATTTGTTAATCGATATTTTATCGTAAATTAGTTTTAATTCATTAATTAAGGGATTCGATTTAGGGTTAATTGGATAACATTGAATTTTAGGGTTTAGGATTAAAGCTTGTACTTTTAATTTGAATTGTATTATTATCTGAATTCTATTTTCTAATTTGAATAATATCGAATTAATTTCATCTTTTTAATTTTGTTATAATTTTAATTAATTATAGTTAGTTTTAATTTTAATCTTGAAAAAAAAATAACATTAATAATAATCTTTTAGGAAAACCCATAAAAAAATCAAAAAATAATTGAGATGGCCGGAGAGGTGGTCGGCGCAGTGGATCGGAGTGGTGGTCGGCTTAGTGGACCGGTGTGGTGGAGTGGCCGAGAGAGATGAACTTTGAAGTTTTGAGATATTTTTCTAAATAGAAACTTATGTGAGAAGGGGGAAATGGGAGGGTTAGGGTGGTAATTTTGAGAGATGATTGAGTAATGTCAAAGTATAAAAAAGTACCACCCAAAGTTATTCACATCACTTTCTATACACTTCTTATAGGAGGCATCTTATCTTCTCCCCAAGTAAACAAATCATTTGTCCAAATCATTATATTCTATTCTTCTCCCAAATATCACATCTTTTTACTTTGCTCAATTACACAACCTTATGGCGTTAAAAAAAATACAAAATCTTCTCAATTTCTCCATCATCCTTCACTTTGAAAATTCATCCCAAACAAATTATTTTCATTTTATGAAAGGAGATTTGGTACATGTATACCTCTTTTCATTATAGAAATGACTTTAGATCGAAGTTGATTGTAAATTCTTAAGACTTGTTGAATTCAGTTTTGAAATAAGTGGTTATTGTTGTCAATTAATAGTTGATGTATTGACGGTTTCTTTTTTGTGGTGATTATTGAGTTATTGTAATTTTGGTGAGAGTTGTAAGTATTTTTTTGTAAATTGAAATTTTATTGAATATAGCAAAAGATGTTTATCTTTTCAAGGGCGGTTGATTTCTAAAAAGTTGTTTTCAAAACTTTACCTAGAGTATTAATATTAGTATTAATTATTATTCTGTATTTAATGTATTTGATTAAAAGTTTTACGAAGTATATTTTAAATTATCAACTACTATTATTTAATTTAAATTTTAGTTAGTCTTTCGTAAATAGATTTTATGATGCAATTAGTTTTGTAACATAGAATCAATAATAGTTTGGTAGACCAATGTATATCATTAAAAACTAAAATTCCAATAATGCACATTTGAAAAATTTGATTAAGTATCATTTTCTGATGCAATTAGTATTACTGCCTTTTAGTCTTATGGTTTTTCATATTTTCGAGGGTAGAAATGTAGTTTACTATTTCGAGGGTAGATATTTAAATTACAAAAATAATTAAAAACGATTTTAGGTTAATAATTTAGAAAATGAATACTCGATTTTGAAATAAGTGGTTATTGTTGTCAATTAATAGTTGATATATTGACGGTTTCTTTTTGGTGGTGGTTATTGAGTTATTGTAATTTTGGTGAAAGTTGTAATTATTTTTTTTGTAAATTGAAATTTTATTGAATATAGTAATAAATGTTTATCCTTTTAACGGTGGTTGGTTTCTCAAAAGTTGTTTTCAAAACTTTACCTAGAGTATTAATATTAGTAATAATTATTAATCTGTATTTAATGTATTTGATTAAAAGTTTTACGAAGTACATTTTAAATTATCAACTACTATTATTTAATTTAAAGTTTAGTTAGCCTTTCATAAATAGTTTTATGATGCAATTAGTTTTGAAACATAGAATCAATAATAGTTTTGTAGACCAATCACACCAATCTATATCATTAAAAACTAAAACTACATTAACGCACAATTGAAAAAATTGATTAAGTCTCATTTTCGGATTAAGTGGTAATAATATTAGAAATTGAATACCTTATTTAAATGTATACCTAACTATTTAAATGTGTACTCGTAATAAAATGAATACCTAATTATTTAAATGTATTGTACTCTTATTTTTTTAAATCGAATTAAATTAACTTTATTGCATTCTTAGTTCAAAAATTATCCAATTAAATTGTAAAATTCAATAAATAAAATAAATATATCAGCCTTAAATAGTTAATTCTCTGTTCAGAAACCGATTCCAGGAACATACTTCAGCCACACAGGAAATCCTGCATTAAACATAAAGAAAAAGTAGATTATTTACAATTAAAAAACTGCATTTTTTTTTAAATAAAAAATTATTTTCTTTTTTAACCATGGAAATAAGTAAATTGGTGCTCCCTCCGTCTTAGTCGTTTGTTTAACTTCAATTAGCTAAACGAATGATTGAGATGGAAAGAATACAATAAAAACACAATTAAAAATTAAAATAGATTAAAATTATCCAAAATAATCACAGGAACTACACTAATTAAAGTATTTCTTTAAAAAAAATACTTGTACTATTTCTTCAAATTTATACCGCCTAAAAAAAGAGACAAAATGAAACTCCAATCACAAAAATAACTACACAAACTTAAGAAATCAAGTAGATTAAATACAAAATAAATCAGAATAAATCTTAAGAAAAAACTTACGAAACTTAAAAAGGAGAGTAGTTCCATCCTTCTCCCTCCGTCAAAATAAATCATAATACAAAAACTTAATAAAAAACATAAGAAATCACTACCTAATAACTTAATTAAATACAAAATAAATTACATTAATAAATTAAGTAAATTACAATAACTACACTATATTAAGTAGTTTTTCAAAATTATACTACAAAAATATTCAATTACAAAATAACCTTCTACCCACAAAAATAAATCAAAAATAATGAACATGGTTTATATCTAATTAACTTTATAACTTAATCAAAATACAACATAAATCAAATTAATTCATCAATTAATTAAATTAAATGGAGCAAAGAACGTTACTTTTTTAGGAGAAGGTTCATGCACATAAATCCTCCTACTTTTGCCTTTGTTATAAGATCTTCTCACCTATGAAACACAACAATAATCGGAATGTAAAATAAAAAATTAAAAATCTGAAATACTAAGAACATGAAAACATATGAAAAGTTTTTACAAATTGTAATAAATCACAACTGTAAACTCATAATTAAAAAAATTGATAAACAAAGAAGTGAAAATTTCAAAGAACAGTACCTGATTGAATATAATTTTATGAACCCAAATCAGAATGAAGCGGAACTGAAAAAACATGAAAAATGAATTAAAAGTATAAATACTAAAAACTAAAAAAAGAAAAAAGATTAGCAAAAGATGAATTGAAGAGGAAGATTGTGGATGATCGAATGGAATTTGAATCCATTTTATAGTGGTGTGTCGACCGGTAAATATGAGTGCTTGGTGAGATTTCAGATTATTGATGATGAATTGTCTGGAGATCGAAGAGTACTCACCAATTTTCTAGGATGAGAGTGCCCAGGGAGATGGTGGGAGAAACAATTAGGGTTAATGGTGGTAGAAATTGGGAATTGGAGAGTGATTATTAATCGGAATTGCTATTTCATACACGGGTTTTACTACTTTATACACATTTTGTCATTTTTTTTTCCCGTCTTTACCCTTTCTCGTTTAAAACCCTCTCTTTTGAAAAAACCTCCAATAACATATACAAATTAATCAACCACTTCACGATTATCGAAAACTACTCGAAATCGAGTAAGTAATTTAGATTTCGTGAGTTTTGTCATTGATAGTTTAATTATATCGTTAATTAGGATTTATTAATACAATATTTCGATTAACATTGGTCTGTTGGATGCGCGATTGATGGTTGCGTGTCTGATGCGGTTGGATGTGGGTCGCGGTGGTTGGTTGATGGGGTGGTTGGTTGTGCGTGGCTGACTGGGGTTGGGAAAGGCGACTCTAGTTGGGGTGGTTGTCCGGCAAGATAGGGTTAGGGTTTTGAGAATTGGGGATTCTTTATTTATTTTTCTTTTTTTAATTATTTAGCCTTTTATTTCTCACATTATTATATTTTATATATTTAATTTTGTATTTTTTAGTCTATTTTGTATTTTTTTATTTTATTTTAATAATCATTTTATGTATTTATGAAGTATTTCAATTTTATTTTATAGAGGTAGTTTGATTTTTTTTGAATTTTTACTAATTCTCTCTCAAATTGGATGTGGAAAGTTGGAAATGAGGAGGGTAAAGATGGAAAAGGCGTGTACAACAGAGTAAAATCCGTGTATGAAATAGCACGTCCCTTATTAATTTCATGGGAAATAGAGTGAGTAAATAAAGAATGATTTTTGAGGGTGAGTAAACACGGCACATTGAATACTTGTGCAAGTGGATTATTATTCCTAATCCTTCTTATATGTTTTTAATTCCTCCTCCTAATACTACTTAAACCTATTGAAAATCAAAACATAAAAAAAATGAACTTATTTTCAAATGGGCAACAAAGAGAGGTGCCACATCATTGGGTGTGATGTCTTCTTTTATGTAAAGAAGATAAGAATGTAATATAGGTTATACCTTGGTGAATAGCACCAAGGGATAAACATGGTCTAATGGACAAACTATATCAAATAAAGTTCTTTTGACAAACTCAAGGGTAAGAACAACCCATTGTGATTGCTCTAATGAGTAATGTGGTCCTTGAACCAAGAAAATTAGAAAAATTAGAGATATGGTACTCAAACTCCTGACCTCGATCCTCAGGTATACAATACAACTTCTTTACCACTGTACCATGATATCGCATAAAATAAAATATCACTAAATTATATTTTTCCTATCTGTATCTTGGGCCATAACCTATAAAACGTTGGAATTCTACATTTTACGGATCTGTAAAACGTCATATTCCAATGTTTTACGTGTTTTTACTTTTTTTTTAAATTTCAACATAAATTCGATCGTTAAACACGTTAATTACGTTCAAATCAGGTTGTAAAGAGAAAACTGACTCCGTAAACTAACATCCAACGTCGTACTACCAATGTACTAAACTATCATCCTAATCAATTATAATGAAATTAATCGACCAAAAGGAAAAACTAATTGATTTGAACAATAATGTCGGTTTCTTAAGAAGCGTTTTTATATTTAGAAAACGGGTAAGGGTCAATAGAAAATCGGTATATTGAAACCATTTACGAGTCAATTGAATCAAGTCTCGGGTCAAAGTTAGCAAAACCGTTAAAAGTTAGGGAAAACCGTTAAAAAATAACAGAATAGTGTCCTAGAAATAGTCGGAAACTTAAAATTAGATTTCTTAATTAAAACAATAAAATTTATTAATGATAATTAAGGAGGGACAAAAGGGTAAAATCATGTATAAAGCGTCGACGACGCGACTGAAATGTTGACGACATAAAAGGGAGGATAAGCTAAGTCATTCCTTTCAATTAATCTTTTACTCCTCTATATCAATATCCTTTTTTGTATGCTATGCAAATTGTTTAATTAGCTCATGTCTGACTACTCAAAGTATTTGATTATACAATCCTTAGAGCATCCTCATCCAAGAATGATTTTTTAATTCTTGGATGGGACCCACCGCATCCACCTTATTACTTTTATCCTACTTTTTTTCATAATAAAAGAACTGCTCCATCCAAGAATGAAGTTTCTATTCTCCCGTGGGTCCTAACACATTTCATTACTTCATTCATTCGTTTACACATCTCTTTAATTTATTTTAATATTAATATTTTTATTATGGGGACCCACAATTTTCATTCTCCACTCCATTCTTTTGAAAAAATGAATATCTCCTATTCTTCGTGAAGAATAATTTCTCCATGGATGGAGGAACCATTTTTCTCCATTCTCCTCCAAGAATGGAGAATGGATGATCGATGAGGATGCTCTTAAATTTGACCAAATTAGTAAATAAAATGGAAGTTAAATGACAAAATTTGTAACGTATATGACAAATTGGTAAAAAAAATAGTGGGTTGGTGCATGCCAATCTTCCTCTTCTCTTTTATTTAAAGATGAATATCAATTGCATGTGAGAAGTTCTAACAAATAAAGATGCAGACAAGGTGACTTGAATTAAAGAAGGCACATCCCTTTTCCACAAACCAAATAACTCAACTAATATATTTTTCCGCCTACTTTGTTGGGCTAATTATTGGGCTCCTCTTAATTGGGTCATATCACGCTATCTTTTTATTGGTTGACTTATCTCTACGGGCTATTGCATATTTATTATAAATACGAAATGTTATATCACGTTATCTAATTAAGGTGGTGGTCATTTAATTGTTTGTAATTAAGGTGGCTGTGAACGTGATATAATATGATTACATGATGTGATATAATATAATTAATTATTATGCCATAAATTCCATATATAATACATAAATTCTTTATAACATGCATCTATATTATTTTCCATATATATTATGCCCATGGCCGGCCCATATATTGTGCAATTCAATTCTTTGAACTGGGGCCCAAGAAAAGAAGGGCCCATTATATGTGATTTGAGGAAAAAAAACTAACAAAGTATAGGGAGGGGATAGAGCAAGTCACTCACATAGTCACACTCACACACAATTATTATGGAAAATATAAACAACCTACTATTTTTCGTTGATTCTTTCCCAATGTAGGAGTACTAATTACCATCAATCAATTACGAGTAATTATAAATTTTTTATCCTTAATTTATTCCACAAAATATTCTCCTAGCAAAAAAATACTCACTTCGTATACATTACTCCGTATTATTTAGTTTTATTTGTTTATAAAAAAGAAAATCCTATAATTTTTCTCTATTAAAATTGTATCAACTCCGTTAACAAGTACTACTTCGTATATCAATGATGATTTTTTTTTCTTAAAAAAGAAAGCACCTTAAGTTTTATGTGATTTTTCTAAATTAAGGGGGTCTCAAATCAAAATTTCGAACAGTGCCTCACAATGTCATTGACCGGCCCTGATTATGCCATATAATCCATATATATGTCATACTTATTATATCACGTTATATTTCATCCTGTGGACATGACATAGGTCCACCCCGACGCGGCCACGCGCGGGTTTGGGGAGGCGAATGAATCTCCATATGAGATGGGTCGAATTGAAATTTAAATCGAAGTTGGAGTCGCCACCGAACTTTGTGGGAGTTCGGTCCCGTTCGAACCCACTCTATGTCGTAGTGGGCCGTGTACAAAATACGGCCCATTTCCAATGTCAGAGTTTATTGGGTTCGTCCCTTAGCATTTGATACCGATACCGACATTATCGGATACCGTGTATTGAATGACTCTCGTGTGCCAATGGATTCGGACATCCGGATGTTATCGGAAACATCCGGAAGTTCACAAAGAACACCCAACCCCGCCCGCACATTAGCGACCTCTACTAAGATATCATTTGATGTTTTAATACGTGCGTTAGTTAAACGATGAAATGATATGCAAACATTGTTTTCCCTAAACATGCGAGAATTGAATGGGTTGCTAAGTCGGTTTAATGCATCTAAAGTTTTAACGTCAAAGTTGTATTTAGCATGCGAGGTTCGTTTTAGTATAATAAAACAAATAATGAAAAGAAATTGCTACAAACATGAACAAACAAGTTAGTAACAGGTTATAAATCGGATATGAATATGAATACGATAATATGCATGGTTTTAAAAAGATAATTCGCGTGATGGATTAACACGCGTTGACCGGGGTCAATAAAAATAAAGTCGAGATATGAAAAAACGATGTTCGAAGAATAATAAAAAAAGAAACTATGCTGCGTTTTCCAGACTGCTGCGCGACTCGCATCCCGGCTTGTTTTCGAAGTCGACTTTTTTGAAAAATCGATGATTTTATTAAATCGCGTACAAATAATGCATAATTTGTACTCTGCTCAATATTTTCGATATTCGTTTATGAAATCGATTATGAAATCGGTATTAAATACTCGGAATGATTTTTTGGAAAGATAAAAAAAAGTTTTAAAAATCGTTTTGTAAAATTAAACTAAAAAAACGATGTTTGACTCTCTCCGCGTTAAAAAATCGTTGTATTGAGATCGTATAACGATTTTCTAGCATCAACGAGATTAATGTAATTCTTTTAATACGATATTCGACTAGAGAATCGATATCGCATTTTTAAGAATATTTGTTATATGAAAATAGTTTTGTAATATCGATATTAGAAAAAAAATGCGACGAACGACCCATAATAAGAAACGACCGACGACGACGCTAGGACGAAAAAAACGAGAAGGAGAGGAAGAGAGAAAGAAGAAGTCGGGTTTGATTTTACACCCTCAACCTACATGCTTTTGTTTACTCGGATCGGGGCTCGTCGGAATGTGGCTAGGCACAGGAGCGTCGAGTTAACGTAAGTGAGTTAGGGTGGTTTGGGTTCGGACGTGTAGGGTGTCGGGTCTAAGGGTCGGTTCCTTCGGGTCTCGGTGTTATACTATCGGTTTCTCGATGCTAAGTGTAAGGAGTATGTCAGGGATTGAATGTGTAGATGTATGAATTTTCTGTGTATGAATTGTGTATGCAAAGGGTCCTATTTAGAGGAGAGAAGGCTAGGAAAAGTATTCTTGCTTAGACAACAAGAAATACCGGTTTGGATAAGAAACGTAAGAGGTTGAGATGAACGAGAACTCACTTTCTTGGTGAAGAAGGCAAGGAATCTCGGCTGGAATAGGCTGCTCAACCGAGTATTCCACGCTCGGTCGAGTGTTTGATTCGGTATTCGGATAGAATTCCTACTTGAGATCGAATTCTATCCTCAAACGGGTTTGTTTAATATTTTATGTAGCTGATTTTTGTAGCGTTTGAGCTCGAATCAGATACGTGGGGTGACACGGCTGACTCTCACGTCTCGAAAATATCTTTGACCGGGTTTTGACTCGATTGCTAAAAGACGGTTTTGCCCCCGGTGTCGGATTCGACCCAAAATTAGTCTTAATTGACTCGAAATGACCCACTAGGCCTGATTTGAGGTTGGTTTTGTGAGATTTGTACTCCGTAAAAAGCCCAAGCCAAATGCCAATGATTTCGAGCCCATATTCGAGTACGTTAAAGCATGCTTGCGTCCGATCATCATCGGGTGTTTGTCGAAAACTACTATAGACATCTGGCGGTCAAAATGTGGGTGTCTACAGAGCCCCCACTTTGACTGAGGCTTGGACAGGGCGAAAGTCAGAGTAGCTACCAGGTCAAATTAAGACCTAGCAGACTTCCGATCGGGTCGTTTAAAGTCCATTTGACCTGCGTGAAGGGCCCGCCGGCCACGGGTCAGAAATGTACCTGAGCTGATGATGGTAACTTCGTGGGGAATTGGACTTGTCGTATAAGCCTTGGGTGCGCCTATATATGGGCTCATCCCGTTAAATGCCGCTGGGGAGTTTAGTGCACGGTCCTGCTTGAGTCGTCCTGTACATGATTTATGCGAAATTTTGCATGTAACATTTGTAGGAAAATGACTCGCGCTGGGGAATAAAATTTTTGAGAAGAGTTTTGAAAAAAAAAATTAGAATAAAGCTTGACAATTTTTTGAGAATTTTTGACTCTGAAAAAGAATAGGAATGCTCGGGTTGACTTAGCTAGACCCTGAGATGGGGCCTGTATGCTAAACCTCTTGGGATTAGGAATCCTAAAGCGAGGAGAAAGTTTGGGTTTAATGCTATAAATACCCATGCCTTGCTTTAGTTTTCTCATAATTCTCACAATTTCCCTCCCTTCTAAAGAGAACAAAGTCTTGAGAAAGTTATTCTTTTTTGAAATCCAAGTATGGGAATCGACCGATTAATTGGAATGCTGCAGGATTGGTCCCGATTTTTCAGAGATGCAGATAAAGTCATTCTGAATCAGAATGGTGTTACCCAATTATTTACGATCCGTCAAATGCAAGTGGATCGTCATTTCTTGGATGCTTGCCTGTCCTATTGGGACGACACTTATCATGTCTTTGGTTTTCCTCGAGGCGAAATATGTCCTATTTCTGAGGAGATTGCCGCCGTAGGAGGATGGAATCCCATACTTCGTCCCGCTATCCCGTTTTCAGTTCACGATCCGAGAAGAAAACTACGGGAATTTTTAGGGCTTTCTCATATGGAGGTATCTCGCATGCTGGAAGGAGATCCCGTTTCCTTGATTGATTTAGCTGAAAAATTCATGAACCCAGATGACGTCCGAGTCAGGCCGGTCCACAGCCGTAGGGCTTTTGCTTTTTGTATGCTCCATGTGTACGCCTTCGAAGGTCATATGGATTTGTTATCCTGCATGGCCCATGTTAGACTTTTTACTGTGGCTGACCTAATAGAGACGGAGCACAGCCCGGCTTGGCTGATTACGGGAGAAATTATCCAGGGTTTGGATAACCGTAAGAGAGATCCATCGACCCGGTTGACTGGGAGTACCCGTCATTTACAGGTATATAGATTTTTTTGCAATTTTCCGGCTTTTTCAATTTTTCCGGCTTTTCTCGAATTTTCGCGGTTTTCACAATTTTCACGGTTTTTCGCGATTTTCTCGTTTTTTGCGATTTTGATTGTTTTCAGCTTTGGCCATTCGAGAGGCTATCGATCGTGGACCCTCCCCTTGATGTAAGCCGATACCGCCCCAATCAGGTGATGACGAGGAGACGGACCGTTGACTTTTCTCGCCTCAATACTCAAAAATACTGGGACGAAGTGCTGTCTTTCCATGAAGGCCCTTTGATCCGCTGGACTGTGCCCTGGTGGCCCATTTATGTCCGGACCGGTTTAGAATCCCGAGATAGGGCTCGGTATCAGGTGATCCTGTCTTTTAGACAAACAATTCACTTCTTTCCCGATCGCATACTTAGGCAATATGGTCGGGCCCAAAGAATTCCGAAAATCGAGGCGGTCGTGAGTGAATCTACTCAGCTGACGAACGTAATGTGTGACACCTGGATGCAAAGGTGGTATACCCAAGCCACTAGGTCTATTCCCAATGTTCTTCATTCGATCTGGGTATCCGATTCTCATGTCAAATGGACAAAGGCTGATTCTGCTAAAGCCCGGGCTGCCCTGAAGACCGACGAGGCCTTCGACCTGTTGCGCCGAGAACAAGCTAAGGATAATAGAAGCTTCTTCGACGAGGGCGATACTCCGGCAAGTCAGAAAGGAAAATCTAAGACTCAAACTGAAGGGTCCAGTACTAAGGGTGCACGGGGGAAAGTGAGCCCCCAGACAGACCTGGAAAGGAGACTCGACCCAAGATTAAGGGTTCAGGACCGACTTGGTCCTCGAGACAGACTTCCCGAGCACGTACGGGCTCGGCTTGGGCCAGTGACAATGGCAGAAGACCCGTTGTCGAGGAAACGGGTTCGGGGCAAAGGAAGTTCCCCTCGTGATTAGGGAACGTTCGCCCCCGCCCCGTCGACCTCGGGTTTCGCGCGACCCGAAAGATAAGGGGAAAGGAAAAATGCACAAGTAGTCTCCTAAATTTATTATTTAAGTATTACTACTATTTTTGTGGTGTGATTTTTGTTGTTTTTTGTTTGTTTTTGTGTGATGTTTGTTTTTTTTGAAATTTCCGAATTTATCGGGTTTTTTTATAATAAGACATATTAGTGAATATCGTTCCATCCTTTTCGTTATTGCAGTGGTTGTACCCTTTTGAGGGGTTGCCTACGTATCCATAATTAATGGAATCAAACCTTCCGTAGTTCAGAATTATCTTTGCAATTTTCGAAATACATCAAGACTATAAGTTCGAGATGTGCGACAGTAGGATAAATAATCCTAGCTCATTGACTTGCTTATAATTTTTTGAAAATTTATATAAAAAAAGACAAATTTTTATAATTTTTTTTGCAAATGACATTGAGATATGGCTTAAGGGTAGTAACGCTTCAATTGGTCCAAGTTGGTCGGGTTGATGAATTCGTTCCCGTCCAAGTCTGTCAGCATAACTGCTCCTCCCGAAAGGATTTTCTTTACTAAGTATGGCCCAGCCCAATTGGGTTTGAATTTTCCCCATGGGTCAACTAGTAGCAAAGCTCGAACGAATTTTAGGACTAGATCGCCCTCTTTGATATTTCTGGGCCTAACCCTTTTGTTAAAAGCCCGTTGGATCCTTTTTTGATATATCTGAATATTATTCAGGGCCCGAGATCGTCGTTCGTCCAAGAGGACTAGCGAGTCATATCGGGCTTGGACCCAATCTGCTTCAGGTACCTGACTCGCGAGTAGAATTCCGAGGGATGGCACTTCTAGCTCAACTAGTTGGACCGCTTCCATTCCATATGTCAGATAGTATGGATTGCTCCGGTTGCGGTGCGAACTGACGTTCGATATCCCCATAAGGGGAAAGGTATCTTGTTGGGCCAGTCCCGATAATTCTCAGCCATCTTTTTAAGTATGGTGACAATTGTTTTATTAGCTGCCTCTACCGCTCCATTCGTTTGGGGACGGTAAGGCGAAGATGTATGCCTTTGAATCTCGTATTTTTCCAATAAAGTGGCAGTTTCAGCTTGAAAGTGGGTTCCGTGATCACTGATGAACTCGTGCGGAATCCCGTATCAACATATAATCTTATTTTGGATGAACTTAGCCACATTCTTGGCATTCAAGATTTGGCATGACTCAGCTTCGACCCATTTGGTGAAATAGTCAATAGCCACCAAAATGAAACAGTGACCCCCTGTCCCGGAAGGGTTCACTTTCCCAATTATATCAATTCCCCATGTCGAGAATGGCCATGGTGATGTCATAGTATATAATAGGGATGAAGGCATATGTTGCACATTGGCGAAAATCTGATTGTTATGACAGTGTTTGACATATAACTGGCAGTCAGTTTCCATGTTATTCCAATAATATCCGAGCCTTGTGATTTTTCGGGCTAGCATATGGGCGTTCATATGCGGACCATTTTCACCATCATGTACCTCAGCCATGACTCTTTCGGCTCACGTTTTGTCAATGCAAAGGAGTAGAACCCCCTATGCCGTCTTCTTATATAACTGTCCATCATCCGTGCGGATGAACTGGGTCGCCCACCTTCGTAGGGCTTTCTTGGCCCGGTTTTCAGCTCCCGGGGGATATTCTCCCGACGTTAAGTAGGTCAGAATAGCCTGGTACCAAGGTTCTGGATCAGTTGTTTCGATGTCCTGAATAGCGTGGATATATGCCGACTCGGATCGTCTTTCGACGCAGATAGGCATGCTGGTTAGATGCGCTGGGATATTCAGTGAAGATGCTAATTTTGAAAGAGCATCTGCAAACTGGTTTTCTTCCCGAGGTAGATAGATGTATTCCACCTTTTGGAACTGTTTTTCGAGAACCCTTACTCGTGCTTGGTAAGCCACGGGATTTGCATTCCGAGTCTTCCATTTTTGTAGGGCTTGATTAATGACTAAAGACGAGTCACCGTGGACCCGGAGATTTGTTACTCCTAAATCAGCGGCGGCTTGCAGTCCGTGAAAGCATGCTTCATATTCGGCTGCGTTATTAGTCACGTCAAAATCTAGCTTGATGGATAACGGGGTGTGTTCTCCTTGTGGCGAGATTAGCAAAATATCGACCCCAAATCCTCGGAAGTTGGACGCCCCACCAAAATATAAATCCCATGTTTCGGTGTCAGTATGGAATATATTTTCATCCGGGAAGGCTCAAGTATCGGTGTGTCCTTCCTCGGATATCGGACTATCAGCAAGGAACTCCGCAACTACCCGGCCTTTGATGGCTTTTAACGGCACGAACTTAAGATCGAACTCAGCTAGCATTAAAGTCCACCTGGATATCCTGCCATTGAGGATGGGTGATAAGCGTTTTTTGTAGTGCTTATTTGTTGTGTTTGTTCCCGGTTTCTCTTGTGAAATCGCTCTTGGGAGCGGTTTCTTGGCTACTTATGCTTCTTCTAGTTCATTTTAGGTTCCTAAGACCATTCTTGGAGAGGTGGAACGATTCCGAGTCGTTTCCAACACATTTGGAGCTAACGAAGAGAAGCGACGATCATTCGGTGGCTTAGACTCGATCCCGAGCCCTTGTGACCCATTCCCGAGCCCCTTAGACTCGATCACGAGCACCGAGAACCGATGAGAAGCCCATGAGAAGCAAGTAGGGACCCTTGAGATCATATTTGAGGCCTACAAGACCCATCTCGGTCGAGATGAGGGCCATCTCGCCCGAGATGAAGAGTACAAGCAAAGACGAGCCACTGATGCTCAATCTCGCCCGAGATCACCTCATCTCGGCCGAGAAGAGTCTCATCTCGCCCGAGACCATCTCATCTCGGCTGGGAAGAGCATAACACCGCCTGGTGTTATGCATAGCACCAGGTGGTGTTATGCACCATCTCGACCGAGATCATCTCATCTCGACCGAGATGGATCCCATCTCGACCGAGATCATCTCTTCTCGGCCGAGAAGGAGCAGCAACAGCCCCGTGTTCTTCTTTTCTTCTCCTTTGCTCTTGAACCCTTATAAATACCCTTCCTTTGTATTGTTTAAGGACTTTTTACATTATCTTACATTAGACTACACCCTAGATAGAGTTCCTCCTCTCATTAGCTTAATCTTTCCTTAATCTTTAATTAAACTTAGCTTAATCTACCTTGTAATCCTTGTATTAAGGGAATTCTTTAATACTCATCCAAGATTGACAACCTTGGGAGATTTATTTGGGTTTTTCTTATTAATACAAGTTCTTATCTTTTCATCCTCTTGTTAGTAGGTATAATCTTCTTATACTCTTTACTCTTAATCTTTGTTTAATCTTTAAAGTTTTAATCTTTGATTATTGTTCTTGTTCTTACTAGTTCCATTATGAATGTTTTGTTGTTTGTGTTGATTTCTCTTGTTATGGTTAAGGTTAGTTTCATAATGTGTGAGTAGACTTATTGTGGGGTTAAGTGTGGATTATGGATGATTAGGGTTTGATTGAGGGTAAAGGTGGATCCTTTGTTGCTAGTCACATATTGAGCACTCTATGTGTTTGTTGAATTGCTTGTTTGAGTTGTAGTGGCCATGCTTCTCATGCTTGTTTTCATCTTCTCATTGTGTGATTGATTTGTGGTTGAATCCTTGTGTATTAGGTAACTTCTTGCATGAGTATTCGGGTTTAGTCTTAGACACGAGAGTGCGGACTTTGGCCTTGACGCGAGAGCGCGGACCGACCTTAGTAACTAGGTGAAACCGACATCCTTGACCTCTCAATCATCCTACTACACTTATGAACCCGACCTAACTGATTAGTCTAGTTTAGTAGGTATTAATAAGGTCATTTAGTTGACTATTTTGTAGTTTTGGATGTGTTTTGAAGGATTTTGGTGCATATGTCCATATTGATGGGTTAATGTAATAGAATGTGTAATTAAGTGGATTAAAGGGTGAAAAGTTATATGGGTTGTAATTGAAATGTTAATAGGGTTAAAGTGTCAACAATCTTTTGGAAGTGAAGACAAATCAAGCCCGAAGTTAAGTGGAAGCCCAGACCAAGTAGAAGAAAGAAGTGGCGGATTTCTAAAATCCGCTGCCAGCGGATTTTCCAAATTCCGCTGCCAGCGGCAGAAATTTATGCATAGGATTCCTTCTTGGATTCTTTTTCGCATAGGATTCTTTCTCTAGTCTTTTGTTCTTCTTCTTTACTCACCTCTTTTATTATTCTTCTTCTTCATTATGAGGCATTTTATGAGGCTTTATGAGCCATTGATGAAGATGCTCCATGGATGACTATATAAGGAGGAGAAGTTCACCATCACATTCATCATCCAACACATCAATCATCACTTGTAATTCTCAAAAACACATACATTTTCTAGGTTATTTTGCAAGTATTTCTTTTGTATGGAGGGCTAAGTTCTTATTCTTGGAACAAGTAGTTGAAGCCTTTCAAGTTAGTGAATTGTAAGACTCATTTCTATTTTATTTTTGTATTAGAATATCAAGTTTAATTTGCATTATTTCTTGGTTTGTTAATTCATCTTCTAGCTTGATCACCTAGTTTTTGTTATTGATAAACCATTGCTAGAATAGATAAATGAATCTTTTGTTTGTTTAACTATATCCGAGTAGCAAATATAATTCACCAATTTGTATGCTTTTCATCGTTGTTGAGTTATAAGGATTAAACTTGTATGAAACAAAGTGATACCGCTTGAGTAATCATTCTTTCATCTTTGCTAAATTCCATTGTTTTAATCTACATATTGATACGATTTAGACGCTTGATTTAAGTTGACAATATCGTAAGGGTTATTTGAGTATGCTTCTCATATCTTATAACTAATAATAAGTGGAATTAGAAGTCGATTAAACTTCATAGCAAAGTATTCTAGTATAAATTGTAAAGTAGAAGAGTCAATGATCAATTCGTTAAACTTTATGGTGGATATTGCTTGGTCCAAGTATTTTTCTCATATTTGTTGCATCATTCATTCATATTAGTTTATTTTATTTCGTTAATTTATTTCATTAGTTTATTAGACTTAGAATCAAAATCACTAAAATCCCCCCATTAGGTTACTAAATTATATAGATTTACACGCACTTAGACGGCATAATCACCTTCCTTGTGGGTTCGACCCCTACTTTCACTAACTACTAGTTTGTGTTAGAAGTGGATTAAAATTGCAATTTGGAGACTCACGACAAGTCTAGCCAAATTTTGGCGCCGTTGCCGGGGAAAGCAATTATTTGTTTTTGTGTGTGTGTTTCTTGTAAATATTTATTTTAATTAAGGGTCCTCGTCTTTGTCTTCTAAAATGAATTTGTGGTGTCCCCAACTTGATAATAATGAGTTACTACATCCCTATTTTGAAAGGCTCATGGAGTATGTACTAGAACGTCCATATTTACATTTGAGCAATGAAAGACTCTTGGTAAAGATTTACCATAACTTTAATCTAGCAACTCAAATCGATTTGCAAGTTAAATGTGAGGGTAGATTTCTTGTGTTAAGTCATAGTGAAAAATGGGATATGGTTGATCTTTTGGTAATCGACGCTCGAGAATTAGAGATAAGCACTTTATTTCTTGAACTTCCCCAATATTTCGAGACTTCTCCAAGCCATGAGTCGATTTCTAGTGATGTGATTGAAAATGAGTATCCTACTTCCCTTATCCATGATGACGTTGCTCAACTTGATGATGAAGAAGAGGTAAGTGACTCACTTTTGTTGACTTTGTCGCATGTTGAACCTGAATTTGATTTGTCATCGCCCACTGGTGAGGCTTATATATTATGGGATTTGAACGACACATTTGTAAGGAGTAAGGACAAGGAAAAATTGTTTGAGATGACATCATTCGTTAAAGACCCATACCATGAATCCGTATTTATTTTTGAAATTTTTTTAGACACGGATAATAACATTCTACATTCTTGTATATTCATGTGGGGTGTATGGTATCTTCTTATTATAAGTTTTTTTAGAGTTTTCACTAACTCTTTTGCTAGCTTATTTGACCGTCTCTTAAGGGCACTAACCTGCTCCGATATTAATATAAAATGGATTACTTTATAAAAGGGGTAGTGCTGTGTGACCCCATACATGTTCTTTAATGAATAAGCGTTGTGCGGGACATTAAACCAGCGCTTACGGGAGGCAACCCGGTTTCTGCTATTTGATGCATTTGTTGTTTATGAATAAGGTACTTTGTAGATGAAGATAGACCTTCGACCCAAATTGTGAAGATTTAATCCGTTCTCCCTATGTCGAGCCACGACGTTAACTAAGGCGCTTGTCGGGAGGCAACCCGTCTTTTCCTTTCTTTTATTTTATTTTTCATCATTTTATTTATTTTCCGATATTTTAGAATACTTTCTAATTAATTTCGTTTTCCTATTTTGTAGGTATGACTCTCGAATATGAAATCGACGTAATTCGATTTTATAACTCGATTTTTTTTAAAAAAAAAAAGAAAAAAAGAAAAAAAAGCAATCAATTGTCAGAATCTAAACCCAAGAACCAAGCAACAGTAATCGAATATCGGGAATTGAATCGACCAAACAATTAGAAGCAGCTATCACAACAGCTACCCATGGCCGCTGGGCGCGACTACCAACAGCCGCCGACAGCGGAGGAGAAACAGGAGGTGGGTCGGGGTGCCGCTGGGAGACGAATATGTCCGCTGAGCGCGGCTGGAACGGGCCGCTGGCAGCGGCTGTTTTACGCTGTGGCTGCTGTTTGTGTTGTTGTCGGGGCTGCTGCGGCTGCTTCGTGCTAAGAGTCGGTCGAGCTTGGCTTGTTCCTGCTCGGTTCTCCACTTCTGGTGGTGGTTCAGCACAACGTTGTGGTGCTGTTGTTGTTGTTGTTGATGTTGATATTCGAGTTTGAGCTTGGCTTGTTGATGGTGCTGGTCAGAGTTTGAGGTTGTCGTGATATTTGAGAAACAATGTTGTCAAGGTCTGTAATCTCTTCCTTCATTATATATTTTTTTTCTCTTTATTCACCCTCTATTAAACCTTCCTTTCCTATTCTTATAAAAATTACTGCAATTTTTTCCTCCCAAAATCCCATCAAAACTCATTTAATTTGATTCAAATTTGTCCCAAATCACTTCAAAATCACTTATTTATCATTACCCATTACAATTCCTATCATTTTAACACATAATTTTGCCCAAAAAGTCAAAAAAAAATCAAGTTTTTCAACCCTTGGATGTCAAAATCCGAGTTTGAAATTTTTTTTTGTTTTTTTTTTGGACTAATTGAGTCGAATTTGATCTTAATCAACGCAAGGAGGACATTCATTCATTGTTTCAAATTTTAAGAGGTATAATTTTCATATTCTTCTTCCAATTCCTTGAAATTTTACCTCTTACCCATTAATTAGTAGCTTGAATTTTGCTTATTCTTGCTCAATTTTGGGTTTTCTTGCTCCTCCTTGTGTTATTTGAATCGTTTTGTGTCTTTGATATTTTTGTTGTGATTGAGTTGGTGAATTGTGAATACTGATTGAATTGGTGAATTGTGAGTGAATTGTAAAGTGTGAAAAAAAATGAGTAAATTGTGAGTGAGACTTTGTTGATCATTACTTGAGAGATGGGAAAAGCTAAAAGAAAAAATTACTCCACTACCGTTTCTACACCACCACCAAAAAAATCCAAAACCGTCACTAAAAAAGCTCAACCCAAACCCGTCCATCCTAAACATATTCCCGTTACCAAACCATCTTGGTTAACTAAAGCTCAAGACCCAATTTGGGATAGGTTATCTAAGAAGGAGATGAGGGGAACTCGATTTCTTTGCCGTTCTACTCTTGAGAAATTGGGGATGCTTGATGTCATGACTAAGCTAATGAAAAATGTGGGTTTAGAAGAATTTATGGAGAAGGGAGCTCATACTTATCGGAGGTATACACTTGAGTTCTTTTCCACCATAGCGATTTCTAAAAAAAGCACTAAGCTTGTACCCGCAATTAGCTTTAAATTGAATGGTAAAGCTCGTGAGTTAACTTATGAGAAGTTGAGGGAAGCTTTTGGTATTCGGGATATGTGTGAAAAAGAGTATGTGGGGGTGAGAGAGAGGGGGATTTGGTGGCAAGAGGTTACGGGGTTGCTTTTGGGTGGTAAATCCGGTGAGTTGAGTTCGAGTATTCCCAACCCATGTCTTCGACTTGCTCATCGTTTGATTGTTAACTCATTCCTTTGTAAAGGGGAGCTTAATAAGCTTCCCCACTCTCATTTCGGTTACTTGAGGGCTATGATGCCGGATGGCGAAGGTGTTCCCGATTGGGTTGCTCTTTTTGTTACATCTAGCATAGCTTTGGGTACTAAGGATGGGGGGATTATAAATGGTGGTGGGTTAGTCACTCTCATTATGAATTACTTGAATATTAAGGTGGCGGAGGAGGAGAATCCGTTACTTGACAATTACCTCTTTGATATTCCTTGTTTGATTCACGCTAAGATGTTACGACCTCGCATGAAGGTAAAAGGGTCTTATTTATCGATGGGGGAAGAATCATGATTCTTATCTACAATTACCGAGACCCAAGGATGATCCTTTGGTCTATGGTGAAGTTTTGGAAGATTTCTTTGTTCCCCGAGATCGTGACATTGATGATGATGAGGAGGAGGAGGAGGGAAGTGATGACGATGTTGAGAGTGAGGAAGATGAGGGTGATGAGGATGGTCAAGCTCATGAAAAAGGAGAAGGTGCTCGGGTGAAGAATAAAAGTGTGAATGAAGAGAGAAGTTGTGAGAAAAATAAGAGTATGGATGCTTTGGAGGGGGCGAATAATGAGTTAGAAGTGGATCGAGAAGCTTGATTTACAACGATAGATGCTTGGTGTGCCTCGACCGATGCTATGATTCATGACATGCGTGCACGGTTGGAGGAAACTCATGCCGCTACTTTGGAGACTAGAGACTTGATGAGAACTTTGTCTCGTGCTCTCTTAGCACGGTTCCCGGACGCTCGACCACCATCGTCCGAGATCCTTGGCGAGATTGAGGGGCAAGCTACCACCTCTAAGGAAGATGACATCGGGGATTCCCCCGACACTTGATTGCTTGGTATGTTCCTTCTTCTCATTTTCTATGTCTTTTTCTTTAATTTTCCTCACATTGAGGACAATGTGGAGATTAAGTGTGGGGAGTGAAATATACTTGTATATATGTAATTTCATATTTCAAAAAAGAAAAAAAATCGAAAAAAAATTGAAAACAAAAAAAAAAAAAAAAAAAAAAGAAACCCGGCTAGGTGAAAACTCGCAAAAGGCGAGCGCCTAGGCAAAAATGGGTATATGGCCGAGGGCGGAGTGAAAACCCGAAAGGGCGCTCCGGGTAAAATGAAGAAACGAGAAGCGTGCCATGAGAGTAGAAGTGAGGAATAAAAGCTAAATCGAAAACCCGCAAGGGCGGGCGGTTTAGGCAAAATGAGGGATTAGGAAAAAAAGAAATCATTATTTTGATTACTATTTTTGCTATTTCTCCATGATTCGGGAGTCATAAGGAGGTTAGAAGGGTGATTCGGGTTTAGGATCATCTTAGAGATGGAGTAATAAGTGAATGTCAAATACATATGCTTTTATTTGTCGAATATGGTTATGTAGTTGGATATTGTGATTGGTTGCGAGTGAGCATTAGTTGAAGGGTGGTCTTGGTGAATAGGTTATTCTTTTCTTTGACCATATATTTTGAGGGATGGTATAAGGAGGGGGTGTGAGAGTTGAGAGTAGTTGTTGGTTGTATCAAGCTACCTACGCTTCGCTGTATAGACCTTGTGAAGGATCGTTATTTTGATTTAATTTACTCGAGGACGAGTAAAGGTCTAAGCGTGGGGATGTTTGATTAGTCTAGTTTAGTAGGGATTAATAAGGTCATTTAGTTGACTATTTTGTAGTTTTGGATGTGTTTTGAAGGATTTTGGTGCATATGTCCATATTGATGGGTTAATGTAATAGAATGTGTAATTAAGTGGATTAAAGGGTGAAAAGTTATATGGGTTGTAATTGAAATGTTAATAGGGTTAAAGTGTCAACAATCTTTTGGAAGTGAAGACAAATCAAGCCCGAAGTTAAGTGGAAGCCCAGACCAAGTAGAAGAAAGAAGTGGCGGATTTCTAAAATCCGTTGCCAGCGGATTTTCCAAATTCCGCTGCCAGCGGCAGAAATTTTTGCATAGGATTCCTTCTTGGATTCTTTTTCGCATAGGATTCTTTCTCTAGTCTTTTGTTCTTCTTCTTTACTCACCTCTTTTATTATTCTTCTTCTTCATTATGAGGCATTTTATGAGGCTTTATGAGCCATTGATGAAGATGCTCCATGGATGACTATATAAGGAGGAGAAGTTCACCATCACATTCATCATCCAACACATCAATCATCACTTGTAATTCTCAAAAACACATACATTTTCTAGGTTATTTTGCAAGTATTTCTTTTGTATGGAGGGCTAAGTTCTTATTCTTGGAACAAGTAGTTGAAGCCTTTCAAGTTAGTGAATTGTAAGACTCATTTCTATTTTATTTTTGTATTAGAATATCAAGTTTAATTTGCATTATTTCTTGGTTTGTTAATTCATCTTCTAGCTTGATTACCTAGTTTTTGTTATTGATAAACCATTGCTAGAATAGATAAATGAATCTTTTGTTTGTTTAACTATATCCGAGTAGCAAATATAATTCACCAATTTGTATGCTTTTCATCGTTGTTGAGTTATAAGGATTAAACTTGTATGAAACAAAGTGATACCGCTTGAGTAATCATTCTTTCATCTTTGCTAAATTCCATTGTTTTAATCTACATATTGATACGATTTAGACGCTTGATTTAAGTTGACAATATCGTAAGGGTTATTTGAGTATGCTTCTCATATCTTATAACTATTAATAAGTGGAATTAGAAGTCGATTAAACTTCATAGCAAAGTATTCTAGTATAAATTGTAAAGTAGAAGAGTCAATGATCAATTCGTTAAACTTTATGGTGGATATTGCTTGGTCCAAGTATTTTTCTCATATTTGTTGCATCATTCATTCATATTAGTTTATTTTATTTCGTTAATTTATTTCATTAGTTTATTAGACTTAGAATCAAAATCACTAAAATCCCCCCATTAGGTTACTAAATTATATAGATTTACACGCACTTAGACGGCATAATCACCTTCCTTGTGGGTTCGACCCCTACTTTCACTAAACTCGTTTGTGTTAGAAGTGGATTAAAATTGCAATTTGGAGACTCACGACAAGTCTAGCCACTAACCCTACTCCTTTCCATATTTGATTTACCCATCTTGTTAGTATTGTTTCTCTAGTTTGATAGTTTCATTTAGCTCTAGTTGTTCCAATTAGTTCTTGTTATATCTAGTCCATTGTTAGTCCACTTTCATCATCTCCAATCATCATAGTTAATCAATTCTTGGTAGTCAGTCTCCCTTTTTCTGTTGTGTTGGTAATTTAGTCTTGTTTGTGAGTTGACCATAGTCTAGACAACCTCTACCGTCCCCGTGGACTCGACCCGACTTACCCTAGCTACCCGTTAGGATTAGTTGGATTTTACTTGTTGGTGGAGACCCACGGCAAATCCTACCATCAATTTGATGCCGTTGCCGGGGACGGTGCATGTTTAGACTTAGTTTGCTTATTAGCTTGACTTAGTTACCCCTCTTGTGTTCTTTTTCTATCCCTTGTGCATATTTTATAGGCTTTTTCTTAGTTTCTTTAGCTTTCTTCTCTCTTTGTCTTGAGTTGTGTTCGTTTATTGTCTTTGCCTAGTGCCCATAAAGCACTAGGTGTTCTCAAGTTTGTTCCAAGTGTGTAGTGCATGCCTAGGAGGAGAGGCGACTTCTTTCTCTTCAATCCAGAGCCGGAGAGACTCTTTAGAGCCTTTCGCCAACGGACGATTGATCGGGTTAGGAATTCTCAACCGGGTACTAGCAATACCATTGAAGAACAAGCCCAAGTATCTGACTTTGACGAACAACCTCAAGGCAATACCGAAGGGACCTTCATCAATCCCTTTGGTACTTCTTCTAGTTATTCCTCTCAACCAAGTTCTCCTTCAACATCTACGTCAACACCATCTACATCATCATCTCCCGCTTATCCAATAATGCCTAAGTTTTCTTCTCATTCTACCTTCACGGAAGACGTTTTGCCCGGTCCCACCGCTTTACCGGCCGCTTACGCCGGAAATTTTATGGCAAAAACGCAATTTATTCAATTGGTTGAAAGAAGTCAATTTAGTGGGTTACCAACCGAAGATCCTCATCAACACATGGAAACTTTCTCGGATTATTGCGATGCCATCTCACAACCGGGAGTAACCCAAGACCAAATCCGGTGGGTATTATTTCCCTTCTCTTTAATTGGCAAGGCAAAGCAATGGCTCAAAGGTTTAGACAAGACGACTCTCGGTATTGACACTTGGAAGAAGCTAGCCTTAGCATTCTACCAACAATTTTATCCACCGGAGAAGACCAATCTATTGAGAGCTTCAATCACGGGGTTTCAACAACGTGACGAAGAAAGTCTTTATGAGTCATGGGAAAGGTTTAAAGCCTTGATCCGTTTTTGTCCCCATCATGGGTTGGCCCAATGGTTCCTTGTACAACAATTTTGGAACGGTTTATATGAAGATTCTAGGGCTATACTCAACATGGGTTCCAATGGAAGGTTTACCGAGGTCGATGACGATCAAACATGGGCTAGAATTGAAGAAATGGCGGTCCACAATTCCCAATATGGTAGGCCTAGAAAGGCGAATCGAGGGGCAAGGCACGAGATCGATGCCATAACACAACTTAGTGCCGAACTTGGATCACAATTGAAGACCCACATGGATACTATTGATAAAAAGCTCCAAAGTCACCTCAATCAAGTTCAAAGCACAAGTTCTTCCCACCAACATTCATTTCAAGAAGTTAATGCCATGGGAGTGGTTTCTCCTACATCTTATTATGGGATATGCGAGCTTTGTGGGATATATGGACATGAGCCTCTACATTGTCGAGGTAATATTGAGCAAGTAAATGCCTTTCAAGAATACAAGCAAGGTGTTCCATATTCTAAGCCTCAAATTGTGCCAAATCAACATATGTTCCAAGCCTCCCACCAACAAGCCCAACAACAATACCGTCCCATCTATGTTCCTCCTCCCTTAAGGGACAACAACCAAGGTTTCCAAGGTTATCAAGGCAATCAAAGGCCTTTTAACAACTTCCAACATAACCAAGGTGCCTTCAACAATCAAGGGTTCCATCAAGGGAACTTCAATCATCAAGGTGGTTTCCAAGGAAACCAACATTCTCAAGGATACCAAAGCAACAACCAAGGTTACCACAATCACAATCAAGGCAATACTCACGGGTTCCAAGGGAACTTTCAACAAAAACAAGGGTCCCAAAATCAACAACAAGAGAACAAGCAAAGGAGTCGGTCTCCAACTCATGACTATGGCATTCCTCTAGCCATTACCAATACCTCACACAATCAACATTCCCCACCTAGGGAACCGGAGATACAAAAGACAATCTTGGAGATACAAAGAAGCCAATTGGAGATGCAAAAAGCTCAACATGAATTCTTTACTAACCTTCAAATGGAAAACAAGGCAAGAGATACGCATGTGAAAATGCTTGAAACCCAACTAGCTCAAGTAGCTTCGGGTAGTTCTTCAAGACAAAAGGGGAACCTACCCTCAAGGTGTACCGGCTAAGTTTGAACATGTGAATGCCATCACCTTAAGGAGCGGTGCATCCTATGATTCTCCCTTGTTTCCTAGTGAGCAACAAGCTATGAAGGAAGTGCAATCTCCACCTAAAGACGATGAAAATTGGGGAAACCTCATGGAGGAGCAAGTCTTGTGGGAGGTTGAGAAACCCCATGAAGACAAGCTTCCCCCACCCCAAGAAATGGTCAATTGAAAAGTCCAAACCTAATGAGCAAGACAAGATACATATCAAGTTGCCTTTTCCAACAAGGCAAATGAAGACCAAGGTGGATGTTCAATATGACAAGTTCCTTGATATTGTGAAGAAGTTGGATGTGAGCATCCCTTTCACCGAGCTACTTACCCAAGTCCCGGCCTATGGAAAGTTCATGAGAGAAATCTTGGCTAGGAAGAGATCCGTCGACAAGGAAGAGACCATAGCGTTCACAAGAGAGCGAACTCATTCAAGGCTCTACACTTCCTAAGTTGAAGGATCTGGGTAGTTTCTCAATCCCATGCACCGGAGCTTGAAGATTGATAGGGCATTATGTGATTTGGGAGCAAGTGTGAGCATTCTTCCTTATTCTATTTGTGAGAGAATTGGGATGAGAGAGCTTAAGTGTACCTCTATCACACTCCAAATGGCCGATCGTTCCCAAATCGACCATTAGGAATGTTAGAGGATGTGCCTTTAAGAATAGGAAAATTCTTCATCCCGGTTGACTTCCTCGTACTTGATATGCCGGAGGATGCCATCACTCCCATTATCCTAGGCCGCCCATTTCTACATACCGCCGGTGCAATGATCGATGTGAAGAATGGTAGGATCACTTTTGAGCTAGGCAACGAGAAGCTCGTGTTTGACCTCCAAGGCAACACCTCGCCTACAAATGAAGAATCGTGTAATATGATCCACGCCATGAAGGACATCGATCTAGGGGATGAGTCGAGTGAAAGCTTGAAAGATGACAACTTGTGGGGAATTGAAGATAGTGATTCCGAGCTTGGGGCGGATGAATGCCCATATGATGTGAGTGAAGATAAGCCGGTTGGCAAGAAGAAGGTTGAGCCTCCCTTGAGGCCTTGTGAAGATGAGTGGAAGTTTGGGTATATACCGAAGGATCGAAAGTACAAGTTCAAGCCGTTGAACTTAGTAGATCGGGATGCCCCGGGAACTTCTAGGCACGATTGTGAAGAACCTTGGAGTGTGGATTGGTATTCCACAAGCTTGGTTGAAGACTTCTCGAGAGCTTTTGATTTGTTACTCCGTGCCCTTGAAGGCGATGGAGTGATCTATGATGTTGTTGAAAAATGAATGAAGAATTCACCACCCTTGGTTTGACGGAGTTCCAAAAGAACCGTCTTTTTGTATATATCTCTTTCTTATTCTTTTGTGTTTTGTGGAATTCTTGTGATTTGATAATTTGATGAGCGATGTGAGGGACGGATTTTTATGATGTTTATTGAGTTCAATTGATAGGTTATAGTGTAGATGAAGTTTTGAGAGGAGTGGTTGATGATAGAAGCTCGGATCTTGGGCAAGGAAGTCGGTTTTTGAGCTTTTCGTGAGCTTTTGGGGACGGGATTCGAGATCCCGAGGTATTAGTTGACTTGTGGGTGGAGCTATCAAGAGGATTGAAGGCTTAGAAGAGTCATCCCGTCCGGGAAGGGTTTCATCTCGTCCGAGATGAAGTGTGCGCGGAATCTGGAGCTACTGACTGCCCATCTCGACCGAGAAGAAGACCATCTCAGCCGAGAAGGGACTATCCCGACCGAGAAGGGACCATCTCGACCGGGATGGGTTTCAGCCTCCCCTTTTTTGCCTTATCTTCGTCATTTGAGCCCACCCAACCACTTTATACCCCCTCCCAACCTCCCTACCTACCCTTGCAACTATCATATAACCCCTACACTTCATATATACACATTCATCTCATCTTCTACTCACTATACACCGAGTTTAACCTCAAATCTCACCCGCATTACACCAATGCAAGCATAGAACTTCAACCGTGCGATTATATTGAGCATGAAGAGGAATAATGATGATAAAGACAAGCATTGTGCCGTTATTGATCATTGAGACGATGAAGTTAGTAAGTTGCTAACCGGTTGGTAGGCGACTTTCCTTCTTTTCCGTCTTTTATTGCTAGTCTTTATTCGTTTGTTCCCCTTCCCTTTATGTATTTGGTGTCTTAGTGGCCCTCGGGGCCTTGGTAGTCTTTGCTTCCGACTCTCGATGACGTGACTACATCGAGAGTCATTTCAAAATCCAAATTTACAAGCCCTTTTCACTTTTCCTTTATTTTTCACTTTTTGGTAGGATTTAGTCGGATTTAGGCGGAATCCGGGCTAGGTGACTTGATTACACCTAGCCCTCCCCTCCCATTTCCATTTATTTTTCTTCTTTTTATTTCTTCCCCCATCCATATCTTTTCTCGTCTCGGCCCATGGTGACTTGATTACACCCCGGCCGGACACAAACTACCTTTTCTTCACTTTTCTTTTTGATTTTTAGCTTTATTTTCGTAGTTTCTTTTCCTTTTTAGTGTCTCCGCACACACTACTGATCGAGCATGAAGACATTGCTCGGTTTAAGTGTGGGGGAGCGATATCCTAGCCTAGTTAGTTTTATTTTCGTAGTTTTTTTCCGAAAAATCTTAAAAACCCCTAAAAATTTGAAATTTTTCATTAAAATCAAAAAGATTTTCTTTTGTGTCTTTTCCTTTTGTGTCGTTATGTCGTATATTTGTTGTCTTCTGTGTGTTTGGCCTCCCTTTTCCTTGTAGGTAGCTTAATCACCGCTAACTTTGGAGGGCTTTCAAGACTTCCGGTAACGTCTTTTTAACCCTTTTTCCCCTTTGTCTCTTGTGGAGCTTGGAGGAGATTGTGTGATGACGTGTGCTCGGGTGGAGCTTTGTAGAGTTTGAGGTTGATTTGGAAGCTTATGTGGATGTTTCAGGGTGGTATTTGTTTTCCTTGTGTGTTTTCTTTCCTTTCTTTCGTTTTGTCCTGTTTTGTCTCGTTTCGTTTCTTTTTCTTTTGTCTTTGTTTTGTGTTGTGTGGTTTGTGTCTAGTGCAGGAAAAAGGTTTTCGAAAACCCGGTTTTGAGGCTAGTGAGCAAGTGTTTACTTTCCCTTTCTAGTAGTATGAGTCGAGTCTTGGACTTTAGTCTAGTAGAATGACTTTAAATCAATGATTTCGTTGGTTCCTTACCTTGAGTCCACCTAGCTTACTAGGGGTTTACTACGGGATGTGCATTTTGACCATTATGACCACCCACGGAGTGAAAAGGCCTTGGTTGCCGAGTTCCGTCCCTTAGGTGACCGTATTCGGAATTGCTTTGACTAGTCCAAGTTTCTCCCCTTTTTGTGGGTTTGAAGGGAAGGCGCCGTCCCGACTTACCCATTTCCCTACCTCATACACGTTTCCACATATAAGTTGCAAATTGTCTTACTTGGTTCCAAGAAATGCCTACAAAACAAAACATATCAAAAAGGCAAGCCAAGGAAAGAAAGAAAATGAAAGAAAAAGAAAGAAAAGAAAGAAGAAAGAGAAAAAGGCACAACAAAAGAAAAACAAAATACAAAAGAAGAAAAAGAAGTGGCATAGCAACTCAAAAGCCAAATGCATAAGAAAAGAATGCCAAAGAAAATCATCTCACAAAAAGAACTCTCACCCCTCAAAATAAGCCTTTTACCGACTATTACCGTGAAGATCCTACCAAAGGACCGAGTCCCTAGGAAGGATGATAGCGGTAAATAGTCGGTCTTCCCTCACTTTGCAACCTTATCCACCTTTTTACTTGGACTAGTTGAGCGATTTTGGACATGGGACGACCCTCTTGGCTTGTCGCTAAAGGGGGCGGGGCTTCACTTACCTACAGTGTCGACTAACTTCGTGGTTCATCCTTTTTCCATCCCGCCTATCGTCCCGTGGTACGTTCTTAGAAGGTTAGGAGGAACCTAGGTAAGTCAACGTTTTTATTGCTTTGTTGTCATACTATTAAGGTTTTATCCATTTCGGTTTGTATCACTAGCTTGGGAACGTTGTCACTTGCCTTGAGTCCTTAACCGGTGTCTATTTCACCGCTTTGTTGAGGGAAGCGGTATTTGTTTTGTCTTGGATGCAACCGTTTGGTGTTTGTTTGTTTGTGTGTTTGTTTGTTTACGTGTTTTCGTGTTCGGTCGCATGCACAGTTTTGTCGCAAGACCTCACTTGCCTTGCGGAGTGCACTTTTCCTCTAAGTGCTCTCGCGTGAGTTGAAAGGGCGTAGGGTGCGCTAATACCCGCTCGGTTAGTAGTCTAGTTTCTTTTAGTTTTTAGTTAGTAGGAGCTTACTCAAGGGCGAGTAAGGGTTAAGTGTGGGGGAGTTGATAAGTGTTTTTTGTAGTGCTTATTTGTTGTGTTTGTTCCTGGTTTCTCTTGTGAAATCGCTCTTGGGAACGGTTTTTCTCTTGTGAAATCGCTCTTGGGAGCAGTTTCTTGGCTACTTACGCTTCTTCTAGTTCATTTTAGGTTCCTAAGACCATTCTTGGAGAGGTGGAACGATTTCGAGTCGTTTCCAACACATTTGGAGCTAACGAAGAGAAGCGACGATCACCCGGTGGCTTAGACTCGATCCCGAGCCCTTGGGACCCATTCCCGAGCCCCTTAGACTCGATCCCGAGCACCGAGAAGCGATGAGAAGCCCATGAGAAGCAAGTAGGGACCCTTGAGATCATATTTGAGGCCTACCAGACCCATCTCGGTCGAGATGAGGGCCATCTCGCCCGAGATGAAGAGTACAAGCAAAGACGAGCCACTGATGCTCAATCTCGCCCAAGATCACCTCATCTCGGCCGAGAAGAGTCTCATCTCGCCCGAGACCATCTCATCTCGGCCGGGAAGAGCATAACACCGCCTGGTGTTATGCATAACATCGGGCGGTGTTATGCACCATCTCGACCGAGATCATCTCATCTCGACCGAGATGGATCCCATCTCAACCGAGATCATCTCTTCTCGGCCAAGAAGAAGCAGCAGCAGCCCTGTGTTCTTCTTTTCTTCTTCTTTGCTCTTGAACCCTTATAAATACCCTTCCTTTGTATTGTTTAAGGACTTTTTTTTCATTATCTTACATTAGACTAAACCCTAGATAGAGTTCGTCCTCTCATTAGCTTAATCTTTCCTGAATCTTTAATTAAACTTAGCTTAATCTAGCTTGTAATCCTTGTATTAAGGGAATTCTTCAAGACTCGTCCAAGATTGACAACCTTGGGAGATTTATTTGGGATTTTCTTATTAATACAAGTTCTTATCTTTTCATCCTCTTGTTAGTAGGTATAATCTTCTTATACTCTTTACTCTTAATCTTTGTTTAATTTTTCAAGTTTTAATCTTTGATTATTGTTTTTGTTCTTGCTAGTTCCATTATGAATGTTTTGTTGTTTGTGTTGATTTCTCTTGTTATGGTTAAGGTTAGTTTCATAATGTGTGAGTAGACTTATTGTGGGGTTAGTAGGGGGATTAAGTGTTGATTATGGATGATTAGGGTTTGATTGTCGGTAAAGGTGGATTCTTTGTTGCTAGTCACATATTGAGCACACTATGTGTTTGTTGAATTGCTTGTTTGAGTAGTAGTGGCCATGCTCCTCATACTTGTCTTCCTCTTCTCACTGTGTGATTGATTTGTGGTTGAATCCTTGTCTATTGGGTAATATCTTGCATGAGTATTCGGGTCTTGTCTTTGACACGAGAGTGCGGACTTTGGCTTTGACGCGAGAGCGCGGCCCGACCTTAGTAACTAGGTGAAACCTACACCCCTTGATTACCCAACTATCCTACTACACTTATGAACCCAACCTAACCCTACTCCTTCCCATATTGATTTCTCCATCTTGTTAGCTTTTATCTATCTAGTTAGTAGATTGTTTTTAGTTTAGTTCATCTTTTTAGTTCATATTATATCTAGTTCATTGTTAGTCATATTTCTACTCTCTTGCCATCATTCTAGTTTGTTCATCCTTGTCAATTCTCTTCTCTTTGTGTTGTTTTGGTAGCTTAGCCTTGTTTTAGGTAGACCATAGTCTAGACACCTTCTACCGTCCCCGTGGACTCGACCCGACTTACCCTAGCTACCCGTTAGGATTAGTTGGACTTTACATGTTGGTGGGGACCCATGGCAAAATCCTACCATCAATGGGCTTCTCGAATAGGTACTTGATAGGATACATTTTGGACAGAACATGTACCTCGTGGCTAAGCATGTCGTGTTGGAGCTTTTTAGTGGCCCAAACTAAAGCTAACCACGTCTTTTCGAGCATCGTATACTTGCATTCATACTCCAAGAACTTTTTACTGATGTAGTAAATAGCTCATTCTTCTAAATCAACCGTCTGGGCTAGCATAGCCCCCATGGCCGTCTCGATCGTTGTTAGGTATAACGACAGAGGCAGGCCCGGTTAAGGCGGCATTAATACCAGTGGAGAAGATAGAGTCTCCTTGATTTTATCGAAAGCCATTTGACATTTATCATCCCATAGTGTTCGTTCTCCTATCTTCAATTTCTTGAAAATGGGCTCACAGACCATGGTTAGCTTTGAAATGAACCGACTAATATATTGGACTTTCCCTAGAAACCCCCTTATCTCTTTTTTGGTTTTGGGTGGTTGCATCTCGGTAATGGCTTTGATTTTGGCTGGGTCAACCTCGATGTCGCGTTGGCTGACGATATGGCCCAGTAGCTTGCCCGATGTTACCCCGAAACTGCATTTTTGAGGGTTCAGCCTCATATTGTACTTGCGTAATCGGGTAAAGAACTTTCTTAAGGCCGCAATGTGCCTGTTTCGGTCTTTGGATTTGACGATCATGTCATCCACGTAGACCTCCACTTCCTTATGCATCATGTCATGCAATAAAGTGGTGGCGGTCCGTTGATAAGTGGCACCGGCATTGATAAGCCCAAATGGCATACGGTATAGCAGTAAGTACCCCAAGGTGTAATGAATTGAAGGTGGTCTTACTCATGTCTTCCTCCGTCATTTTGATCTGATTGTATCCGGCATACCCATCCATGAATGATAGAAGGGCATGGTCGGTCGTGTTATCCACCAGTATGTCGATGTGTGGTAATGGGAAATCGTCTTTTGGGCTGGCCTTGTTAAGGTCTCGGAAATCTACACATACTCGTACTTTACCATCTTTCTTGGGTACCGGTACGATGTTTGCAACCCAGTCTGGATATTCAGACACTTGGATAAAGCCCGCCTTGAATTGTTTGTCGACTTCTTCTTTGACCTTGAGAGACCATTCGGGCCTCATTCTTCGAAGTTTCTGTTTTACCGGCTTATACCCGTCTTTGATGGGTATACGGTGTTCAGCTATCTCCCGGTCTATTCCCGGCATGTCCTTGTAAGATCATGCGAAGACATCCTTGAATTCTTGGAGGAGATTCGTGAATTCTCTCTTCTCCTCGGGATCCAAAGATAAGCCTAACTTAAGCATCTGAGGTTCTAAAGGGGTTCCTACGTTGATGGAGTCGGTTTCTTTGACTACCGGATTTCGGGACTCCCTTTGTTCGAGTTGCTTGATTAGATGCGGAGGCAATGGTACCTGTTCGTCGGGTTTCTCAATGTCATTGCAAATGAAATTTTTGAAAATGTTTTGAAAATAAGACAAGTCGTAAGCAAAACGGTTATCGTTATTATTGATAGTGAATTTTGAAAAGAGCTCGAAGAGAGCTGCCATCTGATCGTTGGTCAGTGGCGGAATGGGAAGTGCCCTCGGGACAGACTCCGAGGCTCCCAATGGTGTGACTAAAGGAAGGGGGGTTACAGACTCGATCCTAGTACTGGACCCTCTAGACTTGGACTCAGACTCCGACTCTGACTCTGGCTCAGACTCGGACTCAGACTCAATGTCTTGCATATCCCCTTCACCAGTAGTGAGCTTGTAAACTCGACCCTCGCTGTCGGTCCATTTGATCGTCTTCCTCCAAGCCCTTTTCCCAGTGTCAGCACCAACTTCGGAGATCAGCTTGGTTGGATCGAATTTGCTGCTGCGGAGAATCAGGTTTACTAGCTCCTACCTGGGGGTTGGGATGACTTTTTCCTCCCCGAATAAGAGACCCAGCATGGGCTCAGCATCGTTAGTGCCTTCCTTAGTTTGAATGAAGGAGAATATGTCGTCGGGGATATAGTTGCATTCTCGATATGTGATAGTGGGTTGGTAGAGGCCCACTTGAACAGCTCCGAACACTGGAGTGACAAAGTAATCAGTCAGCCTTGGACTGTAAGGGCCCAAGTAGGTACCCTTGAGGATGTTGGTGGCCTTATGAATACCGGCCCGAACCACGTTTTCTGGGGTTATATCGTACCCCAAACCAAATCTGGATTCTTCATTTCCTAGGACCTCGATGATTCTGCCAGCCGGGAGGTCGGGCCTCGAAGTAGCCCCTGGTAGGTAACCCAAGTTTTGCAGCATCGTGTCGATGCTAGTGGTGAAATATGGCCGGAAAAGATATTTCTCCTCGATCATTCCCACGAAATTGAAACCTCGCGGGTCAGTTGAGCCTTCCGTGTTGCACCTTGGCACGGTTATGGAGGTAGCCTCGAGAGTAACGATCCCATCTTGTTAAGGTAACTTGACCTTCCTGTGAAGGGTGGAAGATACGGCTTTGACCGCGTGAATCCAGGGCCTTCCAAATAGCAAATTGAAAGATGAGGTGACATCGATCACCTGAAATTCTAACTCCTTCTCAATCGGGCCTGTTATGATCGTTAGCTTAACGGCCCCAGCAACTGATTTTGGGCTCCCATCGAAGGCCTGGATAGTTTTTGCAGTACGAAGCTGTCCTCAAGGGAAGGACGTTTACTGCGGACCCATCATTAATTAGGGTCATTGGGAGATATTTATTCCAGCAGATCACCGTGATATATAGGGCCAAGTTATGGGTGGCCCCAAACGGTGGAAGGTCGGACTCGGAGAAAGTGATAAGTGGGCCTTCTTCTTTGGACTTGCCTTTGAGGTGAGGCAAAATAATGGCTACCATTTCGGTGGGGGTAACCGATGAGTCAACCTTGATTTCATCGAGAGCCTTAGTAAGTGCTGCCCGATGCTCTTGAGAACTAACCAAAAGCTGCCATATAATAAGATCAGTTCAGACCCTCTTTAGTTATCTGACTAGGGCTGTGTCAGCGTTTGGTTCTTCGAGAGTAGGTTCCGTCCTGGTAGGTTCAGAAACGGCTCTTGGAGTAGGGAGACCGGCCGCAATGGTGTGTGTGCCGGCCACGGCCCTAGTTTTGGCCTTTCGGATTTCTTCGACGGTGATAGGGACAGCTTCCCCCTTAGCCAAGTAAACGTCATCTTCACGTCGTTCCATATCCCGTTGATTTGGGGAATGAAAGGGGAAATGAGATGAGAGCAGTCGACTACTTCTTCAGTAAAAATGTCGTGAGTAGCAAGGGGATTATTTTTGTTACTCGGCTTATCACTGGGTAGCGGTATCTTCCCATTTTCGATTAGGTCCTGAATGAGATGCTTCAATTTCCAACATTTCTCAGTGTCATGCCCGTTGCCTCGGTGATATTGGCAGTAGGCCTGAATGTTGTAGTTCTTGGACCGTTTGTCGACCGGAACCTTTGGAATTGGGCCTATCGGTTAAATTAGGCCTTTTGAAGACAGCCTTTGTAAAGCATTAGCATAGGTTGTTCCTATATCAGTGAATACCCGAGTTGGAGTATTCTTTTTGGTCGAGGTATCTAATAGATTGACCTCGTCAAAGATGCTTCGGGCCGCCGTTGTAGTTGCGGGCTTGCCGGAGGACGAACTGGCTCCTTGATATCCCTTAGCAGAGGCCTTAGTAAGGCTTTCTAGCCTCAGATCGTCTTCGATTCTCGTACCCATCTCGGTTAAAGTGGCGAAATTGGGTATGATGGCGTACCGGAGATGGACCCGGTAAGAAGGAAGGAGGTTCTTGACAAAGGCCTCCACCAGGACCTTTTCGCTGGGCTTGTCCACCAGTTTCACACTTTCGGCCCTCCACCTCTAAAGGTATTTGGTGAAACCCTCTTTAGGCTCTTGGGCCATGACTTCCAGAGTACGCATGGTAGTCTGGATCTCGGTATTGTTCGCATAGTTTCGGGCGAACTCCGTGGCTACATCGTCCCAAGTCTTGTATTTCTTGGAATCGAGCCTGTAGTACCAGGCTCTTGGGTGCTTTTCCAAGGAGGAGGCAAAAAGATGCTTGAACATGTTCGACTTGATTCCCTTAAGGGCCATGAACTCCTTAAAGGCCCAGATATGGTGGACCGGGTCTTCAGTACCCTCGAACATTGGCAAACCCGTCAGGTTGAGATTGGCGGGTAGCTCATCGGTCAGAGGTGTGTAAGTTCGAGCATTCTCCGTGTGGATTGAGCTTTGGGTCGACAAATGGACCTGTTCCTGCAATTTGTGGACCGCGCTGGCCAATTCAGCTAACGGCCCATCGGTTTCAACATTGCCACTGGGGGTTCCTTGTTCCACAGCGCTTACCCGAGGGATGATGGCAATCTGGTCTTCCCTCATTTGTCTCAATTGGTTTTGGATCTGGGCCAACGAAGTTGTCAACTCATCGATGGCTTCTTTCGTCATGGTTCGGGTGAAGGGCAGCCTGTCTGTAAGAACACCGCGTAATCAGCAACTTAACCCAAATCCTAGGAAAAAAGTACATCCCGAGCAAAGGAAAAGAAGACTAAGACGGAAATGACTCAGAAAAGACACCTAGACAGGTGACTTGTGAAAAGGTGGGCCTCCCTTAGGATCCAGCTGTGTGGGCTGGGCCCTGTTTGAAGGGAGGTTCACGTGAGACATTCCCCAGACTTTGGACTCGATTGTGTAAACGGGCCAACCCTTGCAGGAGTATGTCCTACGTAGGTGGGCCTTGCCTTAGTAAAACAAGGCGGACTGGGATAGTGAAGAAATCTGTGATATAAGATCGATGGAATTTCGACACTAGAGACTTTGACGACTTACGACACGACCCGACACTGCTAAATACGGGAAGTCTTAAGAAGAGGAAGATTTCGAAATATGATTTTTGAAAGCCCGAAAATCGGGGAAGAAAACCCGGCCTTTTTTCGAAAAACGGAAAAGGTGGGCCGGGTGACGATTTTGAAAGTTTCGAAAATATTTTCGAGTTTTAAATTGGGCATAATACCGGCTAGAAAAAGGGCTATTTTGAGTAAAATCGCAAGTCCTAAATTCGGTATATGCCCGGGGTTTTGAAATTGGATATTTTGAAAAGGATGCAAATTTTTGAAAATGACGGTTTTTGAAAAAGATATGGATCAAGTAGCACGTAGTCATGGAAACATTATAATGACACCATGTATGCTCTTAAACTAAGTCTCGGCCAGTCTATATGGGTCTATACCAGTGTACATAGCCTATTCGAGAATCAGGGCGGACTTCCTAAGTCGAATTGAGCTTAGAACATGCCGTAAAACCCATACGAATCTGCTATGAACACTTTTTGACATATCCAATTTGGACTACATCAATGGTATAGTGGGACGTCGGTCACCAGTATCGGCCCGGGAAAATATGGGGTTATGCATGAACCGTAAAACTAAAACGCGTATTGTACTAGTCAAACGATTTCTATTCGAGTCTCACCCTGAGGATGCCGATGGTAAGTCACACATCAGTTAATCCCCAGCGGAGTCGCCAAATTGTGGACATGACATAGGTCCACCCCGACGCGGCCACGCGCGGGTTTGCGGAGGCGAATGAATCTCCATATGAGATGGGTCGAATTGAAATTTAAATCGAAGTTGGAGTCGTCACCGAACATTGTGGGAGTTCGGGCCCGTTCGAACCCACTCTATGTCGTAGTGGGCCGTGTACAAAATACGGCCCATTGTAACACCCCTGATTTTTATATATTAAATTTTATTAATATTTTATTTTGTTTACGATTTAACTCGTATTTCTTAAATAATTATAAAGCAGATTCAATTTTTCAATCGTTTGAACACGTAAAATCCTATTTACCTCGAAAAGTCATTTTTATGCTTAAAATGTATCTTACTTTCATTTCATTCGATTTACTCATTTTATTTCTATTCGAGTTTCCGTTTTGACGGTTTATATTCCCGAGTTTATCTTTATATAAACTTGAATTCTTATTTTAAACTCGAAACCCATTTTAATTACCTCATTCGCAAGAATTTTTATTAATATCGAGAAATTGCTATTTAATCTTTTTCTACGCGATTTCGTACATAATTATTTTTGAAACGTGATTTTAATACTACTTTCTCGTAAACACGTTCTTATACGAGTTCCGTCTACTAATTATTATTATTATTATTATTATTATTATTATTTTAAAGTGATCCATTTACGATTTTAAGCGCGAATTGGGCTCAGATTGTAGCAGCCCAACCGTTTCCCTTCTCGGACTAGGATATTTCATGGATCAGTTGAGATAGTCAAAAACTGACTCCACTATCCACTCCTAATCCTATGCACGTTCTCTCTACTCTTCAAAACTTCTCTTAAACCCCAACACCAATCTCCTTATTCTTTCATAACACTGTACGTATCCCTCTTTTCCTATTCTCAAAAAAATTGGATTGAACGTACATCATCTTTTTCTCTATTCCGATCATTCTCTTCATCCCGATTCATTCTAATTCGAAGGGTAGTCATCGAATTCTTAATTCCTTCTTCCTACTTCGCGATTTATGATACTAATAAGGGTCTTGAACCTTGTTTATAATTTTCTTATAGGCTTTCGAGACAACCCGAGAAGGACGAGTATATTATTGGCTCGGATCTCAACGAAGGTAACACATGATGGCATGACTCGGTATTGCATGATATATGTGTTGTAATTGCTTGTAGTATTGTTTTAAAAATCGAATTTTTATAAATATGTTTGCTATATTATGATAATATGTTTTCGATCTACTAAAATTATATTAAGGCCGAGACTAAAGCGTATAAGTAAGAATTAATTTCTTAATTTTTCGTGTTTTTAATATAAATGATCAAATTGAAAGTTTTATTGTTTTTAACAAAGTTACAGCATGTTTGGAAATCTATTAGTGCTTATTACGATTTATTTATCCTGTTTAAATGCATTATTTTCGAAAACTTTGAAAATAGACTACTGTTTATTTTAAGTCTAGTTTATTCCTGTTTAATTTCGTAAATTAATTCCAAGTATTCTGGTCACAATAAATTGTTTACGAATAGATGTCGAAACAGTCCGCGAATCTGTTAGTTGTTGTAAAACTTAATTTAAAACCTTTGATAAACTTTGATTTTAATTTGGGTAATTTACCTACGTAAACTTTGAAGAGTCTAGTTAATGTTTCCAATTGGTTTTTATTCAAAATCAATTTTTAAACGTATTTTATCAATGAGATACCATCGGGTGTTGAATTTTGTCAGTTTGTGAAACTACAAGTAAAAACCTTTGTTACGTTTGAAATTTGGATTTACTACAGAAATAAAAGTTTTAGCTAAGAATTTAAAGTTTTCAACCCCACTGATCTTACCTTGTTTTGATTTTTGATGATTTAATTATGAATTTTATAATAAGACAGTGTTGTTCCGAAAAATCTGTAAATTTGTAATTTAATATTTTTAATCACTTATATTTCAACAATTTGAGAAATAATTATGATTTTGACTTTCGTTGACTTTTAATCGTTAAATATATATATATATATATATATATATATATATATATATATATATTTATAAAATAAGTATAATGTTTATGTCTCGAGGCCTAATATAACTATTTTATATAATTCAAATGTTAAACGATTTCTAATTATAAAAATACCTATTTTGGAAAGTTAATATTTGAAGAAAGTTTCCCAAATTAGAAAGTTTCATTTTAAGAACATTTTGATAATCCTATCGAATTATGACAACGACTTTGTTTTGGAGTTATGGAATAAGGACAAGTGTACGGGTAGAGTAATACAATCTAGGTTATACGTTTTGCCATCAACTATAAAGCTGGTGTGTCTATGTTGAGACACATTGGTCGTTGAATTGAGCATGGTTTGTGTTCAGGAGTGTGTATATTTTGACCTTAAACTGAGATATCGCATCGTGTAAGTCGCCGTCGGGTTGAACTGGATTAGGTTGGTGTCCAGGAGGGGTGTACATTACTTAAGCCAGGACCTCGCTGCACGCAGTCCTGTTATAGTTTGAGTTGCCTAGTTAGAGACTAAAGTCTAATTTGTTTTGACTGAATTCTCGAACCTAGTTTAGTATGATCCTAGTGAAAGTCTATTCCGTTACACTAATTGATTTCCATAACGCCGTTATTATTATTGATTGACATTGATTTGCAGGTTGACAATCATTTTGAAGTATTTTACCGTATCATTTTAAATGTTTTCTGTTTTCAACTATTTTGATAAAATAGTAATTATGCTTTAATATTATGTAATATGGCTGGGAGAACTGCCTGAGTTGCTCCCCACTGAATTGTGGCTGTTATGTTTATAACATGGCAGGTATTTTTTGTTCCGGGGTTTGGTGTGAGCTAGCGAGTGGCGTGGATCCTACTCCACTTGAGTTATGTTTATTTATGGATTCTTAATCCCATTTGGAGAATTTTTATTTTTAGCCCTTTTGTAAAAAGTGGTCTTTGTATTGACTAAACGTTCTTTTTGTAAAATATAGAACATCAGTGTGTTTTAATCCCAAATCTACAGTATTTCCGCTACTGTATTGCATTAAAATTTATAGGGGATTACAGTTGTGTGGACATGACGTAGGTCCACCCCGGTTTAGGGTCACTCGATCGAGTGGCGCGGGTGCACTCGACTGAGTGCCCGGTCTGGGTCTGGATTGGCCGGTTTATGGGCTTACTCGACCGAGTGGATGTGAGCCACTCGATCGAGTGGGTGTGAATGGAGGGAGTGTAAATAGGGCATGATTTGTTGCCTATTTTTGAATGAGATTTGGTTGTTGAGTCTTGATTCATTTTGTGTATTTGGACATAATGTGAGGCTGGTTCGTCTCGAGATTCGACTTTGACCGGGTTTTGACTCGGTCGCTAAAAGACGGTTTTATTTCCGGTGACGGTTTTGACCCAAATTAGTCTCATTTTACTCGGGACGACCCACTGGGTCTGAATTTGAGGTCGGTTTTGAGAGATTTGTACTCCGCTAAAAGCCCACGTCGGATACTATTGATTTCGAGTCCGTATTCGAGCGTATTAAGTCACGTTTACGTCCGATCATCATCGGGTGTTTTGTCGGGAACTGCTATAGACACTAGCAGGCAAAATGCGGGTGTCTACAGAGCCCCCACTCTGACTGAGGCTTGGACAAGGCGAAAGTCAGAGTAGCTACCAGGCCAATCGGGGATTACGACCTGGCAGCCTTCCGGTCGGGTCGTTTATAGTCCATTAGACTCGCGTGAAGGGCTCGCCAGCCACGAGAAAAGGGGTCATACCTGTCCTGATGACGATAGCTTCGTGAAGTCCTAGGTGTACCTGTATTTGCACGTAATATCTAGGTGAAACACCGACTCATGCTGGGGACTAAAGTAGTTGCGCGGGGACTTGCTTCTGAAGTCTTGGGTGTACACGTATGCCGACACATCACGTCTTGGATGTAGCATTCCACGAGAAACACCGCTTTTGGTGTTCCGTTGGGAAGCACTAGCTGAGACCTGAAATGTTAGATATATAGGCAGAAATAGCAGGCATAGTATATAACAAGATAGCACATAGGAAATGCAGTTAGCATCTATAGACTAGTTTGCGCTGGGGGAAATGATTTTTGCTTAGTTTTGAAATCGAAGTCCTGAAAGCAACTCACGTGCTAGGAGATAGGTTTTCAAAATTGAAAGGGGTAGAAAAGAAATATGCAGTTTAAATAGACCGAAATTTGACCTTGTCGAAAAGGATTTTATCAAATGGCTAAGTTTTGCAAATTTCAAAGCAAGAATTTTGAAGAGAGACATACCGACAGACTCGACTCTAGACTCTCGAGGGGTTGGACCGTGACTCAGGGGGTGGGCCACCTAAGACGACAAGACTCTTAAGCTGCGATATTCCGTAGCCTAGGCGAGTGGCAACACGGTCGAACATCAAAATGGGAAGAATGTGTAATATGGGGATTGCAGTAGTCTGTAATGAGACTGTTTTTGCATGACAAGGCTTAGCAGTAGCAATGCTATAATCTAGTGCTTTTTTGAATTATTGATTTTGGGGTACATTCCCAAAGTGGGTGTTGCTTCGAGTCCTTGACAGATTCTCGTCTTTGACTGAGCCGAGTACTATGACACACTATAGAAAGGTGGCTAGATTTTTGAAAGTATTTGGATTATGTGGGTGGATGGAGAACTTCTGCCTAAGAGAAGCCCCCCAGGAAGACAAAGCTAATTGTTGAGAACATGACAGTGTCGTGATAGGAATGATGGTGCTTTCTGAATTTGTGTCAACGTGGGTGGTTGTGCCCTTGTTGAAAGGCTGCCTACGTATTCACGTGTAGTGAAATCAAACCAAGCCGTAGTTCAGTGGATTGGAAGATATATTATGGTGTCTAATTTATTAGGGCTTTGTGTGTAACTAGCCATAGCGATGGTGTAGGCTAGGTGAATTCCCAATGATGTCTTGATCAAAGGGCTAGAACAGTTAGGATATTGATCCCGTGACTGTGAGCGTTCTCCGGGGTAGCCCCCAGAGGTGGTGTGAACTATTTGGGCATGTTCAATGTCGACCGCAGGTTGAGTTCCCGTGTTTGGGGTTGGTAACTGGTTTGGATGTTTTTTGGATATGTGGTGCCAGGTAGAAAGTGGCTTTGATGTTTTGAAATCTGGAGCTCGATTTTTTGGAGCTAAAGCTTCGAGGGTAAGGTATTGTAATGTGGTAGGAAAGGGGGAAGTCGAGTAAAAATGACTCGAACTTCAATCACAGTAGGTTGATAATGCGGGATCTGATTTCCATGTCTGGCTCTAATGGTTAGGGTGTATCCTATGGAGCTTGAATCCTCAAAATTCTGGGCTGTCTCTTAGCCTAAGTCTCGAGAAGGTCTTGAAGGTTGTAATGTGGGAAGGCTAAATGTGGTGTTATCTGACAAGCCTGATTGTCACCCTTCTATTTGATGGTATTGGCATCGATAATTTTTGAATTGACCGTACCCCGGTTAAGGGACTTTCACTTGAGTTGACCGTTGACCACAGCAATGGGTATTTGAATTCTTTTTTTTTGGGTTAACCTCTTAGCCCCGGTCGTGGGATTCTTCATTTGAGTTGACCGTGCCCCGGTCAAGGGATTGACCGTATCTGGTCTGGGATGTTGAGGGTTATTTTTTTTTTTATGGCCGGCTCTTTTGTTTGGCCTTTTGCTTTTTCCTTGGACTTTTGATTTTTTTGTCCAACTCTTTTTTTTTTCTTTTTTTTTTTCACGGTAATCCCCTCCTATGGTGTTGTGGGTGGATTCGGGGTTGGGCCTATCAGTTGGATTAGGCTTTTGAAGTTAGACCTTTGTAAGGTGTAAGCATAGTTGCTGTTTGTGTGAGTGCAACTCGCGGTGGAGTACTCTACGGTAAACAAGGTGATTTGGATATCGGTATTGTCATTATAATTTCGAACAGGCTTAGTGGGAGCATCGTCCCGAGTTGGGTATTTTTGGCATTAAGTCTATAGAGTCACGATGCTTCTCTTTTTTTTTTGCTTCTGGTCAGACTAACGCCTAAGGTAGGGATTTGTCAGTCTTATTGGAGGGGTGTTTATTGTGGGAAACGGGCTTGCCTCCCGTCTTGAACTCAAACTAGGAGACTACCTAGATTTGTCATAGGATTCGATACCGCTCCTGCTAGGGGTAGTTATGTGGCTTTCTATACCAGACATAGAACAGGTAAAGGAAAACACGGGCCTCAGTTCCTGCAGTCATTATAGATGTGCCTCTAATAGTCACGTGCATGTGCTCATAGTGTATGATGGTGTTCATCATGTTCTCGGAAACACATAAGGGAAGCTTATATGAGAAATAGAAAAGCTGATTTTTTGAATTTTTAAAAGAGGACAGAATACAGTTGACTCTGACTCTGACTTTGAAATTGAGAGAGATAGAACATCCTAGACTCGGACTCAGACTCGGATCTAAATCAAATCTGGACTCTTGGATGAGGTTGTTAGTAGTCTTCGGCTTCTAAGGACTCAAGTGGATGTCCAGTATAGCCTTCGGTAGAAGCTTCACCCAAATCTTCATTATGTCGAAGATCGTCTTCAATCCTAGTGCCCGTTTCGGTAAGCACAACAATGTTTGAAATGCCGGCATACCTAAGATGGGCGCGGTAGGAGGGTAGGAGGTTTTTGATGAATGCATCTACTAGTGTCTTCTCGCTGGGCTTATCTACTAGCTTAACACTCTCAGCCCGCCAACGTTGAAGGTATTTGGTGAAACCCTCTGTTGAATCTTGGGCCATGACCTCTAAAGTCCGCATGGTAGTCTGAAGTTCAGTATTATCAGAATAGTTTTTAGCGAACTCGGTAGCCACGTCTTCCCAAGTGGGGAACCTTTTTGTGTTAAGCCTATAGAACCAGGCTTTTGGGTATTTTCCGAGGGATGCGCCGAATAAATTGATGAACATGTCGGCTTTGACCCCCTTGATTGCCATGAATTGCTTGAAAGCTCGGAGGTGTAATAATGGATCCTCCGTCCCTTCGAATATGGGTAACCCCTCTAGGTTGAGATCCTTTGGTAGTTTCTCACTAATGGGTGTATAGTCTCGAGAGTTTTCAATACGAATGTTATTCCCTTGAAGGGCGTGGAACTGTTGTTCGAGCTCACGCACTGTGCTGATCAGTTTAGCAAATGGCCCAGTATTTACCGACCCACAATTGAAGTCTTGTTTTTCAACGACAGTTAAACGAGCATTCAAGGCCTCTTGGTCGGCTCTTATGAACCCTAGTTGGGTTTCAAACATGGCTTGCTTACTAACCATTGTTTCAAGCAAAGCCTTCACTTCATTGATGGTGTTTTCCATGTCCCTATTCCCGGTTGTGGGTGCCATACTCTGCGAGAATACCCACGTAATTAGAAATGTTGCTTCGGTACCCGAACACGCCAAGGCATAGGAAATAGCGCGGGAGGAAAGACAACTCCGGTTTGACTCGGGTTAGACTCTCCTAAGACAAATACGTAGAGTGCGATTCTCGGAGGGACTGTGATTAATCGCTCCGTCAGAGAATAGCCCCCAAGTGAGACTAAGGACTCTTATAGGACTAAGATGGTGTGACATCTAAGTGACTCAAAAAGTGGGGGTACGTGAGACAACACGTGTAAGATGCGACCCTTAGAGCAACCGTGATTGATCGCTCTGCTGAAGGGTAGCCCCCCGAGTGAGATTTTGCTAAGACTCGAGTGTCGGACGAGTGACCCTTAGGTGTAAGGATCACGAACCTTTAGCTACAGGGCTATGCCTTGTAAAAGGTTGACTCGGACTCGAGGAAAAGCAGACGGGGTAAGGGAAGAAACTTGCGATGTAAGATCGGCATAGTTTCGACGCTAGAGACCCTTGACTTGACTCGAATAAGGGTGACCCTGTGACTAGGGTAGACCCTTAAGTTGAAGGACTTGAATTGGGATGACTCGACTAACGGATTGAAAGACGGGCAAAATTCCCCTAGGAAAGGTCGTGGGGACCGTCCTGTCTAAGGGAAAGATCGCGTGTGACTTTCTAGTTAGGACTCGAGTGTATGGACGAACCTTCCATTTACGAGTGTATGACTCGTGTTAGTCGGTTATGCCTTTTGGAAAAGGCGGACTAGGATGGGGAAGAAACCCGTGATGTAGGATCGACGGAGTTTCGACGCTATAGACCTTCGACAAATTACGAAAAGACCCGAAACACGGATTACGGTAGGTCCTATAATAAGGAAGGTTTTTGAAAAATGACTGAATTTTGAAAATTGAGAGGACGGTCCTGAAATTGGTAGTAGGCCAATAGGATCGGGCATTTTGAAATGTTAGAATGGTTGCGAGTAATTTCGCGTTTTGAAAATTGAGGAGGCGATCCCGTTTTTTGAAATTGGCAGCATGCCGACAGGGCCGAGTTTTTTTTTTGATAAGTTGAATATTTGGAATTTTGAAAATTTGAATATCGAAAATAAATTTCCGAAAATTTGAAAATTGAAAATAAGATCCCGAAGATTTGAAAATCGAAAACGGCATCTCGGAGATTTGAAAATCGAGAATGGAATCTCGAAGACTTGAAATTGAGGTGGAATTTTGAAGATTTGAAAATTGAAGTTGAATTTTGAAAATTCGAAAGTTGAAAGGGAATCGAAAATTCGAAATTTGAAATGGGAAGCATGCCGGCTAAAAATAGGCTATTTTGAGTCAAATCGTAAGTCTAAATTTCGGCAGCATTCCGAGTTTTTGAAATTGGATATTTTTGAAAGATGCATTTTTGAAATGACAGTTTTTGAAAAAAAATGACACGGAAACCAAGTAGCACGTAGTCAAACAAGCATTATAACGACGCTTATGTATGCATTACGCTAAGTCTCGATCAGTCAAAATAGGGTCTATACCAACAACGATGGCATTCTCATAAATTAGGACGGACTCCCTAAGCCGAGTTGGTCTTAGGACATGCCGCAAAACCCAGACGAGTTCCGCCATCGAAGTCTTTAGCGCACCCATGTAGGAATGCACCGTGGTATAGTGGGACGTCGGTCACAAGTAACCGGCCCGGGCAAAATTGGGTTATGCATGATCATTAAACTAATGCGCGCACACTAATATACGAACGATTTCTCTTCGAGTCTCACCCTAGGAACCCCGATGACATGTGGTACATCAGGTATTCCCAGCGGAGTCGCCAAATTGTGGACATGATGTAGGTCCACCCCGGTTTAGGGTCACTAGATCGAGTGGCGCGGGTGCACTCGACCGAGTGCCCGGTCTGGGTCTGGATCGGCCAGTTTATGGCCTTACTCGACCGAGTGGATGTGAGCCACTCGATCGAGTGGGTGTAAATGGAGGGAGTGTAAATAGGGCATGATTTGTTGCCTATTTTTGAATGAGATTTGGTTGTTGAGTCTTGATTCATTTTGTGTATTTGGACATAATGTGAGGCTGATTCGTCTTGAGATTCGACTTTGACCGGGTTTTGACTCGGTCGCTAAAAGACGGTTTTATTTCCGGTGACGGTTTTGACCCAAATTAGTCTCATTTTACTCGGGACGACCCACTGGGCCTGAATTGAGGTCGGTTTTGAGAGATTTGTACTCCGCTAAAAGCCCACGTCGGATACTATTGATTCCGAGTCCGTATTCGAGCGTATTAAGTCACGTTTACGTCCGATCATCATCGGGTGTTTTGTCGGGAACTGCTATAGACACTAGCAGGCAAAATGCGGGTGTCTACAAGTTGGTATCAGAGCATCATTTCCCGACGCTCACACCTGATTTTAGGAAAAATACCCGTAAACGATTTGAATATTAATAGAATAATAGTGAGTGATGGGTAGAAACCAAATTAAGGACTTAATTGTTAGGTTACATGTTCTTGTAACTCAATGAATAGCATTTAATGTTTGTTTTATTTGTCCAAGAAGAACACGAGTGGACAAGATGTTTACTTGATGCTGCTCCAGATCGGGACAAAACCTACTTAGCACTTCTAAGACCTGATGACTCGAGTGGACGACTTGGTGCTACAAAGAAGATACAATGGTGGCTTTCCAGCCCAGATTCAGTTTGCTCAAGCTACAGGCCAGATGATCAAGAGTAGATTCCAGTCCACGATGGTGCAGTAGAACCATATGTGATTTCACTTTACCCAGATGCGACTTCATTTCAGTTTGGATCCAGATGGAGCGATCTAAGACTAGTGTGCTCATTTCTCTACAAGAAGACGAAGTGATCCAGCGAGTTCCCTTGTGAACTCTGGAGATACGAAGACTCTTCTCTGTTCTAAGACCTTAGTAGTCTAGGATCCTTGTTCTTTTCTCCTAGTCTCTTCTTCTTCCTCTTCTTTCATTCTTCTTCTTTTACTTCCTTTCTTATTCTCCTTCTCCTTACTGATGTTGTTGTGCACTACCACTTCTCTCCCTATCTGTTTTTCTCTCCTTCTTCCAATCCTTGTGATATAAATGGTCATTTTCAGTCTCGTGGTGAATCCTTGTTTCATTCTCTCGTTTTACCCTCTATCGTCTTGAGATTCTCTGGTTAGACTATGGTCTTAGTGAACCCCGCGATAGTTAAAGATGTTTGAGGTTTAGTAAACCGCTTGTTACATGGTTTGAGAGTTGTAATGTACCATATTCCTAAGCTAGTAAGAACTTCTTGAGGATTGATTTCAATAATATTAATTGATTGATGGAATTATGATCGTACCTCAAGTGTTGATCTTGGATTATAATTTACTTGATTATGTAAAGTACTTAGAGAGAATAAGCTTTTGGATAGTACGGTTATATTTTATTTTGATGGATATCTGGTACCTAACCTAGAACTGAACTTAGAACCGAACTAAGTGTAACTGGTAATATTACTTTGGATTCCCACTTAATGCTGACTTAATGGACTTGTTGTGGACTTTTAGGATCATAGATCATTGTTTAAAGGCCAGGGTTAGCCTGAGTGTTATAGTACCATTTCAGGTTCTCGTTAATGTTTTTAGTAACTTTGGTTGACATAGTTTAAACCTTGGTTCTTATGGATGAGATCATTGAGTCTGATAAGATCGTAACCTATGAATTTTAGAGTTGAGTGACTCAATATTGACTCAATATTATTTGATTGGATTGTCCTTATTCTTAAGGAAGAGAAAGGCCATGATCACAATTCGGATTTACACTACTGTTTTGAGGAATATTATAATACCCCGCACCTTAATGGAATTTTTGATACCTGTGCACCAACGAGATTGTGGCTTCGTTGGGTGATTAAAAATATTGTGGTTGCTCTATTGCGATTTGAAATTGATGGATTTATGAGAGACCTTATTTAGATGACGTGCTTGAAAATGGGAGTGTCTGTCATTACATTATTTGAGGTCGAGTGTGCCTAGGTTTCGCTTACTTTCATACCTTTTGTGAGATAGTGATGTTAAACATGTTGGTATAATCATTTTTGAGGACTTAGTGCCCGAGCTTTGTTAAATTGGTGGATTTTGTTTAGTGTTCCTTACTCGAGTACCATGGAATGTACCTCGAGTATAATCTAGCGAACCTTGAATAGTTTTAGAGCCTTATTGGTCGATTGGTTTGATCGTGCTGTGGTTTATGGAATTTCGGTAGCATGATTTGATTCTGAGTCATCTGAGGATTCTTACGACCCTGTTGACTGAATGATTGAATAAGTATGTGAGACTTCATATAGGGAATTGTGGTATTTGATAATTTTGGAGGTTGTAGATTGTGTAAGACAACCCAGCTTTCTGATATTAATGGACTTAGTATTATTTGGTGGAAATAGAACCCTGAGTTGTGGGAATACCCTGAGTTGCGGGAGTCATACTAGAAGTCTCGAGAATCCTAAACTCCTTTATAATCTTTGAGAGTTCTGTTTAACTCTCGATTTCGTCCTCACCTCTGCTTCTCTCGAATTCCACTCCTCCAACTGCTGTTGGTATCCCTTCTCCCCTTTATCGAGCTTGAAAATTTTTGTTTCGATTTAATCCTTTAAATTTAACCAAACTCCACGTTTTGAAAAATATTTGACTAATTTAAACTTTTGAGTTATCTTTTTTTTAGTTTCAATTTTAAGCTTTAAAAATTCTGCTTTGTCGTTTTTGGTTGAAGTTATATTTAGTTATTTTTAAAATATCTTAAAAAACCTGTTTGAAATTAATTCAAAATTATTTCAAATCTATAATTTTCGGATGATAAGAGTTTTATGAATATTTTCGTTAAGTACAAATACTTGTGTTTCTGCGATAATTAGATTGTCTGAGTAAATTTAACTTTTGAAAATAATTTCATAAATTTGGGCTTTCATTTTATTTTTGTTGGTGGACTTTAGGATCTGTTATTGGAAGCATCTAATGACTTGTTCGAGATTTCCTAACGCTAAGTTCGATTTCTCAAATTTTGATTTTGTTTTGTCTTAAATCGATTGCCGAATTTCTTAAACCAATTGCTTTACTGATGTTTTGAAAATGTTTTGGGTACTCTTTTTCCCTCGAGTTCGTTTAAAAATGTTATTTAAACATCGTTATTTTATCAAATAACTTTACCTTGAATAATTTGAAAAGTTTTCAAGTTTCGGAAAGCTTAACCCAGTTAATCTTGAGATAAATTTGTGCATTCGACTTCATATCTCGTTTGAAGTTTTAAAATTTCCTTTTTAAATAACGATTTTGATGCGAGTTATGCATTCTCATTTTGTTCAAGTGAAATAACTTTTTTTTGTGTTATATTTTCATGTTCCTGTAAGTTTCGGGAACGAAACTTTTTTTTAGTGGGAAAGATTGTAACACCCCTGATTTTTATATATTAAATTTTATTAATATTTTATTTTGTTTACGATTTAACTCGTATTTCTTAAATAATTATAAAGCAGATTCAATTTTTCAATCGTTTGAACACGTAAAATCCTATTTACCTCGAAAAGTCATTTTTATGCTTAAAATGTATCTTACTTTCGTTTCATTCGATTTACTCATTTTATTTCTATTCGAGTTTCCGTTTTGACGGTTTATATTCCCGAGTTTATCTTTATATAAACTTGAATTCTTATTTTAAACTCGAAACCCATTTTAATTACCTCATTCGCAAGAATTTTTATTAATATCGAGATACCATCGGGTGTCGAATTTTGTCAGTTGTGAAACTACAAGTAAAAACCTTTGTTACGTTTGAAATTTGGATTTACTCCAGAAATAATAGTTTTAGCTAAGAATTTAGAGTTTTCAACCCCACCGATCTTACCTTGTTTTGATTTTTGATGATTTAATTATGAATTTTATAGTAAGACAGTGCTGTTCTGAAAAATCTGTAAATTTGTAATTTAATATTTTTAATTACTTATATTTCAACAATTTGAGAAATAATTATGATTTTGACTTTCGTTGACTTTTAATCGTTAAATATATATTTATAAAATAAGTATAATGTTTATGTCTCGAGGCCTAATATAACTATTTTATATAATTCAAATGTTAAACGATTTCTAATTATAATAATACCTATTTTGGAAAATTAATATTTGAAGAAAGTTTCCCAAATTAGAAAGTTTCTTTTTAAGAACGTTTTGATAACCCTATCGAATTATGACAACGACTTTGTTTTGGAGTTATGGAACAAGGACAAGTGTACGGGTAGAGTAATACAATCTAGCTTATACGTTTTGCCATCAACTATAAAGCTGGTGTGTCTATGTTGAGACACATTGGTCGTTGAACTGAGCATGGTTTGTGTTCAGGAGTGTGTATATTTTGACCTTAAACTTAGATATCGCATCTTGTAAGTCGCCGTCGGGTTGAACTGGATTAGGTTGGTGTCCAGAAGGGGTGTACATTACTTAAGCCAGGACCTCGCTGCACGCAGTCCTGTTATAGTTTGAGTTGTCTAGTTAGAGACTGAAGTCTAATTTGTTTTGACTGAATTCTCGAACCTAGTTTAGTATGATCCTAGTGAAAGTCTATTCTGTTACACTAATTGATTTCCATAACGCCGTTATTATTATTGATTGACATTGATTTGCAGGTTGACAATCATTTTGAAGTATTTTACCGTATCATTTTAAATGTTTTCTGTTTTCAACTATTTTGATAAAATAGTAATTATGCTTTAATATTATGTAATATGGCTGGGAGAACTGTCTGAGTTGCTCCCCACTGAATTGTGGCTGTTATGTTTATAACATGGCAGGTATTATTTGTTCCGGGGTTTGGTGTGAGCTAGCGAGTGGCGTGAATCCTACTCCGCTTGAGTTATGTTTATTTATGGATTCTTAATCCCATTTGGAGAATTTTTATTTTTAGCTCTTTTGTAAAAAGTGGTCTTTGTATTGACTGAACGTTCTTTTTGTAAAATATAGAACATCAGTGTGTTTTAATCCCAAATCTACAGTATTTCCGCTACTGTATTGCATTAGAATTTATAGGGGATTACACCCATTTTCGATGTCAGAGTTTATTGGGTTCGTCCCTTAGCATTTGATACCGATATTGACATTATCGGATACCGTGTATTGAATGACTCTCGTGTGCCAATGGATTCGGACATCCGGAAACCATGGTTCTGAGTAAGGGGTGAGGGTACGTGTTGGGAAGTTCACAAAGAACACCCAACCCCGCCCGCACATTAGCGGCCTCTACTGAGATATCGTTTGATGTTTTAATACGCGCGTTAGTTAAACGATGAAATGATATGCAAACATTGTTTTCCCTAAATATGCGAGAATTGAATGGGTTGTTAAGTCGGTTTAATGCATCTAAAGTTTTAACGTCAAAGTTGTATTTAGCATGCGAGGTTCGTTTTAGTATAATAAAACAAATAATGAAAAGAAATTGCTACAAACATGAACAAACAAGTTAGTAACGAGTTATAAATCGAATATGAATATGAATACAATAATATGCATGGTTTTAAAAAGATAATTCGCGTGATGGATTAACAGCGTTGACCGGGGTCAATAAAAATAAAGTCGAGATCTGAAAAAACGTTGTTTTGTCTAAAAAACGATGTTCGAAGAATAATAAAAAAAGAAACTGTGTTGCGTTTTCCAAACTGCTGCGTGACTCGCCAGGGATGCGCGCGACTCGCGTCCCGGCCTGTTTCCGAAGTCGATTTTTTTGAAAAATTGATGATTTTATTAAATCGCGTACAAATATTGCATAATTTGTACTCGGCTCAATATTTTCGATATTCGTCATATCTAATATTCGATTATGAAATCGGTATTAAATACTCGGAATGATTTTTTGGAAAGATAAAAAAAAGTTTTGAAAATTGTTTTGTAAAATTAAACTAAAAAAACGATGTTTGACTCTCTCCGCGTTAAAAAATCGTTGTATTGAGATCGTATAACGATTTTCTAAAACATCAACGAGATTAATGTAATTCTTTTAATACGATATTCGACTAGAGAATCGATATCGCATTTTTAAGAATATTTGTTATATGAAAATAGTTTTGTAATATCAATATTAGAAATAATAAAAAAAAATGCGACGAACGACCCATAATAAGAAACGACCGACGACGACGCTAGGACGAAAAAAATGAGAAGGAGAGGAAGAGAGAAAGAAGAAGTCGGGTTTGATTTTACACCCTCAACCTACATGCTTTTGTTTACTCGGATCAGGGCTCGTCGGAATGTGGCTAGGGCACAGGAGCGTCGAGTTAACGTAAGTGAGTTAGGGTGGTTTGGGTTCGGACGTGTAGGGTGTCGGGTCTAAGGGCCGGTTCCTTCGAGTCTCGGTGTTATACTATCGGTTTCTCGATGCTAAGTGTAAGGAGTATGTCAGGGATTGAATGTGTAGATATATGAATTTTCTGTGTATGAATTGTGTATGCAAAGGGTCCTATTTATAGGAGAGAAGGCTAGGAAAAGTATTCTTGCTTAGACAACAAGAAATACCGGTTTGGATAGGAAACGTAAGAGGTTAAGATGAACGAGAACTCACTTTCTTGGTGAAGAAGGCAAGGAATCTCGGCTGGAATAGGCTGCTCAAACGGGTTTGTTTAATATTTTATGTAGCTGATTTTTGTAGCGTTTGAGCTCGAATCAGATACGTGGGGTGACAGGGCTGACTCTCGCGTCTCGAAAATATCTTAGACCGGGTTTTGACTCGATCGCTAAAAGACGGTTTTGCCCCCGGTGTCGGATTCGAGCCAAATTAGTCTTATTTGACTCGAAATGACCCACTGGGTCTGATTTTGAGGTTGGTTTTGTGAGATTTGTACTCCGTAAAAAGCCCAAGCCAAATGCCAATGATTTCGAGCCCATATTCGAGTACGTTAAAGCATGGTTGCGTCCGATCATCATCGGGTGTTTGTCGGAAACTATTATAGACACCTGGCGGTCAAAATGTGGGTGTCTACACATCCCATATAAGTTTCATATAATACCGATAATTATATTTCTGAGTATCTTCGACAGTATTATTTTTAAAGGGTAATAATATTAGAGTACCCTTAATCTATCTATACTAATCTATAATACAGAAACCGCACAATGGTTTTTTGGCACCAAAATGCATTCTCCTAATACATCACACTTTCCATAATAATCTATATCTATATAATGAGTATAAATATCATAATAACTAATTAATCTAATCCCCTTTCCACTAACCAAATAACTCAACTCATATATTTTTCCGCCTACTTTGTTGGGCTACTTATTGGGCGCCTCTTAATTGGGTCATATCACGCTATCTTTTTATTGGTTGACTTATCTCTACGGGCTATTGCATATTTATTATAAATACCAAATGTTATATCACGTTATCTAATTAAGGTGGTGGTCATTTAATTGTTTGTAATTAAGACGGTTGTGAACGTGATATAATATCATTACATGATGTGATATAATATAATTAATTATTATGCCATAAATTCCATATGTAATACATAAATTCTTTATAACATGCATCTATATTATTTTCCATATATATTATGCCCAGGGCCGGCCCATATATTGTGCAATTCAGTTCTTTGAATTGGGGCCCAAGTAAAGAAGGGCCCATCATATGTGATTTGAGAAAAAAAACTAACAAAGTATGCGTACAGGGAGGAAATAGAGGAAGTCACTCACATAATCACACTTACACACAATTATTATAGAAAATATAAACAACCTACTATTTTTCGTTGATTCTTTCCCCATGTAGGAGTACTAATTACCATCAATCAATTACGAGTAATTATAAAAAATTTATCCTTAATTAATTCCATAAAATATTCTTCTACCAAAAAAATACTCACTTCGTATACATTACTCCGTATTATTTAGTTTTATTTGTTTATAAAAAAGAAAATCCTATAATTTTTATCTATTAAAATTGTATCAACTCCGTTAACAAGTACTACATCGTATATCAATGATGATTTTTTTTCTTAAAAAAAGAAAGCACCTTAGGTTTTATGTGATTTTTCTAAATTAAGGGGGTCTCAAATCAAAATTTTGAACAGGGCCTCACAATGTCATTGACCAGCCCTAATTATGCCATATAATCCATATATATGTCATTATTGTGATATTGCTCATTGTTGTACTGCTGCTGCTTCTTGTTGTACTGCTGCTTGTACTGCTGCTTGTTCTCTTCCTGTGATGTGGCTCATCCTGTGACGTGGCTCAACCAATCAGCTTGCTGCACACGGATCGATGAGCTGGCAGAATTAGTTAACACAAGTTAGTTACAACAAACATTTGTATATATATAGAACAAGCACATTCTCTGTAATTTAATTCATTCTGTTACACACAAACATTGATCATAATAATGAGAAAATCAACTTCTATTTAGCCTTTGTGTGAGACTGTTATGCAAACTCCATTAATGGAGTAACTCAAGCTCACAAGCTCACGAAGTTCATGATGGTATCAGAGCACCAGTAGTACGACACCTGCAGAATTCGCTCTTGTTTCTTCACCTGAGATTCGTATGATCTTACCTTTCTCTATTGCGTGATTTTATTGCAATTTCTGCAGTTTCTTGATGCAAATTGTTGATTTCTTTGCATCTATTCTCTGGTATTAAGATCATTTACGATTGATTAGTCGAATTCCTTTACAAATTTGTTGAGTTTCCACTGCAATTTCTCGAAATCAGTAGCCATGGCTCCAGCTTATACTTCGGTTTATAAAGATCCTCTTTATCTTTCTGCACATGATCAAAGTCTTATTCAGCTTACTCATAATGTCTTTCATGGACAAAACTTTCTGCATTGGTCGCGACAAATCAAAATCTCTCTCATTACTAAGAACAAATTAGGTTTCATTACTGGTTCTTATCCTAAGCCTGATGAAAAGGAGGCTACCTTTCATGACTGGATTAGGACGGATTATACGATAATGAACTGGATTTTGCATTCATTGAGTGAGAAAATTGTTATTACATTTAGTTATGCGTCTTCAAGCAAGCAGCTATGGGACGAATTGAATGAGAGATTTGATCAATCTAATGGTCCATTCTTGTACCAGTTAAGACGTGATATTTCTCACACTACTCAGGGAGACCTATCTGTAGCAGATTACTATTCTAGGTTAAAAACACTGTGGGAGGATATGCGTTCATTAGATCCCCTTCCTTAGTGTGATTGTGGAGCTTTAGATGATTGCACATGTCAGATGTTGAAGAAGGTTGTTGCTAGAGAAAACACACACAATCTAATTGATTTTCTTATGGGATTACATAAGAGATATGAACATGTTCGTGGTCAAATTCTTGCCATGGATCCTCTTCCCACTGTAAACAAGGTTTTGCTCAAGTTTATCAGCTTGAGGTTCAGCAACAAGTTACAGCAGAGGTGTCTATACCTACTCTAGATATGGCTGCACCGACTGCAAATCATGCTTCAAATCAGGCTGGTCATGCTGATCCTTCGAATGTATGGAGAAGGGAGAACAAAAAGGCTAAGACTGATAAGTCATCATATTACTGCACTCATTGCAAGAAAGATGGTCATACGATTGAGTATTGTTGGCACCTAAAAAAGCTCAAGAGATAGCAAGCTGCTGCTGCTGCTACTACACCTTCTGGACGAAGGTTTGTAGCGAATGTTGAAGAAACTGATCCATATGAGTCTGAAATTCTATGTGATATACCTGCACCGAAGATGTTTGAGCATATGGATCCATCCTTTATTCAAGCTATAGCTAAGGAATTATTCAAGCTGCAGAATCAATCTCAAGCTCAACCAGAAATTGGAGGTCCTGGTTTTTCAGGTACAACGCTTGCTTATTCTGCTGCCGGTAATTCTAGCATTCCTATATATATACATGGATTCTTGATTCAGGTGCTTCTGATCATATGTGCTTTAACTTGCGTCTTTTTAGCTCTTATACAATGCTAAATAAGCCTATTTCTGTGCATCTTTCTGATGGGCAAATAAAGATGGTAACTCATACTGGAGTTGTCCCTCTTACAGCAAACCTATCTTTGAAGAATGTCCTTTTTCTTCTTGATTTTAAACATAATCTGCTTTCTTTGGGTCGCTTATTGGGTGATAATTGATCGGGCCCCAATCGGATTGGTCGTTAATGAAGGACGGGGGATCAAACGATATTTGTAAGACTCGAGATTACACAAAAACTACTAGAGTAATCGTGGTAAGTCGAGGTCGATCCACAGGGAACGGAGTGTGTTTACAAGTTCAAAGCGGTGTGTTTGATGTCTAGAGGGGGATTTCTAAGGGTCGAGTCTATGCTAGAGAAATAACTACGAGAATAGCTAGGGGTGATCAATCTAGGGAAAGGCGTTAGGGAGAAGTCAGGATTCGGAACATGGAGGCCAAGAAGGTCGGGATCGAGTTTTTGTTGCAACATTGATAAAGGGAGAATGCCACCTTTCGGTTTCTTCACCCAACCCACCTAAAAACCCGCTTTCGCGGCGAAGAAGGGTAAGTCTCTTGTTGTGGTAATTTCTATCCCGAATTTCCCCATATTGATAAAAACGAGTCAAGGTCGGTCTAGTTGGCCGGACTAAAACAATAATGACACAACAACCACAAGCAAGATAAACCAACAAGCAAGCAACCCACCAATACCCCTAAATTCAAATAATCCAAGTCCTCATCCTTAAACTCCCCAACAAGAAATCTACTCACTAATCATAATGAAAGACAGTAAAACATTAACTAAGAAGAAACTATCTAAAGCATGCATATTAACTAGATCTAAGAAAAATAACTACAAGATAATAAGGAAACTACAATCTAACAATTACCCACTAAACTATGGAACTACCAAATTAAACTAGAGAATAATCTAGAACAACATAAATAAAATCTAGAGAAACTAACAATACTAAGATGATCTAAACAAGACAATAATGAGAAAACTAAATTAAATCTAAACTAAAGATTAGAGAGTAGAAGAGAAATGTACCAACTATGAAGATCTAGAAGAAATAAGAATATTGCATAAATAAAGGTTGAATCTTTGATGGAGAAGATGAAGAACTTGTCACTAATTCTTCAATAAACCCACAAATCTTCAAATAAAACTTGAATAATCTTCTACAAACTTGAAATCTAGAGAATTGTTGATGGAAACTAAGTAGATCTACTACTAATTACTATGTAAACTACTAGATTTTTAGAGAATTACTAAGAATACTACTAGATTGTTCTACTAATGGATGACTCTAATGGAGGCCTACTACACTAATGATGGGATAATAGGGGATGTCTTGGGCAACAAACTAGGGTAACATAAATATAGTAATGTCTTAATGGGTATTTAACCTAAAGCCCAAATCCAACTTTTGCTTCATTAGTGAGACAATCGTCCTTTGCATCTTCATAGGGCGTAGTGTCGCCCTGCGGCTTGATGGATAATCCCACCGGGTGAAATTTTCGCCCGGTGAGATTTTCTTCATTTTCTTCAATTTCTGGCGTTCTTCACCATCGAGCAAAATTTCACGCGGTGGGCGAAATTTCGCCCGGTCAACTTTGCCCGGTCGGGAGTCTCGGAAAATCTTCGGGGAGGCGTTTTACCGTCGGATGAAATTTCGTCCGGTCATTCTGCTGGCCTCTTTCCTTGTCTCAATCTTCGTTGATTGATTGGATGGCTTTAAACTTTGCAATAATTGTGTGCTTTGCTCTTTGGACGGTATTCACTTCTCTCGTGCTCGTGGAAGCTCGATCGTGATTTCGGTGCCAAATCCTATCAAAATTGATAGAAAAACTACCAAAAACACGTAAAACGCACAAGAGGGACGCTAATGCGAGAAGTACTCAAAATATGGCGATAATCGCACTCTAGACTCGCAAAACGAGGGAAAAACGGGTCTAAATGAGGGGTAAAACTGTCTAAATTTAGCACCTAACAATAATCATCTCATTGCTATATTTGACCAAAATCTATGCAAAATACAGGATCTTCCACTGAGGAGGTCCTTTGTTCGAGAAGCAAAAAGGGAGGCGTTTATCAATTCCTGCAAAGTACTAGTACTGTCCATAGCAATAATTGTACTAGAACTTCATTCTCAGTTTCTGTAAACAATGATGATGTTGCTTTATTACATTCTAGACTTGGTCATTCATCTTTGGGTGCCCTTAAGCATGTAATTCCTGTCATTGATAGTGACAAAACATTTCATTGTGACACTTGTGTTTTGGCTAAGCATCACAAAGCTCCGTTTCATATCAGTTCAATTGTTTCTAGTACTGTCTTTGATCTGATCTATGTTGATTTATAGGGAACCCTATCGGATAAAATCTATATCTGGAGCTTCATATTTTCTCACGATTGTTGATGATTATAGTCGATCTACATGGACTTTCTTGTTAAAATCCGAGGAGCAGGTTCCATCTGTTATGCAATCTTTCATAACATATGTCTCTACTCAGTTTGGTTCCAAAATTAATGGAATCAGGAGTGATAACAAGACTGAGATTGTTCAACACGAATGTCAGAGTTTGTTCAACAAGCATGGAATTGTTCATCAGCGTTCAATTCCAGGGAGCCCTCAGCAAAATGGCAGAGTAGAAAGGAAGCATCGTCATTTGCTCGAGGTTGCTAGGGCTCTACGTATTCAGGGGTCCTTGCCTAAAAAGTTCTGGGGGGAGCTGATTTTGGCATCAACACATTTGATTAATCTTATGCCCTCTAGAGTATTGGGTTGGCTTATTCCTCATGAGAGACTTTTTTAAACCAAACCAGATTATTTTAATCTCAGGGTGATAGGATGCTTATGTTATGCTGCAATAAAAGACACTGACAAGTTCGAGCCTCGAGCAATCAGGGGTATCTTCCTTGGTTATCCAACAGGCCAAAAAGGCTATAAGTTGTATGATATGGAGAGCCATAAGATCATTGTCAGTAGGGATGTAGTATTTCAGGAAACTATTTTCCCTTATCATACCAATTACAAGCCTGATGTTGGTCTTATTTCACCATCTCCCGCGGGTGTCATGACTTCTATTGCAGATGCAGAGCCTTTGCCACCAGAGACCACTGATTCCACTCCAATTACTGCAGTTATTCATGAGAATGTCACTCTGAATGATCAAGTTCCTGATGATGACATTCCTGGTGATATTTCCTCGAGTACGGTCGATTCTTTAGCTGCTGGTGATGATGTTATTGCTCAACCACGAAGATCAACAAGAGTTCGTCAGGTTTCTAAGATATTAGATGGTTTTGTTTACAAAGATGCACCCTCTCGTGCAAATGCTACTCTGATTTTAACTCCTTCTTATGCTTTCCTCAGTTAATCATTGCAACTTGACGGATAATCTGCTGATTATCAGAGTTCTTGTTGCAATGCTCTTCAGGTTTACGAACCATCTACTTATAATCAAGCGGCTGCTGATTCGCTATGGGTTGTTGTTGTGTCACAAGAACTTGTAGCACTTGAACACAACAACACTTGGATACTCACCAAATTGCCACCGGGCAAGAAAGCTATTGGGGCTAAGTGGGTGGATAAAGTAAAGTTCAATCCTGATGGTACAGTCAAGAGATACAAAGCGCGGCTTGCTGCTAAGGGATATAGTCAGATTGAGGGAGAAGATTACACTCATACTTTCAGTCCTGTGGCTAAATTAACCACAGTACGAACTTTAATTGCAGTAGCAGCGATAAAAGGATGGCTACTGCATCAATTAAACATTAATAACGCATTTCTTCATGATTTTTTGGATGAAGAGGTCTATATGAAGAAACCTCAAGGATACACAGTTGGTTCCAAGGATGATGTTTGTTTATTAAAACGCTCCTTGTATGGGCTTAAGCAAGCTTCTCGACAATGGAAATATGAGTTATCCAAATTTCTATCCAAACATGGTTATGTGCAGTCCAAATCCGACTATTCTCTTTTCACCAAAGGTCATATAAATTCCAGATTTGTTCTTATTTTGGTGTATGTTGATGACTTGATAGTAACTGGAACAGATGAGTCTGAGATTTCTGCTATCAAAAAGGCTTTGGATAGTGCATTCACCATTAAGGATCTGGGTCAACTTCGGTATTTTCTGGGCATTGAAGTATCGCGACCCAAGGCTGGGATTCTTTTTAATCAGCGAAAATACATAACTGATATACTTAGGGACTCTCATATGGAGGATTGTACTCCTGCTTGTTCCCCTCTTCCCATTGGTTTGCGATTATCTACAGACGATGGTGATTTGCTCGCCTGTCCAAAAGTTTATAGACGATTAGTTGGGCGGCTCCTTTATCTCAATTTGACTAGACCTGATATATCTTATGGGGTACAGCATCTTAGTCAATTTATGGCAGAGCCTAGGCTTCCTCACTTACAGGCTGCTCTTCATGTCATTCGATATCTCAAAGGCTCTCTGAATTTGGGTCTTTTTTATCCTGCTGCTTCCACACTCACTCTCACTAGCTACTGTGATGCTGATCATGCTAAGTGTGGGTTTTTTGCGAGGTCTGTTTCAGGTTATTGTGTGTTTTTAGGGAGATCTTTGATCTCTTGGAAAACCAAGAAGCAGCCCACAGTTAGGGGTGAGCAAAAATATACGATACGGTTTTATTATACGTATACGATATGGTATACGCTTTCAATTATACGAATTTCCGTATATCCGATACGAATAACCGGATATACGATACAGTTTTCCTTAAAACCGTAGCGGGTACGTATCGGGGAAAATAGAAACCGGATATCCGGTTTCCGATCCGATTTTTTAAAAACAATAAAAAATATGAAAAATATAATCCTAATATGAATTATACAATAAAGAATTCAAAACCCACCAATTATTTTCAAAGGTAAAAAACAAAACTATTAGTAAATTTATGATATTATGTATTGAAACGTAATATTTTGTTAGAATAATTGTACCGTAAGACATATATACCATTTTTTTGAGATTTTTTTAATATATTTGATTATATCAATTTATATAAAACGTAACGTTGCTTAAAAATCAATTAATTACTCTTAATTAAAATGAAAAAAATTGTTTTAATAAAAAGAAAAATAAAAGAAAAATATAAAACCGGATACCGGAATCCGAAAACCGGATATCCGAAAAAAACCGGATCGGATACGGATCGGGAATTTTTTGATTTTTAAAACCGGATATCCGATACGGTTTACAAAACCGGATCGGATATCCGGTTTTGCTCACCCCTACCCACAGTGAGTAAATCAAGCACGGAGTCCGAATATCGTTGTATGAGTCAAACTTCTAGCGAGATTGTTTGGCTAAACGAGTTACTAAAGGAGATGCAAGTTTGTATTCCGCTTCCCATCACTCTTTATTGTGATAAAAAGGCGGCACAACACATAGCTGAGAATCCAATTTTTCATGAACGTACTAAACACATAAAGGTGGATTGTCATTACATTCGAGAGCAAATTCAAGATGGACTGATTGCTACTGCTCATGTGACTACATTTCAGCAAATTGCTGATGTTCTAACTAAGGCATTAAGTCAGCAGCATCATAGTTATTTCTTGTCCAAGCTCGGACTTGTTGTATCTCCTCCAAGTCCTCCTTGAGGAGGAGGTATTGTGATATATTGCTCATTGTTGTACTGCTGCTGCTTCTTGCTGTACTGTTGCTTGTTCTCCTCTTGTGACGTGGCTCATCCTGTGACGTGGCTCAACCAATCAGCTTGCTGCACACGGATCGATGAGCTGGCAGAATTAGTTAACACAAGTTAGTTACAACAAACATTTGTATATATATATAGAACAAGCACATTCTCTGTAATTTAATTCATTCTGTTACACACAAACATTGATCATAATAATGAGAAAATCAACTTCTATTTAGCCTTTGTATGAGACTGTTATGCAAACTCCATTAATGGAGTAACTCATGCTCACAAGCTCACGAAGTTCATGAGTCATACTTATTATATCACGTTATATTTCATCCCATATAAGTTTCATATAATACCGATAATTGTATTTCTGAGTATCTTTAACAGTATAATTTTTAAAGGGTAATAATATTAGAATACCCTTAATCTATCTATACTAATCTATAATACAGAAACCGCACAATGGTTTTTTGGCGCCAAAACGTATTTTCCTAATACATCACACTTTCCATAATAATCTATATCTATATAATGAGTATAAGTATCATAATAACTATTAATCTAATCCCCTTTCCACTAACCAAATAACTCAACTCATATATTTTGTCGCCTACTTTGTTGGGCTACTTATTAGGCTCCTCTTAATTGGGTCATATCACGCTATCTTTTTATTTGTTGACTTATCTCTACGGGCTATTGCATATTTATTATAAATACCAAATGTTATATCACGTTATCTAATTAAGGTAGTGGTCATTTAATTGTTTGTAATTAAGGCGGCTATGAACGTTATTTAATATGATTACATGATGTGATATAATATAATTAATTATTATGCCATAAATTCCATATGTAATACATAAATTCTTTATAACATGCATCTATATTATTTTCCATATATATTATGCCCAGGGCCGGCCCATATATTGTGCAATTCAGTTCTTTGAATTGGGGCCCAAGTAAAGAAGGGCCCATCATATGTGATTTGAGAAAAAAAAACTAACAATGTATACGTACAGGGAGGGAATAGAGGAAGTCACTCACATAGTCACACTCAAACACAATTATTATGGAAAATATAAACAACCTACTATCTTTCGTTGATTCTTTACCAATGTAGGAGTACTAATTACCATCAATCAATTACGAGTAATTATAAAAAAATTATCCTTAATTAATTCCATAAAATATTCTCCTACCAAAAAAAATACTCACTTCGTATACATTACTCCGTATTATTTAGTTTTATTTGTTTATAAAAAAGAAAATCCTATAATTTTTATCTATTAAAATTGTATCAACTCCGTTAACAAGTACTACTTCGTATATCAATGATGATTTTTTTTCTTAAAAAAAGAAAGCACCTTAGGTTTTATGTGATTTTTCTAAATAAGGGGGTCTCAAATCAAAATTTTGAACAGAGCCTCACAATGTCATTGACCGGCCCTGATTATGCCATATAATCCATATATATATATACTATATATAGAGGTAGGTTCAAATAAGGGCAACATGTTTCAGTAAGTGTATATTAAAGTTACAGATGACATACGATAAAGTTGCATTTGTTCAAAATTGATATGTAACTATAACATTCAGCACTTTTATCACTTCAAGTGATAAAATGCAACTTTATCACTAATCTCGTGTAACTTTAAACACTTTTTGTGTAACTTTAACATTGGAACTTAGGAACTTAAAAAAGTTATTGACCTTATAAGAACCTACCTCTATATATATATATATATATATATATATATATATATATATATATATATATATATATATATATATATATATATATATATATATATATATATATATATATATATGTCATACTTATTATATCACGTTATATTTCATCCCATATAAGTTTCATATAATACCGATAATTGTATTTCTGAGTATCTTCGACAGTATTATTTTTAAAGGGTAATAATATTAGAGTACCCTTAATCTATCTATACTAATCTATAATACAGAAACCGCACAATGGTTTTTTGGCGCCAAAACACATTTTTCTAATACATCACACTTTCCATATTAATCTATATCTATATAATGAGTATAAATATAATAATAACTATTAATCTAATCCCCTTTCCACTAACCAAATAACTCAACTCATATATTTTATCGCCTACTTTGTTGGGCTACTTATTGGGCTCCTCTTAATTAGGTCATATCACGCTATCTTTTTATTTGTTGACTTATCTCTACGGGGTATTGTATATTTATTATAAATACCAAATGTTATATCACGTTATCTAATTAAGAAGTTGGTCATTTAATTGTTTGTAATTAAGGCGGCTGTGAACGTGATATAATATGATTACATGATGTGATATAATATAATTAATTATTATGCCATAAATTGCATATGTAATACATAAATTCTTTATAACATGCATCTATATTATTTTCCATATATATTATTGTAACCACAAATTTTGTATCGCAGAAAACTGAAATACAAAACAAGGAAACAAATAAATTTTATTAATTATTAATCAAAAGTTCGTGTACAACCTCTAATGTATCCTCTGATTCTAACGCCGTTTAGGGAACACGTGTACGCGGTACACGTGAGGGACGCGTGCGTAGCTGACTTGTACTGCCTTGCACGCGTTGTAATTTGATATTCTTGAGGGGGTCGCTTGGACTTGAATCTCCCTTGAATGTTTGAATTTGTCTTGGATCTTCTGACGGCTTGCGACGGATTTGATGGAGAGTTTGTGGCGACTTCTTGTCTTTTTCTCTCTGGATCCTTTACTTCAGAATTTTCCAATCCCCCTCAAATGAATGAGAAGGGCTCTATTTATAGGGTTTTGATTTACCCTTGGTGGACTTTAGTAGTCACAAGCCCATTTATAGGCTTATTAGTGACATTGGCCCAATTTATCTTCTTTTCGGGTTTAATGATCCAAATAAACCAGTTTGCAATCCGGATCGACCCATATTTCATTTACTCGGGACAAAAATAATTAAATCGAGTTAAAATTTCGTATTAACTCAAAATAATTAATTAATTTTAATTTATTCGGCACTTTAATAAAATTTTAGTGCCTACAATTATGCCCAGGGCCGGCCCATATATTGTACAATACAGTTCTTTGAACTGGGGCCCAAGAAAAGAAGGGCCCATTATATGTGATTTGAGAAAAAAAACTAACAAAGTATAAGTACAGGGAGGGAATAGAGGAAGTCACTCACATAGTCACACTCACACACAATCCCTTATTATATAAAGCTGCAGCATTTCCTCTTCCCACATTAAGCCACGTGGGATGATGAGTTGGGCGGTCTACGTGGATCCAATGTGGCATCTGATGTGGCGCTTGAAAAAAAATAAAGAAAAATGGTCAAAATGTCAAATTGGTGAAATATTATGCAATAACTGACTAAAAGATATTTTATTTAGCCCATCATCTGACAACCGTAATAAATTTCGCACTTTTTTGCAGCGACAATCTAATTATATGACTACGAAGTACTTAATGCTATCCATGCAATTTGCACGGGGCAAAACTAGTTATTATGGAAAATATAAACAACCTACTATCTTTCGTTGATTCTTTTCCAATGTAGGAGTACTAATTACCATCAATCAATTACGAGTAATTATAAAAATTTTATTCTTAATTAATTCCATAAAATATTCTCCTACCAAAAAAAATACTCACTTCGTATACATTACTCCGTATTATTTAGTTTTATTTGTTTATAAAAAAAATCCTATAATTTTTCTCTATTAAAATTGTGTCAACTTGAAATAAAGTGGTTCATCAATCGTAATAATATTGGGTTGTTTGGGCTCCTAGAAACTAGAGTAAAGAATAAGAATTGGCTATCTATTAGCAATAAAATCTGCCATGATTGGGCCATCTGCACAAATAGTACTCTTCATCCTGGAGGGCGCATATGGGTGTTATGGAATCCAGTCTTATATGAGATTGATATTCGAGATATGACTCCTCAAACTATTCATATGAAGATATGTGATAAGAATAGAGGTAAAAAGTTTATGATGACTATGGTTTATGCCTTTAATAAGGCTGCTGAAAGGGGGGCATTATGGCAAAGTCTCAGGGCTTATAAGTCTAGGATTAGAGGTCCATGGTTGCTAGGTGGTGATTTCAATAATGTTTTAAACCTGGATGAAAGAATAGGGTCTGCTGTGACCTGGAATGAGATTCAGGATTTTAGGGACTGTGTTGATGATTGTCAGGTGCAGGATATAGCGGGTCTTGGAGCTAAATTTACTTGGAACAACAAACACGAGGATGATACAAGAGTGTTTAGTAAAATTGATCGAATGTTAGCAAATGTGGAGTACATGACAGAATTCCCTGATCAGGTTGTTTTCTTCATGCCTGAAGGGACTTTCGATCACTGTCCTGCAGTGATAACTGAACCTGAGAGGTGTCAAAAGAGGCAGCCCTTCCGGTATTTCAACATGTGGTCAGAGTCAGAGGAATTTCTACCCCTAATTAGAATGCATTGGAATATTGATGTTGTAGGGACACCAATGTACAGGCTTGTGAAGAAGCTTAAAAATTTGAAACCGCATCTGAGAAGATTTAATAGGGAGGTTTTTCATAGTGTGGATACTGCAGTCACTATAGCAAAGATTGCCTTGAGTGAGTTGCAAGCTCAGATACAGCTTAATCCAAGGGATGTAAGTATGTATACTACAGAGACTAGACTCCTGAAGGATTATGCTATGCTTAGGAAAGCGCGACACCAATTTTGGGTTCAGAAAACGAAGGCTGACTGGTTACAGGAAGGTGATGCAAACACTAAATATTTTCACAGCTCTATCAAGATGAAGAATGTGAAGAATAAAGTTTTATCAATTGAGAACAGTAATGGGGAGATGTTGAATGATCCGAAGGAAATTAAGCAAGCATTTGAAGAGTATTATACCAAATTACTTGGGACGGAAGATGTGACAGTACCTGTACATTGTGCCACAGTAAGGAGAGGGAAGATCCTGCAGCAGGCTCATCATGAGAAACTGTTAGCACCAGTGACTGAAAAAGAAATCAAGGATGCGTTATTTAGCATTCCAAACCAGAAGAGCCCAGGTCCTGACGGGTTTGGGAGTAAATTCTTTAAGGACACATGGGCATTAACTGGGGAGGAAGTGACCATGGCAGTGAAGAATTTCCTACAACACGGGAAATTATTGAAGCAAGTTAATCATACTATTATCACACTGATCCCTAAAGTGGATCGGCCTACTTCAGTGACGCAATTCCGGCCAATTGCATGCTGCAACACGATTTATAAGTGTATAACCAAGATAATAGCAAGGAGGATGGGTGAAGTACTGCCTGATATTCTGAGTCCTAATCACAATGGTTTCATTAAAGGAAGAGATATTGTGGAGAATATAATGATCTGTCAAGATCTTGTTAAACTCTATAATCGGAAGTCTTGCTCCCCAAGAGCGCTTATGAAGCTAGACTTGAAGAAAGCCTATGACTCAGTGTCATGGAAGTTCTTGGGTGGAATGCTAGAGGCCCTAAATTTTCCAAGCAATTTTATTAAACTCATTATGGAGTGTGTCTGCACGACTTCATTTTCCTTATCATTAAATGGGGAGATTTTTGGGTATTTCAAGGGGAGGAAAGGACTTCGCCAAGGGGATCCAATGTCACCGATTTTATTCGTGATGGGAATGGAGTACCTGAGTAGAATTTTGCAGGTCATACAGAAGGAGCCAGATTTCAAATATCATTCTCTTTGTCAGCAAACTCAGTTAACTCACCTGTGTTTTGCTGATGATTTGATTATGTTTTGTCGAGGGGATAAGATGTCCATTAGATTATTGTTGAGCGGCTTCATTACCTTCTCTAATGCCTCTGGCTTGAATATGAATGTGGAGAAATCCAATATCTATTTGAATGGAATGGTGGTCAATGAAAAGCAAGATTGCATAAACATGACGAAAATGAAACAAGGACTGCTACCATTCAAATATTTGGGGGTGCCGATCTCGCCTAAGAAATTATCAATTTCTGATTGTGCTATTCTATCTGAAAAGATAGTTAGTCGAATTAGAAGCCTAGGAGCTAGGCATCTTTCATATGCTGGTAGGGTGGCATTGATTCAGTCAGTACTAAGTCATCTACATAGCTACTGGTCTCGGATCTTTTTGTTGCCAGTTGCAGTACTTAATAGAATTGAGGCGATCTGTCGTAATTTCCTGTGGAGCAGTAGCGAGCATTATGTGACAGCACCAGCAGTGGCATGGGAACAGGTATGTATGAGCAAGAAATATGGAGGTTTGGGTCTCTTGAATTTATCAAATTGGAATCTAACTAGCATGGGTAAATTCAGCTGGTGGCTGTATAGCAAACCAAATTTCCTATGGGTAAAATGGGTGAATTCTGTGTATCTCAAGAACAGGATTTGGCCTGATTATCAATATGGAAGTAATTGCAGCTGGGCGTGGAAGCAAATCTGTCGGTCGAGAGATAATCTTTTGGAAGGTTTTCAGCAGTTGGGGTGGGATACTTTGTATACTGTCCAGAGAGGTTATGCGTGGCTGCAACCTACTGGAGAACGAAGTAAGCTGGCCCCATTGATTTGGGATTCGATGACTGTACCCAAACATTCATTTATAAGTTGGATGGTGAGTAAGGGCCGACAAATGACTAGGGAGAGAGTGGCCAAATGGAAACTGATTGAAAACAAGAAGTGTGGATTATGTGAGCAGGAGGATGAGTCGCATTATCACCTGTTTTTTTCATGTCCATACAGTTCGATAATTTTGAAGGAAGTCAATGGTTGGTTGCAGCAGGAAATCCCAATCACGAGATATATGGAATGGTGGCTGATGAAGAGGAGTCGAAGACATAGCCACAAGAAAATATGGGCGGCAGCAATTAACGCCATGATTTATCACATATGGTGGGCACGGAATAAGAGTGTGCATGATATGATTTTAGTACGACCTAATACAATTTTCAAAATTATTCAAAGAGATGTAAGGTTTCGAATACTAGGGAGTCATGCTATTGTGCAACATCATAGTCGATGCTTCCTTAGTTAGATATTTGGATGAAATTGGGCCTTGATGCCAAGTTGTATGTTTTTTGGATGAAATGAAATTACTTACATTTTACCAAAAAAAAAAAATTGTGTCAACTCCGTTAACAAGTACTACTTCATATATCAATGATGATTTTTTTTTCTTAAAAAAAGAAAGCACCTTAGGTTTTATGTGATTTTTCTAAATTAAGGGGGTCTCAAATCAAAATTTCGAACAGGGCCTCAAAATGTCATTGACCGGCCCTGATTATGCCATGTAATCCGTATACATGTCATACTTATTATATCACGTTATATTTCATCCCATATAAGTTTCATATAATACCGATAATTGTATTTCTGAGTATCTTTGACAGTATAATTTTTAAAGGGTAATAATATTAGAGTACCCTTAATCTATCTATACTAATCAATAATATAGAAACCACACAATGGTTTTTTGGCGCCAAAACGCATTTTTCTATTACATCACACTTTCCATATTAATCTATATCTATATAATGAGTATAAATATCATAATTCATAATAACTATTAATCTAATCCCCTTTCCACTAACCAAATAACTCAACTCATATATTTTGTCGCCTACTTTGTTGGGCTACTTATTAGGCTCCTCTTAATTGGGTCATATCACGCTATCTTTTTATTTGTTGACTTATCTCTACGGGGTATTGCATATTTATTATAAATACCAAATGTTATATCACGTTATCTAATTAAGGTGTTGGTCATTTAATTGTTTGTAATTAAGGCGGCTGTGAACGTGATATAATATGATTACATGATGTGATATAATATAATTAATTATTATGCCATAAATTCCATATGTAATACATAAATTCTTTATAACATGCATCTATATTATTTTCCATATATATTATGCCCAAGGCCGGCCCATATATTGTACAATACAGTTCTTTGAACTGGGGTCCAAGAAAAGAAGGGCCCATTATATGTGATTTGAGAAAAAAAACTAACAAAGTATAAGTACAGGGAGGGAATAGAGGAAGTCACTCACATAGTCACACTCACACACAATCCCTTATTATATAAAGCTGCAGCATTTCCTCTTCCCACATTAAGCCACGTGGGATGATGAGTAGGGCGGCCTACGTGGATCCAATGTGGCATCTGATGTGGCGCTTGAAAAAAAATAAAGAAAAATGGTCAAAATGTCAAATTGGTGAAATATTATGCAATAACTGACTAAAAGATATTTTATTTAGCCCATCATCTGACAACCGTAATAAACTTCGCACGGTTTTGAAGCGACAATCTAATTATATGACTACGAAGTACTTAATGCTATCCGTGCAATTTGCACGGGGCAAAACTAGTTATTATGGAAAATATAAACAACCGACTATCTTTCGTTGATTCTTTTCCAATGTAGGAGTAGTAATTACCATCAATCAATTACGAGTAATTATAAAAAATTTATTCTTAATTAATTCCATAAAATATTATCCTACCAAAAAAAATACTCACTTCGTATACATTACTCCGTATTATTTAGTTTTATTTGTTTATAAAAAAAATCCTATAATTTTTCTCTATTAAAATTGTGTCAACTCCGTTAACAAGTACTACTTCGTATATCAATGATGATTTTTTTTTCTTAATAAAAGAAAGCACCTTAGGTTTTATGTGATTTTTCTAAATTAAGGGGGTCTCAAATCAAAATTTCGAACAGGGCCTCACAATGTCATTGACCGGCCCTGATTATGCCATGTAATCCATATACATGTCATACTTATTATATCACGTTATATTTCATCCCATATAAGTTTCATATAATACCGATAATTGTATTTTTGAGTATCTTTGACAGTATAATTTTTAAAGGGTAATAATATTAGAGTACCCTTAATCTATCTATCTATACTAATCTATAATACAGAAACCGCACAATGGTTTTTTGGCGCCAAAACACATTTTCCTAATACATCACACTTTCCATAATAATCTATATCTATATAATGAGTATAAATATCATACGGAGTAATAACTATTAATCTAATCTAATATAATATTAATCCTAATTTTCATATTGATGAAATATTTTTGTATATACCTTAATGTAATTTATTTAAACGTGTCAAAATATCTGAAAATAGAATCGGTATAACCCTACTGATAAAACAACTTATTATGCCAATTGCGATTGATATTATTTCTATGCCAATAATCGAAGATAGATTAAGTGTTTTATTATTCATCCTTTATATATTAAAGTAAGCACCGGTGTCAATGACGTGGCATCGCTTATTGTTGAGCATTTCAGAATACTCAATCCTCATTAACCCAAGTTAATTATTAGTAAATCTTTTCTTTCTTCTTTCAAATGAAGAAATTAAAAATTCACTTCAAAGATTTGTATCAATGGGTTTTGAACCATAACCTTCAAACCAAATTTCAACACCTTAACCATTGCACCATTCCAATATTCTTTGTTAAAATCATTTATATATTAAAGTACGCACAGGTGTCAATGACGTGGCACTGCTTATTGTTGAGTATTTCAGAATACTCAATCCTCATTAACCCAAGTTAATTATGGTAAATCTTTTCTTTCATAAGAAGAAAATTTAAAAATCCACTTCAAAGATTTGTATCAATGGATTTTGAACCCATAACCTTCAAACCAAATTTCAACACCTTAACCATTGCACCATTCCAATATTTGTTGTTAAAATTGTATAAAAACAATACATATACTTTATAGGTTTAGGAGAATTACAGAGTAATTAATTCAGGTTTCCCTATAATTCACATTTGAGACCTATACTGCATCTCTATATCTAATTAATTGAATATCTAAATTCAAAAATTAATTTTCGAATAAGTCGTACATCGTTCATTCATTTACGTGTCATTACAAGTAAATCTTTCGCCGACATTGTTGATTATGACAGTTACTAAATCAAAAAAATGTCTTAAACGATATCGTCCAACAAAAAGTTGTACATAATCCCGTGATTATTCACGGGTATTACACTACTCTATTTCGAATTCATTTTGTACATGAATAGTTAAATTCTACTCCTATAAAATACTCAACAAAAAAGGTTACAGGAGATCGTCTGACAATATGTACTGGGACGGGATATATTTATCTTTTACACTTTGTTTTAAAAAATTAACAGAGGTAAAAAAAATCCTTTATATATTAAAGTAAGCACCGGTGCCAATGACGTGACACTGCTTATTGTTGAGCATTTCAGAATACTCGATCCTCATTAACCCAAGTTAATTATGGTAAATCTTTTCTTTCATAAGAAGAAAATTTAAAAATCCACTTCAAAGATTTTTACCAATGGATTTTGAACCCATAACCTTCAAACCAAATTTCAACACCTTAACCATTGCACCATTCCAATATTCGTTGTTAAAATTGTATAAAAACAATACATATACTTTATAGGTTTAGGAGAATTACAGAGTAATTAATTCAGGTTTCCCTATAATTCACATTTGAGACTGTGGACATGACATAGGTCCACCCCGACGTGGCCACGCGCGGGTTTGGGTAGGCGAATGAATCTCCATACGAAACGGATCGAATTGAAATTTATGTCTATGTGGAGTCGCCACCGAATTTTGTGGTTATTCGGAACCATTCGAGCTCACTCTATGTTGTAGTGGTCCGTATACAAAATACGACCCATTTCCGATGTCAGAGTTTATTGGGCTCGTCCCTTTGCATTTGATATCAATACCGACATTATCGGATATTGTGTATTGAATGACTCTCGTGCGCAGCATACCGTCTAGAAAATAGGCTATTTTGAGTAAAAATCATAAGTCCTAAATTCGGTATGTGTCCCGGGTTTTGAAATCGAATGTCTTTAAAAAGATGCAATTTTTTGAAAAGTTGACATTTTTGAAAATGACTCGGAAACCAAGTAGCACGTAGTCACACAAGCATTATAACGACGTCATGTATGCTCTACACAAAGTCTCTGTCGGTCTAAGAGGGTCTATACCAGTGTACATAGTCTGGACGTTGATCGGGACGGACTCTCTAAGTCGAATTGAGCTTAGAACATGCCGCGAAACCCACTCGAATCGACTATGGACACCTTTTGACATATCCATGTTGGAGTACATCAATGGTATGGTGGGACGTCGGTCACCAGTACCGGCCCGGTAAAATATGGGTTATGCATGAACCGTAGAACTAAAACGCGTATTGTATTTGTCAAACGATTTCTATTCGAGTCTCACCCTGAGGATGCCGATGGTAAGTCACGCATCACTTAATCCCCAGCGGAGTCGCCAAATTGTGGACATGACATAGGTCCACCCCGACGCGGACACGCGCGGGTTTGGGTAGGCGAATGAATCTCCATATGAAACGGATCGAATTGAAATTAAGGTCTATGTGGAGTCGCCACCGAATTTTGTGATTATTCGGAACCATTCGAGCTCACTCTATGTCGTAGTGGTCCGTATACAAAATACGGCCCATTTCTGATGTCAGAGTTTATTGGGCTCGTCCCTTTGCATTTGATACCAATACCGACATTATCGGATATTGTGTATTGAATGACTCTCGTGCGCCAACGGTTTCGGGCATCCGGAAACCGAGGTTCTGAGTAAGGGGTGAGGGTACGTGTTGGGAATCCGACAAAGGACACCCAACCCCGCCCGCACATTAGCGACCTCTACTAAGAATTCGAATGACTTTCCAATACGCGCGTTAGTTGAACGGGAAAAAGATATGCAAAGATTATTTTCCCTAAACATGTGAATGGAATTGAAAAAGGTTGCTATGTCGATTTAATGCAATTAATTCTACGTCAAAGTGGAATTTTAGCATGTGGGTTCATTTTAGTAAAATAAAATAAACGACAAAAATCGACAAAGGAAACAATCAAACCATTAGTAACGATGTAACGAGTAATAAATTGAATAAAGATATAGATGTGATGAATGCATGATTTTGGAAAGAATAGTAGGTCACGTGATAGATTAACACGTGTTGACCGAGGTCAAGGAAAAAAAATATGTCGAGATCTAAAAAAAATGTTTTGTCTAAAAAAATGATGTTCGAAGAATTATAATAAAAAAGAGCGAAATTGTTTTCTTCGGAAAATTGATGATTTTATTAAATCGCGTACAAATATTGCGTAATTTGCACTCAACTTAATATTTTCGATATTCGTCGTATTCAATATTCGATTATGAAATCGATATTAAATACTTGGAATAATTTATACTCGATTTTAATTTTGATGCTCGTCATATCCCATATCCGATTATTGAATCGGTATGAAATGCTAGAGCGAAAACTTGAAGAAAATAATATAAGTCGTTTTAAATTAACTAGCACGATATAAATTTTCTCCGCGTTTATTAATGTCGTAATTAATTCAATTGAATTAGAGGACATCTATATTAGCATCAACGAAAATCGTGTTAATTAATTTATTTGACTAAATCATTAGATTCGACATCCAATTATGGAATTGGTATCGAATCTAATAGATCGACACCTTAAAAAAAACTCGCCTTGATTCCCTCCGCATCCCGACATCATAATTAATTCTTGCGAATTGTTTGATGTCGGATCCGCATCAACGGGTTTCGACCCTTATTAAAATACGATGTTTGCTTTTGAAAATCGATGTGATTGTATGACTCGAACAATGATGAAAACGAAAATAAAATAAAAAAAACAAAATTTATTGTTTAAGTTAATTTATCTCAATAATCAAATAATCGGGGTATTGGAACAAGCGACAGTCAACGCTGTGTGCAGTACACTTGTATATTCGTGTTTCCTTATTCTGATACCCCTCTTATTCGACACAAATCGATAAGTATTTTAATGTTTTGTATTAGTTATTATCGATGTTATGATGCAATAAAGAAAAAAAATAAAAAAGAAAAAAAAAGTAAGAAAAAGCGAAGAAGATGACGAGAGGAAGAGAAGAAGGAGAGAACGGGGTTTTGACACCCTCAACCTACATGTTCTTGTCTCGGATCGAACTCGTAACCGTGGCTTTAACACAAGAGTCTTCGAGGTTTTATGGAGGTTAAGTTATGGTGGCTCGGGATTGATTCCTAAAACTAGGTTTAGGGTTTTTTGCTAGTGTAGAATTGCTAGGGTTGGATTAGGGTTTGTAATAGATGTTGCACGTGTGTGTAGGGTTGCTCTAGGGTTTTTTTTCAATGTGTGAAAGTGTGTTGCATGAGGGTATTTATATAGGCATGGTCATGCACTTTGGTGTCTAGGGTTTTGCCTTGACGGACTTGACCTAATGGCCCGTCTGAAGATGGACTGTTGGTTTTGCTTCTTGAGTTGGACTTTTGATGTTGTGAATGGTTGTTTTGTATGTCTCAGAAACGACCTTGACCAGGGTTGACCCAATCGCAAAAAAGTCGGTTTTAATTCCGGTGTCGGTTTTGGCCCAAATTAGTCTTGTTTGGCTCGGAACGGTCCGCTGGGCCTGGATTCGAGGTTGATTTTGTGAGATTTGTACTCTGTAAGTGTGTTAGCCAGCGATTAATGGATTTGAGCCCGTATCCGAGCGCATAGAAGCACGTTAGCGTCCGATCATCATCGGGTGTTTTTTGGAAACTGCCATAGACACCTGGCTGTCAAAATGCGGGTGTCTACAGAGCCCCCACTCTGACTGAGGCTTGGACAAGGCGAAAGTCAGAGTAGCCACCAGGCCAATCGAGGATTGAAACCTGGCGGACTTCCGGTCGGGTCGTTTATAGTCCATTAGATTCACGTGAAGGGCTCGCCAGCCGTAAGCTAGAAGTCATACCTGAGCCGATAACTCCGTGGGGAATTGGACTTGTCGCATAAGTCCTGGGTGTGCCTGTATGTAGGCCCATCCCGTGAAATGCCGCCGTTGGCTTTCGCTGGGGAGATATCGTGGGTTGCACGTCCCTGTTTGAGTCGTACCTGTATAAGTCACATAAAATGCATGCAACACGTAGATAGTAAAAAGACTCGCGCTGGGAAAAATGATTTTTTGAAATTTTGAAAATTTGGATTTTGAAATCTTGAGATTTTTGAATTTTGGAAACTTTGAGATTTCTGACTCCTAACAAGGATTAGGAAAGTTCGGGATGGAGATTTCCGTGCTAGTATCGAGACTAGGCTTGCGGTTTGATTCCAATTAGGATTAGGAAATTTTCCTAAACAGTTTGCAAGGCTAATGCTATATATAGTCCTCTCTTGTCCTTGATTTCTCCACAATTCTCATTACAAATCAATCCCTTCTTTAAAGAAAGTCTCTTTATTTCCCTTAAGGCAAAAAGAAGATCTCCTTATTTTCTTAAGGAATTTAGTCATGGGAATCGATAGGTTGAGTGTGATGTTGCAGGAGTGATCCCGTCGCTTTAGGGACACGGATAGGGTGGCTTTGAATCAAGCGGGGATAACTCAGCTGTACCCGTTCCGTCAGGGGTGGTTGATCGTTATTTTCTGGATGCATGCTTGGCTTACTGGGATGACATATATCATGTCTTTGCTTTTCCCCGGGGCAAGGTTTGCCCTTTGCCTGAGGAGATTGCTGCTATAGGAGGATGGAACCCGGTGCTTCGTCCAGCCGTCCCGTACTCGATCTATGACCCGAGGAGGAAGCTTCGAGAATTTCTAGGGGTTTCTCACAATGAGGTATCCCGCATGATGGAAGGCGATAAGATTTCTCTGATCGACTTGGCTGAGAAATTTATGAATTCTCTTGATGTTCGGGTCAAACCGACTTACAGCCGCAGGGCCTTTTCTTTCTGTATGCTCCACGTATATGCTTTCGAGGGTCACATGGATTTGTTATCCTGCATGGGAAACACCCATCTTCTGACCGTAGTAGATTTGATGGAGACTGAACACAGCCCGGCTTGGCTGATCACGGGCGAGATTATCCAAGGATTGGACAGCCGTAAGAGAGACTCGTCAATTCGTCTTACCGGGAGCACCCGATTACTGCAGGTATGTTACTTTGCAAAAAAAATTTGATTTTCGATTTTTTTGATTTTTTTTACTCATGTTTTTGTTTCCTTTTTGCAGATTTGGCTTTATGAGAGGCTATCAGTGATAGATCCTCCCCTTGATGCGGGCAACTATCGTCATAACCAGATGATGACGAGGAGGCGGGCCATTGATTTCTCTCGTCAGATTACGCAAAAGTATTGGGACAAGGTTTTGTCTTTTCATGGTGGTCCGTTAATCCGATGGGTAGTTCCGTGGTGGCCCATCTATCGTTTGAGTGGCTTGGACCCGAGGGACAGAGCCCGCTATCAGGTGATCCTATCTTTCAGGCAGACAGTTCATCTCTACCCAGATCGCATACTAAGGCAGTATGGATGGACCCAGCGAATCCCTGAAGTTGAAGCAGTTGTGAGTGACCCTACCCAACTGACTGATGTAATGTGTGATACCTGGATGCAAAGATGGTACACGTGGCATACTTGGCCCGTTGTCAAATCTCGCCACTCAATCTGGGTTTCAGATTCTTACATGAAGTGGACCAAAGCCGTTGATGCTAAAGCCCGAGCTGCGCTGAAGGTTGACGAAGCTTTTGACCTGTTGAGGAGGGAGCAAGCTAAAGACAATAGGGGATTCTTTGATGATGGTGACACCCCGGCTACCATGGTTCGTCTAATGTCAGGTCACAAAAAGAAGACTAAGACTCAAGCTGAAGGGTCTAGTGCTAAAGGTGCTTGGGGGAAAGTGAGCCCCCAGACAGACTTGGGAAGGAGACTGGGTCCAAGACTACCCGTGCAGGACCGACTTGGCCCACGGGATAGATTACCCGAGCACGTGCGGGCTCGCATTGGACCGAAGACCGTGATAGAAGACTCGTCGCCGAAGAAACGGGTTCGTGTTAAAGAGGTTCCACTTGTGATTCGGGAACGCTCGCCACCACCCCGAAGACCTCAGGCTCCACGTGACCCGAAGGACAAGGGGAAGGGGAAAATGCCCGGATATTAGTCTCCGTTATTATTATTTGAATATTATTATTATTTTTTAGTGGTGTGGTTTTTTTTTGGTGTGTGTATGCCGTGCCCGGCGTTTTTTTTTTTTGTAATCGAGATAAAAAGACATATTATTGAACACTGTTCCCGTCTTTCGTTTATTGCAGTGGTTGTACCCTTTTGAGGGGTTGCCTACGTATCCACAAATAGCGGAATCAAACCAAACGTAGTTCAAAATTGATTTGATTGATTTTTGCAATTTTCGAAATACATCAAGATTATTAATTCAAGATGTGCGACAATAGAATAATTAATTCTAGCTTATTGACTTGTCTATAATTTTTGAAAATTTATAAAAAGACAAAATTTTGTAAATTTTTTGCAAATGACATTGAGATGGGGTTTATGGGTAGTAGCGCTTCAGCTGGTCCAAGTTGGTTGGGTTGACAAATTCGTTCCCGTCCAAGTCTGTCAGCATCACCGCTCCTCCTGATAGGACCTTCTTGACTAAGTATGGCCCAGTCCAGTTGGGTTTGAATTTACCCCTTGGGTCAACCGGTAGTAAGGCACGAACCGATTTTAGGACCAAATCCCCTTCTTTGATATTTTGGGGTCTAACTCTTTTGTTGAAAGCCCGTTGGATCCTCTTTTGATATATTTGGATATTGTTGAGGGCCCGTGATCGCCGTTCGTCTAAAAGGACCAGCGAGTCGTATCGGGCTTGGACCCAATCTGCTTCAGGTACTTGGCTTTCAAGTAAAATCCTGAGGGATGGCACTTCTAGCTCGACTGGTTGGACCGCTTCCATTCCGTATGTCAAGTAATATGGGGTTGCCCCGGTCGCGGTGCGGATTGAGGTTCGATATGCCCACAGGGCAAAAGGTATTTTGTCGGGCCAGTCCCGGTAATTCTCAGCCATCTTTTTAAGTATGGTGACAATTGTTTTATTGGCCGCTTCTACCGCTCCATTTGTTTGAGGTCGGTAAGGCGAAGATGTATGCCTTTGAATTTTATATTTTGCCAGCAATGCGGCAGTTTCGGCTTGAAAGTGGGTCCCGTGATCGCTGATGAACTCGTGAGGGATCCCATACCGGCATATTATTTTATTTTGGATAAATTTGGCCACGTGCTTGGCGTTCAAGACACGGTATGACTCGGCTTCGACCCATTTGGTGAAGTAGTCGACGGCCACTAAAATGAAGCAATGACCTCCCGTCCCGGAAGGATGCACCTTTCCAATTATGTCTATACCCCATGTCGAAAATGGCCATGGTGATGTCATGGTATATAAGAGAGAAGATGGCATATGTTGTACATTGGCAAAGATCTGACAGTTATGGCAGTGTTTGACATACACCTGACAGTCTGTTTCCATGGTGTTCCAATAGTACCCGAGCCTCATGATTTTTCGGGCTAGCATATGGGCGTTCATATGCGGGCCGTTTTCACCGTCGTGTACTTCGGCCATTACCTTTTCGGCCTGTATTTTATCGATGCATAGGAGTAGAGCCCCATGTGCCGTCTTTTTGTACAGTTGCCTGTCGTCCGTGCGAACAAATTGCGTTGCCAATCTCCGCAGGGCTTTCTTGGCCAGGTTTTCAGTTCCCGGGGGATATTCTCCCGTTGCCAAGTAGGTTAGGACAGTTTGATACCATGGTTCCGGGTCAGTTATCTCGATATCCTGAATGGCGTGGATGTAGGCTGGCTCGGACCGTCTTTCGACACAGATTGGCATGTTGGTCAGGTGATCCAGGATGTTCAGTAAAGATGCTAATTTGGAAAGTGCATCTGCGAACTGATTCTCTTCCCGGGGCAGATAAATGTATTCTACCTTTTGGAATTGTTTCTCTAGAACCCTTACCCGTGCTTGGTAAGCCACGAGATTGGCGTTCCGAGTTTTCCATTTTTGGAGTGCTTGATTGATGACCAATGATGAATCACCGTGGACCCGGAGGTTTGTTAGCCCTAAATCAGCGGCGGCTTGCAACCCGTGAATGCATGCTTCGTATTCGACTGCGTTGTTGATCACGTCGAAGTCCAACTTGATGGATAAGGGAGTGTGTTCCCCTCGGGGTGAAATTAACAGGATTCCGACCCCAAATCCTCGGAAGTTGGATGCCCCATCGAAATATAGATCCCACACCTCCGTATCGGTATGGAATATGTCTTCATCAGGAAAGGCCCATGTATCGGTGTGGCCTTCTTCGGATATTGGGCTGTCAGCGAGAAACTCGGCAACTACCCGGCCTTTGATGGCTTTTAATGGTACAAATTTGAGGTCGAACTCGGATAACATTAAAGTTCATCTTGACATACTGTCATTAAGGATGGGCTTATCGAATAAGTACTTGATAGGATCCATTTTGGATAACACATGTACCTCGTGACTGAGCATGTAATGTCGAAGCTTTTTAGTGGCCCAAACCAATGCTAGGCACGTCTTTTCGAGCATTGTATATTTGCACTCATATTCGAGGAACTTTTTACTGATGTAGTAAATAGCCCGTTCTTCTGAATCGACTGTCTGGGCCAGCATAGCCCCCATGGCCGTCTCCGTCATCGTTAGGTATAACGACAAAGGCAGACCGTGTTGAGGTGGCATTAGTACCGGCGGAGCAGACAGAATCTCCTTGATTTTGTCGAAAGCCGCTTGACATTTGCCGTCCCATAGCACTCGTTCTCCGATTTTTAGCTTTTTGAAGATGGGTTCGCATACCATGGTTAGTTTCGAAATGAACCGTCTGATGTATTGGACTTTCCCGAGAAACCCCCTTATTTCCTTTTCGGTCTTGGGTGGTTGCATCTCGGTGATGGCTTTGACATGTAATATTGGAACGCCACCCCACGATTTGTTATATATACATGTAATATAACCCGAGTCTGTTTGCAACCCAGTCTGGATATTCAGACACTTGTATAAAGTCTGCTTTAAATTGTTTATCGACCTCTTCCTTGACTTTATGAGACCACTCGGGCTTCATTCTTCTAAGTTTTTGCTTTACCGGCTTGCACCCATCTTTGATGGATATTCGGTGTTCGGCTATCTCCCGGTCTATACCCGGCATGTCCTTGTAGGACCATGCAAAGACATCTTTGAATTCCTGGAGGAGGTCTGCGAATTGTTTTCTCTCCTCTGGATCTAAAGATAGGCCCAACTTAAGCATCTGGGGCTCTAAAGTGGTTCCCACATTGATGGACTCGGTTTCTTCGATTACCGGATCTCGGGATTCCCTTTGCTTGAGCTGCTCGACCAGATGTTGAGGTAGGGGTACCTGTTCGTCGGGTTTCTCAATGTCATTGCATATAAAATTTTTGAAATTGAGAAAATTTTGGAAATAAAACAAGTCGTAAGCAGAACGGTGTTCGTTATTATTATTGACGGTAAATTTTGAAAATAGCTCGAATAGAGCTGCCATCTGATCATTGGTCAGTGGCGGGATAGGGAGAGGTCTTGGGACAGGCCCCGAGACCTCAGTGGATAAGGGAAGAGGGGTCACAAACTCGACTTTAGCACCAGACCCTCTAGACTCGGACTCTGACTCCGACTCTGACTCAGACTCAGACTCGGTATCCGGCATGTCTCCCTCGCCGGTGGTCAGCTTGTAGACCCGTCCTTGGCCATCGGTCCATTTTATGGTCTTCCTCCAAGCCCTCATCTTGGTGTTGGTACCGACCTCGGTGATTAGTTTGGTTGGGTCAAACCGATCGCTGCGAAGGATCAGGTTGACCAGGTCGTCTTTCGGAGCGGGGATGGCCTTGTCTTCTCCGAATAAGAGCCCCAGCACGGGCTCGGAGTTGTTTTCGCCCTCCTTTGATTCGGCTTGGACGATGGTGAATATATCATCAGGGATGAAATTGCATTCCCGAGCCTTTTTGGTCTCGGGATATGTGACGGTGGGTCGGTAAAGGCCCACTTGGATAGCTCCGAAGACTGGAGTGACGAAGTAATCCGTTAACTTCGGGCTATAAGGGCTTATGTAAGTACCCTTGAAAATGTCGATGGCCTTGTGAATACCGGCCCGAACCACGTTTTCCGGGGTTATAGCATACCCCAATCCGAAATGTGATTCGCCATCTTTTAGGACCTCGATAATCTTCCCAGCTGGAAGATATGGCCTTGAGGTTATTCCGGGTAGGTAACCCAGATTTTGTAGCATCGTGTCGATGCTAGTTGTGAAGTAGGGCCTAAAGAGATATTCTTCTTCGATCATGCCCACGAAATCAAATCCTCGTGGGTCGGCCCGGCCTGTAGCGTTGCAGCTTGCTACGGTAATTGGGGTCGCCTCCAGCGTGATGATACCGTCTTTAAGGGGCATCTTGACTTTTCGATGGAGGGTAGATGACACGGCCTTGACTGCGTGGATCCAAGGCCTTCCTAGTAAGAGATTGAATGATGAGGTGACATCTATCACCTGAAATTCCAACTCCTTTTCGATTGGGCCTGTTATGATCTTCAATTTCACGGCCCCGACGACAGGTTTTGGGCTTCCATCGAAAGCCTGGATAGTCTGCGCCGTCGGAAGGTAATCGGCATCGGTGATGCCGAGTGCTTTTGCGGTCCTTAGAGGAAGGACATTCACGGCTGATCCATCGTCGATAAGGGTCATCGGGAGATATTTACCTTTGCAGATGACCGTGATGTATAGGGCCAGATTGTGATTGGGACCAAATGGTGGCAGATCAGCTTCAGAGAAGGTTATGAGTAGACCTTCTTCCTTTGACTTGCCCTTCAGAAAAGGCATAATAGTGGCTACCATTTCAGAAGGGGTAGCTTGTGAATCGACCTTGATTTCATCGAGAGCCTTAGTCAGTGCTTCTCGATGTGCCTGTGAGCTAACCTGTAGTTGCCATACGGTTAAGTCAGCTCGAACCCTCTTCAATTGCTGGACCAGAGCCGTGTCCGGGCTTGGTTCTTCAGGGGTAGGTTCCGTCCTGGCAGGTTCAGTGACGGATATAGGAGTAGAGCGCCCGGCTGCGGCGAGGTGGTTGGTGGCTAAGGCTTTGGACTTAGCCTTTCGGACCTCTTCAAGGGTGATGGGGACAGCTTCCCCTTTGGTTAAGTAGACATCGTCCTCATCATCGAACCATATCCCATTGATTTGTGGGATAAAAGGAGAAATGAGGTGAGAACAGTGGACTACTTCCCCTGTGAATATAGCATGGGCGCTGAACGGGTTTTCTTTGTTGCTCGGCTTGTCTCCGGGCAACGGGATTTTCCCGCTCTCGATAAGATCTTGGATCAGGTGCTTTAACCTCCAACACTTTTCAGTATCATGCCCGTTAACCCGGTGATACTGACAGTAGGCTTGGGCATTGTAAGTTTTGGGCCTCTTTTCTACTGGAGGTTCTGCAGTTGGGCCTATCGGCTGGATCAGGCCCTTTGAAGATAGCCTTTGTAAGGCATAAGTATAGGTAGTCCCTATATCTGTGAATACCCGATTCGGTGCATTCTTTTTAGATGAGGTGTCCAGCAGGTTTACCTCGTCAAAGATGCTGCGAGTTGCAACTGCAGGTGTGGGCTTGATCGTAGATGAACTCGCCCCTTGATAGCCTTTGGTAGAGGCCTTAGTCAGGCTCTCTAGTCTCAAGTCATCCTCGATTCTCGTGCCCATTTCAGTAAGGACAGCGAAGTTTGGGATGATAGCATACTAGAGATGGACCCGGTAGGATGGGAGTAGATTTTTGACGAAGGCTTCCACTAGGGCCTTCTCGCCGGGCTTGTCGACCAGCTTCACACTCTCGTCCCTCCATCTTTGCAAGTATTTTGTGAACCCTTCTTTGGGCTCTTGAGCCATGACCTCCAGAGTACGCATTGTAGTCTGGATTTCAGTGTTATCGGCGTAGTTCCGAGCAAATTCGGTCGCCACATCATCCCAAGTCTTGTATTTCTTGGGATCGAGCCTGTAGAACCAGGCCCTGGGTGTGGACATGACATAAGTCCACCCCGACGCGGCCACGCGCGGGTTTGGGTAGGCGAATGAATCTCCATATGAAACGGATCGAATTGAAATTTAGGTCTATGTGGAGTCGCCACCGAATTTTGTGGTTATTCAGAACCATTCGAGCCCACTCTATGTCGTAGTGGTCCGTATACAAAATACGGCCCATTTCCGATGTCAGAGTTTATTGGGCTCGTCCCTTTGCATTTGATACCAATACCGACATTATCGGATATTGTGTATTGAATGACTCTCGTGCGCCAACGGTTTCGGGCATCCGGAAACCGAGGTTCTGAGTAAGGGGTGAGGGTACGTGTTGGGAAGCCCACAAAGGACACCCAACCCCGCCCGCACATTAGCGGCCTCTACTAAGAATTCGAATGACTTACAATACGCGCGCTAGTTAAACGGGAAAATGATATGCAAAGAGTATTTTCCCTAAACATGTGAGTGGAATTGAAAAGGGTTTCTAAGTCAATTTAATGCAATTAATTCTACGTCAAAGTGGAATTTTAGCATGTGGGTTCATTTAGTGCAATAAACGAACACAAATTAAATTGGCAAAAGAAACAACAAATGCGTTAGTAGCGATGTAATGACATAACGAATAATAACGGTTTGTGCAAATATAGAATTGAATTGAATGATGTACAAGATGATGCAAGGTTTGAAAAGATAGTATACGCGTGATTAATTATGCACGTGTCGACCTAAGTCATAAAAGATATGAACGAGACTCGAATAACTTGTAGGACTCGCGGTTTGACGCGATAAAGGGGCCACTCGACCGAGTCATTGAGGGACTCGACCGAGTGGACCTCTAAAAAGGGGTTCTGTCCGGATTTCGTGACCCTACTCGACCGAGTTAATGACCAACTCGGCCGAGTACATTGCCACTCGATCGAGTCATTGCGAGACTCGACCGAGTGGAGGTCGGGAAACGTATTTTGCTCAATTTTTGTGATATCACTCGATCGAGTGGCCTATTGTACTCGATCGAGTGGCACCTGTACGAACTAGGTTCGTTTGCAATTTTATTATTGATTTTGAAATTGCTTTTTATTTTTGAGAGTTTGATGATTTTACCGAATCGGACATAAATATTGCACAATTTATGCTCGACTTGACTTTTTATAAATCGCGAACTTTGTTGAACCGAATATAAATATTGTCGAATTTATACTCGATTCTAATTTTGAATACTCGTTGTATCTCACATTCGATTATTTGAATCGATATGGAATACTAGAGTGAAATATAAAAAAAAGATAAATTGATTTTAGTCGTTCTAAATTAATTATCGTGATATGAACAAATCGCGTTAATTAATTCATATGACTTGATTGTTAGACTCGATATCCAATTATGGAATTGGTATCGAATCTAAATTGGACGCTTACTTGAATAGAAAAAAGGACTTGATTCCCTCGACTTCTCCGACATCGAAATAAATCCCTAGGGATTGTGATGTCGGATCCGTGTCAATGGGTTTCGACCCTTATTAAAATACGATGTTTGTTCTTTGAGAAATCGATGTGACATGCGAATAATAATAATGATACAACGATACGAAAATTATTGTTGAAATTGACCTATCTCAATAATCGAGTAATCGGGATATCGGAACAAGCGACCGTCAACGCGTGTGCAGTACACTTGTATATTCGGATTTCCTTATTCCCATATCCCTCATACTCGACACAAATTGATAGGTATTTTAGTTCTTTGGTATTAGTACTATCGATATTATGGTGCAAAGAATAAAATAATAAAAAAACGAAAAAAAGATGATGAGAGGGAGATGAAGATGACGTGAAGAAGAGAAGGAGAAAAGAGAGGGTTTTGACACCCTCAACCTACATGTTCTTGTCTCGGCGCGGACTCGTAACCGTGGCTTTAATACAAGAGTCTTCGAGGTTTATGGAGGTTGAGTTGTGGTGGCTCGGGATCGATTCCTAAAACTAGGTTTAGGGTTTTTTGTTAGTGTAGAATTGCTAGGGTTTGATTAGGGTTTGTAAAAGGTGTAGTATGTGTGTGTATGGTTCCACTAGGGTTTCGAAAGTTGTTCAAAGTTATTGCATGAGGGTTGCTTATATAGGCAAAGCTAGGGTTCCGGTTTAGGGTTACTCGACCGAGTAAAGGGCTAACTCGGTCGAGTGGCCCGTGAAGCCTGCAGCCGGGCTCAAAACAAGCCCACTCGATCGAGTGGCCCAGTCGGGTTGCACGGGTCCATTGTTTTGGACCTTGACTTTGGGTGCTTGATGGGTTTTGTGTTTGACTTGGACTTTTGATGCTTGAGGGTTCGTTTTGCATGTTTCGGAAACGACTTTGACCGGGGTTGACCCAATCGCAAAAGGTCGGTTTTAATTTCGGTGTCGGTTTTGGCCCAAATTAGTCTTGTTTGACTCGAAATGGTCTGTTGGGCCTGGATTTGAGGTTGATTTTGTGATACTTGTACTCTGTAAGTGTGTTAGCCAGCGATTAATGGATTTGAGCCCGTATCCGGGCGCATAGAAGCATGTTAGCGTCCGATCATCATCGGGTGTTTTTTTTTTGGGAACTGCCATAGACACCTGGCAGTCAAAATGCGGGTGTCTACAGAGCCCCCACTCTGACTGAGGCTTGGACAGGGCGAAAGTCAGAGTATCCACCAGGCCAATCGAGGATTGAAACCTGGCGGACTTCCGGCCGGGTCGTTTATAGTCCATTAGACTCGCGTGAAGGGCTCGCCAGCCATAGGCTAGAAGTCATACCTGAGCTGATGACGATACTCCGTGGGGCATTTGGACTTGTCGCATAAGTCCTGGGTGCGCCTGTATGTTGGCCCATCCCGTGAAAATGCTGGGGAGGTATAGCGGTTTGCATGTCCCTGTTTGAGCCGTACCTGTACAAGTCACATAAAATGCATGCAACACATAGGTAGTAAAATGACTCGCGCTGGGGAGAAGTGATTTTTTGAAATTTTGAAATTTTCGAAATCTTGAAAATTTTGAGATTTTTGAATTTAGAAATCTTGATATTTTGACTCCTAACAAAGATTAAGAAAGTTCGGGATGGAGATTTCCGCGCTAGTATTGAGACTAGGATTGCGGTTTGATTCCTATTGAGATTAGGAAATTTTCCTAAATAGTTTGCAGGGCTAAGGCTATATATGGCTCCTTCTTGCTCTTGATTTTCTTCACAAATTCCACACAAATCAGACTCTTCTTAAAAGGAAGTCTCTTTATTTCCCTTGAGTCAAGAGAAAGTCTCTCCTTTTTTAGAAGTTTAGCCATGGGAATCGATAGGTTGAGTGGGATGTTGCAGGAGTGGTCCCGTCGCTTTAGGGACACGGATAGGCTGGCTTTGAACCATACGGGGATAACCCAATTGTACCCGTTCCGTCAGACGGTGGTTGACCGCTATTTTCTGGATGCTTGCTTAGCTTATTGGGATGACATATATCATGTCTTTGCTTTCCCTCGGGGCGAAGTCTGCCCTCTACCTGAGGAGATTGCAGCTATAGGAGGATGGAACCCGATACTCCGTCCCGCCGTCCCGTACTCGATCTATGACCCGAGGAGGAAGCTGAGAGAATTTTTGGGGCTCTCCCACAATGAGGTGTCCCGTATGATGGAGGGTGATAATATTTCTCTGATCGACTTGGCTGAGAAATTTATGAATCCTCTCGATGTTCGGGTTAGACCGGCTTACGGTCGTAGGGCTTTCTCTTATTGCAGTGGTTGTACCCTTTTGATGGGTTGCCTACGTATCCACAAATAGCGGAATCAAACCAAACGTAGTTCGAAATTTGATTTGATTGATTTTTGCAACTTTCGAAATACATCAAGATTATTAATTCGAGATGTGCGACAGTAGAATAATTAACTCTAGCTTATTGACTTGTCTATAATTTTTGAAAATCTATAAAAAGACAAATTTTTATAAATTTTTGCAAATGACATTGAGATGGGGTTTATGGGTAGTAGCGCTTCAGCTGGTCCAAGTTGGTTGGGTTGACAAATTCGTTCCCGTCCAAGTCTGTCAGCATCACCGCTCCTCCTGATAGGACCTTCTTGACTAAGTATGGCCCAGCCCAGTTGGGTTTGAATTTACCCCTTGGGTCAACCGGTAGTAAGGCACGAACCGATTTTAGGACCAAATCCTCTTCTTTGATGTTTCGGGGTCTAACTCTTTTGTTGAAAGCCCGTTGGATTCTTTTTTGATATATTTGAATGTTATTGAGAGCCCGGAATCGCCGTTCGTCTAAAAGGACTAGCGAATCGTATCGGGCTTGGACCCAATCTGCTTCAGGTACTTGGCTTTCAAGTAAAATCCTGAGGGACGACACTTTTAGCTCGACTGGTTGGACCGCTTCCATTCCGTATGTCAAGTAATACGGGGTTGCCCCGGTCGCGGTGCGGATTGAGGTTCGATATCCCCATAGGGCAAAAGGTATTTTATCGGGCCAGTCCCGGTAATTCTCAGCCACCTTTTTAAGTATGGTGACAATTGTTTTATTCGCCGCTTCTACCGCTCCATTTGTTTGAGGTCGGTAAGGCGAAGATGTATGCCCTTGAATTTTATATTTTGCCAGCAATGTGGCAGTTTCGGCTTGAAAGTGGGTCCCGTGATCGCTGATGAACTCGTGAGGGATCCCATACCGGCATATTATTTTATTTTGGATAAACTTGGCCACGTGCTTGGCGTTCAAGACACGGTATGACTCGGCTTCGACCCATTTGGTGAAGTAGTCGATGGCCACTAAAATGAAGCAATGACCTCCCGTCCCGGAAGGATGCACCTTTCCAATTATGTCTATTCCCTATGTCGAAAACGGCCATGGTGATGTCATGGTATATAAGAGGGAAGATGGCATATGTTGTACATTGGCAAAGATCTGACAGTTATGGCAGTGTTTGACATACACCTGACAGTCTGTTTCCATGGTGTTCCAATAGTACCCGAGCCTCATGATTTTTCGGGCTAGCATATGGGCGTTCATATGCGGGCCGTTTTCACCGTCGTGTACTTCGGCCATTACCTTTTCAGCCTGTATTTTATCGATGCATAGGAATAGAGCCTCTTGTGCCGTCTTTTTGTACAGTTGCCCGTCGTCCGTGCGAACGAATTGGGTTGCCAATCTCCGCAGTGCTTTCTTGGCCCGGTTTTCAGTTCCCGGGGGATATTCTCCCGTTGCCAAGTAGGTTAGGACAGTTTGATACCATGGTTCCGGGTCAGTTATCTCGATATCCTGAATGGCGTGGATGTAGGCTGACTCGGACCTTCTTTCGACACAGATTGGCATGCTGGTCAGGTGATCCGGGATGTTCAGTAAAGATGCTAATTTGGAAAGTGCATCTGCGAACTGATTCTCTTCCCGAGGCAGATAAATGTATTCTACCTTTTGGAATTGTTTCTCTAGAACCCTTACGCGTGCTTGATAAGCCACGAGATTGGCGTTCCGAGTTTTCCATTTTTGGAGTGCTTGATTGATGACCAATGATGAATCACCGTGGACCCGGAGGTTTGTTACTCCTAAATCAGCGGCGGCTTGCAACCCGTGAATGCATGCTTCGTATTCGGCTGCGTTGTTGGTCACGTCGAAGTCCAACTTGATGGATAAGGGAGTGTGTTCCCCTCGGGGTGAAATTAACAGGATTCCGACCCCAAATCCTCGAAAGTTGGATGCCCCATCGAAATATAGATCCCACACCTCCGTATCGGTATGGAATATGTCTTCATCAGGAAAGGCCCATGTATCGGTGTGGCCTTCTTCGGATATTGGGTTGTCAGCGAGGAACTCGGCAACTACCCGGCCTTTGATGGCTTTTAATGGTACAAATTTGAGGTCGAACTCGGATAACATTAAAGTCCATCTTCACATCCTGCCGTTGAGGATGGGCTTCTCGAATAAGTACTTGATAGGATCCATTTTGGATAACACATGTACCTCGTGACTGAGCATGTAATGTCGGAGCTTTTTAGTGGCCCAAACCAATGTTAGGCACGTCTTTTCGAGCATTGTATATTTGCACTCATATTCGAGGAACTTTTTACTGATGTAGTAAATAGCCCGTTCTTCTGAATCGACTGTCTGGGCCAGCATAGCCCCCATGGCCGTCTCCGTCGTCGTTAGGTATAACGACAAAGGCAGACCGTGTTGAGGTGGCATTAGTACTGGCGGAGCAGACAGAATCTCCTTGATTTTGTCGAAAGCCGCTTGACATTTGTCGTCCCACAGCACCCGTTCTCCGATTTTTAGCTTTTTGAAGATGGGTTCACATACCATGGTTAATTTTGAAATGAACCGGCTGATGTATTGGACTTTCCCGAGAAACCCCCGTATTTCTTTTTCGGTTTTGGGTGGTTGCATCTCGGTGATGGCTTTGATTTTAGCTGGGTCGACCTCGATGCCGCGTTGGCTAACGATATGGCCCAGTAATTTGCCCGACGTTACCCCAAAACTGCATTTTTGTGGGTTCAGTCTCATGTTTTATTTACGTAGCCGGGTGAAGAACTTTCTTAGGGCTGAAATGTGCCCGCTTCGGTCCTTGGATTTGACGATCATGTCGTCCACATAGACCTCCACTTCCTTATGCATCATGTCGTGGAGCAAAGTAGTGGCGGTCCGTTGATAAGTGGCCCCGGCGTTGATAAGCCCAAATGGCATGACGGTGTAACAGTAAGTACCCCAAGGTGTAATGAAGGTGGTCTTACCCATATCCTCTTCTGCCATTTTAATCTGATTGTACCCGGCGTACCTGTCCATGAACGATAGAAGGGCATGATCGGCCGTGTTATCCACCAGTATGTCGATGTGTGGTAACGAAAAATCGTCTTTTGGGCTTGCCTTGTTAAGATCCCGGAAGTCCACGCAAACCCGCACCTTGCCGTCCTTCTTGGGTACCGGCACGATGTTTGCAACCCAGTCTGGATATTCAGACACTTGTATAAAGCCTGCTTTAAATTGTTTATCGACCTCTTCCTTGACTTTAAGAGACCACTCGGGCTTCATTCTTCTAAGTTTTTGCTTTACCGGCTTGCACCCATCTTTGATGGGTATTCGGTGTTCGGCTATCTCCCGGTCTATACCCGGCATGTCCTTGTAGGACCATGCAAAGACATCTTTGAATTCCTGGAGGAGGTCTGCGAATTGTTTTCTCTCCTCTGGATCTAAAGATAGGCCCAACTTAAGCATCTGGGGCTCTAAAGTGGTTCCCACGTTGATGGACTCGGTTTCTTCGATTACCGGATCTCGGGATTCCCTTTGCTTGAGCTGCTCGACCAGATGTTGAGGTAGGGGTACCTGTTCGTCGGGTTTCTCAATGTCATTGCATATAAAATTTTTGAAATTGAGAAAATTTTGGAAATAAGACAAGTCGTAAACAGAACGGTGTTCGTTATTATTATTGATGGTAAATTTTGAAAATAGCTCGAATAGAGCTGCCATCTGATCATTGGTCAGTGGCGGGATAGGGAGAGGTCTTGGGACAGGCCCCGAGACCTCAGTGGATAAGGGAAGAGGGGTTACAGACTCGACTTTAGCACCAGACCCTCTAGACTCGGACTCTGACTCCGACTCGGTATCCGGCATGTCTCCCTCGCCGGTGGTTAGCTTGTAGACCCGTCCTTGACCGTTGGTCCATTTTATGGTCTTCCTCCAAGCCCTCGTCTCGGTGTTGGTACCGACCTCGGTGATTAGCTTGGTTGGATCAAACCGATCGCTGCGAAGGATCAGGTTGACCAAGTCGTCTTTCGGAGCGGGGATGGCCTTGTCTTCTCCGAATAAGAGCCCCAGCACGGGCTCGGAGTTGTTTTCGCCCTCCTTTGATTCGGCCTGGACGATGGTGAATATATCATCAGGGATGAAATTGCATTCCCGAGCCTTTTTGGTCTCGGGATATGTGATGGTGGGTCGGTAGAGGCCCACTTGGACGGCTCCGAAGACCGGAGTGACGAAGTAATCCGTTAACTTCAGGCTATAAGGGCTTATGTAAGTACCCTTGAGAATGTCGATGGCTTTGTGAATACCGGCCCGAACCACGTTTTCTGGGGTTATAGCGTACCCCAATCCGAAATGTGATTCGCCATCATTTAGAACCTCGATAATCCTCCCAGCTGGAAGGTATGGCCTTGAGGTTATTCCGGGTAGGTAACCCAGATTTTGTAGCATCGTGTCGATGCTAGTTGTGAAATAGGGCCTAAAGAGATATTCTTCTTCGATCGTGCCCACGAAATCAAATCCTCGTGGGTCGGCCCGACCCGTAGCGTTGCAGTGATTAGTGTAGTTTGTAGTGCCTATTTCGTAGTATTTTGGTCCCATTTTCCTTGTGGAATCGCTCCTTGGGAGCGGTTTAGGGGCTTCTTATGCTTTCTTTAGTTCGTTTCAGGTTCCCGAGACCGATTTGGAAGAGTTGGAGCGATTCCGACTCTATACATACACATTTTGGAGCCAACGGAGTAAAGGAACGATGACTCGATGCTTCGGAATCGACCCCGAGACCTTGGGACCCAATCCCGAGCCTCCGAGACCCAATCCCGAGTCCCGAGAATCGATGAGAAGCTCATGTGAAGCAAGGAGAAACCAAAAGGGTCATATTGGAGGCCTACAAGACTCATCCCCGACGGGTATGCACCTCATCCCGTCGGGGATGAAGTGCACTTTGGAGGGTGCCACTGCAAGGCCGTCCCGGTCGGGACCAACCCGTCCCGGTCGGGATGGTGGGCCCGTCCCGGTCGGGATGATCCGTCCCGGTCGGGACCAAATAGCTGTAGTCCGCATTTCTTTCTTTCTTCTCCCTTCCATTTGTAACCCTATAAATACTTCCCTCTTGTATTGTTTATGGATCCTACATTAGTTTTAGCCTCTCTTAAGCCTCTCTACAACATATAAACCCTAGATTTAGTTCCTCATATTAGTTTGAATCTCTCATTAATCCTTAGTTAATTTTAGTTAATCCTAGTTAATTAGTGCTTGTATTAAGAAGATACTTGAAGACTTCTCCAAGATTGACAACCTTGGGATTATTTGGGTTTCTCTTTTATGCAAGATTTCATCTTTTCTTCATCTAGTGTTGGTATAAACTTCCTTTACTCTTATTCCTTGTTATTAATTCAAGTTTGAATCTTTGATTAGTGTTGATTGTTATTGTTTATATTGTTCTTGATGATGAATGTTTGGATTGTGAAGTTGTTTTATCCTTTCATTGTTGTAGTTAGTTTGACCATGAGTGAGTAGTTTATTTGTGGGTTAGTAGGGGGATTAAGGGTAGATTATGGGTGATTAGGGTTTGATTGGGGGTAAGGGTGATTCTTTATTGTTAGTCACACATTTGGCACACCATGTGTTTGTTGATATGCTTGTATGGGTTGTAGCGGCCATGCTTCTCATGCTAGTCTTCTTCTACTCATTATTTGCTTTGTGTGTGGTTATGTTGAGCATAGTCATCGACATCGGTTTAAGTTGCGATTGCCCGGACCGAACCTAGCAATTAGGAGGCACCTACACCCTTAACTACCCAAGTCACCCTACTACACTTATGAACCCGACCTAACCCACTCCTTTTTTCCATATTTGATTCATCTTGTTATTTAATCATCACTTCCTTAGGTTGCTAGTTAGTTGGATTATTAGCATTGTTTAGCACTTCTCTTTAGTTTGCTAGTTGGTTTGTGTTTAGTTATTCTAGCTTAACCTCGTTTAGCCTAGTTGATTGTTAGTCTACTTCCTACTTCTCCTCTCATCATAATTCATCTAGTAGTAGCTCTTTGTGTTTGTTTAGTAGCATAGTCTAGTTTTAGGCCGATTTAGTCTAAACCTTGCAATACCGTCTCTGTGGACACGACCCGACTTACCCTAACTACCGTTAGGTGTTAGTTGGTTAATTAATTGGTGGCGGGATCCCGCCACCATCATGCAGCTTGCTACGGTAATTGGGGTCGCCTCCAGTGTGATGATATCGTCTTTAAGGGGCATCTTGACTTTTCGATGGAGGGTAGATGACACGGCCTTGACTGCGTGGATCCAAGGCCTTCCCAGCAAGAGATTGAATGATGAGGTGACATCTATCACCTGAAATTCCAATTCCTTTTCGATTGGGCCCGTTATGATCTACGGCCCCGGCGACAGGTTTTGGGCTTCCGTCGAACGCTTGGATAGTCTGCGCCGTCGGAAGGTAATTGGCATCGGTGATGCCGAGTGCTTTTGCGGTCCTTAGAGGGAGGACATTCACGGCTGATCCATCGTCGATAAGGGTCATCGGGAGATATTTACCTTCGCAGATGACCGTGATGTATAGGGCCAGATTGTGATTGGGCCCAAATGGTGGCAGATCGGCTTCAAAGAAGGTTATGAGTGGGCCCTCTTTTTTGGATTTGCCCTTATGGTAAGGCATAATGGTGGCTACCATTTCAGCAGGGGTACCCTCTGAATCAACCTTGATTTCATCGAGAGCCTTAGTCAGTGCTTCCCGATGAGCTTGCGAGCTAACCAATAGTTGCCATATGGTTAGATCAGCTCGGACCCTCTTCATTTGTTGGACCAGAGTCGTGTCTGGGCTTGGTTCTTCGAGGGTGGGTTCCGTCCTGGCAGGTTCAGTGACGGATATAGGGATGGAACACCCAGCTGCAGCGAGATGATTGGCGGCTAAGGCCTTGGACTTAGCCTTTCGGACCTCTTCAAGGGTGATGGGGACAGCTTCCCCTTTGGTTAAGTACACATCATCCTCGTCGACGAACCATATCCCGTTGATTTGTGGGATATAGGGAGAGATGAGGTGAGAACAGTCAATTACCTCACCGGTGAAGATAGCATGGGCGCTGAACGGGTTTTCTTTGTTGCTCGGCTTGTCTCCGGGCAATGGGATTTTCCCGCTCTCGATAAGGTCTTGGATCAGGTGTTTTAACCTCCAACACTTTTCAGTATCATGCCCGTTACCCCGGTGATACTGACAGTAGGCTTGGGCATTGTAAGTTTTTGGCCTCTTTTCTACTGGAGGTTCTGTAGTTGGGCCTATCGGCTGGATCAGGCCCTTTGATGATAGCCTTTGTAAGGCGTAAGTATAGGTAGTCCCTATATCTGTGAATACCCGATTTGGTGTATTCTTCTTAGATGAGGTGTCGAGCAGGTTTACCTCGTCGAAGATGCTGCGAGTTGGAACTGTAGGTGTGGGCTTGATCGTAGATGAACTTGCCCCTTGATAGCCCTTGGTAGAGGCCTTAGTCAGGCTCTCTAGTCTCAAGTCATCCTCGATTCTCGTGCCCATTTCAGTAAGGACAGCGAAGTTTGGGATGATATCATAATGGAGATGGACCCCGTAGGATGGGAGTAGATTTTTGACGAAGGCTTCTACTAGGGCTTTCTCGCCGGGCTTGTCAACCAGCTTCACACTCTCGGCCCTCCATCTCTGCAAGTATTTTGTGAACCCCTCTTTGGGCTCTTGGGCCATTACCTCCAGAGTACGCATTGTAGTCTGGATTTCAGTGTTATCGGCGTAGTTCCGAGCAAATTCGGTCGCCACATCATCCCAAGTCTCGTATTTCTTGGGGCGAGCCTGTAGAACCAGGCCCTGTGATGCTTCTCCAGGGAGGAAGGGAATAGGTGCCTGAACATGGTGGACTTTACCCCTTTGACCGCCATGAAGTCTTTGAAGGCCCGGATGTGATGGACCGGGTCTTCGGTACCCTCAAACATAGGAATTCCCGTCAAGTTGAGGTTGGCAGGTAGCTCATTACTCAAAGGTGCATAAATGCGAGCATTTTCGGAGTAGATTGAGTTGCTTGTTGATAGGTGAACTTGCTCTTCGAGCCTGCGAACAACACTGACCAATTCGGCTATGGGCCCAGTGGAATCAGCTCCTTCAACTGGGACCGTCTTCTCTACGGTGCTCAGGCGAGTGTCCAAAGTTGCTTGGTTAGCAAGGATGGAGGTTAGTTGAATCTCGATTTTGGCTAGGGCATTTTTCAATTCTTCCATCTTGCGTTGATGTCGGGTTGTGGCTGGCCTGTCTGTAAGAACACCGCGTAATCAGAAACTAGCCCAGAAATCCCGGAACAGAAAGTATATCCCGAACGAGACTAAAAGGGAAATGACTCGAGAAAGACACCTAGACGGGTGACTTGTGAAGTGTGGGCCTTCCTTAGGATTCGGTGAGTGGGCCTAGTCCTGCTCGAAGGAAGGTTCACGTGGGACATCCCCAGACTTTTGACTCGATTGTGTTGACGGACCCTCCCCTGTAAGAGTATGTCCTACTTAGGTGGGCCTTGCCTTAGTCTAATAAGGCGGACTGGGATAGGGAAGAAACTCGTGATATAAGATCGACAGAGTTTCGACACTAGAGAAACTTGACAACTTAAGACATGACCCGACACGGCTAAATATGGGAAGTCCTAAGAAGAGAAAGGTTTTGAAAATTGATTGATTTGAAAAAGGACCGAGTGGACTCGGTGAATGGCCCAAATTTCCGAAAAAGAGGACGAAAAGTCATTGGGCCATGAGTTTTGAAAGTTCGAGTTTTGATTTGGGCAGCATACCGGCTAGAAAATAGGCTATTTTGAGTAAAATCATAAGTCCTAAATTCGGTATGTCCCGGGTTTTGAAAATTGAATATCTTGAAAAGGATGCAATTTTTGAAAAGTTGACATTTTTGAAAACGACTCGGAAACCAAGTAGCACGTAGTCACACAAGCATTATAACGACGTCATGTATGCTCTACACTAAGTCTCGGTCGGTCTGAGAGGGTCTATACCAGTGTACATAGTCTAGACGTTGATCGGGACGGACTCTCTAAGTCGAATTGAGCTTAGAACATGCCACGAAACCCACTCGAATCGACTATGGACACCTTTTGACATATCCATGTTGGAGTACATCAATGGTATGGTGGGACGTCGGTCACCAGTACCGGCCCGGGAAAATATGGGTTATGCATGAACCGTAAAACTAAAACGCGTATTGTATTTGTCAAACGATTTCTATTCGAGTCTCACCCTGAGGATGCCGATGGTAAGTCACGCATCAGTTAATCCCCAGCGGAGTCGCCAAATTGTGGACATGACATAGGTCCACCCCGACGCGGCCACGCGCGGGTTTGGGTAGGCGAATGAATCTCCATATGAAACGGATCGAATTGAAATTTAGGTCTATGTGGAGTCGCCACCGAATTTTGTGGTTATTCAGAACCATTCGAGCCCACTCTATGTCGTAGTGGTCCGTATACAAAATACGGCCCATTTCCGATGTCAGAGTTTATTGGGCTCGTCCCTTTGCATTTGATACCAATACCGACATTATCGGATATTGTGTATTGAATGACTCTCGTGCGCCAACGGTTTCGGGCATCCGGAAACCGAGGTTCTGAGTAAGGGGTGAGGGTACGTGTTGGGAAGCCCACAAAGGACACCCAACCCCGCCCGCACATTAGCGGCCTCTACTAAGAATTCGAATGACTTACAATACGCGCGCTAGTTAAACGGGAAAATGATATGCAAAGAGTATTTTCCCTAAACATGTGAGTGGAATTGAAAAGGGTTTCTAAGTCAATTTAATGCAATTAATTCTACGTCAAAGTGGAATTTTAGCATGTGGGTTCATTTAGTGCAATAAACGAACACAAATTAAATTGGCAAAAGAAACAACAAACGCGTTAGTAGCGATGTAATGACATAACGAATAATAACGGTTTGTGCAAATATAGAATTGAATTGAATGATGTACAAGATGATGCAAGGTTTGAAAAGATAGTATACGCGTGATTAATTATGCACGTGTCGACCTAAGTCATAAAAGATATGAACGAGACTCGAATAACTTGTAGGACTCGCGGTTTGACGCGATAAAGGGGCCACTCGACCGAGTCATTGAGGGACTCGACCGAGTGGACCTCTAAAAAGGGGTTCTGTCCGGATTTCGTGACCCTACTCGACCGAGTTAATGACCAACTCGGCCGAGTACATTGCCACTCGATCGAGTCATTGCGAGACTCGACCGAGTGGAGGTCGGGAAACGTATTTTGCTCAATTTTTGTGATATCACTCGATCGAGTGGCCTATTGTACTCGATCGAGTGGCACCCGTACGAACTAGGTTCGTTTGCAATTTTATTATTGATTTTGAAATTGCTTTTTATTTTTGAGAGTTTGACGATTTTACCGAATCGGACATAAATATTGCACAATTTATGCTCGACTTGATTTTTTATAAATCGCGAACTTTGTTGAACCGAATATAAATATTGTCGAATTTATACTCGATTCTAATTTTGAATACTCATTGTATCCCACATTCGATTATTTGAATCGATATGGAATACTAGAGTGAAATATAAAAAAAAAGATAAATTGATTTTAGTCGTTTTAAATTAATTATCGTGATATGAACAAATCGCGTTAATTAATTCATATGACTTGATTGTTAGACTCGATATCCAATTATGGAATTGGTATCGAATCTAAAATGGACGCTTACTTGAATAAAAAAAAAGGACTTGATTCCCTCGACTTCTCCGACATCGAAATAAATCCCTAGGGATTGTGATGTCGGATCCGTGTCAATGGGTTTCGACCCTTATTAAAATACGATGTTTGTTCTTTGAGAAATCGATGTGACATGCGAATAATAATAATGATACAACGATACGAAAATTATTGTTGAAATTGACCTATCTCAATAATCGAGTAATCGGGATATCGGAACAAGCGACCGTCAACGCGTGTGCAGTACACTTGTATATTCGGATTTCCTTATTCCCATATCCCTCATACTCGACACAAATTGATAGGTATTTTAGTGCTTTGGTATTAGTACTATCGATATTATGGTGCAAAGAATAAAATAATAAAAAAACGAAAAAAAGATGATGAGAGGGAGATGAAGATGACGTGAAGAAGAGAAGGAGAAAAGAGAGGGTTTTGACACCCTCAACCTACATGTTCTTGTCTCGGCGCGGACTCGTAACCGTGGCTTTAACACAAGAGTCTTCGAGGTTTATGGAGGTTGAGTTGTGGTGGCTCGGGATCGATTCCTAAAACTAGGTTTAGGGTTTTTTGTTAGTGTAGAATTGCTAGGGTTTGATTAGGGTTTGTAAAAGGTGTAGTATGTGTGTGTATGGTTCCACTAGGGTTTCGAAAGTTGTTCAAAGTTATTGCATGAGGGTTGCTTATATAGGCAAAGCTAGGGTTCCGGTTTAGGGTTACTCGACCGAGTAAAGGGCTAACTCGGTCGAGTGGCCCGTGAAGCCTGCAGCCGGGCTCAAAACAAGCCCACTCGATCGAGTGGGTGGGTCACTCGATCGAGTGGCCCAGTCGGGTTGCACGGGTCCATTGTTTTGGACCTTGACTTTGGGTGCTTGATGGGTTTTGTGTTTGACTTGGACTTTTGATGCTTGAGGGTTCGTTTTGCATGTTTCGGAAACGACTTTGACCGGGGTTGACCCAATCGCAAAAGGTCGGTTTTAATTTCGGTGTCGGTTTTGGCCCAAATTAGTCTTGTTTGACTCGAAATGGTCTGTTGGGCCTGGATTTGAGGTTGATTTTGTGATACTTGTACTCTGTAAGTGTGTTAGCCAGCGATTAATGGATTTGAGCCCGTATCCGAGCGCATAGAAGCATGTTAGCGTCCGATCATCATCGGGTGTTTTTTTTTTTTTTTGGGAACTGCCATAGACACCTGGCAGTCGAAATGCGGGTGTCTACACTGGGATGCTTCTCCAAAGAGGAAGGGAATAGGTGCTAGAACATGGCGGACTTTACCCCTTTGACTGCCATGAAGTCTTTGAAGGCCCGGATGTGATGGACCGGGTCTTCGGTACCCTCAAACATAGGAATTCCCGTCAAGTTGAGGTTGGCAGGTAGCTCGTTATTCAAAGGTGAATAAATGCGAGCATTTTCGGAGTGGATTGAGTTGCTTTTCGATAAGTGAACTTGCTCCTCGAGCCTGCGAACAACACTGACCAATTCGGCTATGGGCCCAGTGGGCTCAGCTCCTGCAACAGGGACCGTCTTCTCCACAGTACTCAGGCGAGTGTCCAAAATTGCTTGGTTAGCAAGGATGGAGGTCAGTTGAGTCTCGATCTTGGTTAGGGCATCTTTCAACTCTTCCATTTTGCGTTGATGTCGGGTTGCGGGTGGCCTGTCTGTAAGAACACCGCGTAATCAGAAACTGGCCCGAATCCCGGAATAGCAAGTACATCCCGAACAAGACTAAAAGAGGAAATGACTCGAAGAAAGACACCTAGACGGGTGACTTGTGGAGTGTGGGCCTTCCTTAGGATTCGGCGGGTGGGCCTAGTCCTGTTCGAAGGAAGGTTCACGTGAGACATCCCCAGACTTTTGACTCGATTGTGTGATCGGGCCTTCCTTCGTAGGAGTATGTCCTACTTAGGTGGGCCTTGCCTTAGTCTAATAAGGCGGACTGGGATAGGGAAGAAGCTCGTGATGTAAGATCGACAGAGTTTCGACGCTAGAGACCTCTACAACTTATGACCTGACCCGACACCGCTAAATACGGGAAGTCCTAAAAAGAGGGGAAGTTTTGAAAATTGATTAATTTTGAAGAAGTCCGAGAAAACTCGGTTGAAGGCCCAATTTTTCAAATAAAACGAAAAAGGAATTGGGCCGAGGGTTTCGAAAGTTCGAAATGCTTTTCGAGTTTTGAATTGGGCAGCATACCGTCTAGAAAATAGGCTATTTTGAGTAAAAATCATAAGTCCTAAATTCGGTATGTGTCCCGGGTTTTGAAATCGAATGTCTTTAAAAAGATGCAATTTTTTGAAAAGTTGACATTTTTGAAAACGACTCGGAAACCAAGTAGCACGTAGTCACACAAGCATTATAACGACGTCATGTATGCTCTACACTAAGTCTCTGTCGGTCTAAGAGGGTCTATACCAGTGTACATAGTCTAGACGTTGATCGGGACGGACTCTCTAAGTCGAATTGAGCTTAGAACATGCCGCGAAACCCACTCGAATCGACTATGGACACCTTTTGACATATCCATGTTGGAGTACATCAATGGTATGGTGGGACGTCGGTCACCAGTACCGGCCCGGAAAAATATGGGTTATGCATGAACCGTAGAACTAAAATGCGTATTGTATTTGTCAAACGATTTCTATTCGAGTCTCACCCTGAGGATGCCGATGGTAAGTCACGCATCAGTTAATCCCCAGCGGAGTAGCCAAATTGTGGACATGACATAGGTCCACCCCGACGCGGCCACGCGCGGGTTTGGGTAGGCGAATGAATCTCCATAGGAAACGGATCGAATTGAAATTTAGGTCTATGTGGAGTCGCCACCGAATTTTGTGGTTATTCGGAACCATTCGAGCTCACTCTATGTCGTAGTGGTCCGTATACAAAATACGGCCCATTTCTAATGTCAGAGTTTATTGGGCTCGTCCATTTGCATTTGATACCAATACCGACATTATCGGATATTGTGTATTGAATGACTCTCTTGCGCCAACGGTTTCGGGCATCCGGAAACCGAGGTTCTGAGTAAAGGGTGAGGGTACGTGTTGGGAATCCCACAAAGGACACCCAACCCCGCCCGCACATTAGCGACCTCTACTAAGAATTCGAATGACTTTCCAATACGCGCGTTAGTTGAACGGGAAAAAGATATGCAAAGATTATTTTCCCTAAACATGTGAATGGAATTGAAAAGGGTTTCTATGTCGATTTAATGCAATTAATTCTACGTCAAAGTGGAATTTTAGCATGTGGGTTCATTTTAGTAAAATAAAATAAACGACAAAAATCGACAAAGGAAACAATCAAACCATTAGTAACGATGTAACGAGTAATAAATTGAATAAAGATATAGATGTGATGAATGCATGATTTTGGAAAGAATAGTAGGTCACGTGATGGATTAACACGTGTTGACCGAGGTCAAGGAAAAAAATATGTCGAGATCTAAAAAAAATGTTTTGTCTAAAAAAATGATGTTCGAAGAATTATAATAAAAAAGAGCGAAATTGTTTTCTTCGGAAAATTGATGATTTTATTAAATCGCGTACAAATATTGCGTAATTTGCACTCGACTTAATATTTTCGATATTCGTCGTATTCAATATTCGATTATGAAATCGATATTAAATACTTGGAATAATTTATACTCGATTTTAATTTTGATGCTCGTCATATCCCATATCCGATTATTGAATCGGTATGAAATGCTAGAGCGAAAACTTGAAGAAAATAATATAAGTCGTTTTAAATTAACTAGCACGATATAAATTTTCTCCGCGTTTATTAATGTCGTAATTAATTCAATTGAATTAGAGGACATCTATATTAGCATCAACGAAAATCGTGTTAATTAATTAATTTGACTAAATCATTAGATTCGACATCCAATTATGGAACTGGTTTCGAATCTAATAGATCGACACCTTAAAAAAAACTCGCCTTGATTCCCTCCGCATCCCGACATCATAATTAATTCTTGCGAATTGTTTGATGTCGGATCCGCATCAACGGGTTTCGACCCTTATTAAAATACGATGTTTGCTTTTGAAAATCGATGTGATTGTATGACTCGAACAATGATGAAAACGAAAATAAAATTTAAAAAAAAAACAAAATTTATTGTTTAAGTTAATTTATCTCAATAATCAAATAATCGGGGTATTGGAACAAGCGACCGTCAACGCTGTGTGCAGTACACTTGTATATTCGTGTTTCCTTATTCCGATACCCCTCTTATTCGACACAAATCGATAAGTATTTTAATGTTTTGTATTAGTTATTATCGATATTATGATGCAATAAAGAAAAAAAAAAGAAAAAAGAAAAAAAAGTAAGAAAAAGCGAAGAAGATGACGAGAGGAAGAGAAGAAGGAGAGAACGGGGTTTTGACACCCTCAACCTACATGTTCTTGTCTCGGATCGAACTCGTAACCGTGGCTTTAACACAAGAGTCTTCGAGGTTTTATGGAGGTTAAGTTATGGTGGCTCGGGATTGATTCCTAAAACTAGGTTTAGGGTTTTTTTGCTAGTGTAGAATTGCTAGGGTTGGATTAGGGTTTGTAATAGATGTTGCACGTGTGTGTAGGGTTGCTCTAGGGTTTTTTTTCAATGTGTGAAAGTGTGTTGCATGAGGGTATTTATATAGGCATGGTCATGCACTTTGGTGTCTAGGGTTTTGCCTTGACGGACTTGACCTAATGGCCCGTCTGAAGATGGACTGTTGGTTTTGCTTCTTGAGTTGGACTTTTGATGTTGTGAATGGTTGTTTTGTATGTCTCGGAAACGACCTTGACCAGGGTTGACCCAATCGCAAAAAAGTCGGTTTTAATTCCGGTGTCGGTTTTGGCCCAAATTAGTCTTGTTTGGCTCGGAACGGTCCGCTGGGCCTGGATTCGAGGTTGATTTTGTGAGATTTGTACTCTGTAAGTGTGTTAGCCAGTGATTAATGGATTTGAGCCCGTATCCGAGCGCATAGAAGCACGTTAGCGTTCGATCATCATCGGGTGTTTTTTGGAAACTGCCATAGACACCTGGCAGTCAAAATGCGGGTGTCTACAGAGACCTATACTGCATCTCTATATCTAATTAATTGAATATCTAAATTCGAAAATTAATTCTCGAATAAGTCATATATCGTTCATTCATTTACGTGTCATTACAAGTAAATCTTTCGCCGACATTGTTGATTATGACAGTTACTAAATCAAAAAAATGTCTTAAACGAAATCGTCCAACAAAAAGTTGTACATAACCCCGTGATTATTAACGGGTATTACACTACTCTATTTCGAATTCATTTTGTACATGAATAGTTAAATACTACTCTCGTAAAATACTCAACAAAAAAGGTTACAGGAGATCGTCTGACAATATGTACTGGGACGGGATATATTTATCTTTTACACTTTGTTTTAAAAAACTAACAGAGGGTACAAAAAATGGGTGTAGAAATAAAAACACTAAATTAAGTAATAATGATAATATTTTTGGGTTGCAACCCGACCCGTTGAATCAACAAAAATTAAAATTGATAAATTTATATTTATATACTTCGGTATAGTTATCTTTGAATTTATAATTAAGCAATTAACATTTTAAATTAAAATATACTCCGTAATAAAATTTACAATTTAATTAATACATTCGAGTATGTTTTTATCATTTAATAATATAATAATTTAAAATTTGAATTTAATTTTTTTTAAATATAAACATTATACTTCGTAGTTCAAGAGTATAAAAATAATGCTATACTCTTAAATAAATAAAAATTTGATGAGAAAAATATTTTTTTGAGCTTAAATCGTCAGAAGATTTTGTATTTTAATTGATGAAAATATGTCGTTTAGTATTTAAAATTACTTTAAAGTAATTCACGGTCAAGTTTTTCATAAAACAGACCGTCTCTAAACTATTAATTCTACGTAACCTATGTTTTTTCGTTTTTTCAAGTCAATTTGTGTTCACGGGCCCATATGAGTTCTTAAACTTAGATACTGACCATACCGTAAAAATATTATTTCTCTAAATTCAATAATTTCACAAATGTACCACGCAACAATGTCTTTCTGTTATACTGCTTATTAATTTTTTTCTATATGTTCTAATGACAAAGAAATGACCTCAACCCCGTGAATTTTCACGGGTTAGTACACTAGTAAGTGTATTATCACCGGCCTACAAGAATACAAAAATTATTACAAAACATTAACCTCAATATGTCACCCAAGTGTACAGCTAAAGCGACCCAAGTAAACATGCCATAGCAATTAATCCCGTAATTATAGCAAGCACACTATAGAAATCCCGTAAAAAACAAATTTCACATCAAATATGCATATTAAAATATTTTAATCCCCAACTAAAACTCCCTCCCATTCATTGGATTCCAACCATTTATTGAATAAAATATTTTAATAAAATGGTAGGATTCCAATGAATGGGAAGTAGTAACAATTAATGCCTAATATAGTATAGATTATTATAGTTATTATATGAAATATAAATCCCGTAAACATGTCTATAATCAAATGGAACGAAGGGAGTAGCAATTAATATCATAAATATAGCAATCATACTATAGAAATCCCGTGAAAATATAATACCTAAATAATAGCAAAAATCATTTATAAACATATCAACTAATCTATACTATAAATCAATACCATAATCGTTTTACCAAAATCAATACCATAATCACGTGCCTAATAAACATGCCTAATATAGTACGGAGTACTCCCTTTGCTCAAGTCGAACCTCTCCTTATTTCTTTTTTGGACGTTTAATTCCAAGCTTCTCATTTCCATTTTAGGTATCGTTTTCATATTAAACAAATACTTTAAACCTTATATATATTTACATAAATGTCACTGTCTACCATACATTTAATATTAAACAAATACTTAACTTTTACATATTTGTACCTTTAATATTGTACCGCAATTAATCTCATAATATATTTCGCAATCAAACGTTTCATATTAGATGATGGTGAAAAACAACATAATTATTTTATTTTTGGCGTGAAAGAGGGACAAAGCTCCGAGAATTTACTACTAGCAGCTGTTACACAGGAATAGTCACCCCAAATATGTCCTTCATAAGGAGAGGACGAAAAACCATCGTAAGAGTACTTATTATCGTATAGATTGATTCAACACAATAAACATTATCTTAATAATATAACACTATGATTATGTTGTACTATCAAGAATTTCTTTTATCATCACAAAATTTTAAGTAAACAACCGTGCATGTGCACGGGTTTACCCAATAATTCTAAACTCTTACAAGAATGAATAGTGAGTACTGTAATAGCTATCTATTATATGAAGTATATTGTTAAAACACCTATTGATAAACATATACTAAATAATTAATGTGACTTAAGTATACCCGTGCATTTGCACGGGTTCTAAACTAGTAATATAACTAGTTTAATACCCGTGATAAAATCACGGGTTGAGTAAGTTAAGCTATTAGAGTATTCGATTTTTATCGTATTACGCTCGAGGAATGTCAAGTGGATCAATATTAGTGCTTCACGTGGGTCAATATTAGTGCTTGAAGAATCAATTTGTCAATGAGTAATGGCGAACGTGCAATATAGAAAATGACGTAGTTATTATCGACTACAGTTGTGAATGATGGAACTCGTCTTAAAATGGAGTCGAAATTGTAATCTAACTGATGAAGTTGTCGAATTTGGTAAGTAGAACAATGACGTCAACCAAAAAATAATATGTGAACTATTGAGTTAGATGGACGAAATATCGCGAAAACGAATATTAGACATTGACTTGTTTACTATATACTACAGTTATGAATGACTAATGTCAAATGTGAAATATACGAAAAGAGTAGTTATTATCAACTAAATCGATGAATGACATAGTTCATCATAATACGTTGCAGCTATTACTGACAAACTAAACTTTAAATAATAATAAATATTATCGTTTTTCAAATACATTAACTGATGAGAAATTAGGACAATACAAATATACTTCGAATTATGAACACACTACACGTTTACATGCTTAATGTATACACTATTAGGGGCGCACCGATCAGTATTTCACAAAAAAGGTCGTCGGAAATAAATTTTACTGTACCCTAAATAAATATTACTCTGTTTAGTTTTAAAATAATTTATCGATGAGAAATTATACCGAACAATAAGACTATACTCCAAATAACGATGTGACTGAACATTCTTACGCTTAATGTTCGATGAATGCAATGTTCTATATTGAATGACAAACACCGCATCGAGATAGCGATTATATATCAAACATACCGTTATTCAGGTAAGCATCAGACTCCCTTACTTCATATACTGATTCATATCCTTTTATGAACAGATCTTACCGTGGACTGCATACAACATTGAATTGAATTAAGGAGCAAAAACTGGAATGTGATGGTAAAGTAGCATTGGGAAGACAACATATTCCCGATTTGATTGTTGCTTGAAATGGGATGCATCACATGCTACCTACTTGAGTAAAATTTGATGCTGCAAACACATGACACACGCAAACATCATCATTTGAGGCAAGAAGCATGTAAACTGAGAAATTCTCATGATGACATTTGGCAAGTGTAGAAGTGAGTGTGCATGACAAATTGCCCTCATTCTTGCTATAAATAGGATGGTAAGTGAAGGTGGTAAAATCATAATTCAAATCCAATCTAAATATAAGAAAAGATATAAAACAATGGCAGAAGAGTATGTGCATCCCTCAACTTGTGTTATGCACAATATGCCATACTCTATACAAAAACCGAATAGAGTAGTCGAGAAAAGCTTTACCTGTGTGAGGGATGAGTTGCGGAGACTTGGATATCGTATAAGGCAAATCAGGCACGTTTGGAACAGACCTAACTTCTTGAGGGCTGTGGTACTGGAGTTCGAAAACGGTGACGACTGTTACAGGCAGGCCTTCAAACTACAGGAGTGTTTCGAGAGAGTAGGCAAGGGGAGGGCTGAGTATGAGAAGGAGCTTCACACAACAGTTGGTCCGCATCTGTGGGTGGCAAAGGAAGAAGATACGGACTTGATGACGAAGGACGTGGACGTGGTTCTCGTGCCGGATTTGGAGAAGTATCTTGGCTACAGTGATGCCGATGAAGATAGCACGTCTGTGTATGCATGCATCATGGCTCTGCTCATGAATCACTGCCCCGGATTTTACAGTAAGAAGTGAATTGTGCCTCGGTCTTTGTAATATCAGCAAGCAGTAAGTATATATAATAATGTCGGTAGATTGTTGTTCTATGGTCGGTGGGTGTAGATGACGGTGTTATCTAGCAGGTGAATCTTGTTATTAGCGGGTGTAGTTGACGGTCTTATTGTGTACTGTTGTTATGCTAGGCTAGTGTGTAGTTGAATGTTACTATATATGTACTTAGTCGTTGAATGTGGTAGCACCACTGTTTTCCAGCAGTCGGGATGCTACATTGTTGGTATTCCAGTGAAGGATTCGACCTTAAGTTAGTACGGTCGAAAACGCAATAGTCTATGGGTTCCTTCTATGAATGTTTAGGTGTCTGTGTAAATTAATCATCCACATTTTCAATGTAATATAATCGGATGATTATAAACTGTTTTCTACGATGCTATCGATTACTATCCGCCGTACTTATTCAACATCTGACAAAGCTAATTGCATCAATAGAGTTAACATTCTCCAAATATGACCTAAGTACTCGCATGATATTAAGTAATTTGTTGGTGTTGTTGTTGTTTAACACACGTATAAAAGATATGTATGTACAGTTGACATCACGTTAATGTCGCATTGTACAAAAATATCGTAAGCATAAGAGCGAAAGAGTATGTCTAAATAGATGTAAAAGTACATGTGACAATAAATCGGTGAAATGCAGGAAATAGACGTTGCTGAGTTATTATTCAACTGAAATGCACACGAAATTAGTAATTCCGAAATTTAGTTTGCTAACTTACATGGCAAAATACCTCCTTGTAGACAACATTTGTTGTCGTAGGAGTGACAACATCTAATGCATTTGCGTCAGATGGAACTAATATTTTCAGCCCACGTCCGCTCGTTACCCTCGATATAGCAACATACAGCTGTCCGTGTGTGAAAAGCGGACTAGGTAAATACAGCCCAACGTGTCTCAGTGATTGACCTCGGCTCTTATTAACAGTCATTGCATAACAGACTGTAATAGGGAACTGCCGCCTGAAGAGTTTCACAGGGAACTTTGTCTCGTCCGATGGGTCGAGACTGATTCTTGGAATGAAGACCTTGAGACCCTTAGTCGTTCCAGATATAACCTTAGCTGCAATTACTCTATCTCCCAAATCCGTCACCACCAACCTAGTCCCATTCCATAGTCCGTTAGCCTAGTCTATGTTCCTCAACAGCATAACAATGCATCCGACTTTCAGTGTCAATCTATGATTAGGAAGTCTGGAGTAGTGAATTGTGTTAAGAAACTCTGTGGAGTAGAGTTCACGTATTACAACGCTTGTCTCGTTTTGGCTGATTTCATCAGAACTAAGGTACGTTCTCTCATCACCATTGATCAGAGAAAGAATGTGGTTATTGACTTCTTCAATGACGTCGTTGGTTGGTGCTAGAATAGCTCTTGAATGGAAGTACTCAGTGTCCTTCAGGTTGCGTTCCAGCTCGGGGTAAACTGACTGAACAATTGCGGATATTGGATCTCCTTCATCTTCAATTGTAATATCATCTGGGAGCTTCACTTCTGCTATTCCGTCATTAGGTCCACCAGCAATGTCGTCCCCAAGATTCAGGATCCATTCTGAGAAGTCACGCAACTCTGCATTCTCCTTCTCAGTTAGCCCTGACACTAGTCGCCTGTTGCGAGACAATCTGAGAATCTGAGGCAAGGAAAAGGATAAGTTACTGTCACAAAGAGACTGACAGTATACACATTAAAGTCATATCTTTGAAGGAATGATCAGTTTACATGATAATTATATAATGTGCGAATTTGAGTGATGGTAAGCACTGCGTAAAAATGTGCAAGTAAAATATGTCGTTGATAGACGAAAGGGAACATGTACCTTGCAATATCTCCACAGAGGAGATGAGCATATAGATGCACGAACAATGTCTTGACGGCTTCCTTTCGGTACAACGGGAAGAATTTGCCTAAAGTCACCACCTAGAACGACGACTTTACCACCGAAAGGTTGATCAATGTCACCATCCGGTGCGAATCTTGCTATATCGCGCAAACTCCGATCCAACGCCTCAAAACAATACCGATTCACCATGGGCGCCTCATCCCATATAATGAGCTTAGCTCGTAGAATGAGTTCAGCAAGGTCTGTTCCGGGCTTAATTCCGGGACATGTCGAATTCTCTTCAACATTAATTGGTATGCTGAATCTAGAATGAGCTGTCCGACCACCAGGCATTAGTATTGCAGCAATCCCGCTTGAAGCAACAGGAAGAACAATTTCGCCCTTCCTTCGGAGTGCAGCACACAACGTTCTCCATATGTACGTCTTGCCAGTACCCCCGTAACCGTACAGGAAGAACAGTCCCCCGTCAGATCGTTGCACTGCGCCCATTATTTCGTCATAAACACGCCTCTGTTCATCGGTAAGGGACTTCATACAATTGTCATGTATTGTAGCCTGCTCGTCAATATTGTATGACAGTTCGTCTGAAATTAGCCTGTTTCTGTGGACTGATGCTAACTCGAAGTCCGGGAAAGGCATATTCTCGAACTTCCGTAAACTACTTCCGTTACGTTGCAACGCGCGCTCTATTTCTGCTAAAGCATAATTCTGTAACTCTTCGCGACTTATCTGCAAATCTAGTGGTCGAAAGATGTAACGATAAATAATATAAGATGGGTGGACAGCAATTCAGAGATACAGAAATTACGTTAAATTAGATAGGGGTAGAAAATATTACCGTATCTACGCAGCTGAGTCCGCCTCAAGTGTAGTATATCTTCGCTCAAAAAATGCCAAGTCTTCTCCCAAACATATTCTGGTTTAATCAAGGATCCGGAGAAAAGAAGAGTTGCAAACAAATTACGAAGAAAATACCCCGATCCCCAGTAGCTTGCCTCCTCTATAGCGTCAATGTATTCCTTGTCATTGCCGAGAAGACCACGGGCGTAGCAAGCGTCCTTGAAAGTAGGGTGAATGACGCCATCAACGGTTCTGATGTCCTGGTAAGAAGTAGCACCTTTGACAAAGTTGAGGAGGGTCCTCATATAATATCTCTCACCATCTGTAGGAGACATATGGAACATCCGGCCCAACGTGAATCCTTGTTTTCTAGGGGCCCACTGCTTTTCCTTGGCGTGCCAAACATACCTGTTCGGGAACTCTGAGTACGTAAGGTCACGACCATCAGGGTGTTCTTTATTGTAGTCAAGCCAAGCCGTGAATTTTGTGCGTGCACCACCTGATCGGGCCATGACTTCTTCTAAAGGGTCGTCATCATTGAAAACGACATTCTGCTCGTTCGGCAGATGGTAGTCGAGCCGCATAACTGGAGGGGTTCTGTAATGAATATCGAAAGTAAATATCCTCCAAACGGCCTCGCACGGAGATATGTAACAGCAGTCGTAGTACTCTTTGATTTGATCAACTTCGCCTGTTTTCCCTCTGACTGATGCACCCACAGTCACCCTATCATAACCCTTGTTTATATATTTGAAAAGGTACTTGATAGACCTACTTTGGTTACACCATTCCACGTTTATGTGTGCACGGTAACGCGTCAGTAAGTCGGGATTGTAGGAAACAACGAATCCGTTGTGAACGGGGACGCCACCCTTATCCACAGTAACACCATTGTCTTCCCTCTTGTAGATGGGATAACCATCACCGTCAATAGTGGTGCGGTCACTGAATGGCCTCGGAAACCTCTTGGTGCATACCCCATCCTGCAAACAAACTGCCTTAGGATTTTCAGGACCACATGGTCCATGTATCATCAACTCAGATACTGTGTTGAATAGGACGGGGTTCTCATCTTTATCGAGTAATTCAGCACTGATTATACCGTCTACATCCTCAGCGACAGGGAACTTATCCTCACGGTGTAGAAATAACAATATATGCGCGTGAGGAAGACCACGCTTCTGAAATTCAACGGCGTAGACAACTGTGCCAAATAGAGAAACGTAAATTACTCGTGAGTGCGACATGTGTTACCAAATAACATGACAAAAAGGTTATGGTTCAATACAACATTGTAAGCTCAGTCTAGCATTCAGGTAACATGTGATAAAGACTATCTCATTGTTTATAGTCCGGTACTATATTGTAGGCTATATAAAACGCTACTTCTGATTAGGACTGGTTAGAAAAAATGATAGTAAGAACATAAATATGTGACTGTGGCATTACCTGCCCTTGTTCTACCGAATATTAGTCCATCTTTGCAGTCCTTGATCAATTGCTCGAGTTTCATTTTCAAGACTCTGCTAAGGATATCAGGCCTGCGTTCGCTACGTAATCCCTTTGACTTCACAAATCTGGTGATTTCTGCCCACTTCGGATTGCATGTGAATGTGATAAATAAATCCGGGTAACCACACCATCTACATATGGCCATGGTATCCTGATAAGTCTCCCTCATATACCCTTTACCCCCGAGAAAATTTGACGGAACAATATAACGTGCGCCAGACGACCCAGGTTCTGTTACACCGCTTTCAACCGACGCAGCTAGACGTTTGTAATTTTCTGATCTCAACTTAGGCTGATTAAGCCTAAAAAATAGAAGTCTTTGAGCTTCGACCATAGTGTAACCGTCAACGCAGAACTGCTGGAATAGATTTGCTGCGTTTAATATCGTTGGTGGCTCGACGTCAGCAGGCCTATTCATGATACGAAATGCGAACCATTCTCTGAGTGTAAGCTTATTCCTTCCAGTTTCTGGATTTTTAGATGTGGCTATCGACTGTTCACTGTGGGCAATGCCTAGGCGTGGACCGTCCTCGCCGCGTGGGAAAAGAAACGGGTATTGAAGGGAAAGGTAAGATGGGTGAAGCTCTGAAATTCGTTGCAATTTGCCAGATCTCTCCTCGACGATGATATCTCGACTGTCTATTGTGTCCTCAATGTCACCGAAAATCAGAGCAGCAACTTCAGAAACGGAAGGCAAATTATATATCCTGCCATCGACGTGCCTGCCACTGATAAGTCTTAGCCTGACCTCGTCTTCAGTTTCAGAATTTTTAATGTGATCCCTTGCCATCCTGAAACAGTTCACTAAAGGATTGAATTCATCGAGCATCCTTTTTAGATCAGCCATAAGCTGTGAGTCCCAAGTGTTCTTCTTATACGAACTGCATGTGTAACAATTTCAACAGTTTAAGTTATGCAGAAAATGTTAGAAGATATTATATAATTCTGTTCTGTACTTAAAAATGCGACTTACCTCAATGCGTTTTTCCTATTTGATATCTCTTCCTCGGTATCGTATATATACAATTGGCAAAATTTTGGGGCTTCATTTTCCGGAGGTAAGAGACTGCTGATACAATGACTGTTATGTCCACTCAGTCTGAAGGTGTATGTACCCCTTCCTTTATTAAGTTCGTGGTCAATCTTGCCCCATATGGACGTCATTGAAAAACCATTGTTGTAGTTGCGTATGTTGTCCTTAAAGTGAGCACTCTTTGGGTGTTGACCTGTAAGTAAGTCGAGCAAAGGCTGGGGAGGATTTTGTAGGTACGGTAGCTCCACAATATCATCCCTGCAACACATTGTGAAATTTGGGGACAACGGTTTTCGATCCATACGATCCCTTTCGTTATACCACAACTGTGCCGCGCACTTACGGCAAGAGTGCTCTGGGTCACCGATGTCCACGTAACCATCCCACTCTAGTAAAAATTAAAAAAAAAAACACTCACCACGCTAGGTAAATTTAGATTGATGAAATCAATTAAGTGAAATGAGTATGTACTTTTTAGATAAATAGCTAAAGGAAATAAACCTTCGTTCGATTGTTGGTTATCCTCAACTGAAGATGACGACGACCCAGCACCAAATATGTCTCTCGCAAGACTGTGTATAATTGAGTCCCTATCACATTGCCTATGAACGGATGGATGAGACAATACTGAGGCTGCGGTGACACAACTCTGGAAAGTTGAAGACGGTGTTTGAGTTAAAGAGTTGGACGCATTGCCTGCAAAGACAATGCCCTGGTGAATTTCAGCACGAAAATTTCTGTTTCATGCAAGAGTTTTAATAGGTGCCTAACAAACCATTTGATGAAGAAGAGACTGAAGGTAAGACGGTAAATGGTTGAGCAGATAAAACACCCTGACTTGCCCTTTCTTCGTATAAGAGAATGCGCCTATTATGTCTCGCAAGCTTGTCCGCCACCGCTGGTCAACCTGCGTACCAAAAGTAGGGTGCGAGGACACGGTGGGATTACTTCCAGCCAGCGCTGCCCTCTGCTCATTGACAATACGTCTACGGTCGTGCCTTTTTACTTGTGCAGTGTAATAACGATTGATGTATTTATGAATATGCAGTGACAAACCTGTAACAATTAGATTACATGTATCACAATGAATATTACTATAACAATAATAGTATGATTAAAGGGTGAGAATGAGATGCAAGACAAATCATCCAGAAAATATGTGATAACCGATTTGGCTGATGACGGTTGGATTATGTTGAACATCATTTGATGCTTGAATATCATCGTTCGTGGAAATAGGTTGAAGTTCTGTGTAGACTGTACCAATATTCTGATCTGTGAAACAGCATAATAGACTTGTAAAGACATCGACAGTGCGGGCTTAAATTTGTATACTACAATTTACGATTGTAAAATATAGTGAAAAATACCGTTCTGGGTGGAGAGTGCACATAAAGTCCACTTGACTTTCGCTTACCTCTACCAAGAGATTGAAGAGAACTATGTGGCCTAACAACATAATCTGATGCTGGACGCTCGATTTGTGGTATATTCTCTGCAAGTGGATACTATTATGAGTAGGACATTCTATAATCCTATCGAAGTCAGCACATTACTGAATGTATGAGTACAAAAGTTCAACATCATACCAATGTCCTCAGTTTGACGTTGGGTTGAATTCAGGACTCTGGATCGTTTGTCAATAGAGGGTTTCACCATACTGAATTGTAGATCAAGAAGACGGTTGTGTAAAGAATCACATAACAAATAAATCGTTGTTACTGAGAAATATTTAAGTAATGTATAAGAATATCAATAATCAATATTATCAGTAGTAACTAAAGATGACACAAAGTTTATTGTGGAATATTTTATAAGATAATACCGAAAATGTGGAGGATAATCGTAGAATAAATGATACCATAAAAGAAAAGACAGAATATTTGAAATTAATAATCTAGAATGGAAAAGACAGAATATTTGAAATCAATAATCTAGAATATGTACGTATATTGTAATACTGATAATACCGACATGAAAGTCCACAGTTCTAAGATTGTTGGGTGACGGTAGTAATGGGAACGTGTGTTGTGATTCAGTTATATCTTCATAAAATCGGAATCACTATATTATAGTTGTGTTTGTTCTATGCTACTATATTTGTCGGTACTATGAAAAGGTTGTTAAGATAGATATTATTTAAGAGTAGGTTGTTAGAGTCCACCAACATATTGTACATATACTTATTCAAAGATTGCAATGTATTGTTAGGGAATAAATCACTAGTTTCGATTGATGATGTTTTGATGGTGTGAGTCTCGGTTATTTATTTTACCAATTAAGTGTTTGTTTGTAGGCACATTGATCTTAGATTACATTCTTTATGAGTGGGTGATTAAGTTATAGGCATGAAAGAAAAGAAGATAGCACAAATATTTTAGTACGCAATATTCGAATAAAGACCGAAACGTAGAATTTCAGAACAGAAATGCTAATTTATTGACGCGTTTCGAAGAAGAAACGCGGCCGAAATTGTCTTCCGAAACCAACGAATAAAACACGAAAAAAAATTGTCTAGAAAGCTGCCACAAATTTCGACCTAAAAAGCGATAATTGTTTTTGGGAGAAATGAAATAATAACCAACATAATTTTGTCTAGAAAGACACTGAAATTGAAACCCATGAACTCGACTATGCATCCGTCTTGTCCATCTTGTCGTCACCATTTGCCTTAGATGTTGATCCCGCATCAACTGCAGCAATGTCGTCCATAAGGCACTCATTAAAATGGAGGGTTCTTTTGAGTGGTGTCAACTTCGACGTGGAAGGCGGAGAGAATGCTTCAGCAACCTTAGCGTGAAACAAATGAAATACGTGAGTGACATGATAATCTTTAAAAAATATGACAAATGAATACGTGAGAATTCTAAAATACCATGTCAGAAAGGGATGATAACGAATACCTGGTTGACGGGAGCTAAGATGTTGGACAGAACGACCTATTCGTCAACGACAGCCTTGTCCTTCAGGTTCTTGATCTGAGTCTGTTAGTGTGGTGCTCGAAAATTAGATGCATAGGTTATATATAGTAAATTGTAAACGAAAAACCATGTAGGGACTGTGCTAGTATGATGTTACCATTGCGGAGTCTGTAATGACGGCAACTTGTTCTGTGCTGTTCTTCAATGCCACCATATCACGCTGCCCAGCAAGAAAAACAGGAAAGAACTAAGACGAATGTCGATAAGCGACGGATGACTAACTGATTTTATATTATTTAGAGAGCAAGAAAATACCTTCAACTTATGTGTGCAGGTCTGCATCCAACACTCCATCATGCCGGGATCGTCACTCATGCTTGCGACAGTGTACGAATTTGATCCCTGCTGGACGTTGTAGCGTTCACTGATGTCAATTTTGAACACAAATGTTTTTTCAGTAAAGAACTCCAATTCAGTGGGGATCGATTCCGGTTCGCCGGCCTACATTGCACGGAATGAGTATGTAATGTATGTGACTAAACAAAAAGATATGGTGCAACACAAAAACTACGACAATATCGAAGTGAAATGACTAAGACGACCTGCTCAAGAGCGTTAACCAAATCTGAAGCATGGTGGTTTATGAATTGTGTTATCTGTCCGTCAAAGACAACGAAGTTGATGGTGTCGTCGCCAGTATCGGATGCAACAAACTTTACCTGGAACCTGTGCACATAAACCATAGAAGAAGAGGATAGTGAGTTAGAGCGGCAGGCACTACAAATAAAAGAATGAGGATAAAATATATTAACAAAACGACCTCGGTATCCTGGACACATAACCACGGGTATTCCCATCGCAACCGGCTCTACTACATATCCAACGACCGTCTTCATTCTTTGTCGCCTTCGCCCAGCATGTCTTGCAGCTGTTGTAGTACCAACCTGCTGAGCAATCAAGGTCGATTATGCGACCGTATGTCACTATGCGGTGCCCAAAGAGTACACGAAACCTGACAGCAGCTGAGTGACACATTCAACGGAATTATGCAGTTAGGTACTATGTTAATGATGCGGCACAATATAGTGTAAAATATGACGAAAACAATTCACGGTAGAGACACGGAGAATGGTATACATGACGACGACCCGAATTCCGTGACAAAAAAGAGTGCGTGAAAGAAGAGGCATAAAAATCGAAGGACATAAACATACTTAATATCCTCGAGTTTGATGTTGCGATATTCGAAACCGTTCTTAGTGTGGCTGAGCGGACCAATCTCGAAAAGCTTTCCGACTAAATCTGTGAATATTATAAGCAGGTTTTTTTCAAAAAAAAAACATGTATGATGTAATTAGTGAAGAAATATTGAAAATATAAATTAATTATGTAAATCTCCAGTTATGTACCGATGTAGTGAGTTGTGGACACACGACCGTTGATGATATCCTCGAAATCGGCAACCGAAATCCATAGAGTGGTATGGATAGCTGACCATCGTAAGGAACGACTTTGCTTGAGTATTCAAAGTGTAAGCGAATGTTGCTCGGAGTAGCCCTATCGTAGCCGGTATTCGAATTGACAGTGAGGTTCCGGATAATATAGACACCTCCAACAGCAAGCGTGTTGGTATTAGTGTATTTGCTCAGAATCTGCTTACGGACAATAATAGATCAGGAGATTCATATCAGGAAAAATGTTTGCAAATATTAAAGGTTACTGTAATAGATGCATTAGAGATTCATATTTTGAATCAAGGATTAATTTAGCTGGTATAATGTCCAGGTTAATTCAGTGCGGAAATGGGATTGTGAAGAGGGACTGTCCAGCCCAAACTGTGCAGTCCAAGACGTTGAATGCAACATATTATAGCTTGACTAGGAAGATAGCCTGATTAGGAAGATTTTGCGTAATTACCTAACATAATTTTGGATTAATGTGGGTGAAGTATTTCAGAATGGAGACCAATGAGCTACGCCACCTCAGCTGCCTTGGTCTCTATTTTAATAAATAGAGGATATGAAGGTAATTAGTATACTATTAGGCAACGACAAAAAAAAGTAATATAGACATGAAACGTAATACTCCCTCCACTTATTATTTTTTGCCCCACTTCATGAATATATGTGAGGAGTATTTTAATGGATTGGGGCGAAAAATAGTAACCGGAGAGAGTATGTAATTAGCTAGGTATAAAAAAAACAATTAATATATACGGACGAAATAGAAATTATTAGAGAACACAGACAAACACGAATTTGATGGTAATACGAATTTGATAAAACTATTAAACTATTATGTGGAATAATACGAAGGGAATTAGATTAAGATTTGGCATCGGAAAAAAAAAATGATTCATACATACGTACGAAATAAAAACTATATGAGAAATTAATAAACGACTAATATACGTACGATTCATCTTCATAAAATTATAAATACAATAAACGATTCTATATATGCACGACTAAAAAAAGTACGATATATGTCCTTCGATAATTTTTCTATACGTACGTTATTAATGTACAAATACGTATTTTGTTTCCTAATATGTAATTAAATTTTATATAATATAATTTTCTGTAATTATATATTTATTTAGATCGGGGGTTGAATAAATTTTAGTGGTTTCGGGCACTAATTATAATTATATATTACTAAATTTTCGTGGGAACAACAACGGAAAAAAAAAATAGTAGCATATATACGAAGGGAATTAGCATATGATACGGTTCATATAACATGTCAATTTGTTTGAAATACTATTTGGCAACGCAAAGGAAAAAAAACGATTCATATATTGCGATAACACGAAACATAAGTCTATGATGCGGTTCATATAGAGGTACGTAAAAAAAACGTAATAAAAGTATATGAAACATGAACATAAGAAATATATAACAAATAAACGAATAATGAACTAATATTCGAATGATTTACGTAAAAATATGGTTGACATAATACCTATTTGTTCAACTGTATTAAAACCCTATATAAAACGTTCGTACCATATACGTAAAACGTATCATATTAGTTGATATAAAAAGTTGATATTATAACCCTATAAAACGTATCATCGAAGTAAAATCCTATATAAAAAGTTGATATTATAATCCTATACGTAAAACGTATCATATTAGATTAAGATTGGGCAACAGAGGAAAAAAGAAAGATTTGATACCAACAAAACGGGATTAATAATTATCTTAGAAATTAATAAATGAATATTATAAAAATATAAATGTACAAAAAAACGTACAAAAAACGAATGATAATATTATAAACAAAAAAAAATATAAATACAATAAACGATTCTATATATACGACTAAAAAACGTACGTTATTATATACGATAATTTTTCTATACGTACGTTATTAATGTACAAAACGAATGACAATATTATCATTGAAAATTTTCGTACGATAATATGAACACAAAATAAACGTAATACTCGAATTAATATATGAAAAAAAAAAACGTAAAAAAAACGTAATATAAGTATATGAAATATGAACATAAGAAATATATAACAAATAAACGAATAATGAATTAATATTCGATGATTTACGTAAAAATATGGTTGACATAATACCTCGGAATCGATCATGAGAACCTCGATAGACTCGACCTTGGCTCTGTCCTTCAAGACCAGTCGGGTCCAACGATGGACGACCCTTACGACCATCTCTTTCAGCTGCTTGTCTTGCTCCAATTTCGATATGTTCGTCAAATCGGTAGTCGACATAGTGTGGAAAATGATGGATTGTTATGGGATAATAAAGATATGAATAGTTATGATAGGAAGAACTGTGATAGAGAATGATATATATAACGTGGAGTTAGGTTGTGTAGTTGGGAGAATATTATCGAGAGATATAATGGGAGAATATCTCTAGATAGATAACTATATTGAATTTATCGTGATTTACAATAAATGAAATACCTCGAGTCATGTGATAAATGGATAAACGCATAACGAATTTATATCATATTGGGGACGGATACGTAATATAAGTTCGATTAGTGCATTATACGTTAGGCATTATTAGTTAGCGTCAATAATTTAGTTCATATCCACGACGGATACGTAATTCAGTTCATACCTAGAATATTATCGAGAGATATAATGGGAGAATATCGAGAGATATTCTTATGAATATCTCTAGATAGATAACTGTATTGAATTTATCGTGATTTACAATAAATGAAATACCTCGAGTCAAGTGATAAATGGATAAGCGCATAACGAATTTATATCATATTGGGGACGGATACATAATATAAGTTCGATTAGTGCATTATACGTTAGGCATTATTAGTTAGCGTCAATAATTCAGTTCATATCCACGACGGATACGTGATATCTGTAAGATACTAACCATGTAACTATTATATGCTAACGATTTATTTCCTAATAACTATAAGATTTACTACTTTTATAGTAATACTAATATCTGCGAATCAGCATAAGATAGTAAATACGGGTGATATCATAATAACCATAAGATCATAATAACAATAAGATACTAAATATCCGTGATTCTATCACGGGTATTATACTATATCTTCAAATACGTTATTATCATAGTATTATAGTATTACTAAATCACTAACACTACTAATAAAAATACCTAGAATCTTAATGCATAAGATTTATTACTTTTATGGTTACACCTAACCATATACTTAGGATACTAACCATATACCTAATATATACTAAAGATTTGTTGCCTAATAACCATATACCTAATATACATAATTATACGAATGATTTATATAATAACCATAGTATATGCATAAATGTATATGTATAATTATATGTAACTAATGTATTATTGCATAATAACGAATGTATAAAATATACGTATAATTGCATAATTATAATAACGAATTATAAAATATTACTATGATAAAATATACATAGTAAGGAATGTATTATTGCATAATTATAATAACGAATGTATGGATTTTATGCCGTATAAAATATACGTATAGTTTTATTGCATACTAAATACGAAATAATAAATATAAAATACTAAATACTAAATACATTTTAGTCTAAAAAATTATTGCATATGTATGTTAGAATGTTAAAATACATAAATGTATATGAATATGTATAATTATATGTATATGTTAGAATGTGTATATGTATATGAATATGTTAGAATGTTAAAATACATAAATGTATATGAATATGTATAATTATATGTAACGTATGTTAAAGTACATATATTAAAGTATATGTAATTATATGTTAATATATAAAATTATATATTTTAAATGAATTATATAAGGGAAGATACAACATTATATTAGGAAAATAAATAACATTATAGTAAGCGTATACATAAAACCGTAAAATATAAAATAAACGTATAGTTTTATTGTATACTAAATATGAAATAATAAATATAGAATACTAAATACGTAAAATATATAACATACTAAATACGAAATAGTAAGAATATAAAACAAACGTATAATGGGCGTATATATATACTAAATACGAAAAATATACGGGTATATATACATGAAGGGAATGACGTTCTTGCCCCTAAAATAAAGAAGAGATGGAGAATGGGTTAAGTGATAGGACGATTTTGTCCATTTAACGTGAAAGCTCAGAGCGAGGTTTTGTGAGTTGTGGAGTGTGCCACGTCAGCTGGGGTGGTGTCTTCTTTAAGGTAATTAATTAATAGGACGATTTTGTCCATTTAACGTGAGAGCTCAGAGCGAGGTTTTGTGAGTTGTGGAGTGTGCCACGTCAGCTGGGGTGGTGTCTTCTTTAAGGTAATTAATTAATTAATTAAGATAAGATGTGTGTCTCAAGAGCTTAAGTCACGTAATTGGTCCAAGATCTTACGTACCTCACCAACTCTTTAGAACCTAAGATACCAATTACGAGCCCGGGAGGGAGGTACTTGGGATTACTATTTATCCATTCACGAACCCGGGAGGGAGGTGTTTGGACCTTTAGAGGCATTTTCTCCTTAATTCACTATTCGATGACTTGTTAACGGGGTTTTAATGACGTGATTGAGGTGTGTCGATGGAGGAAATCGGACCCTAGGCTTTTCCCCATTTGATTGATTACTCGCTTAGTTTTATTATTTGTTTGCTTGTGTTTTTATTAGTTAGTCTTATTAGTTTAATCTCACCCTTTGAATGATTCGCGTAGCTAATTCATAATCTGAGACCGACCTAGTACTCATTCCCGATCTCTCTGTGGATTCGAGCCGACTTGCCCTTGCTATTCTAGCTTAGGTTAGTTAGTTTATTTGATGGTTAGATTGACGACAAATCCGGCTATCAGTTTGGTATATAATTTGTATAAGCACTTAAAATTAGGCTACATACATCCCCATACACTAAAAGAATAACTTTCTCTAAAGTTTTCCCTCCAAATTACACTACTCTAAATAAGTAAAGAAAAAATCATTACAAAAATTAAATAAATTTCAATCTATTAACAGGCCCGGCCCTAGGGGGTGTTTGGTGGGGCGGAGGCCATGGGCCCAGCTCTGATGGGGGCCCATTGAAGAGGAAAAAAAACTGCGTAATACATTACTTCTAGTCCACTACTGGAAATTAGTGATTAATAAGGGAAGGAAATGCAGTATTTCCTTACCCACCTTCTCTCTCCAATCAAATCAAATGTCATTTTCATTCCCCAAATTAAAATATTAATTCATATTTGATTTTCTCAAATTAAACTCTTGTTTACATTTTGATTTCTATAAAATCATTAATTGAAGATATTTGATCCTTCAAAATTGGAATTTAGAAGAGTTGATAGGTTCTTTAAGATAATAAGATATTCTTAATCTCCTTTTTTTATTCAAATTTAATCATTTTATTATCCAATAGGCTAGTAGTTGAAAATTTTAAACTTGAATTTCTGTACTTTTCTTCTATTGAGTCTATAAGTTGTGAATTGTATTTGAGATTTAATTATGAAAGTATGAATTTTCCGAGTTTGATTATGTTATTTTTTGTGTAACTTTGTTTTTATTCGTAATTGTGTTTTAGTGTTGATTTGTTTGGTACTTTATTGTATTGACAATGCCTAAAAAAATGTATTGACAATGCCTAAAAAAATACTACGATAGGTATCAGGTTCAAATCCTCTCTTCCCTATATTGTAATGCGATTAAGTTCGCATTTCGTTGAATAAAAAAAATACCTAAAAAAATACTCCGTACAATCTATTGGGAAGGGAGAAAAGGAAAAGAAAAAATTGGTCGAGGAGTCGATAAAATTATTTGAACAATTTTATTAACGTGGCCCATTTTATTTTTTTGCCAAGGGCTTCAAAATTGTCCGGACCGGCCCTGTCTATTAATTGTCATTAATACAAAAAAAATGATAATTTATTTTGTGAAATCAATTTTGAAATTTAATATAATGCCATTAACTTTGTGACAAAAAACGTATTTCTCTTAAATGTAAATTTATTTTCGAGATGAGTTTTTTTACTTTAATTTCTAAAAAAGTATACAAAGTACGAATATACCAAATAAACTCTTTTTTTTCACAAATTAAATCATAGAGTGAGTTCATATGATATGTGGCATGACTCATTTATAAAAGAAAAAAAAAATCTTCATTTAGTATTTAAAAATTAAGGCTTTTTTATACAAAAAAATTATTTCACCATAACAACTAAAAAAATCATCAGTACACATTCTTTAGAAAATAGTTCTCCGTAATTGAAAAGAGAAATGAGTATGTTTCTTTAAATGCAAGATGACATATACGGAGCATAAAAAATATACGTAATACTTTCATTAAAACACACATTTTATGACATTTCAAAACATTATTCAATTATCTTGATTTGTTTTGCAATGTCAAAAATATTTTCATATATATATATCTACACGGCTACACGTAGCATTGTTAGATTTATAAAAAAAAAAGTAAATCAAAAAATACTTCCTTTTAAAATACCAATTTTAAAATTTATTCCCTTTTAAAATTTTTGTTAAAAATAACTCTCAAACTCTTTCAAAAGTTCAAAAATTGCTCCCAAATTTACTTTTAGGACGAAAATTTCCTTGGCTAGAGGGTGAGGTGAAGTAATATGACATAAAAAAGTTAGGGATATTTTCGTCCAAAAATTATATTTTGGAGCAATTTTTGAACTTTTGATAGATTTTAGGAGTTATTTGTAACAAAAATTTCAAAAGAGAGTAAATTTTAAAATTGCTATCTTAAAAAGGAGTAATTTTTAATTTACTCCTATAAAAATAAAAGAACTGAAAATTTAAAATGAAATATGCTATAATATAAATTTATTAAAAATACCGTGCATCATGGCACGAGGTCTATACTAGTTGAAATGAACAGATTGCTGGTATAACCGAGGGTTTTAGGGTATCGAACCGTCATTTTTTATTATTAACGAAGATACTGATTTAAGTAACCCTATTTATTTATAATTAGTATAGACCGCGACCCGTGCATGTAAGCACGGTATTTGTAGAAATTTATCTATTTTAGTTAACTACTTATACAAAATAGATTTTGATTAGAAACCTGATAATTTTTCATGATTTTTATCATTGTATTTGGATATAAAAAAAATAATTTGAAATTATATAATTAATCAAGATAACGACCTCAACTAATATAATGAAATATGTAGTCCAAAAAATTACTACCTCTGTGTTTTATTTGTCATTCATATTTCTCGAGACAATCATTTCTCTTTTAAATATTTTTTTTAATATAAGAATAATTTGCGTAAATTGTGAAATGTATATTCACTTTAAATTTATTTTCAAATAGAGTATAATTCTATAATCTTGATGTTTAGATGTAGTTATTCTTTATAATTTCAGTATATATCATTTGTTCATAAAAATAGTTCATAATTGTCGTTAGAAATTTAAGCAACTATATTTCTACAATTTGTTTTCATCAATACACCCATTATTAGTTTTTAAATATTTAACCCGTAAGTATATTCTTTATATGATATGATTGATAATTGAGTGTGGTTTTTTTCTTATTTGTTATATTGATTTTGTCCCAATTGAGAGCTTAAAATTTAGGCGATAAAAGTTTTGAGAATTTTTTTCTTTTAGGTAATAGGGGATTACAATTGTAATATTTAATTACAATCTTATATCAATCATGATTATTACAAAAATAAAATGTATTTCCGCTGTTATATATATACACTCTTGATATTTAGTATACACCGACACAAATCATAGAGATTGTAAAATATACTTGTCATATTAGTCATGAGGCTGTATTTGCCATATATTTAGCTTATATTTTTAATGATGCACGATAAATATGATATATTTAGCATATATATATATATATATATATATATAACGTATATTTAGTCTTAATAACGGAGTAGGATTATATGTAGCATATCTAGTAGATATTTATTTGACAATATAAGCTCAACCAAATATACTAAATGACCCAAAAATAGACCCATATGGTAGTTGGGGGAAAATTTTGGAGGATGGTTATTTGGTTAGTGAAATTGATTCAACGATATTAAACGGTAGGATATCACATCAATCAATCAATTAATTGCACAATTTATCAATCAATCAATTAGCATGATATATAGAATAAGATTGTACGGAGTATATGATATATGGAATAAGATTGTGCATATCATAAAAGTATGAAATTATAATATTATCGGTATTACACGAAACTTGATACGGAGTATGAGATTTCAATTATCGGTATTACACGAAACTTGATATTAGATGAAATATAACGTGATATAATAATTATGGCATATATACGGATTATATGGCATAATATATGGAAAATAATATAGATTAGGACATGATTACGATAGATAATAATTTCAGACTCATGTTGACCTAACCCAATTTATGACAAAAATGTACGTAGTCTAATTTTAAGTGCTTATTATGCCAATATTTCTACCAAGTGCGTTATAAAATCGTTTTTAAGTAAGGTAATTTTTTAATCACTTCTTCGGTAATTGTGCAATTATACCAAATATATATACGGAGTCTTTGGTTTTAGGATAGACCACGTGCAATTGTACTATAACCCAATCAAATATAGATATTAACCGATCACTTCTTCTATTTGGTTTTAGGATAGTAATTGTGGACTTGTATAGATATTCGGTTGACAATGTAAGTCCAACCCAAAAATAGACCCATTTTGCATTAGGCGGGAAAATTTTTGGAGATTGTTATTTGGTTAATGGAAATGGAAAAGGGATTGAGATTAATCAAAGCATGAAAAACTATATACGGAATAGTTTCCATAAATCAATGATTGCAGTTAGATGCACTAAATAAATATTCTTCTCCTTGATATTTTGATGTTCAATGCGTTCAATTGATTTGTATTTTCCATACTTACTTTAAACGCATTAGAGCAAGTTCAATGCATTCAATGGATTGTGACTTGTGATGAGGAGTCCCACACTAAATGGAGAAGGAAGATGATACACTTATCCAACGTGTATAGGATTTACCATACACAATCAATAAAAAGTCGTCACGTGTCATTTGTAATTTAACCCATGATGATTAATTTAAGGTAATGTTAGTAATTTTACATTTTTAGTTAATTTGTAACCTTAACCTAGTTAAGTTAATTTTAGAAATTTTTGTATTTTTGTTTTTATTTTACATTTTTGTGTTTTGAAATAATCATATGAGGTTATATAATTTCTGCTTATTTAAATTGGAAAGGTAAATGAATTAATATAATTACAATTTAGAATTTTTTTTGAAAATCTTAATCTATTGTTATAAAACTAGTATAGACCCCATGCACTGCACGGTATTTATATTATATTTATCTTATAGAATATTTCATTTAAGATTTAAAATAAAAAAAATTATTATTTTATTTTTACTATTTATCGACTGTATAATTTAGAAATAGGAAAATATTTTTTAAATCGCAAAACTAATCAAAATATTTGAGTAATGTCTTGAAATGCACGGAGTATTAAATAACGTGTAATTAATGAAAATATTGTTTATACTCCCTTCGTTTCATTGAAAGCTTCCACTTTTCCTTTTTCGTAAATTTCTTCACTTTCTTTTTTGATATAACTCTTTACTCTTACCTAGGTGACCCACCTACTTTACACTCTCTCAACTTTTGAATATTTTATTATTATCCTTAAAAAAATGTGCCATTTTTTAGGTGGAAGCTTTCATTGAAACGGAGGGAGTATATTTTATATACTCTGTTTATATCATCTCACATCTCGAGATACCCACTTCTCTCTTTAACATACCAATAAATACATAAATATTTATCAAAAATTGTATAATGTACTTGTTTTTAATGGTTAGCACGCCGTGATACGTTCTCTTTGTGTAAAAAAACTATTCAGTTTTTCATTAGAAAATTAAAAAATAAATTAAAAATGGACCGTCTCAGGTGTAAGACTTATATTATGTAATTTTTGAAACTTTTTTTATATTGATTTTAACAGTATATTCCGTATTTTGTAGTCTCCCCTACCAAAATAATCATTCTATATGATAATTATAAACCTCACATTTGAATAAATGAGAAGATCTTAGTGGTATCGAGTGAGTATATACTCCTTCCGTTCCGATGAATTGTGACATGTGAAGCCAAATTCATGAGGAGGTCAAATTATATATATATATAGAGAGAGAGAGAGAGAGAGAGTAAGGCTCTTATGAGTCCTTCTCTATATATGAGTCCATAAGTCCTCATCCCATCCATTGGATGAGATGAGGATGGATGGACAGGATTCATTCTACAATTTGCATTAAAAAAAAAAAGAGAGATACTGTTTCCTAAAATAACTCCCACAATTTTAGGAAACAATAATATCACATTCATTCACCCATTCATTCATTCACGTTCATTCACGTTACCACATTCATCAAACCTAAAAAAAACACTTCCAACATCATCACGTTCATCCATCCATTCATTCAAAATCTGTGCTCGACATCACGTTACTATGGATTCAATGATTGCGAGATCATCATCAACTGTTGATAAGCAATTCGTGGAGTACAACAATGGTGAGTTTCGATATTACTTTCATGTTTTGCGTCAATTTTATTCATTTCATTCATCATATATTCATATAAACGATTCATTGCTCTCGTGTTAGTATAGATTGCAGATTGTTAGGTTTATTATTTAGGTTTTTTTCATAATCTTCACTGATTATTATTTAGGTTATTCATAATCTTCATCAATTGTTATGCTTTCATTGCCATGGAAGTCATTAAGATGCTCCATATTATTAGATTTTACGTTCATAGTATGATTTTTTAAAGATCTGATCATTATATGATTTTTTTGCACAAACATATATATGGAGTTATTGTAATGCACATAATGTGTTACTTTAATATAGATCATCTGTTATTTTAATGTCTAACCCTGTGTATAGACATTTTCTGTTAATTGAATCTCGTGTTACTTTAATGCACTTCATCTGTTACTTTAATTCTTGTCATCTGTTACTGTAATGCATTGGAGTAACAAAGGATTTAAATTACTGCCATATTAAAAAAATACTGCTTCCTATAATGATGGAACGTGATTGTCATCAAAATAGGAAACAATATGAAAGTATAACGTTCTCATTCATACTCTTATTCATAGCAGTATACATGTTTATACTGTCATTCATACTCTCATTTATACCTAATGTATTACAGTAACACGTTTGAAGCATTAGAGTAACATGTCATCGGATTTAGTTATTAATGTTTTGATTAGAATACCGCCATATTTCAAGTTCTGATTGTTTGTCGCCACATTTATCGACATTGTTCTTGTTTTTGTAGTAGACGTAAAAGCAGAGGAATGGTGCAAGGATGTGGGTGGGAGTTTCACTCCATACATAGAGCAGATCTTCAAAGATGTAGATGATGATAATAATAATAATAATAATAATAATAATAATAATAATAATAATAATAAGAAGAAGAAGAAGAAGAAGAAGAAAGAATCATTAGGAAACGTCATGTAAGTCATCGTTTGACGATGAAGAAGGAGAATAAGAAGAAGAAGAAGAAGAAGAAGAAGAAGAATAAGAAGAAGAAGAAGAAGAAGAAGAGGAAGAATAAGAAGAACAATTCTGAGTAGGACAATATATTGTTAGAGTAACATACATTATTCATTAGAGTAACATACTAAATAAGTTACAGTAATACAGTTTATGAGTTTGATTGATTTTCCAATATCTAGTCCTTAAAGTAACATCTTTTATTGAAGTAAAATGAGTTAGAATAACACACATTATGCGTTATAGTAACATACTTAATGAGTTACAGTAACGTAGTTTTTGAGTGTAATTTGATTTCCAATATCCAGTTCTTAGAGTAACATGTGTGAAACATTGGAATTATAATGGAGTTTTATAATTTTTGTTTTGGAGTATCCTTAATAGAAACATACATTATTCTTTTGGTTGATTGGAAGTCATGTTTTTGCAAAAGACTATTATGCAACGTAACTGATTTTATGAGTTAAAGTAACACAGTTTATGAATTAGAGTAACACATTATATGAGTTAAAGTAACAATTTTTGCAAGAAACTATTATACAACGTAACAGATTTTATGAGTTAAAGTAACATAGTTTTATGAGTTAAAGTAACACAGTTCATGAATTAAAGTAACACATTGTATGAGTTAAAGTAACATAGTTTATGGATTATGTCAGTAACATAGTAACATACGTACAATGACAGTAGAAAAATGATGATTTTTTGGTGAAGATGAAAAAAAAACTTAATTTTGAAGAAACTTGTTGTGTGAGAGAAAAAAGCAATTAAAAGATTGATATGAGAGAGAGAAGATTTGCATTGGGATAATTAAGGAAGGGAGAGAAATGATATATTTACCAAGATTTGTTAGTTATTTCCTTATTTCACCTTAAGCAATCACAACCATCCATCTTCCACTTGATCAATGGTCCAAGATTGGACTCATGGACTCAATATATATAGGAGGACTCACTTGATCCTTCCTCTATATATATATAGAGAGAGAGTAAAGATCAAGTGAGTCCTTTTTTTCTTTTTGAGTCCATAAGTCCTATTTAGAGCCATTGATTTAGATGAGATGGATGGTGGTGATTGAGTCTAGTAATTAAGGTAATATATAACATATTTTGGAAAAAATATAATAAAATCCTCTCTCCTCCCTTAGTTATCTCCAACCTAACTTACTTGATTATGTTTCATCACATTCAATTTTTTCATTCAAACTCACTCGCCTAACTAAAACTCTTCATCTTCATCATCCCAAACTCAATCTCTCGACTTCTAATTTCTTTCAAAACACACACCCGCTCATTCTTTCATCTTCAACTCAAGCAAGGCTACACACCCGTGTTACATTGACGTATTATAAGTGTTACTTTAATGAACAAATGATGTTACTCCAAGTAATTAATGGTGTTATTCTTTATCTCATGGTTAAACAATGTTATTATCATTAATTACTCTGACGCATTATATATCGTTCTTTAAAGAACGACAATCGTTAATTTAGTAATGAATGGTTCCAATCCAAGTTATCATCAATTACTTTGGTAATCATTTGTTTAAACGCTGCTGTCCTCAGTTACTTTAATGCATTATGTCTGTTACTCTAACTGACGAAAGGTGTTACTCCAATAGAACAAAGATGTTACTCTAACCAAATGCACATGTATTAAATAAAATATAGAGTTAATTGCTACGTAGCACAACGCTACTTGTAAAAAATGTGTACAAAATCAGTTATTCTTGTAAACAAAAAAAGAAAAATATTTTTATCATGACCAAAAACACAAGTATTCTCAAAACACATGTTCCTCCTTATTTTCTTCAGTGTCTTCCTCATTTTCCTCATTTTCGTCGTCGTCATCCACTTCATCCTCCTCATCCTCATCCACCTTTATCAGTGTTGTCTTGTGCATTCGCATCACTTCCAATATCACCTGCACAAAATTAAACAATGTGTTACTCCCATGCAGCCAATGTGTTACTTCAACTCTTACGTTGTGTTACTCTAACTGGTAAAGTACGTTACTCTAACATCATCATCAAAAACTGTTTCTCAACGTTCAGTGTGTTACTGTAATTGCAATTAAGTGTTACTGTAATTGCAATTAAGTGTTACTGTAACGTTAATACATATGCGTTACGCCCATGCAGCCAATGTGTTACTTCAGCTCTTACATTGTGTTACTCTAACTGGTAAAGTACGTTACTCTAACATCATCATCAAAAACTGTTTCGTAACGTTCAGTGTGTTACTGTAATTGCAATGGAGTGTTACTGTAATGTAGAGCGTATGTTACTTCAACATCGTGACTGCGTTCATAGAAAACAAAACAATATTATCAGTGGACCTCATTGAAAACCCAAATAACAAACATAAAACTATGGAATCAATATCAATTAACCATCACTATGAATCTATGATGAATGAAAAAACAATATCAACATAAAAATTGATGTAAAAAGGGAAGTCAAATCGACATGAATATCAATTAACCATCAATATGAATCTATGATGAATGAGATGACAATGAAAACAATATTAACATGAAAATTGACATAAAAAACGAAGCCAAAGCGACGTGAAAGAAATTTAATTTTTGTTAGTCGATCGCCGAATTATAATTGAAGCAAAACGTGAAAGAAATATCAAAACTCACCATTGTTATACTCGATCAATTGCTTTTCAACAGTTGATGATGATGTCGCGCTCATTGAATCCATAGTAACGGGATTTTGAACCCAGATTTGATTGAATGAATGACGGAACGTGATGATGGAAGTTTTTTTTTTTTTTAGGTTTTGATGAATTTTGCAAGGTGAATGACTGAATGATGAATGAACGTAATCATGGGGTTATTGTTTCCTAAAATCATGGGAGCTATTTTAGGAACGTAATCTTTTTTTTTAATGCAAATAATTGGAAGCATCTCGTCCATCCATTCTCATCTCATCCAATGGATGAGATGAGGACTTAGGGACTCATATAGAGTAAAGGACTCATAAGAGCCTTACTCTATATATATATATATATATATATATATATATATATAGAGAGAGAGAGAGAGAGGGGGGGTTTCACATAAGAACACCCCTCTCTATAAGTACATAAGTCTTATTTTGGACCATAGGATGAGGTGAGGATGTATGGTTGAGATTTAATCTAAATAAACAAATTTCCACCCTAATTTACACTCCCTATGTAGCAATTACTACCCTCTTAAATCATTTCTCTCTCCTTCCACCACATTAATCAATTTCCATACAAATTTAATTTTTTAAAAAAATCAGATTTCTTTAATTACTCTAATTTCCTCTCTTCTTGTTTTATTTTCGTTTTATCTTAACTAGTAGGAGTTTTTTTTGCATGATATACGAACATGATTGGAGTTACAATATATATGATCTGAAGTTAAAAAATATATAAACTGAAGTTACGTGATATATAAACTGAAGTTACAAAAATATATGAAATGATTAGAATTGAAGTTACAAAAATGGATTTGAGTTACAACATACGATCTGAAGTTACAAAATATGTGAACTGAAGTTACAAAATATGTGAACTGAAGTTACAAAAATATATGAACTGATTAGAATTGAAGTTACAAAATACGTGAACTGAAGTTACAAAATACGTGAACTGAAGTTACAAAATATGTGAACTGAAGTTACAAATATATGGACTGAAGTTACAATATACGATTTGAAGTTATAAAATATGTGAACTAAAGTTACAAAATATGTGAACTGAAGTTACAAATATCTATAAAAAGCAACTCAGTTACAAAGCTCGTCCGGTCTTATCTCCATTTTTAATTCTTCCTCTTCGTCTTCATCTCCATTTTTAATTTTTCATCTTCATCAAAAATCTGGAATTATTAATTGAAAAACATATACTATATTAATTGAAATTCAAAAACATAATGAAAAAAATATCAATTAGCATATAATAGATAACCCCATATAACCCCAGAAAACACCAGTAAACTCTAGAAAATCCCAAATGGAAAACCCCCAATTTAACAAAAAATTCGAAACTAACGAAAACCCCATCAAATTAACCATCAAAAACCATCGAAATTAACGCAGAAACTCAGTAAAAGGATTTAAAAAAATGTTAAGCATAAAACAATCAATTAAAGTTATTTCCTTCAAGTTTTAGGATAAATGAATAACAATAAAAAAAGTAAACAAACCTCGATAGCAGCCATTGATGTGCATAACTGACGAGAAAATGGCTTGATCAACGTCGACGAAGAGAATTGACGAGAAAAATATCCAATATTTATTTGATAAAGATGAATGTTAATGGAGGAACATAAAGCTAAGTAAAATGATGGGATAAAAAAATGAAAGAGTGGTATGAAGAAGATAGTTGCCAGAATAAAAGAATTGAAGGAGGTGTGGTGAGATGAGAGATAAATACTGTATTAATTAGAGGTTGAAGAAAATGAGGGTGAGGAAAATGAGGAGTATTCAATTTTGATTGTTAAAAAGGTAAAAACTCTCACCTAATGTCAACCATTCAATTTTTTTAATCCAAAGGTTTATATTAGGACTTATGAACTTAGGTAAAGGGATGAGACTTATATGATCCCTTCTATATATATATATATATAACATTCGTAAAATAGAAAGGCAAAGAATTCATTGAGACGCTCCAATATGGAATAGACAAAGAATTCATTGGGACGGGGAAAGTATATCTTTGTAAAAGTTAAAGTAAATAGCTCATTTCAAAAATAAATTTTTTAGATAACTGATTTTTTTCTCAAGGTTAATGACATAATATCTTAAAATTTATCTAATTATTTTCATAAAAAGAAGTTTTTTTTGTCAATTTCTTTAACATTATTGAAAATGAATAGTTTGCGAATTTATTAATGAAATGTTCTTTTATTTCTCAATTTAAATTAGTGTATTTTTGAGGAAAATGTTAGTAACTGTTATTGTCTTAGAGTAGTATATAGAGAATTTTATGTGAGTTTTTACTATGTATCAGGATTTGTAAGAGCAATCGGAATATATATTCCATTTTTATATAGTTACTAAATTTTATATCGATGTTAAGAATATGATTTTCGAATATGATCAGAAAGATATACAATAATAATAATCATAACTATTTTGATCATACTTAATGTTTATTATAATATTGTAATTGATCATACATTTGATCATACATTCCATATTTAATATTAATCATAATTTGATCATAATTTCATATAATCATAATTTGATCATACGGGGTCTATAATCATAATTTGATCATACATTCCATATTAAATATTGTATGTGATATCTTCCATTTAAAACATGTGATTTTCGTAATCAATGTAATCATCAAATTTTCTTAATTACATACTTTCTAGGGTGTATAGCTTTATATGTGATGTAGTGATATTTAAATCAGTAAGATATTAGAGTGTAGTTGGAGAGGAGAAGGGTGACACACAGTAGGTTAAGGGTTCGATTCACCCCTAGCTTGTGTTATTTGGTTAGTGTAAAGGGGATGTACTCCTATGTTTCAATTGTTTTTTTTTATTTAAGATTTAAAAAAAGTTATATCCATAATTATGTGCTTATTAAAATAAAAAACGTATAAATTAGCCTTTAAATGAAAATTTAATTAAAGAAAAATGTATAATATAATGGGAAAAGAAAATCAATATCAAATATTAGAATTTTTTTGATATTCTTTTAGAAAATATTGAAGATACTGAAAATGGCAATAACTACTTAACCAAAAAAAATTACATTCTAACAAACCATTTGTAAACATATATAGATTTTTTTTTTAGTTTGATTTGTTAACATCTACGGTATATATCTTTATTTTAGTTTTTTATTTATTGACCCAAAATTAGAAATGGTTGGGTAAACTTTATTTTTTTTGTCGCGTGTTTGATTTTTTTTCTCATCAGTTTATAATTTTCATTTTTTTGTATAATTTTTCTTTTGAAATCGAAACAAACATTTACAATTATCTGCTAAAACGTAAATAAACATTAAACAATAATATCAATTAATTCGAGCTTTATAGTTAAAATAAAGATGATAAATATGACCCATAGATTATTTCAAAAAATTAATTTAAAACTGAATATACAGTGATTTTTATTAAATGATGTGAAAATAATTATGTTAATAATTTTTTAATAAGAATAATAATTTCATTAATAATAATTATATCAATTCTAAATAATCCTTTATTTATTAAAACAGAGACCAAGGCAGCTGAGGTGGCGCAGCTCATTGGTCTCCATTCTGAAATACTCAACCCACGTTAATCCAGAGTTATTTTAGGCAATTACGCAAAATCTTCCGAATCAAGCTATCTTCCTAATCAAGCTATAATATGTTGCATTCAACGTCTTGGGTTGCACAGTTTGGGCTGAACAATCCCTCTTCACAATCCCGCACTGAATTAACCTGGACATTATACCAGCCAAATTAATCCTTGATTCAAAATATGAATCCCTAATGCATCTATTACATTATCCTTTAATATTTGCAAACATTTTTCCTGATCTGACTTTTTTTTAAAAAAAAATCTGTTGATTTCAGATGCTATTTTGTCAGTCAATGTTTATATATTCTTTAAAACACTAATTAATTTGACACATACCTTTTGATAATGTTACTTGAAACAGTCTGGATTCTTTTATACTGAAATTATAACCAAAAAGTAAACTAATATTTACCGGATATTATATTTTTATTTTACAGAATAGGGTCCGATGTTACAAAATAAATCTATACCTTAATAATCTTTATTTATTAAAACAGAGACCAAGGCAGCTGAGGTGGCGCAGCTCATTGGTCTCCATTCTGAAATACTCAACCCACGTTAATCCAGAGTTATTTTAGGCAATTACGCAAAATCTTCCGAATCAAGCTATAATATGTTGCATTCAACGTCTTGGGTTGCACAGTTTGGGCTGAACAATCCCTCTTCACAATCCCGCACTGAATTAACCTGGACATTATACCAGCCAAATTAATCCTTGATTCAAAATATGAATCCCTAATGCATCTATTACATTATCCTTTAATATTTGCAAACATTTTTCCTGATCTGACTTTTTTTTTAAAAAAAATCTGTTGATTTCAGATGCTATTTTGTCAGTCAATGTTTATATATTCTTTAAAACACTAATTAATTTGACACATACCTTTTGATAATGTTACTTGAAACAGTCTGGATTCTTTTATACTGAAATTATAACCAAAAAGTAAACTAATTTTTACCGGATATTATATTTTTATTTTACAGAATAGGGTCCGATGTTACAAAATAAATCTATACCTTAATAACTTAAGTTGATATGGAATTGAATCTTTTTGAATAAAAAATCACCCAATCCACCTATTCTTATCAATAGCGAATGTATATCTTAAAGAAGACACCACTGACACAACTAAAAAATCACTTCAAAGAATTGCATCAATGGGTTTCGAAATCAAAACCTTCAAACCAAATTCCAACACCTTAAACAGTACGCCACTCCAATATTCATTGTTAAAATTGTATAAAAACAATACATATACTGTTTTAGGCTTGAGAGAATTGCAAAGTTATTAATTCACGCTTCCCTATAATTCACACTTGAGAGTTGAGACCTATACTGCTTCCTATATCTAATTAATTGAAAATCTAAATTCACAAGTTATTTGTTGAATAAGTCATACACCGTTCATTCATTTACGTGTATTACAAGTAAATCTTTGGCACATTCTTGATAATGACACTTACTAAATCTAAAATGTCTTAAACGAAATCGTCTAACAAAAAGTTGTACATAACCCTGTGATTATTCACGGGTATTACACTACTCTATTTCTAATTCATTTTGTACCTGAATAGTTGAATATTGCTCCTATAAAATATACTCAACAAAAAAGGTTATGGGAGATCGTCTGACAATATGTATCGGACACCCGATACATTTACCTTTTACACTCTGTTTAAAAAAATTAACAGAAGGTACAAAAAAGTGGGTGTAGAAATAAAAACACTAAATTAAGTAATGATAGTATTTTAGAATCGCAATTCGACCCGTTGGGTCAACGAAAATTAAAATTGATCAAATATTTATATTTATATAGTATAGTTATCTTTGGATTTATACTCCGCATTAAGTAGTTAATATTTTAAATTAAAATATAAACAAATGTTTAATTTAATAAGTAATCCGTATTTTTTACCATTTAATAATAAAATAATTTTAAAAAAATTGAATTTAATATTTTTTAAATATGAATATTATAGTTCAGGAGTATAAAAATAATGCTATACTCTTAAATAAATATTTTTTAGCTTAAATCGTCGGTAAATTTTGTATTTTAATTGAATATTTCAGTTACTTATTATTGATTAATTGATAATAATATTATTATTTATTAATTATTACTTGATCAGAGTATCTTTTGATCATATTGTGTTAGTTAAATCTCAATGACAATTAGATGGGTCAGTCAGGTGGAAGAAAAACTGAGAAGTTTATTGAAATTAAGTCTCGAGTTCTGAGATTGATCAAATGTGTTTTAAATCTTGAGTTATAGGAATTTCACCTCAAATGCACATTTTATTTTCACTAAAGAAAATTTTATTTTTATTGTTCTAAATTTCTTTCGATTGAATAATTAGGCACATTAATTGAGGAGTTGTACAAGGATTCCGCCCTTATCATGCAACCAGGGCGGCTAAGAGGGGGTTCAGGGTAAGCGGCGTAATTGGGTCTCCATATACTTGATTCGCACAAGATACGAAAGACGCCTTAATTATACAATGGAGCATGATCAACTTTCTTACTCTTCGTGTTAATGATCTCCAAATATGTCGTTCAGTATTTAAAAAAATTATTTTCAAGTAATTCACGGTAAGTCGTCTCAAAACTATTGAGTCTACATAAAGTATACTTTTTTGTTTTTTCAAACCAAATTTGTGTCCACGGACTCACATGAGTTCTTAAACGTAGATACTGATCCTACCGTAAAAATATTATTTCTCTAAATTCAATAATTTTGTAACATCGGGCACACAACAACGTCTTTCTGTTATACTGCTTATTAATTTTTTTCGATATGTTCTAATGTCAAAGAAAGCGCCTCAACCCCGTGAATTTTCACGGGTTACTACACTAGTTTGTCTTTACAGTCAGTATAAACTGAAATTAAACGAAAGCTACATAAATGAAAATGAAAGCTAATTAAATAAATAAAAAATCTTTCCATAATCAACTTTAGCTATAGTATGGTAACATATTAACTAAGGGTGTACAATTACTAATCTAACCTTAATCTAATCATCATTGGTTAGATAAAAAATGACACATGGCGCAATGCGATTAGTTATGTAGGAAAATGTCATACACTTGTGTGTAAGTGTAGCCTTTTCAAATGGTGAACAGAGAGCTGACAAGTTTGACCCGACCCGACCCAAAACTCGAGTAAAATTGACACGATCTGATCCGTAAATACAGTGTTATGACTCGACCCGACCCGTGACCCGATACGACGCGCTTCAGGTCTACCCAGACTCGGACCCGAAACCCGATATGACCCGATAAATTATCTGACCCGACCCAACCCAACTTGACCCAAAAGCTGACCCGACCCAAAAGCTGATCTGGTGTGATCCAATGAAAATAAAAAAATAATTTTAAATTAAAATATTATTTAGTATTTTTTCTTCAGATATTCTTAACCAAACGTCGTTTTAAAAAAAAATACTTTGTAACTTTTAAATATTAAATAAAAATTGTTTTAAAATTTATAAATCACACCTAAGTCAACTCGCTAATTATTGATCCGACAATACCTGACGCGACCCAAACTCGACCTGACCCGTCCAATTTCCCCTCCAAGACATATTTTATAAAATTCACCATTTGTATTATTTTTGGTTTTTAATCTTCAATCACAACTAATTATTGTTACATATGGTTTCATATAAATTTAATTATGATCTACCAAAACTATTGAAAATACAATGAAAAATGGAAATAATTTGTATAAGATGATATAATCATATATTCGGTAGATAATAAACAACTAAATTTTTGTAATAAACGATAAATAATAAAAAAAATCGTATAATGAATTGATGGTTTAAATTAGACTAGACCTAACAAAACCTTGTCTGACCTGAACATGACCTGACCCGATCCAAACCCGGATGGCCCGACCTGAAAGTGACTCGAAACCGGCCCGACCCAAACCCAGAACAAAAATTGACTCGGCTAACACGACCCAAACCCGATTCCGACCCGACCCGACCCGCCCGATTGCCAACTCTTGGAAAACCACAATAGCAGCGAACCGAAGAGACACAACTATATTTCTCGAGGCATTAACTCTTGAATGTTGGTATGATCAAGAAATACGGTTGAATACTCCGTATTGATTAACTCTAATTAATAGAATCACATTAATTATTGTCCCAATAAATTAAACTTTTCATTCCTCGAGGCATGAATGAATGAATTAAGGCATGAATGAATGAATTAAGATTTTCATATCTCCAATTAGGTGCAGTTAGACGCTCATTATGCCCACTATATCATGCAACTTATTCCGTAATTCCGTTTGTACCCTTATTCATTAAACTTAAAATTAATCAAATTTTTTTGTTCGATTAATTTATTTATAAAAACTCCGCATAATTAAGTACTAATGAAAAAAAATCCGTTATTTCTAAATTCGTCATTATTCACGTAATTTTGAGTAATGTCTGCGTGTAGACATCAACAATGACTTTTGTGTCTAACTTAACGACATTGGTGACGATGACGGTTATAGCGAATCCGGTGATGGTGACGAAATGATTCCCCGAAACAAGCGGCGGAATTACGTTTCATTTCATTTTTTTTAAATAAAACTCTCATTCCTAAGATTTACGGAAGGTACTGAAACCGTTGTGAATTTAAAAATGGTTGGAACGGAGAGAGTATAATCTAAGATTTTTTGCGGAAGAAAGAAATATTGGTGTTACTCCGTAATTTAGTAGGGGTAGAGGGGAGGGTGCAACTTATCCCTAGTTTTTGAATCATATTTCCGATAAGGAGTACAATTCTTGGAAGTTGTAAAAGTTACTCCGTACTTAACAACGTACGCAGAAGACAATGAGTCACATCTTGTCTTTTCCTTCATGTCTGCATTGCACTTTTTCTTTTCTAGACCCGAGGATCCCGTAGTATTATGATATCACGATAGATATATCGTAAAATCATGTGATTTACGGGATATTAGAATATATAATAAACGATATATTGGAATATATACCATATCAGAATAATATATTTACGTTACCGATAATATAAGATTATGGAAAATAAAATTAGCATTGATTACGAAACCTATACACAGTTATATATACGTATGGTATGCATCACAAAGTAGTCGTACCACCTACTCTTCCCTTCTCTCTCATGGCTAGCAACAAGAGCAAACATTCCAATGACAATGCCTCCTCCGAGTCCGATGATTCCGACACCCCGTCACCACCTCCCCCTCCCAAACCCACTCCCCACCCCAAACAAACCAGCTCTAATCTGTCGTTAATTCAACGATTATGGTCTACGGAAGACGAATTGCTCATCCTAAAGGGAATGATCGCGTTTAAGTTGGAGAAGCAGTTGAATCCTGCGAAACAATTGAAGAAGTTCCACAAGTTTATCAAGAAGTCTTTGCACGTGGATGCGAATGTATCTCAATTGAAGACTAAAATTCGGCGTCTCAAGGATCGATTCAGGACTGCCCAAAAGAAGAAGTGTTTGGGTTCTCAAGAGCTTGAATTTTTCGAATTGTCGAAAAATATATGGGGAGTCGAAGAAGAGAAGATTGCGAAAGTGAAGAAAGAAAAAGCAAATGAGGAGGTGGCGGAAAAGGGTAATTTGGTAAACGTGCGTTCTAGTGGTAGGGTGGTGGAGATAACGGAGGTGGGGTTGCCGGAGGGGGAGGTGGCACTGGTGAAAGAGGCAATGAAGTTGATGGGGGAAGGGGAGAAGGAGGAGATGAGGGGGGAATTGGAGAAGATGAGTGTCTTGAATTTGGAATTGTTTTCTTCGAGGGTGAAGGTACTCCAGCTTGCTACGAGGAAAGTGGTCGATGGAATGCGGAAAAATCGGTAGATTATGGAAATCATATTTTAAGTTAAATTAGTGAATTTATGTAATGCAATTTAGTAATCGGAACTTGCCATGTAGTCCGTTATTGGTTAAAGCTAGTGAAATTTGTGACCTTTGGTTATCAACCCTTGAATGTGTATATTACTCTACTTTATTATCTCTGTAGGGCTCAGCCAGATCCTTGATTAAGTTACCTTAGGAACTTGAGGTCTACTGTTTTGTTTTCTTTGATTAATGCAAATCTTTCGTGAATGTTATCGTCATTGTGAATATCCCTCTTTAACGTGCCCTTGAAAGATCGTACTGCACTTGAGGTCTGTTGCTTTGTTTTGTTCCGTTAATGCAGATAAATCTTTCGTGAATGTTATCGTCATTGTGAATATCCCTCGTTAATGTTACCTTAAACAAGAACCGAGTTTGAAGAGCAAAGGCAGTCAATAATAGACCTTAAAAATCATTTAGCAGAAGCAGAGCTTCAAATTCATGAGAAGGAGCTGTTGAGGAGAAAGCTGTACAATACTATTCTGGTAAAGCCTTCTCCTTGAATAGCTATACTAGTCTTGGTTTTTATCGTTGTTCTAGCTGCAAGAGTTGATACCTCTGTGAACTTGTGTATTTTTGTATTAGAGTGCCTAAAGTTGTGTTTTTTTGAGTTGGGGTGATGTAGGTTGTTGATTGCCGTTCTGTTCTTCGTCTTGCTTTTGTTGAGTTTACTGATGAAGGTAACACATTTGGCTTATACGGAGTAGTAAACTGTAAGTGATGTCTGCCTGTCTTGGTTATAGTCATGTTAATGTTTGAAGTCGTTGAATTATTGCATTTGTGCAGAGGGTGCTGAGAATGCCTTAAAACTGTCGGGTACAATGCTCGGGTTTTACCCCGTCAAAGTCCTTTCTTCTAGGACTGCCATTGAGCCTGTTAATCCTACTTTCCTACCCAGGGTGAGTTAATTTGAGCTCAGTTTATTTGATGGTTTCCGTATAGCTAATTACTACGGAGTATGATGAATCAGAGTTCATTAATGACACAACTTATGCTACTTTCTGCAGTCAGAAGACGAGTGGGAAATGTGTGCTAGAACTGTTTACTGTACGAATATTGATAAGAAGGTATCACTATCTCATTTTAATATCGTTATAGTATGTATTTGCGATTGGATTAATGTACGCCATCTGTGAACCTCTTCCAAAGTTCTCATGGCTTAAATGTTGAATTATGCAGGTTATGAAGTTGTGGTAGCATTATGTCATGTTTTGGGATTTTTTGAGGTTTTGATTGTTATCTTACAATTGAAGAAAATAAGGGTGATATTACCCCGAAAGTTGAAGAAAATTTTACTGCTGAAGATGATGTCATTGAAGAAAGTCGAGAAAACCAGGGTAAAAATGCCGTGGAAACTACTCAGAATGGTGAAGATGATGCAATTGAAGATAGTGGAGAAAACCCTAAAAAGAAGCGTAAAATAGCTGATGAAATTACCACGGATGGTGAAAAATCTGTCGGTGAAAATGATGGAACTACCGAGAAAGACGATGTAGTAGTGTATTCATGGAATATGAAGAGGAGTAGAAGAAGAGGGAGCGAAGAAGAAGAAGAAGAAGAAGAAGAAGAAGAAGAAGGAGAAGGAGAAAGAAAAAGGGAGGTGAGACTAATAAAGTTAAGAAGGTTTCAAAGAGGAAAGTGAAGGAGAGCACACCAAGTGTTTGTGAAAAGGATGTCGAAGGCAGTTCAGGAGATGATGGTATGGAGGGGAAGACTAAGAGGACTGTCTCACATCAGGAGAATGCAAATAAGAGAAAGGGTACATTTGATGAAAATGTATGATTTTAATTTGATTACCGAGTATAGTATTTTTTTTAATTCGTTTGTTGTTTGATTTAAGCAACTTTCATGTTTTTGATGAGGTACCGTATGCTGTGGATTTTACTTCTGGTTGACAGGGGATTAAGATTGATTCTACAATGTGTCACCAGTGTCAAAGGAATGATAAGGGTCGAGTAGTTAGATGCACCAAGTGTAAGACGAAACGGTTCTGCGTTCCCTGCATTGGAAACTGGTTTGTGTGATACTTACCATTTTTCTGTGCAGCTTTTGTTTTGGTAGATGTTTTCGTTTAATGTTATTATGTGTTGTTCTGTTTTTGGGAATTTGATGTTTTACTCCAGAACTATTCTTATCACTGTTTTTGGGAATTCGATGTTTTAGTACAAACCTATTCTAGGCTTTTCAGTTTAGTCTATTTCAATTCAATTATGCCTCATTGAGTTCATTTTGTCTCCGCAAATTCAGCTCACTTAGCTCACTTTAGTTCATTTCAGTTAAGCCCATTTGAGTTTAATTAAGTTAAGCCCACTTCAGCCGAAAAGAACATGGTCTTATAACGGCGGTGTTAGGAGAATGTTTAACTTCATAATGGTTATGATTTAGGAATTTGATGTTTTAGTATAAAACTATTCTCATAGAGGTCATGTTTGGAGATTGGGTAACTTCGTAATGGTTAGATAAATCCATGCAGCAGGCTTGAAGTTAGCATTCTTCAAATGATAGTTCACATTAGTATTGGTCAATTATGTTGATCTGCATCTGCCTCACACTCTGAGCTTCAGTCCTTTTATATTGTATCATTAGTTAGTCCTTTTATATTGTATCATTAGTTTGGCTGATAAAGTTACCTGAGCATTTTAATAAATATGTCCTTATTACTTGTATTGAACAGGTATCCACGAATGACCGAGGAGCAGATTGCTGAAGCTTGCCCGTTCTGTCTTCACAATTGCAACTGCAAGGCTTGCTTGCGTATGACGTGACCTGCCAAAGTATGATCCTAAACTTAAGCCATGATACAATATTTCCTTTGCAGATGATAATCGTTGAGATTGATATGTTGGTTGACTTGTGGCAGAAACAAATGGAAGATAGATTTGAGGAGGAAGTTAGTAGAGAAAATAAAATTGAGCATAACAAAAATTTGTTGAGGTCTATTTTACCGCTTCTGAGACAAATCAATCAAGAACAGATGCTGGAGAAGGAAATTGAAGCCAATATTCAAGGTATATGTTTTGTACTGGCTTATACATGGCTATGTTTATGTTTATTCAACATTCTCACACTTTATGCTCTACTGAGTGCCCTATCTGTGTCATTATGATCTCATATTATAGTGTGCTGGATTATTGTTCCGTTTGGTTTTCTTTGTCTTAACATGGCATACTTGTTCGTTGTAGGTGTTCCAGTTAGTGAGTGGATTACTCCCAAGGCACCTGTCCGCAGAAATGAGCGTGTACTTTGGTAAATTTTCTACATTATAAGAATACTTTTTTCCATTAGTTGATGACTTATTTGGCTCTTCAACGCCCGATTCATGCATGTCTTATGCAGTAACAACTGCAAAACTTCCATATTCGATTTCCACAGAGCTTGCCCCTCTTGTACATATGATTTGTGTCTGTCTTGTTGCCGGGACATTCGTTCCGGACAGCTAAAGGATTGTGAAGAAGTTAGTATGAAGTTTGGTAAAACAGATCTTGACTATATGCATGGCTTTAGACTTGCTCCACTGCCTGTAAAAAAAGAGAGAAGAATCAAGGAGAAATAGTAGGAGCAAAGTTGAGACAGCCCAGTTTGATAGTGTGATTGATGGCAATGATGTTCCTGAAGTTCACCCCGTTGAATCTGTTGATGAAAAGAAGGCAATGCTGAAATGGAAAGCAGATGAAATGGGCAGAATATGGTGCCCACCTTACGAATTAAAAGGGTGTGGCCATGCAATTCTTTATTTGAAGTCTATCTTGTCTGAAGACTGGGTTTCACAATTGATCAATAATGTTGAAAAGGTGGCAACTAATGAAAAGGAAAGGTTTTCTGAGGCTTCTAATGTTTCGTCATGCCCTGATTCTTCTAATGATGTTTTAGAGTGTAATATGCGAAAATGTGCTTCACGAGAAGGCATCAACGACAACTATTTGTATTGTCCAGATGCCAGGGATATTCAGCAGGGAGACCTGAAGCATTTCCAGAGACATTGGGCTCGAGGAAAACCAGTAATTGTACGAAGTGTTCTTGAAACTACCCCTGGTTTAAGACTACTGAATTTGAAAGCTATTTCTTGCTTGGAGTGGTGTGAGGTGACTACATTAACTGCTTGCTTGCTTTGTGTTTTCTTTTCATTAATAATTTGTTAATATCTATTTTCCCCTATCTCGTCTTCCTTTACCTACCTGAAATTTCATTCTAATTGGTGTCAGTTAAATACTGCGACCTGCTTGCTGCACGATTTGATAGGCGTTCCATCCTAAAACCAATTGGCAATAGGAGTAAGCCCCGTTTGTTTATAAGATAGTGAACTCTCTTCCACCTGGTCAATGTGGGACATTTACTTTTGGGTAAACACATAATTGGAGCCCCTTTACAGATTCAAAAAATATAGACATGAACCTACTCAATCTCAAATCCTATATCCCTGTGTACTATATATCGAGCAAATTTTAGCCATAGTGAAAATCTGAAATTGATACGCATGAACCCTATTTGAACAATGCTGTTTCAAGGTGTACTTACAACTTACAACCATTTAAATTTCGATTTAGTAATTGAGTGGATTAATGTCTTAATTGCGTAAACGATAATCTTGATATTTGAAATTTAAAATACTCTCATTTCTTTCGTCAGTCCTATTTTGTTGTCTGTTATAGGGCTTTCCAAGTCAGTATAGTCCAAACTGCCATTATATAACATTTCCACTTCCTGCTCTTTGCACCTATCAGATCAGTGCTATCACTACCAGGCTGACACTCTCTAATCTATAGTAGGTTGACATCAGTGTCCACAATTTTTTTTGCCGGATATACAACGGGAGACTTTGATGACAAGAATTGGCCAGTGGTATTAAAATTGAAAGATTGGCAACCAGATGGTAAGTTTGAAGAGCGCTTGCCTCGTCATGGAGCAGAATTCATTAGAGCACTGCCATTTAAAGAGTACACACACACCCATGGAGTGGATTTCTAAACCTAGCTGCCAAGTGCCCTCTAGAGTACCTGATGCATGACATGGGTCCAAAACCTTATATTGCACATGGTTTCTCTCAAGAACTAGGCTGTGGTGATTCGGTCACAAAACTTCACTATGATATGTCTGATGTGGTATGCTGTTTTGTAACCTTCAACACTTTTTTGTGATTTACTTAATTGATGTGTGGAACTTGAATAAGTAAACATTTTGCCTGTTGCCTACGTTACTTATAAAACTACTTCAATGCATGTATCCACTTGCCAATACAAGAACTCTGCAATTGCAGACTCATTCATATGTTGGCTATTCTGATTCTGACTCTCAACAAGTATCCTACCAGTAAACTCGTTTTCCCTTAGATCCTTTTCTTTATTAGTGTTGCCTCATTTTTCCTATGAGAGTAGTATGGTTTCCTAAGAGAGTAAGGAGAAAAAAAGCAGAGCTAGGTATGCAAGAACCTTTTTGGTATTTAATTAGCTTCCACATAGTATATTGCAATAAAGCGGAGTAGAACATTTCTTTTATGCAAATCCATTTCTTTTATGCAAATCCATTTCTTAATGAATAGTTGTCGATGTATATGTTTCCATTACTTTAGAAATCGGAAGACAAAGAAAAGTGTTTTGAGAATAAGAGGTTTAGGTATGCAAGAACTTAAATTTGTTTTTGGTATTTAAACCCGTCCTTCTGTTCCATTCAGTCGCCGAATTGAAAACTGTATGCCTAAGGTGGATTAGTAACTCTAGCTTTTTTAATAAGTTGCATACCGAAGTGGTTAACGATGATACTGTTGGTAATTCAGTAGAATAATTTTGTGAGTCTCTTATTGTTGTAGAGTTTTTACAGACATAAGTGTACATCCCATCTGTTTTATCCCAATTTGAATGTTAGCTTAACCTTGAATTTCTCTAAATGTATGCATCATGAGTCATGGCGATCATTTTCTTCGAAGGCGCTCTTTGAGTCGTATGTACTATGATTATCTTCTTCGTAGACACTCTTCGTGTTGTATTCTTACATAATTTATCTCTGTTTCTTTTTATGCTTCAAGTATATATACAGCAAATGGATAGGCATTTTCGGATGGTATCCTGGTATGCGAGCAGTGTTGGGAAGAGTCTGTAGAGCACAGGGGTATACTACCACACGAACGGTATTATTAATTCTGCTTCAGTGATTGTGAGTTCATATTTCCCTGTTGGTGACAAATCTGAGATTTGTGCCTGTGAACACGTGTTGCAACATTTACCTGAGTTTTCATCATTTAGATTTTAGATAGGGTCGTACTTTTTTCTAACGAGCCTTTACTCAATCCTAACGAATTTTCCTAAATTCTTCCCATAATACCCTCTACAAACTTTTACCTTTTAAGTTGGAATTCAAGTAAGCTTTTATCGATTTTTTACTCCATCAATTCTAATTCAATTAATGATGATGCAAAATTAATTATTAATTTACCAAATTATTAATTTATTACTCCGTAAGATTTACATCACAACAAACAAAAAAGAAAAAAAATAACAAAAAAAATGAAAAGAACACATAACAAAGAAAAAAAGAAAAATTTAAATAAATAAAATAATTAAAAAAAAATCAATTTACAAAGCCCTCTCCCTCCCCCGACCCCCATCCCATGACCCACCCTACCAGAGCCACCACCCACTCAACCCACCCCGTCCCCACCCACTCACTGGACACCACCCGACACCAACCCGCCAAGGTTGTTACCCCAACCATCTCTCCACCGCCCACCACCCGACCTACACCGGCTCCGATCCGACCCCACCCACCCTGCCCGTCGCCGACCTCAGCCTCTGTCGACCCGACAGCCCGTGTCAACCCGACTCCAACCATCTCAGCCACGACCCCGGACGGTTTCGATATTCATGGTGGTCGTTCATGGTGGGTTTATGGGTGATTGAATAATGAGATTTATTTAGAGAGAGAAAACATGACTAAATTTTCAATGGGATGAAATGAGAGGGGTAAAGCGGTAAAATGTCGTTAGGATTGAGTAAATGCTCATTAGGAAAAAGTAATTCCGTTTAGATATGATTATCATATGGCACATTTGTGCGTTGTTAATTTTGATATCCTGCAGGATGGCCTTGAAGAATTCATTTGTTATTGTGTTTAGTTAGATTCATGGTAAGAAAAAGTTAGATGTACTGCCTGAAGATACCAAAATTCTTGGAAAAAAGACTAATATGAAGGAAACTAAGCATCAAATCTCTTCATCAAAGGATTCCTCAGTTGCTGAATTAGGATAATACCTTCTTTCCTTTTTCAAATGACTCATATTAAACTTCATTTCTATATATTGGCACACCTTTTCTACACACAAAATTACCCATTTTGCCTTACACTTCACTCGTCTTAATTGTTTTCCTTTGTTTTTGTGGCCAAAAGTTGATGAAGTTGTTGGAGTACATTCTTAGAACTAAGTTAAGGTGTGAACCGTACGAACTCCTCAGTTACACTTATTACAACTCCAGTTACACTTCTTACTTGGATACTTAAAGTTGTAACTGAGGAGGTACTCAAAAGATCAAGTGAGATATTCAAAAGTAAAAGTTCTAACGATCTGGATGTTTGCTGGTTTTTTTTTTTTTTTTTCGTAGCGATCACATCTAATGCTTTTGCTCTATATACTTTTAGGTGCCATTTGTTCTTGTTGACAATCAACAACAACCGACATCGGATTATGCTGTTGTTGATTTAGATGGTTCAAGCCACCCACTGCCTTTGACAACGGCCTATCGTCAAATGAAACCAATTCAATCTTCCCCCTATACGATTCTACAGCCACTCTTTAGACATGACTATCCTGTAAGATTTTTTTTATCTTAAGTTTTTTCTTTAACCGACCTTCTTGCTTGTCTCTATCTAATACACCGTCTGTTTACTCTTGTGTTTATTCCTATATGTATGTAACTTGTTTGAAGGTTGGGCTGCTTGATGAGGAGAAAGTTCTTCCTCTTGGAAAGGATGTCACAGTTGTTGGTGTTTGCTCCTCAAAAGATGGGGCTCATTTGATCAAGTCATGCCGAGATCTTCCATATTTTTTTGTAAGGATATCTTCTAATCATAATAATTCGCTGCTAATGCATTTTATTCGCAGTTACCATCAAATGCAATTTTTCAAAGTGTATTTGGATATGGTCTTTGAAAATTGAAATCGCTCTGTCATTCCATTGTGCTTTTCGTTAGCTTGTTTCAAGATAGCCGCATGAATTGATTTCTAGAATTCTCATACTGCATTCTTGTCACGAAACTGAACTCTTTAGTGCCAAACCTTGCATCAGGCGGCCTGGAATGCTCTTGATACCTTATTTAATCTGTGCTTACTTGGTGTCGTATTTGTAAAAATCAATAACACCTTTCGATTATTCTTAAAATATTTTTGTGTTATTTGTCACATTATAATAGCATCGTTATCTACCCTTTTCAGGTGTGATTTGACCAAGGATGAAATGTTAATTGGACTACTATCATTCAGGACAAAAATGCTAGTGTGGAGTGGTATCATTGTTGGGTCTGTTTTGATTGGCATTCTTGGTTATTCAATCGTAAGGTAATTTCACCTACGTTTTTTTATAATTGATTGTTGTTTTGGACTATTTTACCAGGGAAAAAAAATCAGTTTAGGAGAGTGCTCCCATCCCTTCAGCATATATAATGAGTAATATGTCCCTACTGAAGGAACGAACCCTAGAGTATATCCGCCTTTGTTGGACCCAGTATTGACGGGACGGGTCAGATTCAGATCTTAAAATTTGAGATCTATATCCGCCTATGTCAAATTATATTCAGTGGACCCTATACCGACGGATACAGATATGGGTCAGAGAATTTTGGCCTATTCTATTCAACTTTCTATACACAAAATGATGAATAAAAACATGTTTCGGGGATCATATTTCAGGAACTGGAAAAAATGGAAAAAATGGAAGGAGCAAAAGGAGGTTACGACTAATTTGTTAATTAATTAATTGTTTTTGGTAATTGTTAATTAAGTCATTAATTAAATTGATAATCTTAACTGTTAATTAACTTGGTAATCATATTGTTAATTATCTTTACTCAAATTGTTAATTAAATTGTTCAACCCGTTAAATAATATAAATCATGTCGGAATTATGTCACACTGAGTCTGGGTCAAAAAGGAGTCGATAACATCACGGTAGCATAGAACAACCACAAGCCTCCAGTTCACAAACACCACAATCGGAGGCACAGAGACATGTCGGACATCTCGATCAGGGTCCATATATGATGATCCCATCGGGATTTAACCCGATCTCCAACAAATGGCCCGGTATGCTGTCTCCTTACTTTCTCGGAAGTCAATACGGCACCCCGACTGCTTTCGGTTTCGATCAAACCGGCCAAGGGTCGTCTCACACTCCCACCAACCTTCAATTTAATTTCGAGGACCATGCAAACTTGGGCAGAGCACCGCTACCCGCACTACCCCTGCCTTACACATAATTACCGTTTACATAGTTTATACCATTACAGAGTCAGTACACGTCCACACTCGACTCATCTGCACAGACCAGACCACAATTCACAACACAAACTCCACCATCCCAACACGTCCAACAAACAAGTGAAACAACTCAACAACCTAGTACTGTGATATAATGGACGACGGAACAAGAAATGGTTGTAATAAATGCAAGGAGTACGACAAGTGAAGCATTGCTAAGTTTTACTAAAAGTAAAGATAAAAAAGGGTTGTTATAATAATTATGGCAAAGTTTTAAGTGCCACAAGCTCATCCGGTGTCGATCACCGAGGTCGACACGCTAAAAAATGTGTTCCAAAAGAACAAGGTCAAACATCTCTGGACCAATTTGTAAATCGACCCAGTTCCCAACAAGACTACACCTATGATTATAGCACATGTGCTGACGAATTATCTGGAATGATAATTCAAACAGGAAAACCTTTTGCTCTAGCTGAACACCCAGGCTAACTTTTAACAGATATTTAAAAACTAACCAACCGGCTCATAAAACAAGTTGTCGTAGCGTTAAAAAATAAAGCAAAGAAACAATACATGAAGTGGAAAATGCAGCTTATGTCCCAGTTAAAAATAATACATCTAAAGTATCACTGAAGGCTGATGGATGAGATTCCGGTTACAACTTTTAATATATTTGTTTAACTGCTCACTGGTTAGATGAGGATTGATGAGTTATGCAAAAAAGAGTTATAGTGTTTGCTAAATTAGAATACCCGCATACTGCTTTAAACATACTAATCATTATTATGAAAGGGATAAACGAATACAAATTAAAGATAAAATATTAAGTGCTACTTTCGATAATGCCACGTCTATCACTTCTTGCGTTATCATGTTAAAGACTCATTTAGAAAATGTATTTTTAGATGGTAATTTGTTACATGTTCGATGTTCTTGTCATGTTTTAAACTTATGTGTTCAAGACGGTCTTGTGGGTCTAAAAAAATATTACGCTAAATTTAAAAGAATCGTTATGCACTTGAACAATTGTCACTGGAGGCGCCAAGACTGGCGTAACTATTGTACAGAAAACGGTATGAAATATAGAAAATTCTCCTTGGAAAATACCACGAGGTGGAATTCAATGTATACAATGTTGAGTGCTTGTTTAGCGTATAAGGATCATCTGACTATTTGGTGGAACCGTAGTTGTCCCAACGACCCAATTTTTGATGATGATGGGGAAAAAATTGAAATGTATATTGACATCTTGTGCGCCTTTAGCGAGACGACAAACATCTTCTCCCATGTAAAGATGATTTAGCATGTCCTATAATTTATTGGGGATCAACTAATTGGATTTAGGTTAAAACTGTTTACTTATTTATTGCACTCGGAGAATTCAAAATGCATGTATAACAGGCTTAACAGCCCAAAAAATGAATTACTACTACAATTAATAAAAAAAATCGCTTGAGACGGTAGAATAGAGTAAAAGATCAATGGGACACTTGATATGTATGTATGCACCTCATCTCAACACAGTGTAGTCTGCATCCTATAATATGAATGGTGAATTAAGTAGTCGTAGTGAAATTAATGAGAGAAAGAACAATTAAAACTTATTTCATTAGATTGAAAAACAAAAAGAGTATCAAGTTTAACCAACCATCATAACTCAGTAGTCATATCCTTTTGAATTTCAACTAGTTTTCGTGTCAGTGAAGTTCACGTGTCTAGCAATGCAATATAAATATGCGACCTTTCTTTATTGCAACACCTTATTCTCGGGGGTACTTTTTACCATCGGCGCTTTAGTTCTTACCGTCGTCGTTAATTACGTAAAAGAACCGTTTTGCCCTTTACTAATATTTGTTTTTTGGTTTGCGTTTTTAATATTTTTGATTAACGAAGTCAAAAATATTTACGATTTTTAATTTGAAAGTCGTCTTCCCCAAATCGTATTTTTTAAAAACCGTTTATTAATTTGCCCGTGGGTTACGCCGTTTTATTAGTTTGGTTCATATATATTTCGGAAAACCGTGTTTATAAATTTTTGAAAACCGTGTTTGGAAAACCGGATGACTCGATTTTTGAATATCGAGTTTTAAGTAAAGTAACCCCATTTCCCCCTTCCCCCTTGAACCTTTTTTTGAAAATCCCCCCTTCATCTCCCCCTCGTGTTTTACAGTACCCCCAACCCCATTTCAGTTCAATCTTAATCTTCCCATCCATTTCCCCATTTTAATTTCCCCGTTTCACATCCGTTCACCTCCTTTCATTCTTAATTCATTTCTTCACCTTCTTTATTTGACTTGAAGCGGTTTTGTGAATATCGAGTTTCTTATCTCGACGAAGTTTGAAGAGCGGGTATTTGAATTCAACTATCGGGTTGCTTTAATCGAATTTTCATGATAGTATTGGAGGTAAAAATTTTATTTGATTTCTCTACTTTACCTTATTAACTCAATTAAATTGATTTATATCATAGATCTGGGAATTTTGGTTGATATAAATGAATTTGTGAAGGACGGTTTCGTTGTAGGCCGCGTGAATCGAACGAAAACTAAAAAATAAATCCCGAAAAAGGAAGAAGTCGAGAGAATTTCTGGGCACCCCCATGCTAGAGTCGAAGAAATCCTTCGACATGCGGAAGGGGTTCTCGAGTGATTTCTTTGACTTGGCCATGGGGCTCTCGAAAAAATCACTCGATTCCTCCCTTTTTTCGTTTTTTTTTCGCTCGATTAACGCGTCATCTGTTTTGTGGTTATTTATTTGCGTTTTTCACTCGATTTTACTTTTAATTTGGTTTGGTTTTTGCGATTTCAGTTCATCGATTTGAACTGAAGTTACAGGTGAAGTTCTAGTTTGGTTTGGTTTTTGCGTTTTTGCAGTTTAGTTCGTCGTTACCTGAAGTTACAGGTGAAGTCACTTTCGGGACAATTGTGCGTGGGAAATAATAAAATCGGGACAATTTCGAGATACTAGAAAACGTAAACATACGAGAATCGATGAACAAATTAAATTATTCCGTACAAAATTAGGTCATAGAATCGAGAAGTTAGTTAAATAATTAAAGTACAAATAACATTACCCCGAAGTGTAAAGGTGGTCCATCAGTGGCCATATTCGTAACCCCGGCACCGAAGACTAGACGAAAATGATCGAAAAGGACAAAAATATTGATATTTTTGGGAGAGATTAAAAAAAACTGAGATGTGAGGGTAAGTTTTTTTTTTACCACAAAAAAACCAACCTTTATAGAAAACCGAGTTCCGTATAATACGAACATCGAAAATAAAAATAAATATTCACCAACAAGTTTTGTTAAACGGAAAATCAATAAAATGTAATTAGAATAAAAAATGTCATTTCCCGTCAATCCGATTCGAAACTAATCGAAAAAAGATAATATTACGATAATCGAAAAAAACGGTTTTTAAACCGAGTAATTCATTCAACGAAAATGTCAAAGTACTATTAATTACATAATTAATAGGAAGGGCAAAACGGTCCTTTTACGTAATAAACGCCGACGGTAAGAAGTAAAGCGCCGACGGTAAAAAGTAGTTTCGCTTACTGTGAGCGTTTGTTTTCAACATAGAGGTCAATTTTAACAAGAGTGTAAATTGTTAATGATACGTAGTACTCCCTCCCCTTCACTAAGATGTTCCACATTTCCTCTTTAGGAAAATTCACTAAGATGTTCCACTTTCCTTTTTAGTATACATCTTGTGGTTCTTATTGTTTGTGACCCCACTTTCTTTTCTTCCCATTCATTTTCCTCCACATAATTTCTCCTCATTGGTTTCTTCCCAAAATCAAAGTGGAAGATCATATAGAAGGGGAGGGAGTAGTTTTTTTTGGTTACACTAAGTTGTGGAAACCCCAACTATGAACGTAAGGGGAAAAACAAACCGATGCTACTAAATAAGAATAGGCCAATCTGGCCAAGACACACCTTCAAATATTGTTAAGTAAATCTGAATATGGTTGATGATAATTGGAAAACAATACTTAAATAATAACCCTTCATTATAATACGACACATTTAACTAACAATAGAATGTAAAAAAAGTTGAGAATAAAAATGGTGAGTAATGGTGTGGACATGGCATAGGTCCACCCCGACGCGGCCACGCGCGGGTTTGGGGAGACGAATGGATCTCCATATGAGATGGGTCGAATTGAAATTTAAATCGAAGTGGAGTCGCCACCGAACTTTATGGGACTCAACATCCCAACATCGTAGTAAATCCTTACGGATTGTGTGATGTCGGATCCGCATCAATAGGTTTCGACTCAAATAAAAAGAAAAGTGTTTTCGTTTGAAATAGTTATGAAAATCGATGAATATGCGATGAATGATAAAATAAGAAAACTATTGTTGATGTTAACTCGTCTCAACAATCAAGCGATCGGGGTGTCGGGATAAGCGACCGTCAACATCGGGTGCGTTACCCTCGTATATTCGGATTTCTTTATCCCGTCATCACTCACGCTCGACACTAATCGACGAGTAATTTAATGTTTTATACTAATAATATTATTGATATTATAAACAATAAGAAAAACGCATAAAAAGACGAAGGGGATGAGAGGAAGACGAAAGAAAGAAAACGGGATTATTGCACCCTCAACCTACATGTTTCCGTCTCGGATAGAACTCGCTAGTTGTGGCTTTAGCACGGGAGTATCGAGGTCGATGTAGGTTAAGTTATGGTGGTTTAGGGTTCCTATATGCTAGGGTTTAAGGTTGAAGATGATGAGTTGTGATGGGTAGAGATTAGGGGTGTAGAGGATTGATTAGGGTTGTAAAAGGATGTGTAAAAAGTTCTAAAAAGTTGCATGCAAGAGGGTGTATATATAGGCATTGGCTACCCCCTCCTTGTCTAGGGTTACTCGATCAAGTGCCCTGATGGACTTGATTGAGTGGCCCACCTGAAAGAGGACCGCGGGTCTGCTCTCGGAAACGGCTTTGATCGGGTTTTGACCCGGTCGCTAAAAGACGGTTTTATTTTCGGTATCGGTTTTGACCCAAATTAGTCTTATTTGATTGGAAACGACCCGTTGGGCCTGAATTTGAGGTCAGTTTTGTGAGATTTGTACTTCGTAAAAAGCCCAAGCCAGCAACTAATGGTTTTGAGCCCATATCCGAGCGCGTAGAAACACGTTTGCGTCCGATCATCATCGGGTATTTTTTGGAAACTACTATAGACACCTGGCGGTCAAAATGTGGGTGTCTACAAATGGTGTTTCATCTTCTCCTTCCTAAAGAGCTGCAGAATATAAATGGTGAGAAATGGTGTTTGAGCTTCTCGTTTCATCATAACGGTAAGGCCTTTCATTTCTCTTTGGTCACATGAATTAAATTAGATGTAGGATAGAGCTGATCATGGGCCACACCATCCGATTGGTCTGTTCCGTCCGACCCGAATTTTAAGGGGAATTGAACAACGAAAATATTGTAAAACAGATAATGAGTCGACAAGCTCGACCAGAATTACTAAATGGACGCGGCATGGACACAAATATTTTTAATTAAACGGGCTAGTCCGCCCGGCCCGCTATAAATATATTTTATAAATATAATTATTTGAATAAAAATTAATTTCCTAGATTATATAAAATTATAAACGTGATTGAAATTGTAACACAAAATTATGTAGGATCATCTTTTAATATATAACTAGTTTTGTGACCCGTGCAATGCACCGGATTTCTATAATATTTATTATTGGGAACAATTGTATGTTTACAGTTTCGCCTGCTACCCGTGAAAATCATGGGTGTATTGCAAATAAGTTGTATAAGCTCACACTCAAACACGATCTAATTTTCTTAAGAACTTTTTTGTATAGGAATGTCATTTACACCAACGTGCAACAACATATGACGCGAATTCTTATTTATAAGTTTCGGTATATAAACGGACAACATGCTGGTATCAAATTTTGCATTAACCAATATATTCATGTAATATAGGTTTAATAATTAAAGTATAAAAAAACGTGAATTAGTTAATTGAACATTGAGTATTTTTTTTATCAAAAATTAACTATATGTCAACAATACATTCAATTCTTCTATTAAACCTTTCCATCATAAACATTTTTTTTACTTAAACACTATTGTTAGAAATTGTTACACTCTTATAAATAAAAATTTTATGTGGAAAAAGTTTAATTTTGTCATTGTGTTAACCATTATGATGTCACAATTTTAATACCATATTGCTTTAAATTTTGGAGATCTAAATGAATACAACATTTTGAATAAAAAGTTATTAGGTTCGTTTATTAGAAGGAACAATTTTTTATTTTTATTTTTTTATGTTTTTTTTATCGAATTTATTTTGAGTTTGCTTTTGTGAGGTAGTTGTATATATTGGATTTTGGGTGGAGGGTATGTTATTGCCTCATTTATGGTAATATGAGTTGGGGTTGATTTTTGGTTGTTATGTATGAAGGGGTGTGTCGTTAGAAGGGTTGAAGGGCGTTAACTCTTTATGTTATCTTTAAAGTACTATATTAGGTTGGTTAGTGACAGTAGTCCATATGTATTACGTAGTATACTTTTGTATAAAATCATACAAATTGTCAACGCACCGCAATTATTATAATAAATAATAAATAATAATGCAAAATATAAAGTGACAAAATAATGCTGGTGATTGTTGTAACTAATAGAGGATCGATAGAGGTTGTGATTTAGGGTATGGAGAACATATATATAAAGTCTCTCACATTTTATACAAAAAATATCCAATTTATAAAGATCGATGAAAGTTTATAGCAGAGTAATCAACGTTAATATGTAATTTATAAATTATAATGTAAATTATTGTTGTTTAAATTAATTTAATAATAACATAACCTAATTTACTTTAACGATAACAATTAATAGCGTACTATTTAGTATGCACTTATTTGCTTATAATTTAAAAGACATACACATTTTCTCATTGAATATTGAATAATGATGATGATGTGGCTTTCTCATATGCACTTAAGAATGATGAGGTGACTTTCTCATATTCACTTAAGAATGAATATTGTAAAGGGATGTAAAAAGGCTTGCCTTTTTATTATATATATAGATAATATCCATTTAAGCGCTCAAAAATTAGTTTTTTTTAATTCTTGAAAAAATAGAGAACATCGAACTTTCATTCACTTAATAATGTGTTGGTCCGATAATCCGTGGGCTGTTTAATTTTTCCATAAATGGGTGGGTAAGGAAACATAATTTCGGTCCGTTAGTTTAGCCTGGCTCGCCCGCTTTTGTCTTTCAGACAATTTTGTGTGTCTAGTCCAGCCTGTGTCCTATCCGAACCCGCATTTGAACATCTATAATAGAGGAGATTTTTTTGGTGAGATGAAGAAAAAAGAGCCTAAGTTTTTTTTTGCCGGCTAGAAGAAAAGGCATTTAACAGTTTTTCCGCGCTTTGATGGCTAGCCCATGAGCGCTTTTATTAAGAGTTCTAGGAATAAACTGAACGGATAACAGTGAATTTTTTTTTTTTGAGTATTCCATGAAGTCCCCAATTAGTTTTCCAAGTTCGTTGATTGGGGGTTGCTCAGCAACAATCGCCTCAAGAAGCCGCCCCAGGCAATCAGTTCTTAGAAAAAGGTGGAGGTGGCTACTCTCGAGAGCCCAGGTGCAGGCTCGAAGGAGGCCAAAGGCTTCAACAAGGACATGTGAGAGGGAGGTGAAGGTAAGAGAGTTAGCCAAGATGGTGATACCATTAGGGAAAGTTGCAATCCAGCCACAGGAGGCATTATAGCCTGAGAGTCAGGAAGCGTCCACGTCAATCGTGATGATAGGGCAGGTTGAAGTAGCACTACCAGTAAGATGAAGAGGGTAGCCCTTACGAAGAGGTAGATTCCAGTTTTTTGAGTAATCATCAGAACTCGACTCATTCTTGTTAGCCTTGTTCGGTTTAAAGGTCGCGATAAAGTTGAGAGCGACTTCAGCTGGCCACAGAGTACTATTAAAGATGCCATGGTTTCTCGCAACCCAGATGGCCCAAAGGGTTCCTATGAAAGTGGTGATAGTAGCATCATCCTTTGTGGTTGAGATGATGAGTTTGATCCAGTTTATGATCCAAATAGGCAGAGGAAGGTTGCAGTTGATATTACTTTTGATGCCCAGAGATCCACCAGCTCGAGGAAAGGACAGTCTCTAAAGAGATGAGCGTCCGTTTCGATGATTTGCCTGTCGCAGCTTTTGCAGAAGACGCAGTGTGGGTCGAAATTGATGTTTCTTTTGACGAATGAAGCTCCAATAGGTAGGCTGTTACTTAGGATTTTTCACAGAAAGATTTTCCACTTATTAGGGCAGCTGAGTTTCCATAGGTCTCGGTGACAAAAAGAGGTGAGGATGTTGTTATAAGCCTTGTCAAGATGGAGTCTAGGAAGACGATCCCTGATAGCATTGAAGGCAGACAGGTATCCTGTCTTAACCGTGTACTGCCCATCATTAGAAGGAAGCCAGTAGAGAGATGTCCCTTCGGGGACATCTGATAAAATTGGAAAGAGCCTAAGTTAAGTGCCAAAAGGAAGAGGCATGGATTTTTTTTTTGGCTTGCCACATGTTGTGCATAGAGGGCATTAATAAGTGACTCAAAATAAAAACTTTTTATGTTTTTATATAGATTAGTATTTGAAAAATTATGGGAGAAAATGGAGTATCAATTTCAATCACAAGTTGTATGATTATTCATTATAAGACGAATTGTTGCTGAATGAAATTAAAATCCCTTGATAAACCAAACAATCACCAACATACATTTGTTACTCACCACCAATCAATTATAATTAGCTAATTCTTCTTTAAAAATAAGAGGAAAGAAAAAATCAATCTCTCTGAAAACCTTTGTTTCAGTTGGTAAGAAACGAGCCTAATTAAGTGTAAAATTAAGGTCAATTAAACTAATCCAACTATTAATAAACTTATTTTTGTAAATGTTAGAAGATAATTCTAAAGCGGCAAACAATGACACGACCCAAAAATCCGACACGAACCCAACATGAAATTAATGAGCTTGGGTTAAGGCTTGATGACCCATTTAATGAGCTTGGGTAAAGGTGGCAACCTGGGCTGGGCCGCCGGCCCGGCCCGACACGACTTTTCGGCCCAACCGGCACGACCCGAGGCCAAAACTGTGTCTGGCAAAGGCCCGGCCTGCCGTGCCTGGAGTCGGGTCCCGACATTGAATTTGCAGTAAATATCCAACAACGTGTCACGGACAAGGTTATGGCGGTGTTTGATCCCCATTGTATAAGCACATGACACCGCGTGATCGCCAAAAAAATCCTCCTTAAGGACCCTGGAGCAGGAGGAGCAGGGCCCGGAGAGTGGGAACAAAGGGACTCCCAGGCGATAACTAAGCACACTGCGGTAAGTCCGACCGTTCATGATTTGCCATCATCATCATCATCATCATCGTTGAGTATGGATTACTACTATTCCTTACTACAATATCACAAAAATTATAAAGAGACGGTCTCTAAAAAAAGTTATTGAGTTATCAATTTTTCAATACTAATTTTTGTGTAATTTGTATCTCTTTTACACTTTTACTTCTTGTCGTCCATAATTTTACTTAGCGTCGTCCGTATTTTAACCGTATTACCTCTTTTACCCCTCACTTTATTAACTCTTTCACCTTCTTCCTTTATCCCTATCCACCTTCTTCCTTTTACCTTCCTCCTCTACTTCAGTAAAAAAAAAAATTAAAATTTGAAAAACGGTTTCAAGCAATCTCACTCCAAATTAATAAGAAATAAGAGATCTACAACTAATATGAATTAAGAGAATACATGTTATATATGAATTAAAAACGGGTAGAGATGACTTATATATGAATTATATATAATTCTTATAATTGAGACGACATGTTATAACTGAAATAAGAGAATACAATATTGGCAGCCTCGCAAATTAATCGTTCATTGGAGAAATATAAAGTTAATTTACTAAATACGAATAAGTCAAATAAAATGGGCTAGGTTTCATGGCCAACTCCACACTAATCACTTTGATAAAACGTGGAAAATATGAGTTACAACTCACGACGGAGCGTTAAATATTTAATTCTTTTCCTGGGCAGAGGCGTAGGAGATCTGCACCTCTACCTAGGAAGGGGCGTAGAACTTCTAATTCTCATTCTGAGCAGAGGCGTGAGAGATCTACACCTCTACCCAGGAAGAGGCATAGAACTCCCAATTCTCATTCTAGGCAGAGGCGTGGGAGATCTACATCTCTACCCAGGAAGAGGCATAGAACTCTCACTTCTCTTCCTGCGCAGAGGCGTGGGAGATCTACACCTCTACCCAGGAAGGGGTGTGGTTCTCTCACGCCTGTTCTTGAGGTGGGGCGTGGATACAACGTAGTTATCATCGTCCAAATAAAACAATAAAACAACTCCATTGACAATGTAGTTATCAGTGTAATTGAGCAGTTGAGTTAACGTAATTTTTTCGCATATCCAATAAAATAAGTCGAATAATAACTATATTGACAACAACGAAAACTAACCTTGACAATGTCATCATCGTTCAAATTGTTCTCGGTATAAGGCAAATTCAAATGAAAAGGAATATTATTTTCCGCGTTCGACATGTTCCGACCAATTGTAGAGCAATTAAAATTCAAAAGATAACCATTTTGTTAATTCGAGAATGGATGTTTTTGTGGCCAGAGTTTTAATTTCAATTTGCTTACTAATTAAATAAGGTAAATTAGGTTATTGTAGTTAGTCAAATTTTGTTACTAAATTTGAAAGGGGCAAATTAGAAATTTACTCATAAATTATGGACGACGCTAAGTAAAATTATGGACGACAAGAAGTAGTCCCCGTCTTTTATTATTAAATGTGCCTCAAAATGACAATGTGATTTTTGTATTTCCTTGTTTTTATGACAAGCATATCCGTTTATTATAGATTGCAACTATTTTTATTTGTATACTCTTTTAAATTAAATGTAACTATTTTGATTACTTTGTTAGCATCATTGTTATCTCTATTTGTAATTGAATTGGTCTCTCAAATAAATTAAATAATCATTTGTTGACCCATGCATTGTTTTGGATGAATCGTACCAGTGGTTTATAATCTTTCTATGAAGCACGGTTTGTGGAGAGGAAGGCCAATTGCAAAAGAGCTTCCCAAGGATTCCATAATGTTTTCAACCAAGCTAAGGTCCACTTTATCCAAGATATGGCCTGGGCCTGGGCATGGGCATGGGTTACGTTAAGTTGTTGCATCTTGCCAATGACTCTACCCTTGCACCCAAGGTACGACTACATACGTACCTACGTGGTTAACCAATGCAATTGCCTCACTACCTACCTATCTACCTTATTAGACACTACAAAAAAATACGTGACTGGCGACTGATAACAACTACCGTCAACTGTCGCAAAGAAAGGACGCGCGACAAATGACAATCGCTGCAAATCAGTCGAATCTGGTAGTCGCTTAAAAAGGGACGGGCGACAGATAACTGTCGCTAAAAAACCGGGCGACAGATATCTGTCGCTAGGTTTAGCGACTGAAATCTGTCGCTACGAGGGTCACTTAGCGACAGATATCTGTCGCTAATGGAGTCAGTTTAGCGACAGATATCTGTCGCTAAGGGGGATTACCTAATGGGGTTGGGGACCTTGGGCGTCTATGTTAGCGACTGTTATCTGTCGCTATTTGACCATTTTAGCGACAGATATCTGTCGCTACAAGGCCAGTATTTTGTTGATTCAATTCGTTTTATTTCTAGCCATAATCTGCAAACAGAAAAACAACCCAGCAATGACAGATACGTTCTAAGCACCATGCCGTATCGGTTACATAATGTAGGCTTCACATTTCCATAATTGCCAACCAAGGTAACTAAAAGTACTTGAATAAACTAAATTAAGAGTAATGTTACAAACTATTTTCAATCAACATTCTTAAACTACAAGCTGTGTTTCTAAATCTACATGCTCACTGAACGGTAAAACTAGCGGAAGCGCCACTACCACCCCCGTGGAAGGGGTCTCTGGGGTCTCGGCGTTGTGAAATGGGGCCAAAGTTGCAGTTCTGCTGCTGGATGCTCCTGAGGCGGGCTAGCTCCTCTAGTATTTGCAAGCTGACCGTATCCTGTCGCTGGATACGCTCATCCTGTGTCTTCAGCCGCTCATCCTGCTCCTTCATCCTCTCATCCTGCTCCTTAATCCTCTCAGCCATAGTAGCCCGTTGCGCTCTCTCCTCTTGCAGTTCCGACCTCATCTCAACAACGACGGATGGTACGTACTTCGTCGTGGTCGAACACCCCCTCCGAGCGTTGGGTGGTGTCCAATAAAGGGTGTGAGCGTTCCCCGTACCGTACACCGCTCCCTTGCGGTACCCTTCCACGATACTGAACCATACCTCGTTCAGATCTCTACCTTCAGGGTCGTCCGTGGAAGTGGCCTCAATATATGCATCCTAAAAGAAATTGATTTGATAATTAAGTGAGAATTCATTGACAAAGTCACAATCTAAAGAACAATGTAAAGAAGCCTTATGTTAGAACCTCACCCAAATTTCTTGGTCCCTGTCCGAAATGAAGCCCCTTTGACCCTTGCAGTCCATTTTGCTCTTCGTGTCAAGGAACAGCTGCGCAGCTGCGGGGAGTTCTCCTGTTTTCTTCTTTAACTGTTAACGGTACATGTAAATTTCTAATTAACGATTTTAATGAAAACATTAAATAAGAATCCAAAATAAAAATCAAAGGAAAGGAAATACTTACCTCCATAGCCCCTGGTGCATCGACTGCGACCCACCGTAGTGGGTGGCCGCCGCTTCCGCCTCAGGATCTCCTCCCCCCCTTTTGTTTTTCTTTGCTTGTAGGGATCTCTTATCAAACTTGGGGTCGGAGCGGACTTTGTAGAACTGTTCAAGTGCGGTACCTACAATTCACATGAAGAGATCAGCAAACGAAGATATACATAACTTTGTATTCAAGTTGTAACACTAATTGAATTGATCAATAATCAAACCTGTACGGTATTTCTTCTCCTTCCCCTCATTCTCTATCTTGAACACGTTGTCCCGGTATTGATTGACTGCGACCTCCATGTACCGGTCTCTTGCAGCCACCTCGAAGCTGTCCTCCCACCAGTGTTTCAACTGCAAGATAGTTTGTCGTTATTAAATTAATAATTGGTAAATAACAGTAATAGGGATCCACTAATGTAAAACCAAAAAAATTGTGCACCTTGAAATTAACGAACCACTTCTCCTGCTGCCACGTTGGCACCTGGGTCCAACTTGTGCAGTAGGTTGTCAAGTCAGACAGGAAACTATCGGTGACACTGGTCACCACCTTGCGGTTCCGAAACCTACACCAAAATAGGAAATAAGATTGAAGTGTAAAAGTATAATTAACCGGTTCACAATAATGAAGTTCCTAATATGATTGAAGTTTACCACGTGTTATCGGGGCTCAGAATAAGGCGCCCGTCACGCTCCCGATATCTAAGCTCCTGAGGTGGTGGTGGTGGTGGTGGGGGGGGGGGGGGGTTGGTTGCTTCTCTGTGCTCTGATGGTTCCCTATGACCATCTGGTTCTCGTTCCGCTGCTCATCTTCCTGCCCCTGCTCCTGCCTCTACTAGCTCCTCCTGCTACCGCTCCAAGTTCTAAATCGTCTGCCTAACACCATATCTGATGACGAAGATAGAAAGTTAGAAATTAACAACATAATCAACTACAAACTACTAGCAATATAGATTATTACTATTCAAATAACACAGATTATTAAAACTATACCCTACTAGCAATCATCGTCGTCGTTGTCGTTGTCGTTTCCCACTTGCCTACTCGACCCAACTACATCCTCCTTCTCGTAGTCGTCCTCCTCCTCATCATCCACCTCCAAATCATCAATGCCTTCGACTTCGCTATCTTCCTCCTCCTCGACCATATCATCAAAAGCACTTTCGATGTCCTCACCACCTTCATCCTCCAAATCCTCCCCCATTCCCACCTCATTATCACCATCACTTGCGAAAATATTCTCATCGATTGGAGACAATGTTGTACCGCTAGTAGTGACCTCCTCTTGAAGGAGGTCAGTGTCAATGTGCCCCCGTGGCTTAGTTTTAAAAACTGCCCACCACTGATTTCCACTTCTATCGTTCTTTGTGGTTGGATAAGGAGCAAAGTACACTTGGCGTGCTTGTTGTGCAAGTATAAACGGATCGTACTTAGAGTATTTTTTGGTATGATTAACTTCAACTAGTTTGTACCGTTCATGTACTCTAGTACCATGCACTGAGTTATCCTTCCATTCACATTTAAATACCACAACTCTATACCCACGATCACTTCCAGCGTAGCACAACTCGAAGATGTCCTCTAGTAGACCGTAATAGTCGTCACCATCAAGTGACGACACAGTCACACCAAAATTACATCTAGCCCTACTGCTACCATGGGCAAATGTATGGAAATTGTAACCATTAACCGAATACCGGTTCCAAGTTCTAACCTTCCTCAAAGGACCTAATGCTAGGCTCCTAACCAAATCATCCAGGATATTTTCTGAAATTACATGATCCTTAAGCCAACCGGGAAAATGTTCCTCATGATTATTCCAAACATCGTCACCATTTAAATGTGGATTAGCCGCTAGAATTTCAATTACAAACTGCTTCTCATACGGGTCCAAGACTTCGCAGTTTGATAACAAGTAAAGGTGAGCACGATTGTATTCTTTCTCATCTAACACCCTCCACCCCCAGCTGATGAAGATCCTTCATCTACCTTAGATTGAAAAAAGTCTGGTATGTTGGGGTTAATCGTCTCAGGTGTTTCTAAGTTAAGATTCTTGGCTTTGGTGTTGACTTCTTTCTCGAAATACAGAGAACAGAAGTTGGCTATCTCCTCTGTTAGATAAGCATTACATATGGAGCCCTCAACCCTCGGCTTTTTACCAATTTTTTTCTTCAAATGGTTGAGATATCTATAACAATCAAGCAATTTTATTAATAATAGAGTACAATATAAAATTTTACGTTAGTGTTTCATTAAGTATAAAATTCTCACCTCTCAAACGGGTACATCCATCTATATTGGACCGGTCCTCCCACTTTAGCTTCGTAGGGCAAGTGGACCGGTATATGCTCCATTGAGTTAAAGAAAGAGGGTGGGAAGATCATCTCAAGTTTGCACAGTATCTGAGGAATTTGATCCTCCAAACAAGTCATGTCGTCAATTGTAACTGTCGACGAACATAAATCTCGAAAGAACTGAGATATCTCAGTAATAGGATTCCAAACACCTTGCGGTAGAAGTTGCTTCAAAGCCACGGGTAGTAACCGCTCCATGAAAACGTGGCAGTCGTGACTCTTTAAACCTTGCAACTTCAGGTTATTAATGTCGACACACCGACTAAAATCGGAGGCGTACCCATCAGGGAACTTCAATTTCCCTACCCACTCTAACACGACCTTTCTCTGAGCCTTATCAAGGTTGAACAAGGCCCTAGGCTTGGACCCATCCCTCTTGATGTGCAATTTTGGACGGTCACAAATTTTCTTCAAATCTTTTCGGGATCCTACGGTGTCACATGTCTTACCCTCTACATCCATGACGGTGTGAATCAGTTGCTCAAAGAAATTCTTCTCAATATGCATCACATCCAAATTATGTCGGAGTAATAAAGTACTCCAATATGGAAGGTCGAAGAAGATGCTTCTTTTAAACCAACCATTTTTAAATTTTTTAAGATCTTTGAACTCTTGATCGGTGCCGTCAATAGTAGATGAGAACTCTGAAATCACTTCCCATATCTCATCTCCCTGGAGACGAATAGGTGCCTCATCTAGCACCACCTCACCCTTTTTGAAAGCTTTCTTGTTTTTCCTATACGGATGACCCTCGGGTAAGAACTGTCGATGACAGTCAAACCAACTAATTTTGCTTGAATTTCTTAGGTAGAACGCTTTACTTTCACTCATGCAACAAGGACAAGCTTTTTGGCCCGCCGTAGACCAACCACTCAACATACCATACGCAAGGAAATCATTTATAGTCCACAAAAGCGATGCTCTAAGTTGGAAATTTTGTTTCAACGACACATCGTATGTCTCCACCCCTACTTCTCACGAGTGTTTCAATTCCTCTATCACTGGTTGTAAGTAAACATCCGAGTGATTTTTTGGACCGGGAACAATGAGAGAAAGGAATATGAATGGTGGTTTCAGACAAAGCCATGTGGGTAAGTTGTATGGTGTGATCATGACAGGCCAGCATGAGTACGACTTACCGAACTGACCGAAAGGGGCAAACCCATCGGTACACAATCCAAGTCTCACATTACGGGGCTCCTCAGCAAACTTAGGGCAAATCCTATCAAAGCGTTTCCACTCCTCCCCATCACTAGGATGACATATCTTCCCCTCGACACGAGTTTCTTCTTTATGCCACCTCATTTGTTCGGCAATGGTTTTGGTTGCATATAATTTTTGAAGTCTAGGGGCGATGGAAAGTAGGTAAGTCGACTAAGTGGTATAAGTTTTTTATCCCTCGCAACACTCTTTCCCTTCCTACCCCTCAAAATAATATTCCCATCTACACTTTTGTATCTACCCTTACCACATTTCTTACATTCCTCAAGTAGGGCATCGTCCTTCCAAAAGAGCATGCACCCATCGGGACAAGCATCGATCTTTTGATGCGGAAGTTTAAGACCTTTAACTGTTTTTTTGGTATTGTAGAATGTTTTGGTCATGATGTTGTCTTTTGGGATGAGTTTCTCAATCAACGCAGCGACACCGTCTACGCACCCAAACGGTAGGTTATACTCACATTTAAGGGTCACTACCATAGACGCGACTTCTAACAATCTCACATAACACCCTTCATATAACGGCTTCTCCGCAGCCTCTAACATATCAAAAAACGCTTTCGCTCGTGGGTTTTGGCTCTTGTGGGGTTGGTTGGTCATCGTCATTAGTGTACATGCTCTCATCATTAAACACATTGCACTCAACCACATCAACAGTCATTTCTCTCAACCCGCCCTCATCTGTTCAACCTCAGATTCCTCAACAGCAGACGTCTCACCATGACAAATCCAACAATAATAATTTGGACAAAACCCATTTGAGATAATATCTTCCTTAATCAAAATAATATCCAAGAATCTGAGTTTTTTACATTTCACACAAGAACATCTAAATCTACCCTCTGACGCGTATTCGGGGTGGGTTTTAGCAAATTCAAGGAAACTATTAACACCCTCTAAAAATTGAGTTGTGGGACATCGTCTCTTAATTATCCAATCTTTCCTCATACATCCATTTTCGTTCAGTTCTCTTCATTTTTTTATCTAAATAAATTGAGACAATAACCACATACAAATTATTTACTCTAAAGTAATTTACTAATATACACTACTCACATATTTTGTAAAATTCTCAATTCACCTAAACATAGTACTATTTGCACCTAATACGTCCATAATTACATCACTAGATGGGCATAATGGTATTTTCACTTTCAATTTCTTAACACAGTAAAACAACCCAATTCATTCAAATACTCAATTATAAACCCTAAATTTATACTAACAATCTACCTATTTCAAATTGGGGAACCTATGGGCAATTAACATGCTAACTACACTAAATTTTCCGACAACAATAAGACTACACTAACAAAACTATCCAACCCAATAACTAATTTATTTAAATCGATAAAAATAAAACTTAACAAATAATTAAAACTAAATATAGATAGATAAACATACCTTACTAAAGGAAAATGAGAGAAGAAGGAATGAATGAAGAGGAAAGGAGGAGGGGGGTGAGTTTAGAGAGAGGGGAGACGAATTTTAGAGAGAGAGAGTGAAATGGGAAGTGTGATCGGGGGGGGGGGGGAGGGCGCTGCGTGGTTTAAAAAAAAGTCCAGGCCCTTAGCGACAAATATCTGCCGCCCGACCTTTTATTTTCTGTCGCAGATGATCGTTTAGCGACAAATATCTGTCGCTAATGGAATGGTTTAGCGACAGATATCTGTCGCCCGTGTTTTTCTTAGCGACAGATATCTGTCGCCCGACTTTCCTTTTAGCGTCGCTGTAGTGTATTTATTTTTCCCACCCACTTCCCTCTTTTGTCTCTTTGTCTAGCGACAGATATCTGTCGCCCGAGTTTTTAATCGGTCGCTATAGGAGCGACTGATAGTTTCTGTCGCGCGTATTTGGTAGCTAATAAGATACTTTCTTGTAGTGAGAGTCGATCATTATTACTCTCTTCTGTTTATCGAATCCGACTCATATATACTCCCTCCGTCCTAATGGATTATTTGCCTATTCCATATTGGGACGTTGATTTTCTATTTTAGGAATGCTTGTTTTTTTATAAATAATTTGACTATCCTCATGAATTTGACTCCACATCATTGGACATCTTGCCTTTTGTGCCAAAAACAAAGGCAAACAATTGATTGGGACGGAGGGGGTATATATTAGCCAAACATTAATTGTTTATCAATGTTGGGATTCGGACGTACGTGTTCATTTACTTATATAAATGAATTAATAATCGGGCATTTACACTTAATATAATAATACTGTAAATTTACATTGTACACACTGCATATACGTAGGTGGTAATTGCTGCAGATGGAGTGGACTCAATCGTAACTCGATGGTTAGGATTCAAGAAGCCCCATTTTGATGGAAGGTGCTCAGTGCTCTATAAGGGGATTTGCACATTTTAAGGGAACCCATGAGCTCGAGCCTACATTTCTACAATGCATTGGCCATGGAGTTCGATTCCGGATCGTTCCATGCGATGACACTCGTGTTTACTGGTTTTATATATGGCCACCATATGATAAAGGTAGTTTAATTTGTTTGAGTAATGAATGGCACTGACGCATACTCTCATTTGACTAAAACTCATACGGCCATCATTTACATGCTAAATTGCATGCCTTAAATTACAATTTGTAATCACTTTAATTTAAAAACTAAAAACGTAGTAGAGTAGAATTAAGGGTCGAACGCACAAGGAATTGGTTTGATTGTGAATGTATACTAATTTAGAACGATAACTAACTAATTAATTATAGAATAAGTACGAGGGATTTTGATTGATTGTCTAATAACTAAACTAATAAAAATAATAACTTTAGCTAAATCAGATGATTAAAAGGTCTCGGGGGGTCAAGTACAAATCAACAACTTAATCAGAATTGATAAACGAAATCCGGTTTAAATTATTATTCTTGACTACTTTATTTGTAATTGTAGATTCTAATCCTCCTTATGAATAACTATTTAAAACGTATCCTGTTCCTAATTAGATCTAACTGTTAAACAACCTAAACAATCAATTTCTAAATTTAATCAACAGCTGAATTAAAAGATAGAGAATTCGATAAAGAGATAAATAAACACATACAATCCAGTTGTGCTATAGATCTATGATAATTGCTCCTAAGTCTTAATATTAACGAATCTCGTTCAATAATTAAGTCTTAGATGTTACTAATGTCAAGTTAATCAACAAATCTTATTCAATTAACAAAACTAACAATAGAATGACGGAATAGATAACTAGTTGATCACTCTAGAAATCAATAACAACATTCACATAATTAAACTGAACAATTAATCAATAATCAAGAATACATATAGTTTTCATAAAACTAGGTTTCTTTTTCTCTCTAATGAACGTTCAACTTGAATGATAATCCAACTAATAATAATAATAATAATAATAATAATAATAATAATAATAATAATAATAATAATAATAATAATCCAGCTAAGGGGCTGGGGCCCAAATTGTGTCTCGGCCGCCCACCAATTTTTTGTAAATTATTCTTTTATAATAAAAATAGTCTAATAATAATGAAGGTAAGTCTAAAGCTGGCAATCCAGGCGAAATGACTTTTCGGCACACCGGCACGGCCTGAGGCCAAAACCGTGTCTGGCACATGCCCGACCCGCTGTGCCTGGAGTCGGGCCCCGACATTGAATTTGCAGTGAGGGCGTGCCTGACACTGGCACGGGTAGGTTGACCCGCTAACAGAGACGGTTCCGACCCGATTGGGGGCGCGGTCGAAGCCCGAAACGACCCGAGGCGCGGAAGAAAGATCGTGTGGGGGGGGGGGGGGGACTGACGCGCCAGACACAGCCCAGCCCGGCCAGAGGCACGGTAAGAGGACCATTGCTTGGTGACCGTGGGGGAGTTGGAGTAAGTAGGACTGAGCAAATTATCCGAGTATCCGAATCCGATTCGAATTCGATCCGATATTCGGTCCGTAAAATTCGGATATCCAATATCCGTAAAATATCGGATATTGAATCGGATCGGATATCCGATATCCGATCCGATTTGTATCCGATTTTTTTTTTTAAAATTGTGTTTATCTTAATAAAATGCGCATTATTATTATTATTATTATTATTATTATTATTATTATTATTATTATTATTTTTGCAGAAAAAGGTATCATTTCATTCAATTGTGAGTGAAATTACAATTTGGTGCAAAAAGAACTATCACACAAAGAATGCAAAAGCATTCAAAGTACCCAAATGAGCAACTATCCGGCTAAACTTAGGACTAGCATTCTTATAGAATTTTACAGCAACATGAAATTTAATTCTATGTATCAAAGCATCTATACTTGTAGACTGACTAGTGAAGATTCTCTTGTTTCGCTCTTTCCAAATAATCGCCACAGTTGCAGCCAAACTAGCCTGAATCCAAGGCCTTTTCCAATGGTTTCTCTTTTGAGAAGACAAAACCCATTTTACAATGCTACTCAGATTCAAGTTCCCAATTTGAGCTTGCATCCAATTGGCTATCTCCTTCTACACCTGAGAAGAAATTGAACATGAAAAGAATAGATGTTGGTGAGACTCCAGTGCAACCATACATAATGCACACCGGTTTGCCAGTTGGAAACCCCTTTTAGCATACTGGTCAACAATTGCAAGCTGATTCTGCAGCGCCATGGAGAGTAGAACCTTGTGACTAGGTATAGTAGAACTCAGGACCTTAGACCATCTATACTTATTCCAGTTCAGAAAGAGTATGTAAGCTTTAGATATTTGGAACTTAGACCCGGAGCATTCAACATGTCTTGACTGAGCTTGAGTTAGAGAACTAGACAGCTCAATAAGCCTGTCTCTAACCCCTAAGATCCCTTTGAGGCCATTAGAGAAGTGACCCTTAGCTTTAATAGTCCAGCTAGACTCCTTGTCAAAAATATATGAATTGCACCATCTACTCCAAATGTTGTTATTATCTGACAGTTGCCCCAACCATTTAGACAGAAGTGCAGCATTCCAGGCTTCTATATTCTTGATATTAAACCCCTCCTGCTTCCCAAGGTAAACATATGTCTGACCATTTCTTGAAGACTAGTTTTCTTTCCTTATCCTTAATTCCCCAAAAGAAATCTTTGCACAATTTATTAATTTGCTTAACAACCCCCTTAGGGAATAACACCCCAGAGCACCAAAAGTTCTCCAATCCAAAGATGACAGAGTTGATCAGTTGTATCTTGCCAGCATAAGACAAGAAACAGGTATACCGGTGCTTGATATGATGTTGGACTTTGAGAATCAGGTCATCAAACATCTCAACTGTCAGTCTCCCTTCAGAAAGAGGAGTCCCCAAGTACCTGAAGGGGAAATTGCCTATAGAGAAACCTGTTGCAGCTGTAATAGCATTCTGTACAGGAAGACTAACCCCACCAAAGTACACATTGGTTTTATCAATATTAGCATAGAGCCCAGACAAAAGAGCAAAAGAATCCAAAGCCTTCTTAACAGCTAACACAGAGGGGACATCTCCTCTAATAAAAATCATCAAGTCATCAGCAAACACTAAGTGAGTAAGATTAATCCTACAACACTTAGGATGATATGATACTTGGTCCTGAATGCAAAGAGAACGAAGGGACTTAGAGAGGATTTCCATGCTCATAACAAAGAGATAGGGTGAGAGGGGGTCACCCTGCCTAATTCCACTTTTGCCTTGCAAAAAACCAGAAGTTTCTCCATTAATCTTGAAGGTGTACCATGGAGAGGAGATACACCCCATGATCCAGTCAACAAAAACACCAGGCAGACCATAAGACCTTAGCATACTCCTCACAAAGTCCCAATTAAGGGAATCAAAGGCTTTCCTAATATCTACCTTAACCAAGCATCTATGGGTTAAAAATTTCCTTTTATACCCCTTAACTAGAGCTTGTGATAGAAGAATATTATCAAAAATGTTCCTTCCCTCAATAAAAGCAGCCTACTCCATTCCAATGAGGTCAGGCAGGATCTTCTTCAGTCTATTATCCAAAATTTTTGAAACAGTTTTATAAAAAACTGTACAGCAAGAAATAGGCCTAAAATCTTTAACAGATGAAGCATTTGACTTCTTAGGAATTAGAGAAATAACAGTAGTGTTAGCATGTCTAGGCATCCTCTTGGATCTGAAAAAATTATTCACAGCAGCATAGAAATCATGTTCTATGATAGACCAAGAATTCTGGAAAAACCCAATAGCAAATCCATCCAACCCAGGGCTACTACAAATATCCATAGAAAATACAGCCTTTTTTTATCTCACTTACTTGGATAGGATCAATAAGATCATGAACCTGATCAGGAGGTAAAGAAATCTGACCTGGCAAAGCCCCTATAGAATCACCAGGGGCACCAAGTAAAGTAGAGAAATAATCCAGAAAGGCTTTAGATACAGACTCCATACCATGATGTTTATTCCCATGGTGGTCTTCTATAGATCCAATCATATGCAAGTGTTTTCTCTCAGCAATCTTAGCATAAAAGTACTTTGTGGATCAGTTAGACATTTGTAAATGTTTAACCTTAGTCCTTTGGTATAGCATGCTAAGCTCAGCATTCTTTAGGGAACTGTAAGAGTCAAGCAACCCTTTCTCCTGAGTAATCAGGCTAGAAGAAAAAGGTGCATTCATAAGGTCTTGCTGACAGATGGTGAGGAGAGATTTAGCTTCTTTAACTTGAGAAGAAATATTAGAAAAATATTGTGTATGAAACTTTTGAAGGGCCCTTTTTACTGCTTTAAGTTTTTGAAATAGCCTGAAGATAGGAGAACCAGAGACATTAGTTAACCAAGCTTGCTGTACAACCATACTATAATCAGGATGACTTGTCCAGTAATTGAATTTTTTCCTAGGCCTTTTATTCTGAGACACTGTAACTAACACAGGGGAATGATAAGAGATTCCTGGCTCACAGAAAATAGCAGTCGAGGAAGGAAATTCCCTAATCCATTCTAGATTAATAAGAGCTCTGTCAAGCCTAGACCAAACCTTTGAGTGTGCTTCCTTCTTATTAGACCAGGTTAACCCACAACCAGAATTATTAAGGTCTTCCAGTCTGCAATTTAAGATGCAGTTATTAAATTCCCACATATCTTGTAAAGAAGGAGGGTTTGGCCCCAGCCTCTCCTCAGCCCTTCTAACAATATTAAAGTCCCCCATAAGAATCCAGGGAGTGGATAAAGACATTTGCTCAAGATCTTCCCAAAGCTTTTGCCTCATACCTCCATCATTATGAGCATAAATGGCAGAACAGGACACATCCCTACTGGTCTGAAAATGGTGCACTGATCCAGTAATATGCTGGTCAGATTTACTTAAAACTGTAAAGGAGATAGTTGCAGGATTGTAAAGGATCCAAATTCTTCCATTATAATGACAATCATAGTTATCTACCATGATCCTGGAGCTAAACATTCTTCTCACAATTTTTGCAGCCTTAGTAACTTTCACTCTAGTCTCAACAAGAATCATGACATCAATATTCTGAGTAGCTACAAAATCTCTTGCTTCACTTTGTTTAAGGGGATTATTAAGCCCCCTGATGTTCCAGGATGCTATCTTCATGGAATAAGATATCAGGTGGGACTTTGTCCCTATTCCCTCCATTTAGACTAGCTCCTTCCTCCATTGGACTTCCAGAGTGCATTACAGCAGCTGACTCAGAAAACTTTCCAATAGAGTGCTATTATTATTATTATTATTATTATTATTATTATTATTATTATTATTATTATTATTATTATTATTATTATTATGATTATTATTATTATTATTATTATTATTATTATTATTATTATTATTATTATTATTATTATTATTATTATTATTATTATTATTATTATTATTATTATTATTATTATTATTATTATTATTATTATTATTATTATTATTATTATTATTATTATTATTATTCTTCTTCTTCTTCTTCTTCTTCTTCTTCTTGTTGTTGTTGTTGTTGTTGTTGTTGTTGTTGTTGTTGTTGTTGTTGTTGTTGTTGTTGTTGTTGTTGTTGTTGTTGTTGTTGTTGTTGTTGTTGTTGTTGTTGTTGTTGTTGTTGTTGTTGTTGTTGTTGTTGTTGTTGTTGTTGTTGTTGTTGTTGTTGTTGTTGTTGTTGTTGTTGTTGTTGTTGTTGTTGTTGTTGTTGTTGTTGTTGTTGTTGTTGTTGTTGTTGTTGTTGTTGTTGTTGTTGTTGTTGTTGTTGTTGTTGTTGTTGTTGTTGTTGTTGTTGTTGTTGTTGTTGTTGTTGTTGTTGTTGTTGTTGTTGTTGTTGTTGTTGTTGTTGTTGTTGTTGTTGTTGTTGTTGTTGTTGTTGTTGTTGTTGTTGTTGTTGTTGTTGTTGTTGTTATTTTTTTCCAGAAAAATTTATCAAATCATATCATCGTGATAGAAATTACATTTTGGTGCAAAAAAGACTATCACACTAGGAGACAATTAGCCTAGACTAATTTGAGCTAAAATCCTACTAATCTTAGGATTTGAAGAATGAACATTAAATCTAGCATATACACTAAATTTGATTTGATCAAATATAGCCTCTATAGAAGTATCCTTATTAGTAAAAATTCTTTTGTTCCTTTCCCTCCACACCGCATGTACTGTTGCTGCTAAACTCACCCAAACCCAAGGACTCTTCCAATGTTTCCTATGGGTTGAATGGTAACACCATTTATATATATCCTTCAACTTAGCACCATTAAACGGGACATCCATCCAACTAGCAACCTTGCCCCAAACACGAGAAGTGAATGGACAAAGGAAAAAAAATATGGAGGTGACTTTCAGATGCTTGACAGCAAAGCACACATCTGTTCACAATCTGAATTCCTTTTTTTGCCAACTGATCAACCGTAGGAAGCTCTGCCTTTGAAGCAAGACTCATGATGATTCTATGACTAGGCTTTATCTAGGAAGCATGTGCATCAACTCTTTGAGTTTTGCGACGCCCAAGCATCTGGATATAAACCTTAGAAACATGAAATTTAGAGTTGATGCAGCAGTCCTGCAGGAAGCTTTTAGCATTCTGTGCAGAGCCAAACTGCTGTATGCAAAAATCTTTAACATTCACAATGTTCTTCAGAGCAGACGGATAGAACTCCTTAGAGGATAAATCCCATTTAGAGCACCCTTGGAGGATATAAGCAGAACACCAAGCTGTCCAGATGCTGTTAACATTCTCAGACAATTGCCAAATCCATTTAGAAAGAAGGGCCAGATTCCAAATCTCCAGATTTTTGATATTGAAACCACCAACATTCCATGGTGAGTAAATGTCAGACCATTTTTTAAAAACAAATCTCCTTTCACCTTGTTTGATGCCCCAAAAGAAGTCCTTACATAGCTTAATGATCATTTTAGTAACAGCTTTAGGAAACAACACACTTGAACACCAGAAATTTTCGATCCCAAAAATTACTGAATTCAGAAGCTGAAGCTTACCAGCATAAAAAAGTGAATGAGTAGTCCAATGAGTAAGAGATCTCTGAATTTTGAGAATAAGAGGCTCAAAAAACTTGATACTAATCCTGGACTCACTCAAAGGCATATCCAAATATCTAAAAGGAAAAGAGCCAGAACTAAACCTAGTATCAGCCAGAATTTGCTGCTGAACCTCAGGGGAAACTCCACCAAAGTAAATGCAGGTCTTATCTAGATTAGCACAGAGCCCAGAATGCATACCAAAACTGTGAAGAGCTTCCATTATAGCTGCTGCAGAAGGACAGTCACCTCTAGAAAAAAACATAAGGTCATCAGCAAACAGAAGATGGGTAAGTTTGAGTTTAGCACACTTAGGGTGATAAGAGACATTAGGCTTAGTGCATATCTGTCTAAGGTCCTTTGATAGTATCTCCATGCTTAAAACAAATAGGTAAGGGGATAGAGGGTCCCCTTGCCTAATACCACTTTTACCCTGAAAGAATCCTTCAATACCTCCATTCAGTTTGAAAGAATACCACGGTTTTTTAACACAACCTATGACCCATTATTATTATTATTTTTTTAATTTATTTTTATAAAAATCAGAACTTGTATTAAGATCGAAACAAATTACAAGAAGTTAGTGGGTAGCCGAGATATTATTATTATTATTATTATTATTATTATTATTATTTTGCAAGAATTTTATGACTCTTTTATTCATCCATATAGGGCAAACATAAGAGACTAGCCTTACAAAAAATAATATCCCCTATAACATGCATCTACATGTAATTACAATGTAAATCGTGAAACTATCCTCCTACTTCGTAATCGTGTAATGACCTCAAATTTAATGTACTGTGCTAGCTGTTTATAATGCCTCTCAACATTACTGAAAATTCTCAAATTCCTTTCACTCCATATATGATGAATTACAGCAGCTAATGTAGCCCCATACCAAGCCTGTTTCCAATGTCTATTAGTTCGTCTCAACTTTGCCCAATGCAATTCAGTCCCAAGATCATTGCTTCTTCCTTCAATTCTCATCCAATCCAAAAGCTCCTTCCATAGACTAGAGGCGTAAATGCAATGAAAGAAAAGATGCTGATGGGATTCAGCCTTCTCTTTGCATAATACACATCTATTCACTATGTACTGCCCCCGTTCTTGCAAGTTATCTATTGTTGCAAGGCATCCTTGTGCAGCCAATGTTCCAATAACACCATGTTTAGGAATAACCTCCTGTCGTTGCAGCAGGCTCAACCATCTCTTCTTTGTGTATTTATTCCGAAACCATTCATAAGCTTTAACAACCTGGAACTTCTCATTTTTTACCCAACTCAGCAATAGCAGATTTGCTTTGTCCACAGTTCCTTCCTGCACTAATATTTCATCTCTCATACGTATCACACTCTTGAAGGTTGCAGTAAATCTTTCCTTCTGTTGGACATTCCAGATGCTCTGGTTATCAAGGATGTACAAATGATTCCATTTACTTCACAATCCCCCATTATTTTCAGCTAGCTTCCATAACCAATGGCAAATTAATGCCTTATTCCATGCCTGCAGATTTTTTATATTTAAGCCCCCTCTTCCCATGGAGAACAAAGCCTATCCCAACTTTTGAATACAGGTTTCTTGCTTGCCAAAGTACCTGTCCAAAAATAGTTACGACAAAGCTGCTTGATCTTGCTGAGAACATTCAAAGGAAGAAGAGCATTAGCACACCAGTAGTTCATAATTCCAAACACAATTGAATTAATGAGCTGAATTCGTCCTGCATAGGATAAACAAGTTGCAGACCATCTCGTAATTGCATCATGTACTTTGTGAATCAAGGTCATATAGTGCTCAAGCTTATTGTTTATGTCATTTAAGGGAAGCCCTAGATACTTACAGGGGAAACTCCCTTGGGTAAATCCCGTAACATCCAAGATTTCCCTTTTAATACTCTCGTGAATTCCCCCAAAGTAGATATTAGTCTTATCCCTATTTGCTTGCAACCCAGACTCCCCTGCAAATTCTTCCAGAGTTGTAAGGACCGCCTTAACAGATGGAGTATCTCCCCTCGTAAACACCATCAAATCGTCCGCAAAAATCAAATGGTTCAAGCTGAGCTTCCTACATTTAGGGTGATAAGAAACCTGAGCTTGATTATTGATCATTCTTAATCTTCTAGAGAAAACCTCCATGCTTAGGACAAAGAGGTAAGGAGATAAAGGGTCTCCTTGTCGAATACCACTTCTTCCCATAAAAAAACCCTGAGAAGTTCCATTTATCTTTAATGAAAACCATGACCCTTTAATGCACGAGAGAATCCAATTAATAAATTGAGCCGGAAAGTTGAAACCTTTAAGCAGATTCTCTAAGAAATCCCATTGTAAGGAATCGAATGCTTTCCTTAAATCAATTTTCATCAAGCATCTTGGGGTTAGGAATTTTCTTCCATAACTCTTAATAAGGGATTGAGATAATGCTATATTCTCGTGTATGTTCCTGCCCTTCAGAAAAGCAGCTTGTTCAGGACCTATTATTTGTTGAAGGACCCCCTGTAATCTGCATGTTAATATCTTTGTAACAGTTTTGTACAACACTGAACAACACGAAATCGGTCTATAGTCAAGCACTGACTTGCAAACTGATTTCTTTGGGATCAGAGTAACAAGTGTAGTATTTGCTTGCTTGATCATTTTACTTGTTCTAAAAAATTCCAACACAGCAACGCAAAAGTCACCCTTTACTATCTGCCATGAAGCCTTGAAAAAACCTGCTAAAAATCCGTCCGGACCTGGGCTCTTATCAGACCCCATAGAAAATAGCATACTTCTAATTGCCTCCTCATCAGGTAATTTTGAAAGATTACACCAGTCATTCTCCTGAATAGTTGCCCCCTGCTGCAATATTCTTGGATCAAGTGAATGGGTACTCTTCTCAGTACCTAGTAGCTCATGGTAATACTCCACAAAACCCTCAGCTACTTCTTTCATCCCCTTCCTCAAGCATCCATTAACATCTTCAATAACATCAATGATTTGTTGCTGCCTACGTTCTCTTATTCTAGAAAAGAAATAAGAAGTTGCATCATCATTTAGGGCCAAGTTTTCCATTTTAGCTCTCTGCTGCAAAATACTTATGTCTGCTTGTTTTAGCTGCCAACATAATGTGACTAGGTCTTTTTCATTCTGAATTAACTCAGAGGAAAAGGGATTACTCTGAAGGGAAAATTGGCATTCTTCAATCTTTTTCTCCACTTCCTTTATTCTTGCCCCAATACTTGAAAAATGCTTCTTATGCAACCCTTTCAATGCCATTTTAACATTCTTCAATCTTTGGAAAAGTTTATATCCTGTTGTACCATAAACACGTTGCTGCCACGCATTTCTAACAATGGACTGGTAATCTGGATGTTCAGTCCAACAATTAAGAAAATTGAATCTTCTAACCATCTTTTCCTCATTGAACATATGATCAATCACCGGAGAATGATCAGAAATCCCCGAGTTAGAGTAATTAGCAAACGAATTAGGAAAATCATTTGCCCAATTAAAATTAACAAGTGCCCTATCAAGTTTAGTCCATACTCTAGTATTCGATTCTTGCTTATTGGTCCAAGTAAATTCATATCCTTGGCCTACCAACTCCTGCAATCGACATTGAGAAATGCAGGTATTGAAATCCTCCATATCAGCTATGAGTGGGGCAGATCCTCCCACCTTTTCCCCTAAGTGTCTTATAATGTTGAAATCTCCCAAGACAAGCCAACTAGAAGTTAGATTAATCTTATGCAGATGACTCCATAGCTCATCCCTCCCTCTAGCATCATTGACTCCATAGACTACAGTAACAAAGCATTCCTTGCCAGTAGCAAAATGATGCAATTGACAATGAATAAATTGTTTATTCTCCTCCAAAATATCAACCCTAATAGTACTTGGATTCCAAATTACCCAGATTCGTCCATTATAATGGCTCCTATAATTGCAGTAAACAGAAAAAGAATTGAATTTGCCTCTAATAATTTTCTTTGCTTTTGCTTCCTTAATTCTTGTTTCCAGTAACCCCAGAAAATCCATACCACTATCCTTAATAAGGTGTAATACTTCATTTTGCTTAAGGATCTCGTTACCTCCTCTTATGTTCCAAGAACCCACAATCATATTGTAAGATCAGGAGGAAGTGGTTCCACTACTAGAGGGAATTCCTCTATACAAACATTTCCCAATGAAGATTCTATCAAATCAATGTTATCCATTTTCAACAGCTCAAACCTGTTTGGAGAGTGCAATTGTTCAAGCAAGGATTGATCTATTTCCCCTTCCTTAAAGCACCTACTGGAGTCTAGCACCTTAAGGCCTCTCCCAATGCATCCTGAACGCTTTACAACAGTGGTAAAGTCAGAGTGAGGATCAACAGGCGCAGCTTGACCTAGCTTCAAGCATTCTGAGTCAACATGTGCAGCCTACTGTCCGTGACTATGCTTTTCATCTGCTGAGGTACCGCCTAGCATTTGGGGTCCAGAGCCAGTGATTCGACCTCCAGTGGGCTCTCTCTCATGGGGTCCAAAATGCGTTACAGTAGAAGCAGGAGGATCCAGAGTCGCTCCGTCTACTGAGGTACCATCTAACCCATGAGAGGCCTTCTTGACAGGCGTATAGCGAGTTGCAGGCCTGCCTACACCATCCTTTTGCATCTTCTTTTTCTCCCATTTACATGCTGCTTTGAGATGCCCCAATTTGCCACATCCCACACAGTAGTAAGGGAGCCATTCGTAATCCACACGCTGCACTAATTTGCCAGAAAAAGGGGTGTTGATCGTTATGGAATTTGGCAATTCCTTCGATACACCACCTCGATCATGACCTTGGCAAAGGAGAGACGTTCCTTGTAAGTAGTCGTCATGTCTGCAAACATTGGCTTTCCTATTTTGCTCGCCATTTTACTGAGTACTGACTCAGTCCAAAGAAAAGGATCAAGGTCCGAAAAAAGAACCCATGCTGGTACAATGGAAATCCTATCCATCTCTTGCGAGAAAATCGGACTCCACTGCTTGAGAACAATAGAATGTAACCCCACCTGCCAAGGTCCACCCTTTAGGATCGTTTCCATTGCTTCTTGGCTCCCAAATCTGAACGAAAACCACCCTCGCTTAAAGTATTGTACGACAGGGGGATTTACGTGATTCCAATGTTTATCCACAAAAACTTGAATATGCTTGAGTAATGGCTTTGCCCCTAGAACGTTCCCCATGAGCGTGAACCTCCATAATCGCAATTCATCCTCGAAATTATCATGACAAATTTCAACTTCCTCCGACTGTGCACAAGATTCATCAAAGTGTAAACCCATACCCATTTTTGGTTCTTTTGCTTTCTCAGCCCATGTCAAACTAACATCCGGACCGAGATTTCGTTCTTCATGTTTATTATGACTCCCATGCCCATTCCTAACCAGAGCTCCTCTGGTTTCCTCTGATTCCGAAATGTGCTCATCCTTCTTGTTTGAATCCTGAATTGTCTTCCTCTTAGAACTATTTGAAGCCTTATTCCCACTAAGCTGCGTCGTAGATTGCAGAGCTAAATCAATTAAGTCATTTATTATGTAATTTTCTTGTTTTTCCGACTGGGTTTTTGTTTTCTCCTCTGGTGATGGCGGAATCCGTGAGAAACCAGCATCAATGGAACCACCCTGAGTAGACGCTTCGTTTTCCCTGGGTTTTGTTTGCTTCGTTTGTTTGGTATTATTATTATTATTATTATTATTATTATTATTATTATTATTATTATTATTATTATTATTATTATTATTATTATTATTATTATTATTATTATTATTATTATTATTATTATTATTATTATTATTATTATTATTATTATTATTATTATTATTATTATTATTATTATTATTATTATTATTATTATTATTATTATTATTATTATTATTATTATTATTATTATTATTATTATTATTATTATTATTATTATTATTATTATTATTATTATTATTATTATTATTATTATTATTATTATTATTATTATTATTATTATTATTATTATTATTATTATTATTATTATTATTATTATTATTATTATTATTATTATTATTATTATTATTATTATTATTATTATTATTATTATTATTATTATTATTATTATTATTATTATTATTATTATTATTATTATTATTATTATTATTATTATTATTATTATTATTATTATTATTATTATTATTATTATTATTATTATTATTATTATTATTATTATTTTTTATTATAAAAACGGAACTTGCATTAAACACCAGAACAAATTACAAGAAGTTAGAGGGAAGCCGAGATACTATCTGGGCCCCCACTCCCTTAGCGATTGCAAAGCTAATTCTAGTGAAAATATGAAATGCCGCACGCGCTCCAGCATCCTGAGATAAAGCAAATTTTCGAACCCGCTGGAGCAGAGAAACAGCATCCGTGTCGAGCTCGCCGAGAGAGGAGAAGGAGAAAGGTAAGAAACCATA